>JASEVX010000017.1:7294460-7959597 GCA_031761405.1 Serripes groenlandicus
GAGTTTTATGATCTGCAGGCATGAGAAATATTACATGGTTAGTCGAACGATTTACGGGTCTGACATATGCCCAAACTCATGTTTTACAAATTTGTAGCGCTCACTTTCTTATATTTTGACAGTTTGAAATGATTTTATTTTTTATTACAGTAAAAAAAGTTTAGCCATTTCAAGACAGAGTTTTTAATCCTTTCCAACATACAACAAATCTGCAGCAGACGACTTTGAAAACATCTAGGCAAAAACATGGAAAATCCCCATAAATGAAGGTTATACACATACTGAAATAAGTTGGAAACATAGTGGCAAAAGGAGTAATTGCTTGTTATGAGCAATTTCTTCTTTGTCACAATGTTTTCAAAATGGTCTGCTGCAGAGTCATCAGAAAGCTTCTATATGAGGAAAGGGTTAAATATGTATGACTTGTCCAGCTTTACATTAGGGAGGGGCCAATTCTCGGAATATCAAGACAGGAAGTGTCCCATCGAGCAGTCAACAGTAAAAGAGCCTGATCACATGGCACAGAATGCGCCGGCTTGCCTGGCTCTATTCGGGTGGCACAGGTCTCATAAAAATTAGTTCCAGCATACCAAAGTTTAACCCTTTCCCACATACACACGCTTTCTGACTGACGCCTCTGCAGCAGATGACCTTTGAAATCATTGTGGCCAAAGGAGATATTGCTCATGATGAGCAATTTCTCCTTTTGCCGCAATGTTTTCAACTTTATTCAATGATTGTTCTTCCATTTAGAGACCTTCCACACGTTTTAATAGTTGTCTTTTCAGATGTTCCATATTTTTGTGTAGATAAATACAGTCTGCTTCTGCAGGTTTGATGTATGTGAGAAAAGGTTATTTGAATTATACAAATTGTATGTAGTTCAGCTCTAGTACTGAACAGAACTGACGCTTTCTGACGCCTCTGCAGAAGACAGCTTTTTGAAAACATAGTGAGAAAAGAAGAAATTGCTCAAAATGAGCAATTTTTTTTCCTTTTGCCTCAATGTTTTTCACTTTTAGTCATAGGTTATCAATTCAATTATAGAGATTTTCTATTTTTTGACAAAAATGTTCAAAGTCATCTGCAGCAGAATTGTCGTATGAGGGCAAAGGTTAACTAACATCCGCTTTGAACAGTTGAACTGATTATTTCTGAATTCACAAGGTAATCAAATTTACCTTTTTTCAAAATTTAATGCAAAGGTGAAATAACATATCCTTAGGGTTGACAGCCAGTTGTATTTCAAAATGTCATATGATCGTTCATTAATAGCTTTGAGACAAAAGTCAAAGAAAATTCAGCCAATAATCAAATTCCCTTTCCTAGGTAACCAATGAAATTTACTATAAAAACCGGAAAATCTAAATTAAACAGGGAAAACAATAGAACTCAAGGACCTCTAGATAAGATATTTTCATTTACTATCAATATCAAATATTTTGGTTAGATTGTCAACTCTTCTAAACAATGTAGGTAAATAAACAAATCTCCACCTACCGATTAATTTGTGAAATCCAAACTTTAAAAGAGATAGCAGATTTATGACAAGACTTGGTGTAAACAAATAAATGCCTGTGAATCTGCATGATTCCAGCTAAATGCACTGCACAATAAATCTTTTATAGACGTTTCTTGATACCTTCTTTGACTTATAGGTAAACAGTGAACACCAAGATCAAAGAACACTGATACTCGGGTCAGTTTGAATCTACAACGTATAGGAAGACTTCAGAAGGCTGAAAGGTGATCCCAAATTTTGTCATTTTGAGTCACAACATGTAACTTATACCCCAGTCCCATTTCCAGCGATTAGATAATAGATGATCTAGTGATTAGGGGATTAGAACACCCCGGATCAAGAGATATCTTGAACCGGGGTGATCCTGGGTGAAATTGAAACATGGAGCCAACATGGATCTGACCCCGGTACCACCATGGCAGTGCCACGTTCTGTCCAAGAATGACCCAGACCGATCCGGACGCCCAGGATCAACACGGTGCCACTACAGACTTCCCGGAGCAAACAAGGTCACTACACGGACTGTCCTGGATATTGAAAAATCCTCTCAGACGACCACTGCAATTTTAAACAGTTTAAAATTGCTGTGGTGGTGTCCCGGACCATCCTGGATAAGCCCGGACCTAACGTGGATCAAACCCCGGATCGGCCAAATTTCAGTCCTTGTCGCTCCGGGAGGTCGGTGTGACTGGCTGGGGCTTTAGGAACATTCTTTGTATTAAACTTTCCCAAATAAATATTTTAATAATAATCAAGTGTTGAAATGCAATTAAATAAACCATTGGTTTCCAATATAATTAATTTTCAATTCCTGTTGTTAATTAAAGGAACTGACTACAGTTGATACATGACTTGTTATTCTAACCTACTTTACAAACTCAATTCTTTGGGTCAGTGACTGGACATTGATGGTCATCATCATAATGACCATTGTCCCGAGTACGTGGGTCATTCTACCCGTAATGGGAGCAATGGGTCAGCGGTCAGCCCAACACTTTCCCTCAAAACACACCTCAATCGGCTCATCTTTCTTCATAGATAAGGAGAAGGAACCGATAATTTCTAAACTGAATCTCTCTTTTAACCCTTTCCAACATTATTATTTAATATTATTATTACAACAAATATGCAGCAAACGACTTTGAAAACCTCTGGACAAAAAAAACCCATATCTCTGTATGTGAAAGTATAATTATTAAATAAAGTTGAAAACATTGCAACACAAGGAGAAATTGCTTATTTTCTAGCCAAGTACTGCTTTGTTTACTAAGGGATCATAAATAAGTGAATTGTCAACATGATATAACTGAAAAAATGTTGTAAACTGAATTAAATAAACAAACCATGCTCTAGCTAAACAGTTTCATGCTGAATTCATCACTAAAACTTTAACCCTTCCCCTTAGAACAGATGTCTTTTGACACCTCTGCAGTAGTAATTTATGAAATTGTTGTGGATAAAAGGAGGCCCTTTCCCACTTGCAGACGCATTTTGACGCAATAGCAGCAGATAACTTTTGAAAACATTGCTGCTAAGGTGGAAATTACTCATCATGAGCAATTTCAACTTTTGCCACAATGTTTTCAACTTTATTTAACAATTAAGCTATCTTTTATGCAGATTGTTCGGGTTTTTGTTACTATGTTTTCAAAGTCGTCTGCTACAGATTTGTTGTATGTGGGAAAGGGTTAAGATAAGAACTTTCTCATTTTCAAAAGAATATTTTAAACTCAGGATGGATCTAAACAACGTGTCCTTATTCTTTATCACAATGTTATTAACCTTTTCCCTCATATGGCAATTCTGCAGCAGACGACTTTGACATATTTTGCCAAAAAATAGAAAATCTCCATAATTGAATGGATAACCTATGACAAAAAGTGGAAAACATTGTGGCAAAAGGAGAAATTGCACGTTTTGTGCAATTTCTTCTTTTGTCACTATGTTTTCAAAAAGCTGACTGCTGCAGAGGCGTCAGAAAGCGTCTATATGAGGGAAAGGGTTAAATGTACCAAAACTATACTTATCCCCTTTTTCCCACATACAACAAATCTGCAGCAGACGACTTTGAAAACGTCTTGGCAAAACTGTAAAAAAACACCCAATAAATGAGTTTAATTATCAAATAAAGTTGAAATACATCGTGGCAAAAGGAAAAAAATTGCTCATTATGAGCAATTTCTTCTTTTGCCAGAGTGTTTTCAAAAGTTGTCTGCTGCAGAGGTGTCACAAAGTGTCTATATAAGGGAAAGTGTTGAGGGTGATTATTACATCATCATGGGTGTTAAAAGAACAAGAAAAATCTCTATAATTGAATGGATAACTAAAAGTGGGAAAACATTGTGGCAAAAGGAGAAATTGGTTGCTTTGAGCAATTTCTTCTTTTGTCACTATGTTTTCAAAAGGCCATCTGCTACAGAGGTTTCAGAAAGCATTTATATGAGGTAATTGGTTAAGGGTGGTTATGACATCATCCTGGGTGTTAAAGGTTTTCCCATTTCACCACCTTTTATTAACCACTTTACAATGATTTGGCAGATTGTTAGAAAATGACGGTGCTGAAATTTGGTGACTCCATTCAATTAGAGCCCACTTGAACTTTTACAACAAACAACAAATTGGCAGTAGCCCTCTTTAAAGCATCTTTGCAAAAATAAGGCAATCTCTATGCATGAAGGTATGATTCTTGAGTAGATCAGAAAACAATGTGATAAAAAGAAAAATTGCACTTTCCAACATGCAAATGCTTTCTGACGCCTCTGCAGCAGACAACTTTTAAAAAACATTGTGGCAACGCAGAAGTTGCTCATAATGAGCAATTTCACGATGTTTTTCAACTCTATTTAATAATTAAACCCTTATTTATGGATATTTTTCATTTTTTTGCCAATATATTTTTGAAGTCTTCTGCTGCAAATTTGTTGTATGTGGGAAAGAGTTAATGAGCAATTCATCCTTGCGCCACAATATCTTTAGAAGCTGTCTGCTGCAGATTCATCATCATGTCTTTGCATGTTGGACAGACGTTAAGTTTTCGCTGATTGAATTGACTTTGGACTTGACATTAAAAATATTGTAGAATGGGAATTAAATTTTCTGCTTGAGAAATTGCTCTTTCAACACAATGTTTTCTTATCTGCTTCACATGATTGTGTGAACTGGTTAAATTGGTTAACCCTTTCCCACATACAACAAATCTACAGCAGACAACTTTGAAATCATCTAGGGAAAAAAATGAAGAAATTTGACAAATGAATATATGATTATTGAATAGAGTTGAAAACATTTGTGGCAAAAGTAGAAATTGCTCACTTATAATGAGCAAATTTAACTTTTGTGGCAATGTTTTTAAAAGCCTGCTGCAGAGGCGTTGGTTAAGAGCTATCATTTTCAGGACAAAAATTATTCTTAACCCTTTCCCACATACAATAAATCTGCAGCAGACAGTTTCGAAGATATTAAGACAAAAATATGGAAAATATTTAGTTGAAAAAAATTGTGGCAAAAAGAGAAATTATGAACGACTATAAGTGGGAAAGGATTAATTAAACTACCCTTACAGAGCAGTCTCTGATCTGTCACCATATGTGTAAATGACGGAATCCGGATTAACCCTTTCCCACATATAGACGCTTTCTGACGCCTCTGCAGCAGACGGCTTTTTGAAAACATAGTGACAAAAGAAGAAATTGCACAAAACGTGCAATTTCTCCTTTTGCCACAATGTTTTCCACTTTTTGTCATAGGTTATTCTTTCAATTATGGAGATTTTCTATGTTTTGACAAAATACGTTCAAAGTCGTCTGCTGCAGAATTGTCGTATGAGGGAAAGGGTTAAATCATTCCAAAAACACAGAAGGGTTAAACTGGCCATAAGAAATATAGTTAATTGTTAATTAATTGCCCTAAGTATTAATTCCATACACTCACTCAGTCATTGAAGAGTGATCAATTATATGATATATTGGGCAATATATTGGGAATAGTCAATAAGTAACTTTAAATCAATTAATTCTTTTACAGTCAATGATCCAGATTATATGTGAGGGGTTAAACAGCTCTTATATAACCCCACAATATCTCTCTTTTTAACCCTTTCCCACATACAACAATTCTGCAGCAGACGACTTTGAACATATTTTGTCAAAAAATAGAAAATCTCTATAATTGAATGGATAACGTATGACTAAAAGTGGAAAACATTGTGGCAAAAGAAATTGCACCTTTTGTGCAATTTCTTTTTTTGTCACTATATTTTCAAAAAGCCGTCTGCTGCAGAGGCGTCAGAAAGCATCTATATGAGGGAAAGGGTTAATGTACTATTATGAAGAGGATTCCTTTGAGTAACCCACAACATTAATCAAAGCGCTGAAAGCGCTGATGGTATAGGGGGCATATGTAAATTGAAAACATATGGCATAGATCATATGGACAAACATTGTTGAAACAATGAAACAATGACCTTTAAACAAACCAAACCAAAAATGTTTGAAGCAACACGTATTGCCTGCCAATAACATATACCTCATTTGTCAAAGTTTTACCCTTTTCTTGTATAAACAAAATATCGAAGGACAAAAGATTGACAAAAAAAAAACCGAGCAGCTACCCTTAATTAAAATATTTCTAGTTCAGAAATCACTAAAGATCCACAATGTATATTGTAATCATGCTGATAAATGAAAGACGATCGAAAGCATGATAGAGTTATGTTTCTTTTGCACTGCACAATTGCAGCTCTGAGTTTCCTATACACCAAGTCTTAAATTGACATATTGGACATATATTGAGACAATAACCGAAGAAATGAAAAAATTGAGTTAAAAAAACAGATTAGATTTGACGAAGTACAAATCTTGGGGAAGCACTCATTAACGAAAAAGGGAATTTCACGGAACGCATGTGTTGCATATAATAAGGGAGAACATTGAAAGACAAAAATATACACACTCCAAACGCAGCATGCTTAATTTATGGTAATGGTGCACTGCAAATCTGTAGGTCATAAGTTACATACAAACCAAGTTTGAAATTGATACAATGAAAGTTAATTGAGACAATCGCTGAACTAAATAAGGAAAAATGGAGATAACTGAAAAAACAGACCAGAGTTATGTACCTAGTACTTTGCCGTTCTCCTGATCACACGGGTATAATTGTGACCACTTTGAAATAAATCTGCCATACAGAAACAACGTGTTAACCAATACATGCAATCCATGACGGACGGACGAATGCACATTCAGGCAGACAGCCGGCCGGACGCCGGATTATACCTCCAAGCTTTACAGACGGAGACAACTCAAGTATTGATTACAGAAGACTGGTTCGATGCGTCAAAATACGTCAGCTTAGATTATGGTATTTGTAAAGTATTTGCAATTTAATTGTATCTCCGAAACGGGACCGGACCGTCAAGGTTAATTTTCAAAAACCTATTTAGACTACATTTCTAGTTTATTTGTCAACAGATACATCTAGGACTATATTACACGTTGATGAACGTTGAGTCTTAAATTAACGCAAATGCATATACATTATAATTTTAGTCCCAAAATCGCTAGAAGCTTCTCAATAATAAAATAAATAATGACCTTGCGGTTATAACTCGGATGTGTTGACAAATTCGGCCAAATTTCTTTCCGACGTTTGACAAAAGTCAATGCGACATGCGTCATTCGTCTTTCACCAATGGCTAAGTCTATGTGGAAACGCAGCCAGTTGCTTGGGAAGATTGTTGTGAGGAGTACTGGTTTGAGAAAACCAGGAAATACATTTGTAGGTGAACTGGCCGCCGTGATATGACTGAAGAAATGTTAAAAACGGCGTTAAATCCCAATCAATCAATGTTGAAATTAACTTATCTATAATTTGTAGATTTAATTTCTATTTCCTAGTAGGGTCTACATACAGCGACACATGAGAATATTCAACACAAAACGCGACCTGTTTTACCAACAATTCCCCAGTAGCGGTGAGACCGTTTGTAACATTATTTCATGGCATGTATACACAGTAGGACCTCTCTCTTTGGACGAATTATGTTGTAACAAGTTTGTTTACAGTATTCCTTAACCTTGACCACATAGACTAAATATACAGCAAACAACATTGAACTAAGGCATAACTATTGACCTGAATTAATAAAAGTATGATTTTGAATAGTGATGAAAACATTGTGGAAAAAGACAAACTTGTTGATTATCATTCATCTGTTAAGGTTAGTCAAATGTGTCTAAAAGGGGCAAAGGTTAAAATAATAACTGTAGACAAATGTTTTCGTTATCTAGGTTATAGAAACAAATTGATTCATGTTTCAAAGCATTGTTTGAAAAGGAGGAATTGCTCATTGTCAGCAATTGCTCCGTTTGCAAATATACTTTCAACATTTGTTTGTAACTAAGTAGCTATAACGGGAACGGTTCAACCCTTTCCCGCTTACAGTCGCTTTTTGACGCATGTGCAGCAGACGGCTGCAGAATTGTTTATCATGACCCATTTCCTCTTTTTCCACAAAGGTTTCAACTATATATTTTTCCCCTTGATGTAAGGCAAAATTGCTCGTAATCATTCATTCAAAATGTGTCCGGAAGGGAGAAAGAGGGAAAGAACGTCCATAGTAAAACGTTTAAATATGAAAAGAATTAATTTGAAACGTGTTTGAAAGCATTGTGTGAAAAGGAGGAATTGCTCATTGTCAGCAATAGCTCCATTTTCAACAATATTTTTTAAATATTCGAACTGTTATAGTATCACGGAAAGGGTTCCGCTTCCATGGGAAGGATGTAACCATTTTCCGCCTACAGACGCTTACAGACGCATGTGCAGCAGACGACAATCGAAAACATTGTGACAAAAGGGGAAATTGCTTTTCGTAGGCAATTTCTACTTTTGCCACAATGGTTTCAACTCCTTTCAATAATTGTATTTACAGTGCTTTGCACATTTCTCTATAAGTCGACTGTTGTAAACTAATGGGGTCACAGAACGGTCGACGTTACCTCACACTACTGACATTGAGGTCAACCATAGTTCAGAGTGAGTTTCATTCATAGAAACTATTTTGTCTCATAAATTGATGCAAGCGGAGGGTTTTGTGATTCGGTCGAACCAATGAAATCGTTGAAAAGGCAGATTATAACCAATCAAAACTCGATTTTGGTGTAGGTATACACATGTGGACTGCGGTTGCAGCTTTAATCCGACTTTTCGAAAGCAGCTTCGCTATGAGATAGTGGCGAAACGCCCCTATCCCAAAAATGAAAGAAATAGTTATTGCAAAGAGTTTAACACATTGTGACAAAAGGAGAAATTGCTAATAATGAGCAATTTCTCCATATGCCACATATTTTCAAAAGTTGTCTGTTGTTGAGGCATCAAAATGCTTTGTCTATATGTGGGAATTAAAGGCTTAACCATTTCCCTCATATAGACGCTTTCTGACGCCTCTGCAGCAAACGGCTCTTTGAAAACCGTAAAAACAAGTTATTGCTCAAAACGAGCAATTTCTTCATTTGTCACCTCGTTTTCATCTCTATTCAAATATTCTACTTTCATTTTCAGAGATTTTCCGTATTTATTTCTGGATGTTTTCAAAGTCGTCTGCTGCAGACTTTTGTATGAGGAAAAGGCTTCAAGTTGGGAATGGCAGGATAAGGGTTGACCCTTTCCCTCATATGACAATTCTGCAGCAGACGACTTTAAACATATTTTGTCAAAAACTGGAAAATCTCCATAATTGAATGGATAAACTAGGACTAAAAGTGGAAAACATTGTGGCAAAAGGAGAAGTTGCACGTTTTGTGCAATTTCTTCTTTTGTCACTATGTTTTCAAATAGCCGTCTGCTGCAGAGGCGTCAGAAAGGGTTAATAAAGGTAACTATAGGGACAATATTCCATTGATTGAATGGGGTTTTACGTGTTTCAACAATTTTTCTGTCATATCACGGTGGCCAGTTCACTTACTCATGTGTTTAGATAACATGTGAACCCAATGATAAGGATAAGTAAACTAGTCTTTTGTTCCACAATAAATCTATATATAGGATCTGACATGAGTTGTCATTTTATATAAAGTTTTATTAAACGAGTTCAAGAATTTTTTTATTAAGCGAGCCTTGGGCGAGCTTAATAATAAATTTCTTGGACGAGTTTAATAAAACTTTATGAAATGACAACGAATGTCAGATTCTTTTTATCATATGACGAAAACACACAAAGAAAATCGGGTTTTCCAAAGCAATTTTAATTTCGTCAGTAAATCGTATAACAATGCCACAAATAATTATTCCCGAGGTCATATTCAGCTTAGTTTATTAAAAGGAATAATTAATAACACTTATGAGATATTATAGCTATCACATAAAGTGACTTATGAGGCGTATTTCGATAAAAATGTACTTAGCGTTTACAATATTTCTAGATGAAATTTACGGGTTTTGGCGCCAAAGTGACTAACGTATGACGTCATTTTCCTAGTATTAGGTCATGTTATATTACACATGTTGTATATAAAGAAATACGTAATGGGTATATTACATAGGATACAAGCATTGTCATGTGATAAAATTGATTAACACTTTATCTCCAACAGAAGACTTTGAAAATGTCTTGCAAAGATATGAAAAATCTCTTAAAATTACAGTTTAAATACAGAATAGATTTGCAAATATTTTGCCACAATGTTTTCAAAAGTTTTCTGCTGCAGAGATGTTTATAGCGTAAGTTTTGGCACTCAAGCAATACAACTCAGTAATTTTAGTCCCTTTTTTTGAGTACCTACAACCTAAGCTTTGAAGGTCAAATACAGATTATATAATGTGCACCTTATTCAGTGATCCTATTCAATTTAACAGGTGACAAAAGGTTGCATTCATAACAAGAGAAAACAGTGGTCTTTAGGTGTTGCAACTCTTAAGCATTGTTTAACCCTTTCCCATATACAACATACAACAAATCTGCAGTGGATGATTCCATCTAGATAAGAGCATGATTACTGGTATTGAATAGAATTAAAAACATTGCGGCAGAATAAGAAATTGTTCCGAAAGTTGTCTGCAGTAGATTTTGTCTGCATGTCAAAAAGGGTCAAATGATAATAATTATCAATCATTTTTGTTTTTCTACAATGTTTTCAAAATTCATCTTGTGCAGATGCATCAAAAATAGTTCTGCAATTGGGAAAGTATTAATTTATATGTATAAGCTATTGTATAAGTAAACATTGTTTAAACTAAGTTCAATATTTAGTGTTAAGGTCAATGTGCTTGACTCAGAACAAAACACCTACCAATATTTTGTGGGTGAAATTACCAGACATGACGTTAATAATGCGAGTCATGACGATCTTTCTTATTAGGTCACTGCATTCGAAAAGAATTGGATACGCCCTTCAGCAGTTTAAATGACCTATCAATAAATCCTTTACTTATTTAACTAGTTGCGAACATATTGAATTTTAAAGTTCTAAGAAGCACAACTTCTTGTGTACTGTAAACTTTCTGATGCTTTCCCCATTAAAGACATATGTGTCATACTCTAGGCCAAATCAACCATAGAGTATTTCATAATGGTTATCTGATCTATATTCAAACTGTTTAATACAAGTTTCTTTGACTTAATGCAGATAAATGAAATTCCCTTATTGCTATATAATCTATATTCAAACTGTAGAATACAAGTTTTTTGAGACTTAATGCAGATAAATGAAATTCCTTTATTGCTATCTGATTTATATTCAAACTGTATATTACAAGTTTCTGTGACTTAATGCAGATAAATCAAATTCCACAGCATTTGGCTTTTCCCCCACATACATTAAACTTCAGTTTTCAAAACATGAAGCCAATAATATGGATCATCTCTATAACAAAATAACCATTTTGCACAATCATATAATATGGATCATCTCTATAAAAAAATAACCATTTTGCACAATCATATAGATGCTTTTATGCCTCTGCAGAAGACAACTTTTGAAAACATTGTGACAATTTTTCCTTTTGAGACAATATTTGCAACTTTTTAAATTTATTATACCCTAAAATAGCAATATTTTCCATCTCTTTTCATAGATGTTTTTAAAGTCATCTGCTACAGATTTGTTGTATGTGGGAAAGGGTTAAAATACAATTATCAGTACTCAGAGCATGCAGGACACAGTTGAAAACATTATGGCAAAGTTCTCCTTTATCAACAATGTTTTGAAAAACAGACTGCTGCGAAGGCGTTAAACCTTTCCCACATACAACAAATATTTACAAAGTTGTCTGCTTCAGATTTACTGTATTTGGGAAAGGATTATTATTACACAGTATGAAACAAATAGAAATTATTGTTGCAGAGGTCCAGATAAGAAGGCGTGCATACAGCTCTAATTTACCCACAATATCTCTCTTATTATCCTTCCAAACCCTGTTAGCGGGTTTAAAAAAAGGATTTTAGAAAGTACAAAACTCCCCTTGTTTAGAGCTCTGATTGTGGAGAAAATGTTTGTCCCTTCCTGTTTGTTTTATTTGGTGTTTTTGCCGTTTTCCACAGTGTTTCAGTTCCCTCATGGCAACAGTAAGGCCCATCCATGATCCCTGGGTGACTATAACCATTAACCCTTTCCCACATACAACTAATCTGCAGCAGACGACTTTGAAAACATTGTGGCAAAAGGTGAAATTGCCCATAATGAGCAATATCTCCTTTGCCATTTTAATAATTAAACTCTGCTTTTATTGAGTTTTCATATTTTTGACAAAATGTTTTTGTCATCTTCTGCAGATTTGTTGTATGTGGGAAAGGGTTAATACAACATTCTTGAAGAGCTTTCGGTCTTTTTAATGCTTCAACAAGGGAAAGTGATAGAAAATGTTTTGATTAACAAATGTACTAAATATAGACTGTAATGTAAGTATTACATTTCTCCTTTCTCAAAATGTTTTGTAGTAATTAAGACTTCAAATTAGCACGGTATTAAGTGCTTTTAGCTAGGACCTTTTAAAATGTGCAGGCCCTAACAATATTACACAACGTAGATGGTTGTAAATTCCTGTCTTGTATCTGTCTGCATACCAGACCTTAATTCAATCTTTAATATCCAAACAATCCATACAAACTAATTAACCCTTTCCCACATATACACATTTTTCTGACGTCTCTCAAAACGAGCAATTTCATCTTTTGCCACAGTGTTTTCAACCTTATTCAATTATCACACCATTATTTATAGAGATTTTTCCCAAGATGTTTTAACAGTCATCTGCTGCAGATTTGCTGTATGTTAGAAAGGGTTAATAACTTTGTCCATTTTGGCCCCAATTACCCAGTCCCCGATAAAGGTGACATTTCATACCTGTACAGCTGCGTGGGTCAGCTTTTGAACAAATTGTGGTAAAAGGATAAATTCCGTGAAACAAGCACTTTCTTTTTTCCCCCTACCACTCCGTTTCAAAATTTAACTTCCATTCAACCGGTATTGTTATTATAGTAAATTTGTCAAGAGACTGATAAGCTTCCATTCAGAAAAGTCAGAATAAAAGAAAACAAAAATCTATATCATTATTTTTATTATTATAAATATTAAACCTTTCCCACATATAGATGCTTTCTGATGCCTCTGTAGAAGAATGACTTTTTGAAAACATGGTGACAAAATAAGAAATTGCTCAAAACAAACAATTTCTCCTTTTGTCACCATGTTTTCAACTCTATTCAATTACTGTTGTTTCATTCAACCCTTTCCCTCATATAGACGCTTTCTGACTTCTCTGCAGCAGACGACTTTTTGAAAACATACTGACAAAAGAAGAAATTGCACAAAACATGCAATTTCTCCTTTTGCCACAATGTTTTCCAATTTTTGTCATAGGTTATCCATTCAATTATGGAGATTTTCTATTTTTTGACAAAATACGTTCAAAGTCGTCTGCTGCAGAATTGCCGTATGAGGGAAAAGGTTAAAGTGAGTTTCTGTACTTTTGCCTAGATGTTTTTTACGACGTCTGCTGCAGATTTGTTGTATGTGAGAAAGGGTTAAATAAGAGTATGAAAAAGGAATTGAATGTATGTATGCAACAGTATGAGTATTAATCCAGTGTTACCTTACCTGCCATGGTTCTGTATACAATAGTTTTATTAGGTCCACTAATTTAACAACAAACCACCATTACATCAAACAGCGGATGGCAAGCAATTCCTGAAATTGAAAAAGTAAGAAGAAATAATTGATAAGGCAATATTCAATGACTTGCAGCTTATTTGCTTACATGTATCTTTCAACCTTTTCTTACATGCAGACGCGTTTTCATGCATCTGCAGCAGAGATTTTACAATGCTGTAAAAGGATAACTTTCGCATTTTTTTCATTTTGCCAAAACACTTTCTTATTTATTCAATAATTTAACAAACATTATATACATTTTCTATATTTGTTTCTCTTAACCCTTTCCCTCATAGAGATGCTTTCTAATGCCTCTACAGCAGAAGGCTTTTTAAAAACATGTTGACAATAGAAGAAATTGCTCAAAACAAGCAATTTCTCTTGTGTCACCATGTTTTCAACTCTATTCAATCATTCAAAGGCAGAGTTTCCAATTTCTTTCGGGTATGTTTTCAAAGTCATCTAGGAATCCGCTGTGGTCGAGTGGTTAGCGTCGGGGATTTCGAAACCGGGTGTCCCGAGTTCGATCCCGAGTCGCGGCACTACGGTCATGGTGGAGTGCCCTTGGGCAAGGCACATTTTCTAGCCTAGTACTGGTTTGTTTACCCAGGGATCATGAATAATTAAATTTAATTGCGCGCTAAATGACCTTAGCTGTCGATGCGCCATAAAACAATATACATTCATTCAAAGTCATCTGCTACAGATTTGTTGTATGTGGAAAAGGGTTAATGTTTTCAAAAAATGTCTGGTACAGATTCTGCAGTACATAATTCTTCTGACAAGACATTTTGCCATGACTTCTAAATTTTCGACCTTAACAAAATACTAATTGTTTTCTTACAAGTTAGAACAAACAAGTGTTCAACTAGGAATAGATTATAATTGAAGGATTAAAGGATTTAGACTAATCTGTATCATCAAAGGTAGACAGTTAACCCTTTCCCACGTATGGATGCTTCCTGATGCATCTGCAGCAGATGACTCTTGAAAACAGTGTGGCAAAAGGACAAATTGCTCATAATGAGCAATTTTCCTTAAGCCACACTGTTTTCATTTTTATTTAAGAATTATACTTTCATATTTCAAAGTTTACCATAGTTTTGCCTAGATGTTTTCAAAGTCGTCTGCTGCTGATTTTTTGTATGTTGGAAGGGGACTTAAACATTTCATCAAAGCAAGTTGTTGTTACTTATCAAATAAACTTATAATGCAAATGTATCATTTCAAAACAGAACCCTAACATCAAAGGTATGATATATAACTGTCACAACATGTTTGGAGACAAGTTTCTGCTATCTCTTGACCCTTTCCAATGTATATAGGCGCTGCTTTCTGACGCCTCTACAGCAGACGACAATTTAAAACATTATAGCAAATTGAGAAATTGCTCATCATGCCTCAATCTTGTTTACTCTGTATTTAACCCTTTCCCTCATACCACAATTCTGCAGCAGACGACTTTGAATATATTTTGTCAAGGAATAGTAAATCTGTATAATTGAATGGATAACCTATGACTAAAAGTGGAAAACATTGTGGCAAAAGGAGAAATTGCTTGAGTTGAGCAATTTCTTCTTTTGTCACTATGTTTTCAAAAAAGCTGTCTGCTGCAGAAGCTTCAGAAATCGTCTGTATGAGGGAAAGGGTTAAGTACAAAAGAAAGAAAACTTTAAGTCAGTATGATATATATGCATTTAATTTTGTACAGAACAGAACAGAACAGAACCTTTATTTAGCCTTATACAAAGTTCAAAATATACACAATATCTTGATTCATTTCTTACCCAATTGTGGACAAATCTGGTACAGATAACTTTCTAAAACACTGTGGAAAAAAGGAAATATCCAATTGCCATAATGTTTTAAATAAATACTTCTACTTTGATTTACAGATTTTTGCGTGTCTGTATGCTGCAAGATTTATTGTACGATTTATTTATTTATTGGGGTCTTAAGCCGCTTTCAACATTTTATCACTACAGTTTACTTAATCATGATTCCGGGATGATAAACCAGTATTAGACTAAGAAATGTGCCTTGCCCAAGGGCACTCCACCACAACAGCCACAACTGGGGATCTAGCCCAGGAAACCCCATCCAATTCCCTGACGCTAACCACTTGACCACAAGGGATTCCTGTATGTGGAAAAGGGATTCGAAAAATCTGAAGATACTGTGATACACCAAACAAACACAATCATTTGTACAAGTTATCAATGTTGTACATGTTTCTGTACATGGGGAATTTTGATCAACGTCATTAAGAAAAATTTAACCACATTTATGTGTACAAAATCCACCAAATATTTGCACAGCAAAGGGATCAGGGTGCAAGTAATCCTTTCCAATTTGTAGATAAATAAAGGTTTCTTTAATCCTTTCCCTCTTATCAACTACTTTAGATGCCTTTGGGGCAGAAGTCTTTTGAAAACATTGATGGAAAGCGTGAAATTGCATAGCAAACAATTCTTTTCCTTTTTCCTCAACATTTTCAACTTGTTATCAAAATAATTTTCAATAACAAATCCATTTCATTATAGATACAGGTACACAGCTTAACCTTAACCCTTTCCCTCATATAGACGCTTTCTGACGCCTCTGCAGCAGACAGCTTTTTGAAAACATAGTGACAAAAGAAGAAATTGCACAAAACGTGCAATTTCTCCTTTTGCCACAATGTTTTCCACTTTTAGTCATAGGTTATCCATTCAATTATGGAGATTTTCTATGTTTTGATAAAATACGTTCAATGTCGTCTGCTGCAGAATTGCCGTATGAGGGAAAGGGTTAAGTAATTAATCTTTTGAATTTAGGCCTGCTCCTTTAACCCTCTGCCATATACAACAATTCTGCAGCAGACGACTTTGAACATATTTTGTCCTATGACTAAAAGTGTAAAACATTGTGGCAAAAGGAGAAATTGCACGTTTTGTGCAATTTCTTCTTTTGTCACTATGTTTTCAAAAAGCCGTCCTTTAACCCTTTCCCTCATACAACAATTCTGCAGCAGACGACTGAAAATATCCCAACAATAATATGAAAAATCACTATAAAACAAGTACAATTTTTTAATTGAGTTGAAAACATTTTGGCAAATGGAGAAATTGCTACGTTTTCAAAAGTCGTCTGCTGCAGAGGCATCAGAAAGCGTCTGTATGTGGGAAAGGGTTAAAACATATAATTATTTGGATAACTATCAACAAACTAAGTTTATAAGCATAATAATACACCAAGATGGCAAGAAGACTGCATGTACACATAATATATGTATGTGCACACTGAGCATCACCTTGACGCATATGAATTAAGGGAAATATATCAAAACTTACAGAAAGTGCAACATAAACTTATCTCCCTACCAAATTATCAGATAGGCTGTTGTGTTATTAGGCTGTTGTGCAATAACTCATTTATTTTAAACAGTTGAACTGCCATTGCTCAATTGAAAAAGGACTGTCAATCTATGGGTCCTGAGTTTGAATTCTGACTCATATTCCGATAAGTGACAAAAGTACCTGCCAAGGACATTTTCAATCTGTTTACATAGTTTAAGGTTCAAGTGGTCATAGTGACCATAAACTTGACCACAAACTAGTCACATGACGTATATTTGCTTTATTTGGACTTTGAAATGGCCACTTTCATAAGGCTTCCTGGTTTATGTAAATTAAGTTGAGGTCTTAGGATTTAGTGAGAGAAACCTAGGGTGTGACAAGTGTGAACCACTTTATACCATGCACATAATAACCCCCTTTGCAAACACATTTTGATGTAACTGCAGCATATCTCCTTTTGCCACAATGTTTATACAACTGTATTCCGTAATTTGTTTAATAAATAGAAATTCAATATTGTCTTGATGTTTCCACAGTTGTCTGCTGCAGATTTTGCAGTGTGAATGAAGAAAGGATTAAAGGATTTATTTTTAGTATTACTGTTCTGAAGTTTTATAATTGAAGGAATGATGGTGTTTTGTACAATCTCAACAATATTACATGTATAGCTCTGAAGCATGAAATATATTTGGGTAGGGACAGATCAGTCGAATACCTCTAATAGTCTGTTTATAAGTTCGTCTCATTACTTAAAAATTCTTCAGCCCTTTTTCACCTGGAGACGCATCTGCAGCAGATGACTTTTAAAAACATTGTAGCAAAAGGAGAAATTGTTCATTATGAGCATATTCTCCTTTTGCCATTGAATTAAATGTTTTCAACACTACTTAATAATTGTACTTAACTTATGTGTTTTATGTGGGAAACTGTTTATGAAAAAGTGTTCTGATCAGACTGGATATGCACTGGATGCTTTGGATCTAAACAAGCAGTAAATGTCTGAATAACTACTTTTTGCCCTGTGTCAAGTCTTGTACATAATACAGAACAACAAAGCCTGACAGAATGGGTTAACCTTTTCCCTCATATAGACGCTTTCTGACACCTCTGCAGCAGACGTTTTTTTTGAAAAACATAGTGACAAAAGAAGAAATTGCTCAAAACAAGCAATTTCTCCTTTTGCCACAATGTTTTCCACTTTTAGTCATAGGTTATCCATTCAATTATAGAGATTTTCCATTTTTTGACAAAATATGTTTGAAGTCATCTGCTGCAGAATTGTCGTATGAGGTTAAGGATTAACCTCTCCCCACACTTGCTGACACATTTTGATGAACCATCAACAAACAACATTTGAAAACACTGGCAATAAAATGAGCTCAAAACGAGCAATTTCTTCTTTTTCCACAATATTTTCAATGCTATCCAATAAGTATGCATTCATAATATTTTCAGTTGTCTGCTGTAAATTTGTTTTATGTTGGCAAGATTAAAGTATGTTCATGACGGCATAGGTTATCCCTAATCTGTAGCCGACAACTTTGAAAACATTTATACAACAACATGGAACATCTCTATAAATGAAAAGTTCAATGATTGAATTGAGTTGAAAATTTCTCCTTTAGTCATAACGTTTTCAAAAGTCGTCTGCTGCAGAGGTGTCAGAAAGCGTTTATATGTGGGAAAAGGGCTACATAGCAGGTGCATGCATGACATTTGCATTTTTGACATACAAAACATTTGCTTTATTATGCTTGGTTTAGTCATAAATTGTCTAATGTTTGACAACATTGTAGCTTTCAATTTATAGCTATTTAATGATCATTCAAATCAACAATGAACAAGTTGAAGGTTTTCTGTGATGCATTTCAGCTAAACCTATAAAACCTCACATAAAATGTTTATAACATGCAAAGAGCTTAAAATAGAATTATATGATGCGGCACATTCATGTAACAGAAGAATGACAAGAAACAGTTTTGAGAACTCATCTCATATTCAGGAATCCCCCGAGGTTTAGTGGTCAGCATCGGGGATTTGAAACCGGGCGTCCCGGGTTCGATCCCCAGTCATGGTGGACTGCCCTTGGTCAATGCACATTTCCTAGCCAAGTACTGGTTTGTTTAATACCAAGGGATTATGAATATGTGAACTGTATCTGTGATATAACTGAAATGATGTTGAAAACGAGGTAAAACCCCAATAAAACATACAAACAAATAATCTTATATTCAAATAATTAAACACATATTTTTTAATAAAGACAGACTTTGTGGCCCAAAGGTCCGCAGTTTGAATCCTTTAATAAGAGATAAACAAGATGTGTTTGTGAAACACTGATGCCCCCGAATGGCAACATCTAGGTCAAAGGTCAAGGTCGCAAGGTCAAAAATGTTGGTACTGACAGAAAGGTCATGTCACAAGGAATACACATGTGAAATATGGTAGTCGTACCTGTTATGGTTCAAAAGTAGTGGTCAAGGTTAAAGTTTTTTTTCGACAGACAGACACATCTAGGTCAAAGGTCAAGATCGCAAGGTCAAAAATTTGGTACTGACGGAAAGGTCATGTCACAAGTAATACACATGTGAAATATGGTAGCCGTACCTGTTATGGTTCAAAAGTAGTGGTCAAGGTTAAAGTTTTTTACGACAGATAGACAAAGAGACAGACAGGCCAAAAACTAGATGCCCACCGAATCGATGATTCCGGGGGTATAAAAAACAAGGACCATGATGGTCGAATATAGCTCAACTGATTTAACCCTTTAGACAGACGCCGGCAGATGGTGAGTGATCCAAATAGCTCACCCCGCACTTTCTGCTCAGGTGAGCTAAGACTGGGGATGTTTTAAATTGCCACACATTTGACAAAAAGTACTGATTTGAGTATACAAGAAGTAAACATTTTGATTTAACTCTTTCCCACTTTCAACAAATCTGCAGCAGACCACTATGAAAACATTGTTGTTGAAAAATCTCTATAAAAGAAAAACATGAGGAGGTCACTGAATGAACAGTTCTGCTATTTATCTTGAAATCAGACAAGCACTTTCATGAGAATGTAATTTTGTCATTTTGCTCCCTTTTCTATGCCGCCTAATTGCTGTTTTTAACAACCAATCTATATCCTTGTATTTGTAGAGAGTTATCCAATGAACATTTCTACCACATTATATTGGTATTAGACAATATAATTCAGAGGAGAATATTTTTAAATATTGAGCAAATTTCATCCTTTCTGATGCTGCAGGAAGTTCTTCGTACATTCCAAGAATTGCAATTTTTATTGGTTACCTAGAATAAGTGGATTTTTATTTTACTTATTGGAAGCCGCCAGGAGGCGGCTTCCTGTAGGGATGCTTTTAATTTTCGGTCATGGAGAATGTTTAGACCTGCCAGCGTGACCACATATCTTGATTTCTCTTTGTCCTTTCTAAGTACATTAATTTAAGGTAATGACTTTTAAAACATTCCTTTTACAGTCTATATACATGTGTGAGTTTTACAAATTAAAAACAAAAGACAAAGGCCAGTATATTAATTGAATGTATGTACATTTTTATTTAAGCGAAATTCATACTGTATCTACTCTAGACAGTAAAATAGAGAACCCTTCTATTGAATTTATAAATGTAGTCTGGTTCCTTAAAATTACATGCTATGATATATTACGCAGTAATTAGACGAAGAAGCCTCGTCCCGTATTCACTAAACTTTTCAATTTAGATATTTGTCTAAATCTAAATCTTAATATTTAGTCCACGTTTTAGATTTAATCCGTATTCACCAACGCGTTTTAAACCGATCTCAATTTGGTCTAGTTTGTAAATGTCGTAAGCGGCCACGCAGCGACTCTGGTTCCCGAATCAAGTTAAGAGCTAAAATAAAAGACAGTACCATGAATCTATAGTCTATTTATAGATTTTCATTTTTATCTCAATACATATTTCATTTGCTTTGCTTTTAATAATCGGACTTTCATGTTCAGTACATACTGGATTCAAAGTTAACTTTGAGTACAATTTTCATCGAAAAATGCAGACATGAAAAGATTTAAACCACAGAAATATCTGTTTCAAGATCAATTTCGTTCTTTTTCACTTTTGCAGTTCGTGTCATGAATATCGCGGTAAACACGATATCGGTGTATTTCACGGATGCGATGTGAACATCCAGAATACTTAAATGAAATGAAATCTTCTGGTTCTTACAAACAAAGTGTGATCGGATTAACTGAACTGTATTTAACTTATCACTGTAAATGTAGACAGCATTTCAACTCTTATATCAACTGGTAAATTTACAGTTTGAGAAATAAATTCAAGTAAATTTTCAAGCACTGGTTTAACGTTTTCAAAAAAAAAAGAAACTAGTTCCTATGTTAAGCCTTTCCCTTATACGTAGCACATTAAGTAAATATTGGAACATCTTGCTAAATGAAGGTATAATTTATGGACATAAAGTAGAAAACATTGTAGCAAAAGGATAAATTCCTCGTGATCAATTTACCCGAAAAAAATATACCCGAACAAATTCTACCCGAAAAAAATATACCCAAACAAATTTTATCGGAATAAATTCTACCCGAACAAATTCTACCCGAAAAAAATATACCCGAACACGAACAAATTTTATCGGAATAAATTCTACCCGAAATTCGCACGCGAACATATTCTACCCGAAAAATAATATACCCGAACAAATTATACCCGAACACGAACAAATTTTATCGGAATAAATTCTACCCGAACAAATTCTTCTCGAACACGAACATTTTCTACCCGCAACAAAATATACCCGAACACGAACAAATGTTATCGGAATAAATTCTACCCGAACAAATTATTCTCGAACACGAACATATTCTACCCGAACACATTTTATCGGAATAAATTCTACCCGAACAAATTATTCTCGAACACGAACATATTCTACCCGAACACATTTTACCCGAAAAAAATCTACCCGAACACGAACAAATTTAATCGGAATAAATTCTACCCGAACAAATTATTCTTGAACACGAACATATTCTACCCGAACAAATTTTATCGGAATAAATTCTACCCGAACACATTTTATCGGAATAAATTCTACCCGAACAAATTATTCTCGAACACGAACATATTCTACCCGAACAAATGTAACCCGAAAAAAATCTACCCGAACACGAACAAATTTAATCGGAATAAATTCTACCGAACAAATTATTCTCGAACACGAACATATTCTACCCGAACACATTTTATCGGAATAAATTCTACCCGAACAAATTATTCTCGAACACGAACATATTCTACCCGAACACATTTTACCCGAAAAAAATCTACCCGAACACGAACAAATTTAATCGGAATAAATTCTACCCGAACAAATTATTCTTGAACACGAACATATTCTACCCGAACAAATTTTATCGGAATAAATTCTACCCGAACAAATTATTCTCGAACACGAACATATTCTACCCGAACACATTTTATCGGAATAAATTCTACCCGAACAAATTATTCTCGAACACGAACATATTCTACCCGAACACATTTTACCCGAAAAAAATCTACCCGAACACGAACAAATTTAATCGGAATAAATTCTACCCGAACAAATTATTCTTGAACACGAACATATTCTACCCGAACAAATTTTATCGGAATAAATTCTACCCGAACACATTTTATCGGAATAAATTCTACCCGAACAAATTATTCTCGAACTCGAACATATTCTACCCGAACAAATGTTACCCGAAAAAAATCTACCCGAACACGAACAAATTTAATCGGAATAAATTCTACCGAACAAATTATTCTCGAAGACGAACATATTCTACCCGAACACATTTTATCGGAATAAATTCTACCCGAACAAATTATTCTCGAACACGAACATATTCTACACGAACAATTTCTACCCTAACAAATTTTACCCGAATTTTTTTTTTTATCGGAATAAATTCTGCCCGAACAAATTATTCTCGAACACGAACATATTCTACCCGAACAAATTCTTCCCGAAAAAAATATACCCAAACAAATGTTACCCGAACACGAACAAATTTTATCGGAATAAATTCTACCTGAACAAATTCTTCTTGAACACGAACATATTCTACTCAAACAAATTCTACCCTAACAAATTCTACCCGAACACGAACAAATTTTATCCGAACAATTTCTACCCGAACACGAACAAATGTTATCGGAATAAATTCTACCCGAACAAATTCTTCTCAAACACGAACATATTCTACCCGAACAAATTATACCCGCCAAAAAAAAATACCCTAACAAATTTTATCCGAATTTTTTTTTTTATCGGAATAAATTCTGCCCGAACAAATTATTCTCGAACACGAACATATTCTACCCGAACAAATTCTTCCCGAAAAAAATATACCCAAACAAATGTTACCCGAACACGAACAAATTTTATCGGAATAAATTCTACCTGAACAAATTCTTCTTGAACACGAACATATTCTACCCAAACAAATTCTACCCTAACAAATTCTACCCGAACACGAACAAATTTTATCCGAACAATTTCTACCCGAACACGAACAAATGTTATCGGAATAAATTCTACCCGAACAAATTCTTCTCAAACACGAACATATTCTACCCGAACAAATTATACCCGCCAAAAAAAAATACCCGAACACGAACAAATTTTATCGGAATAAATTATACCCGAACAAATTATTCTCGAACACGAACATATTCTACCCGAACAAATTTTACCCAAAAAAAATCTCCCCCAACACGAACATATTCTACCCGAACAAATTCTAACCTAACAAATTCTACCCGAAATAAATATCATGCCGTCCCATTCACCTGCTTGTGTGTTTCCTGGCTTTCTCACACCAGTACTCCACACAACAGTCTTCATGGCTTTCTCACACCAGTACTCCACACAACAGTCTTCATGGCTTTCAAGCAACTGGTTGCTTTATCACATAATAGTCTTCATGGCTTTCCCACAACAGTACTCCACACAAACATTCTTCATGGCTTTCCCACACCAGTACTCCACACAACAGTCTTCATGGCTTTCTCACATCAGTACTCCACACAACAGTCTTCATGGCTTTCTCACACCAGTACTCCACACAACAGTCTTCATGGCTTTCAAGCAACTGGTTGCTTTATCACATAATAGTCTTCATGGCTTTCCCACAACAGTACTCCACACAAACATTCTTCATGGCTTTCCCACACCAGTACTCCACACAACAGTCTTCATGGCTTTCTCACATCAGTACTCCACACAACAGTCTTCATGGCTTTCTCACACCAGTACTCCACACAAGTCTTCATGACTTTCTCACACCAGTACTCCACACAACAGTCGTCATGGCTTTCTCACACCAGTACTCCACACAACAGTCTTCATGGTTTTCAAGCAACTGGTTGCTTTATCACATAATAGTCTTCATGGCTTTCCCACAACAGTACTCCACACAAACATTCTTCATGGCTTTCCCACACCAGTACTCCACACAACAGTCTTCATGGCTTTCTCACATCAGTACTCCACACAACAGTCTTCATGGCTTTCTCACACCAGTACCCCACACAAGTCTTCATGACTTTCTCACACCAGTACTCCACACAACAGTCGTCATGGCTTTCTCACACCAGTACTCCACACAACAGTCTTCATGACATTCCCACACCAGTACTCCACACAACAGTCTTCATGGCTTTCTCACACCAGTACTCCACACAAGTCTTCATGGCTTTCTCACACCAGTACCCCACACAACAGTATTTTCAAGCAACTGGTTGCTTTATCACATAGACTGTTAGCCCATTGGTGGTAGACGAATTACGCTTGTCACATTGACTTTTCTCAAATGTCAGAAAGAATGTTGGGCAAGCTGGAGTTAGAATTAAAAAACCCTAGATTGACAGCTCGCACCCTACTGAGCTACCGGGGCTTGGCAAGAGAAAAATATGACAACCAAGATGTAATCTCACATGTTCAGATCATATTTAAACCCTTTTCCATCAACAACAAATCTACAGCAGATAAATATCAACATGTCAAGGCAAAAATATAGAAAATTTCAATAAATAAAGAAATAATTATTGAGTATAATTGAGGCAAAAGGAGAATTTGCTCATTATGATCAATTTCTCTTTTCAGTTTTGGCACATTGATTTCACAATGTTTTCAAAATTTATCTCATGCAGCTGCACCAAGTTAAAGTATTATAGAGATGGTATATAGAAGGGTAAACCAGATGCCAGGTTTGTGAATAATTCATACTTCAATGTCATGATCAGCTCCTAATACATAGCCCGACTTTTTATATATATACATAAAAACGTGTGCATTTGTTTTATTCATTGCCATACATCATTGTTAACAAGAGAAAGTTGATGCAAGGCATCAATGTCGCCGGAAAAGACTGCATTGATTGATTTATGCATTCTTGACTTTCCTTAGTCTATTCAGAGACATATAAACACATGTCTCTGGTCTATTCAAACATTAGGAACGTTTAACTAACTATTTGGTTTTATTTACCCTCGCCATGCAGAATTAACTATTTGGCGAGCAGTAGGAATAAATGAAAACATTTGCTTATAAATTATATACACATATCTATACATTAGGGTATCTATAAAAAATTAACGAAATGTGTACACATTTATCTTGGCTTAAATTTAATTTTGCTGTTGTTACTTATTTAAATAATAGTATTCATTCATATAATTTCAATGTTTGTCAATCTTATTCGAATCACAAGGTAAATATCCTGGTATTGCTTTAAAGGGAGGTAATTAGAAGAAAACAAAAGTCTTCAAAAGGAGAAATATATCAGCATTACTTACCGTCTACAGTTTAAATTGTTCTATTGTTTGTGGATTTAAAAATGTTCTTTTTTTCTTATTTCTACATGTACAACGAAATATTGCGGCTTCTCTTTGACGCTTTACGTCAAACATTCGTCTTGTACTTGTCTAAAATAAAATAATATCACTCGCTTTTTCATATCGAAATGCGCATGCGCGAAAATCGATGTTAAAGGTCACGAAACTACACAACAGAATAGGGTCTATATTTAGCTTAGAAACAGTTCCTACTTTAGATATTCATGGATTAACATTATTAAATGAATTCTACACAAATCAAGACATCTCTTTGAACATGAAAACAACATTTAGTTTTAAAGTTAAAATTGCTATTAAAAGGAGAATCCGAAATTGACCTCAATGATGACACATAAGAGTCTGCATTAGGGGGTGTTGGTTCACGTCTTGAAGGGACCACTTTTGTCTTCGTAAATAAGACAAAAAACTTAAATGCGAGTGAAATAAAAAAAACCTGCAAACATTAAAAAATCGGAATATTTATTTCATTTTAGATGTGTCATTTATTAGTGTTCGTAAACAACCACAATTGTAATATGTTCAAATCATCTAGATTTGTTTCTTTCTAATAATAAGCCGCCCTCCCATGTGATTTCCGAAAAGCTATTAAAAATAGAAGTCGCGGGCTTCTGCCCGGCGACTAATGATATGAAAGTTTTTTCCTGTGCCTTAGGAAACCTCAAATGTGTCCTTTTTGTGTTTTAACCATTTCCCTGATGCATATAATATGACACCAGATGAAGTCTGATTTTTAAACCATTTGCATGATACAGATGACTTTAAATTTAAAACTCTTTGTGGTAAATAAAGAAATTGCTTAACATTTTCCCTCATAAAGAGGCTTTTTGACGCCTCTGCTGCAGACGACTTTTGAAAACACAGTGACAAAAGGAGAAATTGCTTAAAACAAGCAATTTCTCCTTTTCCCACAATGTTTCCAACTTTTTTCATTAATTGTACCTTTACTTATAGGTATTTTCCATGTTTTGTCTAGATGTTCTCAAAGTCGTCTGCTGCAGATTTGTTGTATGTGGGAAAGGGTTAAAATAAGTCTTCTCATTTTCAAGAAAAGTTTTCAATCCTTTTATCAACTTATACTCCTTATTAGCTCGCCTATGCGAAGAAATAGGGGAGCTTATGTAATCACCCCGGCATTGGCGTCGGCATTGGCGTCCGCGGCTTGGTCAAACCTTTGCGTACAAGGCCTTTTCTCCGACACTGTGTATGCCGTTGCTTTGAAACTTCACACACTTATTCAGGGTCATTAGGTGACCTTGTATGTCAAGTCCAATAACTCTGGAATGGCTTTTGACTGAATTGTGTCCATTTTTGGTCAAACCTTTGCGTGCAAGTTCTTTTCTCAGACACTGTGTATGCTGTTGCTTTGAAACTTCACACACTAAATCATGGTCATTATATGACCCTGTATGTCAAGTCCTATAACTCTGGAATGGATTTTGACTGAATTAATTGTGCCCCTTTTTGGACTTAGAATTTTGGTCAAACCTTTGCGTGCAAGGCCTTTTCACAGACACTGTGTATGCTGTTGCTTTGAAACTTCACACACTTATTCAGGGTCATGTGTGGTTTTATCTGATACTGTAAGTCTTCGGTATTATGTTCACTATCAGCATACATCGTATATAAAACAAATTTACAGATTTAAAAGGCCCAAAACGGCCTGTATGGACTTGGTTAACATTTGCATGCAAGTATTCAAAAGGTGTATTATTTTGCAATAGGTGATACTGTGTGACTTTACCTAATACTATAACTGTTCTGAAGTAGGCCCTGATAGACGCTGGACCTGACAGGCGAGCTATATTGTCCTCCGACAACTCTTTGTTTTTCAAATGTTAAAAGTTCTTCATCAGAGTTTTTCACATCAGTCTACTCAAAAAGAAATCATATTTTGTTATTAGTTAATCACTGCATCACCTTCTTTAATAAGTGTCAAAGGTTTTTTTTACTAGATTAATGCCAGCAATTTAAATTTGTTCTGTCAAAATCTTTCTTATCATTTATTAACCCTTTCTATCATCCAGGCACATTTTGACAAATCTGACACAGTCAACATTTGAAAACGTTGTAGTTGCAGGAGAAATTACTCATAATGAAGCAATTTCTCTTTTTGCAGCAATGTTTTCAACTATATTTTCATTTATAGGTCATTGCCATTTTTCATTTTTTCTTTCTAGTCATTTTCTTTGTATATTGACATGGAATTATTTATTTTCTCTATTTGTAAATTAATGTTCTTCAAACTCTTCATGTAATCTTTAAAGAAATATAGATAATGCGATAAATATCCGAACATGAATGCAGAACAACCAATGTCAGTGTTTTCTTCATCCCCTTTGGTCAAGGTTTGGTCTTTACATTGTAGGCGGCTCAGGACAATTTAACCCTTTCCCACTTACAACAAATCTGAAGCTGATGATTTTGAAAATATCTATATCTAGGCAAAAATTTCGAAATCATCTACAAAATGAACAGAGTTGAAATGATTTTGTTAAATGAAGAGAGATACAATGTTTTCAAAAGCTGTCTACTGCATACACATCCAAATGTGTCTGCAAGAGAGAAAGGGTTATGTCTATCCTATGCATGTACATTCTGATTATACTTTTCACTGTTCACTGATCAGCCTGTTAAGACTTCTTTTACCTTTTCTCACATGCAGACGCATTTGGACGCATCTGCAGCAGACGAATTTGAGCATCAAGTCTTAAAACTTTTATACAAACAAGAAATCTGCGGCAAACGACTTGCAAAATCCACAGGGGATGAACAAGAAATATCACGTGACCGCATATGCAAACATCAGGAGGACATTTTCGTTGTTTGACAGAACTCCGAGGTAAACATTTTGCAGTTTCTTTGTTATTTTGATATATCGAAAAAAATGAAGTAGCCTAAAAAAGATGGCATATAAATAGCTGCCGATCGGTACCTTTCAGTGCTGTCTACTACCAACAGTTTTCGAGAACACTTCGACACAAAATTCCAAAATGCAATGCAAACATCAGGAGTTTTACATTTGCCGTGCATGTTTAGTCGAAATACCCGTTTCTGCGACTCTTTGGGCTTGTCAATATAATGCTTTTTGTATTCTAGGAAGATAACAGTTATCAATGCGTCGATTTTCTGTATAAAAATGAACTTACAAGTGATTTTATAATTTGGCAAACATCAGGAGGCAAAATATTTGGCAAACATCAGGTGCTAAATTCATGCCTTATCGAAATCGGAAGAAAAATCAATATATCTGCAACTCCAGTTAGAATGACTCCTACATAGTTTAGCATATAAGCGTGCTTACTTGTTATGCTGAGTAAATACATCAACAATGCATTAACGTTAACACCAGAATGACGATTTGTTTGTTTGGAGTTTAACGCCGCTTTCAACAGCTTTGGTCATATCACGGCGGTCAGTGCACCTACCCATGTTTTCCTGGCTTTCCCACACCAGTACTTACACAACATTCTTTCGAAGCCACTGACTACTTTCTCACATAGATCAGAGGTGAGAGGCAATGGAAAACATCGCCCGAAAGAATGTCGCCGCAACCGGGTATCGAACCCGTGACCTCCAGATCACGAGTCAGATACGCTACCAATAGAGCTACCCGGCCGGGTCCCAGAATGACGAATAAACTGGTCAAAACGACACAGTCATGTATTTCTGTGTATGATCGCTTATAAGTCGTACTTGCGTGAGGGCGCCCCTGCAATGAGTCAACGTTTTAACACTAAAATACTGTTGAAATGCTGGAAGACAAACAATTATACCTAAAACATAAACAAAATATCAATAAATTTAATTTAATAGTGACGTATGCAAGATATGAAACTGTCCTCCTGATGTTTGCATTCGCGGTCACATGATATTTCTTGTTCATCCCCTGTGAAAATCCCTACGAAAGAAAGAATAAATACTTAATAAGAGTTAAAAAAACTATTGTGGGTCAATGGAGAAAATTGCTAATTATGAGCAATATATTCAATTGCTTCTCTTGTTACTATATTTGCAAAAGTCTTCTGCTGCAGAGGTAGCAAATTTGTTTCTGTATCTGGGAAAGGGCCAATAGATTTTTACCAAGTATCCTATTGCTGAATTGACGTAACAATATAAACCATATCAATGGGTGTATCATTTTACAAACACCATAAATAGCATACAAAATTGTGCATTTCCTGCTATGAATGAACCTAAATATGCGATCCATTAGAGAGTATTATCATATCAGCCAAGTTACATGAAAAGCGACTTTTTTTTTTTACCCTTTCCCAAATACAGAGGATTTCCGAAGCCTCTACAGCAGACGACTTTGGAAAACATTGTGACAAAAGGAGAAATTGCTCTATTTAGTAATATAACTCTCATTTATGGTTTTTTTCTTCACACTTTTATCAACTCGTCTGCTGCAGATTTGTTGTATGTGGGAAAGGGTTCATTAATTAATGCAAATCATCTGATTTACTTTATAATGGGATTTTGACCATAACTGCTTTCCAGAGACTTTGATGATGCTTTCAATATATCGAGTTTTATCTCATCAGAATTTTTCACTCATCTTAACCCTTTCCCTCATCCGACAATTCTGCAGCAGACGACTTTGAACATATTTTGTCAAAAAATAGAAAATCTTCATAATTGAATGGATAACCTATGACTAAAAGTGGAAAACATTGTGGCAAAAGGAGAAATTGCTAGTTTTGAGCAATTTTTTCTTTTGTCACTGTTTTCAAAAAGCCGTCTGCTGCAGAGGCGTCAGAAAGCGTCTATATGAGGGAAAGGGTTAACTCTTTTCCTCACTCAACATATTTTGACACATCTGCAGCAGAGGGTTTTTGAAAACATTTGCTCTGAATACTTATCAGGAACAAGTTTGAACATTTGGAAATCTGGAAGTAGAATTTTGATAGAGTTGAAAATGGACAATTTGAAATGAATTTCCATGAATGCTTGCAATATAGCCTCAGGTTTAAGGTCATCAAAAGTCATATCTATGAGGGAATTAGAGAGAAATATGAAATAATATCTAAAAATAAACAATGCAGACCAAGGTATGTGAGGAGACACTTTCATTTGGCACCGAGGACAAATAAAGAAAGTGATATCTCGCTAACAAAAAGTAAGCCCTTTCATAATATGCAGACCCATTATGCCACAATGTTTTAACTTTATCCAGTTAAGATACTTTTATTCATACCGACTGGATGTTGTTTCCCTATCTGATTTCAACATCGTATGCTGCAGATTTGTTGAAAGTGGGAAAGGGATAAGCCATAAAATAAATAAACTGTAACACTTTCCCTCATACGACAACTTTGCAGCAGACGACTTTGAACATATTTTGTCAAAAAACCCCAAAATAAACAATAATAGAATGGATAACCTATGACTAAAAGTGGAAAACATTGTGGCAAAAGAAGAAATTGCTCATTTTTAGCAATTTCTTCTTTAGTCACAATGTTTTCAAAAAGCTGTCTGCTGCAGATGCGTCAGAGAGTGTCTATATGAGGGAAAGGATAAAGGAACACATTTATAAAGTCCTTCAGGCAATAATCTTCTTATTTAAATGTTGAAACATGAGAATTTTTTACAACATTTTCTAATAAATATCAACATTTCAAGAATATTTATTTTCTCCGGAAATTATCAACAAAATTACTTCATATAAAACTTTTAGCTGTCTGCTTTGAAAACATCAGATTCAAAATCTGTCATATTTAAACAATGGAGTTTATCAGATTATGTTTAACCCTTCTCCTCATATAGACGCTTTCTGACGCCTCTGCAGCAGACGGCTTTTTGAAAACATAGTGACAAAAGAAGAAATTGCACAGAACGTGCAATTTCTCCCTTTACCACAATGTTTTCCACTTTTTGTCATAGGTTATCCATTCAATTCTAGAGATTTTCCATTTTTTGACAAAATATGTTCAAAGTCGTCTGCTGCAGAATTGCCGTATGAGGGAAATGGTTAAAACACCATGGAAAAATGGAAAACTAGCTACTGTCGAGTAATTTCTCCTTTTTCCACAAGTTGCCTGCTACAGTGGCATCAACAGTTATCTGTATGAGACAAAAAATTAACCCTTTCCCACATACAGCAAATCTGCAGCAGACAACTTTGAAAACCTATATACAAAAACATGAAAAATCTCAATAAATGAGAGTTCAATTATCAAAAAGAGTTGAAAACATTGTGGCAAAAGGAGAAATTGCTTGTTTTGAGCAATTCCTTTTGTCGATCACCATGTTTTCAAAAGACGGCTGCTTCAGAGGCATCAGAAAGCGTCTATATGTGGGAAAGGGTTAAACAGCATAAAAGGTAATAGACCAACAAGATCCTAGAGTGCAAACTAAAAGCCAATCCCCCTACATGTACCATAACTTTTTGGAAGTTCACTTCCTTATAAGGTCATTATATCTAAACATTACCATTATATATACATGTAAATATTATGTATTTTGACAAAAGTCACAAGGACATAGCTATTAAATGCCAATAAAACCTCGCAATGCATTTGACATCAAATTATATATTTGTTTGGTTTGTGACAAGATGATCTTAGTCTTCACTTAAAGATCTATTTTCTTTTTAAATCATTGGTATTGAACAAGATACATAATTTATATAGAAATCTTCAAAGATGTTTCTAATTTAATCTCTTCAATGAAATCATATTTTTTACCCTTTCCCAGATATAAGAAACCTGCAGCAGATGATTTTGAACACATCTACGTAAAATATGAAAAACTTCTATAATTGATTGTATAGTAAAACTGTTGTTGAAAAGAGTTGAAAACATTATGGCAAATGGAATATGTGCTCATTATGAGAAATTTCTCCTGTTTCCAATTTGTTCAAAGGTCATTTGTTACAGAGGCATCTATATGTGGGAAAGTGTTACATGTACTTTAAAATCATCTCACAAAATGCTTGTTAAATCTGAAAAATGTGAAAAGTAATTTTGAAAGACAAAGGGAAAAAAAATCTCATTTGAAAAATAAAATGCTAATTTTGAATATTTTTTTTTATAAATTAAACAATATTTCATAAGTGAGTTACTTCATCAGTGCTTAAAGTTATCTGTATCATGGAAAGAATGTTAAAACAGTTTCATCAAAGAATATAATTTTCTATAAATCATTTTCACTGCTAATGAAATATCAAGATATGTGAATTACAAAGGTCTTAAATTTCATTAAATTTGAAAGGTTTGTCCTGGAAATGGCATCACCAATGACATTGATTGATTGGCTTTCAACGCCATTTAAAAAAAAAAATCAGTCATATCACAGCAACCAGTGTTTTTCCTGTATTTCTCACACCAGTACTGCACACAACATTCTTTCCAAGCAACTGGCTGCTTTTCCACATAGATTGTTAACCTATTGGTGGAAGAAGAATAACGCTTGTCACAGTGACTTTTGTCAAAGGTCGGAAAGAATGTTGGCTGAGCTGGGGTTCGAACTCACAACCCCTGGATTGACAGCTCTAGTTGCTAACGACTGAGCTACCAATGAGTGAAATGTTACAAACTAATCTTTTTTATTCTCTGTATATAACAAACAACTTTTGACACTCTGCTGTCGACGATTTTTCAGAGCATTGGTGGAAAAATGGTTAAATATTCTAAACTTTACAAAATGCTCCCTTTTCCATATTGTTTTCAAGTCTTTATTGAACTGATTCTTATAATTTTCCAGAAGATATTAAGATGTTACATCAAATATTTTTGAGACAAATGACTACAGAAATACATGCATCATTTGAAGGAAACATTTGAAACATCTTGTAACCCCGACCACTTGACAACTTGTTTTGACCTTTCAACAGATATGCTATTTCAGACTCTTATCATTTTAAACATCTGAAGTCTGCCCGGTGGTGCAGTGGTAGAGCGCCCCTTCAGGTGCTGGAGCTCGCAGGTTGATCTCCGGCCAGGTCATACCAAGTAAATGGTAGTGATGGCTTTCCCTCCCTGGCGCTCAGGGTTGTGGGGTTTGTATTACGACTGACTTTTCTGGTGTTAGGGTAAATGGACCAGTATAGTACTGATCTCAGGGTTGTGGGATTTGTATTACGACTGACTTTTCTGGTGTTAGGGTAAATGGACCAGTATAGTACTGATCTCAGGGTTGTGGGATTTGTATTACGACTGACTCTCTGGTGATAGGGTAAATGGACCAGTAGTACTGATCTCAGGGTTGTGGGGTTTGTATTACGACTGACTCTCTGGTGTTAGAGTAAATGGACCAGTAGTACTGATCTCAGGGTTGTGGGGTTTGTATTACGACTGACTTTCTGGTGATAGGGTAAATGGACCAGTAGTACTGATCTCAGGGTTGTGGGGTTTGTATTACGACTGACTTTCTGGTGATAGGGTAAATGGACCAGTAGTACTGATCTCAGGGTTGTGGGGTTTGTATTACGACTGACTTTCTGGTGTTAGGGTAAATGGACCAGCAGTACTGATCTCAGGGTTGTGGGGTTTGTATTACGACTGACTTTCTGGTGTTAGGGTAAATGGACCAGCAGTACTGATCTCAGAGTTGTGGGGTTTGTATTACGACTGACTTTCTGGTGTTAGGGTAAATGGACCAGCAGTACTGATCTCAGGGTTGTGGGATTTGAACATATTTTGTGGAAAAAAATTGGCAAAAAGAGAAATTGCTTGTTTTTTGCAATTTCTTCTTTTGTCACTATGTTTTCAAAAAGCCGTCTGCTGCAGAGGCTTCAGAAAGCGTCTATGTGAGGGAAAGGGTTAAACATCAGGAAAAATTCTAAAGTAGAAAAAGCCGCATAAACCAAAAACAAATCTTTCATTTTTTGGCTCTGAAATATATCAAGCATAAGAAAGAAGAGTTAACCCTTTCCCTCATATAGACGCTTTCTGACGCCTCTGCAGCAGACGGCTTTTTGAAAACATAGTGACAAAGGAAGAAATTGCACAGAACGTGCAATTTCTCCTTTTGCCACAATGTTTTCCACTTTTTGTCATAGTTATCCATTCAATTATGGAGATTTTCTATTTTTTGACAAAATACGTTCAAAGTCTTCTGCTGCAGAATTGCCGTATGAGGGAAAGGGTTAAATCCTTAAACATTTAGGTTTACATTAAAATCTATGTCTGTCTTTATCAGTGAAGCACAGACTTTTCAGTTAAGAGCAAACGATTTCAAGCTTCATTTGCAGACAACAATTACCAATGTTCATATGTTTGTTTTAATCACTTACTGTGCATTCCAACGAGATTATCTACAAATTTAACGCAACCAGACCAAAGTCTATGCTTTGTGAATTCTCTGCGAGTTTTTTTACTTGAAAAATGCAAACTATTTACCGTATATACTCGGTTATAAGTCGCACTTTTTTACCTTCAAAATCGAAAGTGAAGTGGGGGGAGCGACTTATAAGAGGGTCAAGCAAAAATTCAGAAAAAATTACCCTCCAATTCACCGATCGTCAAAAACTGTGCAGGCCGGTCATTCATAAAAAGGGCGACTCAAATGATGATTTAACAGAATAAATCAAGTTTGATTGAAAGAAACATATCTTATAGAATTGATTTGTTTATAAAAACAAACACTAGAAAAAATATATAACTTATGAATGTACATTTAAAAAGTCATTTGTTCCAAGTTATTGTTTCGATTTCAGCTCGATTGGAAGCCATTTTGAATTTTGTGAAAATATAAATTGCGGAGCTCAAGTCCAGATGCTTAAATATACAGACCATAATACTGTTACTAGGTCGTATGTCACTTTATATGTGATTGAAAAAATAATGTAATAAACCTTGATGTTTTCAACGTAGCCTTGTACATAATTGTTGCATGCGGGAAAGTGATAATTTGTCATTGTGTAGACACGTACACACGTAGCTGTCAAACTATCTTAATTAGAAAGTCCATGTTTGCAGAAGGTGATAAAAAGAAGCCATAATAATGGCCATGACAAGACCCATTTCACCGTGATTTTGGCCTGCATGGATGATGGTACCAAATTAAACCATTAGAAAGCAAAAAACAAACACAGATCCAATTAAAGAGATAAAAAAGTCGGACCAAAATTGTCATAATTAATCCACAAACAATCCCAAGACTACACACGGGGTGATTTAACACGGTCAATAATTGACGTTAAAGTGTATTAAGTACAAACTGATAAACATGCAATTATCGGCTTTTACCACTGTGATACATCTGCAGTATTTGAGAGTCGTAACAAAGACAATAGCTGTAGCTAAAGTGTATTAAATACAAACTGCTAACAATGCAATTATCGGTTTTTACCCACTCTAATACGTACACGTCTGCAGAATTTGACCTCGGGTAATTTTACATGTAACACTTGATGATAATTTAAACCTGTGTGGTTTACACGCGACAGTTGAATTATTTGACTGTTAGAATTGAGGTCGCTGAACCGTGGATTTTGATTAAAAAGGGTGAACAAACTCCATAAACGAAAGCTATATTATCAAACAAAGGGGAAATTAGCAATGTTTTCAAAAGTTTTCAGCTGCCTCAGAAACATCATGGGAAAAGGACGAATTTAATCTGAGTTAGCAGATTATCACTGTATGCGAATTAATTTCAGTTATGCAACGCCGATTTTTCCCTCCATCTACCCTCTACCCCTTCAGTTAACCCTTTCCCGCATCTCAATCTTCTCAATATGAAAAAGAAACAAAAGATAAAACAAAGGGTTAATCAAGACGAGTGTGTTTTCACATAACCTGGGGCCTTTTGTGACCGGACAAAACCGGTTTATGTATTCCCCAGTAAATCTCTTTAGATAAAACAAATTAAAACTAGTTGGACATCATTGTATGTTCAAATAATGTAAACAAACAGCTGATGCTCGATCTTGATGACTAAAGGTTATATATCTCGCTTCTTATGATAGTACAATCTATTTAGACTATAAATCAATGCTTACATAAAACTAATTGGACATTATATGAATGTTTTAAACAAAAAATTTGATGCTCGATCATGATGACTTGGGTTATATCTCGCTGCTTGTCATAGGGTTTTGACGTGAAAAAAATCAAAAATCTAACTGCGACTTATAAGAGGGTCAATCATCAAACCCTAGACTTTAGGCCTCGAAGTAGGGGGTGCGACTTATAGACGAGGGCGACTTATAACTGAGTATATACGGTAATCTTTTCTTTTTTTTTTCACAGGTAAGCAAAATAACGAACATTCTCTTTTTTCCCCCTTCAAAACTTTTGCAAGCTATAACTAATCCCATACTTTGAAATTCAGCAAGATTATCACTCAAAGAGTCTACAACATAGGGATTCGTAAAAAGTATACATTCAACCTATTTCTTGATACAAACAATTTTTGATGCCTTTAGCTTTGCAAAAGTGACTTAAGATCGAGGCTTTTGAGAACATTGTCGTTGCCAAACTGAGCAATTTCTTCTTTTCGAACAATGTTTTCTTTTGTATCATTACATTATACTCATTATTTTCCATATGTAATAACGTTTTCTTACAATGTCTTCAAAGAAGAAGAATTAAACCCTTTTCAACATACAACAAATCTGCAGCAGACGACTTTGAAAACAAGTAGCAAAATTTATTGAAAATCTCAATAAATGAAATTATGATTATTGTATAGTTGAAAACATTGTGGCAAAATCTTCAAAAGTCGTCTGCTGCAGAGGCGTCAGGAAGCGTCTATATGTGGGAAAGATTAACAAAACATTCATACTAGGTAAACAAAATATAAAAAAAGTATTTTTATAATGGAAATAGTCTTATGTCAATTAAATCTTTGTACCTTTAATTTATGTTCCTGGTTTAGTTTTGATTTAAAGTGATTTTAACCCTTTTTTACATAGAAAAACTTGCAGCAGAAGAATTGAAATACATTGTGGCAAAAATGTGAAAAAATCTCGATAAATGAGAGTTAATTATTAAATGGAATTAAACACAATATGGCAAAAGAAGAAATTGCTCAATATGTTTTCAAAATGTTTTGGATGCATCTTAATTGCTTTTCAAGGTGGGAAAGAGTCCACAACTGTTATACTCCACTCATTTAACATATGTATTTTGTCACTAACTCTACAGACTGACATTAATTGCTTTCATTATTTTGTTGTTTTTTCATCAAATCTTTCAAGAAATCCACCAAGAATCAGCTCTTTCTATGATATATAGCCGATTGTTACCTTTTGAACATAACTTTTCTGAAAACATTTTGGGAAAATTATGCGAAGTTTCTCCTTTACCTACACTTATTTCTATTTAGTCTCAAAATAATAATAAGAACCATACCAAAGAAAACTGAGTTTTGAAACTAAACATCAAAACCAAGATCAGTATATACCTCTATCTAGTTTAATCAGGGTCTTCCTCGATTAATCACTCAACCTTGAAAGAAGCATTCTTGAAGAGTCTGAAGAATTGATGATATGCAACATTTCTTTTTTCTGGATTGGTGATAAAAATCTTCTGCAGAGGCGTCAGAAAGCATCTGTATGTTGTAAAGGGTTAACCCTTTCCCTCATATAGACGCTTTCTGACGCCTCTGCAGCAGACGGTTATTCGAAAACATAGTGACAAAAGAAGAAATTGTACAAAACGAGCAATTTCTCCTTTTGCCACAATGATTTCCTCTTTCAGTCATAGGTTATCCATTCAATTATAGAGATTTTCTATTCTTTAACAAAATATGTTCAAAGTCGTCTGCTGCAGAATTGTTGTACGAGGTTAAGGGTTAAGTTAAAGTATGGCAGACAGACAAACAACAATGTGCAAGCTGTTCCCTTACTGTCTCCTTGTCTTACAGGCATCAAATACAAAAAAAAGGCAGCAAAGATACAAGGAGATAGCACAGCAAAATCAATGGAGCTCAGATACCCAATGCCTTGACTCTGCGTTCATTCAAGGCCATGCTTGCCTAATATCGTTAATAGAGAGAATGATAATAACAATAACAACACTTAATTTGCATAATTCAATAGGTAAGGTAACACCCTCCAGTCATAACAGCCAATTAGTTCTATCTTAACCCTTTCCCTAATACAGGAAGTTTTAAAAGCATTATACAGTCCAAAGTTTGAAAATATTGTGGGTTCAAAGGACATTGCTCATGAAAGGAAGTTCTTCATTATAAACCAAAATGTTTTCAATTCTTCATTAATGGCATTTTCTCCTGATATAATGTTTTGAAAGCAAACAACTTTAATCCTTTCCCACTTACAGCAATCTGCAGATAGTTTTTAAACACCTCGGCTAATCTATGGAAAAAACAGTCTTGTGTAAGCAGTCACCTCTGTTAACCCTTTCCCTCATACGACAATTCTGCAGCAGACGACTTTGAACATATTTTGTAAAAACGTAGAAAATCTCTATAATTGGATGGATAACCTGTGACTAAAAGTGGAAAACATTGTGTCAAAAGGAGAAATTGCTTGGTTTGAGCAATTTCTTCCTTTGTCACTATGTTTTCAAAAAGCTGTCTGCTGAGGCGTCAGAAAGCGTCTATATGAGGGAAAGAGTTAAGCTTCCAGATTAATTGAAGATTAACTCAAACACCATGCAGTAACATCTTTATTTGACTTGTTTTAACCCCTTCCCTCAAAATCTTGATAATAAAAATGTACTTCTTAGAAAAGAAAATATTCCCTCACCTTTTTCTTCCCCAACATATATTTTTGAAAGTCATCTGCTCCTGAATGGCCAAGTCGTGTTTGGGGTTTTATGCCGCTTTGAACAATTTTTTCAGTTAAATCACGGCGGTTCCTGGGTAATTTACAGGTACTACTGGTCCATTTATCCTGAGCTGAGCCTCGGTAGCTCAGTCAGTAGCCCCAGCTCGGCCAACTTTCTATCCGAAGTTTGACAAGCGTCATTTGTCTTTCACCAATGGGCTTACAGTCTATGTGGAAAAGCAGCCAGTTGCTTAGAAAGAATGTCGTGTGCAGTACTGGTGTGAGAAAGCTAGTAGGTAAACTCATGAGTAGGTAAACAGGTTGCTGTGATATGACTGAAAAATTGTTGAAAAAGGCGTTAAGCCACAATCAATTAATCAACTATTTATCCTGACACCAGCCAGCTAGTCGTAACGATAACCCCGCAACTCAGAGCAACAAGGAGGGCAGCCATTACTACCATTTTTAAAGTCTTTGGTATGACCTGGCCAGGGATCGAACCTGTGACCTCCCACACTTGAGGCGGATGCTCTACCACTACACAACAAGGTGGTCCAGCTTGATCAAGAAAAGAAATAATACCTTCCCTCCTATACAACAGTAAAGTATTTGATGTGCTTAGTCATAACATATCAGAAAGCAAAAAAAATCCCCAAGCTGTATCATACAAATATCTGCTTTCTGCACAATTTCGGTTTCAAAGAGTGTCTTAAATTACAAATAAAAAATTGTCAAAAGAGGAAGTAAAACTTCATCTTGAGAAGTTGTTTTTTGAACCCTTTCCCACATACAACAAATCAGCAGCAAACAACTTTGAAAACATTCTCTTGACAAAGATATAAAATCTTTGTAAATGAAAGAATATTTATTGATTTATTGAATATAGAGTTGAAAACATTGTGGGAAAAGGAGAAATTGCTCATCATAAACTTTGCCATGATGTTTTCAAAAGTTGTCTGCTATAAATGCATTTGAATTCTCCATCAAAAGTAATGAAACAATTGGGTTTAATTGAAAGAACTCATGTGTCAATGTGTCGCATACCATTATGTCAGTAAGTGAAAGTTGACGGAACGGACAGATGAAAGGACAGACAGACCATTGAGGAGTGAACCCTATTTTGGTTTTCCTGCCAAAACATCGGCGACACAAATCTATCTCGTCTTGTGAGGATGTTAGCATTCAGAACTGCATACAAGGGCTTTCATGAATTTAGTAAGGAACAAGTTAATTTAACCAGGGCTTCATTACATACTATGAGACACAAGGGACAGCCACAAAACCTATCTACTGTTCCCATCTATTAATTATGAATCCCTGTCATCTAATAATTGGGCAATAAATTCACCATATATAACTACCTTAGGTGATATCACCCCAAAGGCAAGACTTTTCCCTTCATACATTACCTGATGTGCCATTTCTAAAATCAAGGATATTCAACACATTTGTGCGAGAAGGATGCTCAATTGTAACAAATTGAAGTTGGTGTTTGTAATTGAAAAGAAAACATAGTGGGAAATGGAGGAATTGCTCACTTTGAACATTTCCTCCTTTCCTGAACAATATTTACCAGAGTGGTCTTTTTAAAGCATTTAGAACAAGGGTGACCACCTCGGAGGTGTAGTGGTTAAGTGCCCGCCTCAGGTTGGGGGAGGTCGAGGGTTCGATCCCCGACAGTCATACCAAATACTTTAAAAATGGTCGTAATGACTACCTTCCTTGGCGCTCAGGGTTGTATGGTTAGCATTACTACCGACAGGCTGGTGTCTGGATACATAGAACAGTAGTTCTGGTAACTTACCCAGGAAATGCTGTGATATAGCTGAAAAATATTGAAAGCAGCATAAAACACAAAATGATCAGTCAATGAGAAAGGGGTTATTAAGGTTTTCTTCTTCCGAAAATTGTACTACATATTCTGCTACCTGTATTCCCATTGAAACATGATGATGTTGACATCCTGTACTATATGCAGCATCCAATGCATCAAACTCTGCCCATGGACCAATGGTTGAACAAACACCTGATATTTCTGTCAATAAAGAACATATTAAATTAGACATGCATGAAACAATCAAGAAAGAGCTATAGTATTGCATGATCATCATTTTGACAATTATTTCTGCGTTTCAATTTTTTTTATCAAAAGTTGCTTGAATCAAGTTTTGGGTTAAATTATCAGGTTATGGTTTAACACTTTGCCACATACAGATGCAATCTGATGCCTCTGTAGCAGACGACTTTAGAAAACATTGTGCCAAAATGAGAAATTGCTTGTTTTTCTTTTGCGGCAATGTTTTCAAATTTATTCAATATAAATTGTTCTTTCTTTTACAGACAGTTTCCCTATTCTTGACTAAAATATTTCATGTACTGCAAATGTGTTGTATGTGGGAAAGGATTATAGATTTTCAGGATTTTAATTTGTGCAGCTAGCTCAGTGAAAGGGGATTATGCCCAGATGCCAGATGCTACTTTAGGGGATAGGGGATTCCATCCAACAAAACTCAAACCTTACTTACTAAGGGTTCTGTGGTCAAGATGACATTTCTATTTAACCCTTTCCCTCATATAGACGCTTTCTGACGCCTCTGCTGCAGACGGCTTTTTAAAAACATAGTGACAAAAGAAGAAATTGCTCAAAACGAGCAATTTCTCCTTTTGCCACAATGTTTTCCACTTAATTATAGTCATAGGTAAACAGCTAATCTGCAGGGACTTTGAAAATATCTGGCAATATTATTGAATAGAGTTATAGATTTTGAAAACATTGTGGCAAATGGATAAATTGCTCAACATGAGCGATTTCACCTTTGCCACAAAGTTTTTAAAAAACCATCTGCTGCAGATGCATCAAAATGTGTCTGCAAGTGGTGGAAGGGTTTTAACATGAAATATGACCATATTAAAAGCTGGGAAAAAACATAAATTAGTTGGGAAACATGCAGTGTAGTTACGATCAAACCACCTTTTGTGATGACAACTAATCACATTTATTACCAAGATGATATAACATTATCAGTTCCCAATACTCATGTGATGTGACACATGTGGCTGGGTTCAATTTCACTAATTACAATTTGTAACAACCTTACCCTTAACTCTTTCCCACATAAAGACGTTTTCCGACGCCGCTGCTGCAGACAACTTTTTGAAAACATTGTGGCAATTTCTCCTTTTGCCAAAATGTTTTCAACTTTTTGCAGTAATCATACATACCTTTATAGAGATTTTCTGTGTTTTTGTTATTGTCATCAAAATTTATAGAAAAATATATGAGAGATTATTCATATCCATTTGTGCACAGGGTTAATTTGAACACAGCTGTTTCGAGTCCAGATAAAAATCAAAATTTCACTGGCCTATAGACAAAACCAAATTAAGCGCAAGGTTAATAATTATCACGGACATTATCATGATGTAAGGACACAGACTATCAAACTCCATAATAATTTTTTAACCCTTTCCTACATGTAACAAATCTGCCATTATTACCATTTTTAAAGTCTTTGGTATGACCCAGCGGATATTGAACCTGCTACATTCCGCGCAAAAGGCCGACACTCTATCACTACATCACCAAGGCAGTCTTGGCAAAAGGAAAAATTGCTCATAATGTTTAACTCGATTCAATAATTCAAATTTCGTTTTTTCATCTGGTACGATTTGTTGGATGTGATCAAGGAATGACTAAAAATGTTGGCTTTTGTCTATATTTAAATGGCCTCCTATTTATTCAACCAGATATTTATATAATATATATAAACCATTTACCTAATATGATATTTTTGTTTTGGTTAAATTGCGAAGCAATTGAACAGACTATTGCAATCAAAACATTTTTAGCGAATTAAGACCATACAGCCACCCAAAAAAACTTCCCAACTGTAAAATAGTTAAACAATTCTTATTGAATATATATATACTCAAAAAAGGCAAATGCCATGACTGTGTAAATCACTTTGGTAACAACAAAACATAATTGTGTAAAATGGCACCAGATTAAGGTCAATTGGGGTTGAAGTTTTCGTTTATTTTCATCTTCCTGATTTGAAGATTTTTATTATTGAAACCCAAAACAAATAAATTTCTATTCATTAAAAACATTTCCTATTTTCATGCTTTATGCATTTAATGTGTAAAATGAAACAAAATTAACTGAACTTGACCCTTTTCATTTTTTTGTAACCCTTTATTGGGAAAATACATTTTTTTTTAAGATATTACCTTAATTCTTATAATTATTATGACTTTCACATGTGTCTTGTCAAGTATCTTGCCCTGCATGACTTGTCGCTTAACCTTTTCTCACATTATTGTGACATATATCTACACGAATCTTTAGACATCAGAAAATAGTAACACTCTTCTTAATTGACTGCTAATACAAAGTCATTTGAGAAAAGAACGAACATAATGACCTGGGGAACTAAGTTAGGTCTCCAAGTTGGAAGGTTCTACGATATATACCACTGCCCATGTTTTCTTGGTACTTTCAACATCTTTGAACCGTGTTGGGCAAAAACCCCACCCATATTTGTACATATAGTCTACAATATAGATACATGCATAAATGGACATTTATTTTCGTGCTAGCTATTGTATACTATCACCCAAACGTGCTAGCTCTTGTATACTATCAATCAAACATGATGGGTCCCTGTACTTTGCCATATTCTTTGCCTTTCATGTGAGCCCGACTTTCAGTACTCTGCATACTTTGATTACATTTTACTCTAAATTGAATTACGATTTACTTCGACAAAATATTTGAAAAAGTGGAGGATTAGTTAGATATAGATCTGCAGGTGAAAACGTTATCATAGAAAATAAGATGTTCAAAGAGAAATCGCTCATTTTGAGTACGAAATAGCTCGTTTTAACAGGAACACAGACATCTCTATCTACGTCTCTGAGAGATCTATGTCCCTGCTTTACCACAAGGTTTTCTACGTCGTCTGTATCAGGTAATGGTTTCACCATAGACCTTTGTTATTCATCAGGTAAATGCATATTTCACGTTTTGATGTTTAATATACTCACTCTCTTTTAGGGCGCACTGACTACACCAATTAGCCTACGCAACCATTTTAACTTCCGACAGCTAAAACCGGGGTTCACGTGTACGCTATCAGGGGTTGCACAAAGTTACATTTGCGTTTTCCATTTAAATTTCTATTTTCATCACAACATCGTCTTGAAAATATTTTCTTGCATGATATTGCCTTGTATATCTGTTTACTATCGTAGTAGCTCTCATTTACACGGAAATATATTCCGTTGTGGATATTTTTTTACATTTTTTCTAATTTCCGTGTGCTTTTTAATACTGTCATACGTGGATAACGTGATACTTTGATTCATGGGAAACAACTCTAATACTAAAAGGGTGATATTTACAACAGTAAGCCCCCCTTGCTCGATTGTTTGAACTTCTATAATTTCGTCCTAAGAATTTATCACGCGAGAAAACCAACATTATGGCCTCTGTAAATGTTGGTATAATTACTGAAATGAGTTGAAAACATTGTGGCAAAAGAAGAAATTGCTCGTTTTGAGCAATTTCTTCTTTTGTCACACTGTTTTCAAAAGTCGTCTGCTGCAGAGGCGTCATAAAGCGTATATAATTGGTAAATGGTTAATTACGATAAATATGTACTGTCACGTCTTGTTTATGTTAAGTGGAGCGGTGTATGATTTTACAAGTAAAGGGGAATAATTGATAATTTACTTAATTCTAGTAACTCATTTTAACTTCCCTTTTAATACACACTCAATATTCAGTGCAGACAAATTTCAATTTGGTTATTGTTCCGATTGATGTTGTCTATTCTTACTTATGATTGTTTTTGTTTACTATTTAATATGTTTACCATACGACATTGACAGAATAAAGGTAGAGCTGTCTGAAACAGGCATAACATGTTTAGAAAGCTGTCTTTTGAGCCCCGGTAGCTCAGTCGGTATCATCACAGACTGTCAATCCAGGTCTTGTGAGTTCGAACCCAAGCTCGCCCAAAAGTATAATTCGTCTTCCACCAATGGACTAATAGTCTATATGGAAAAGCAGCCAGTTGCTTGTACAAACTGTTCTGTAGAGTCCTGGTGTATGAATGACAGGAAACACATGTATATGATATTTATAACTGAAAAATTGTTGAAACTGCGTTAAAAAAAAGCCCAATCAATCAATCAATCGTTTAAACTACTCATATTTATTTTATAATATTTAGATAACATCATGACACAGTCGGCCGTTAACCCTTTCCCACCTGCAGACGCATTTCAACGCAATAGCAGCAGACGACTTTTTGAAAACATAGTGACAAAAGAAGAAATTGCACAAAACGTGCAATTTCTCCTTTTGACACAATGTTTTCCACTTTTAGTCATAGGTTATCCATTCAATTATGGAGATTTTCTATGTTTTGATAAAATACGTTCAAAGTCGTCTACTGCAGAATTGTCGTATGAGGGAAAGGGTTAAAGGTACCGAACTCCAGATTATAGATAGTATAGTCAACGTTTTAAAACTGTTCCAAAGTTCTCTTGAAATGATCATAATTCTGGGACAAACTTGGAGTAATAATTTCACCTTCCAATACAATAAACATCTAAATATTGATCGTTTATGTTTCATTTTTAGTCATACCAAGTACGCCACATTTTTTACATTTTCATGACTTTCAATTGACTGTTTTCAACATTTACTGCCAAAAAAGGTTTGAACGATTTATTACTTATTTTGTTGTAACAATTAGCAATATTTGCAGAAATTTAACATTTCAAAATTTTGATTTCCATCAGGAGTTCAGAACCTTTAATGTTAGATCTACAGCATAAAGGGTTTTCCCTTATCCCTTTTCTACTTACAAAAAAAAAACCGAGGCAAAATATGGAACATTTCTATGAATGAAAGTGTTATTATTGGATATAGTTGAAAACATTGCGGGAGAAATTGGTCATTCATCAATTTGCTACAGTGATTTCATAAGTTGTCTACTGCAGATGCATCACAATATGTCTGTCAATGGGAAGGCTTAAAGCTTATCTTTTATTCTACGAATTCCAAAGGAGGTCAAGGGACTATTCCGTAGTATCTTATCATTTAAGACCAAATGTTATAAACATTTCGTCACAATAACAATGGACAAAGTACTTCATTCACTTGTGTTGAGTTTTGTTTTAGTATCTACGGCATCATCTGAGGAAGGTTTGTTATTAACCCTTTCCCACTTATAGAACCTTTTTGATACCTCTGCAGCAGGGGACTTTTGAAAACGTTGTGGCAAAAAGAGAAATTGCTCATTGAGAGCAAGTTCTCCATTTGTCACAATGTTTTATACTCTATTCAATGATTAAACTTACATTTATAGAGGATTACCCAGACGTTTTGAATGTCATCTACTGCAGATTTGTCATATGTGGGAAAGGATTAAAAAATTACATAAATATGTGTTTTTACATTCGGTTGACTTAAATAATGTAGTAGAGCAAGCTATCTGGTTGTTGGAAGTATAATTTGGAAATAAGAGTTGAAAACATTGTGAAGGGAGGCATATTGCTTATACGAGCGTATTATCCATTTCCCTCAATGTTTCGAAAAGTTGTTTACTGCTGAGGCATCAAGAGTAATCAAGGTAAGGTTAAACAGTAGCCTTACAAGGGAAGTTTAATTTGTTTAGCCTTCGTCAGGGATTATTGCAGTTATTCGATCATATATTATAGTATACTGTTTGAAGTCAGCACTTTTGGTCGTTTTTTCATTATTTTCTAAAATTCGTTTTTGATTGTAATACAAACCATATACTTATAGGTTGGTTCTGGCATGTGACAGATTTTCACTGGGACTTTTCCTACTGGACTGACCAGCTGTCCTGTAATGGAATGAACATTCCAGACCCCGGTCAGTTTGGTGACCAGTGGTGTGACTCACCATGGCAACTGGTTGCTGCGACCATCGGAGGACTGCCCGCGCTGAAGTCCAAAGTTGACTTTATACTTTGGACTGGGTATGAAAACAATTGCTTTCTTTGGGAATCAGGCCTTGTTTTCCTGGATTTATTTATTTTTATAATCAGATTTAATATCTTGATTTACGAAGAACTGAAGATAATATTAATTCTGAAAGGATATATATATTTGTATTTCTGAAAACGCTGATGAAGATGCTGATTTTGATGAATATTTTCAAGGAGCCATTTTGATATAAATTGGTTTTAACCCTTTCCCTCATACGACAATTCTGCAGCAGACAACTTTAAACATATTTTGACAACAAATAAAAAAATCTCTTTAATTGAATGGATAATCTATGACAAAAAGTGGAAAACATTGTGGCAAAAGGAGAAATTGCACGTTTTGTGCAATTTCTTCTTTTGTCACTATGTTTTCAAAAAGCCGTCTGCTGCAGAGGCGTCAGAAAGCGTCTATATGAGGAAAAGGGTTAAGTATTATAAAACAAAACAAAAAATCATTCTTTAGCAAAATCCTGTCTTCCCATATACCAGTAGATGCGTAACCCTTTCTCACTTGCAGACGTATATTGACGCATCCGCAGCAGATAACTCTTGAACACATTGTGGCAAAACAAAAAAAATACTCGGATGGATCAATTTCCTCTTTTGCCACAGCAATTCTCATCAGGAGAAAATTTATCTTTGAAACAATGTTTCAACTGTATTCAATAATTAAACTTTCATTAGATCTATTCAATATATTTAGATGGATGTTTATAAACTTAAAAGTCGTCTGCTGCAGATTCGTTGCATATTGGAATGCGTATAAGCTTCAATGTCGCTATAAGCTAGCCAAGTACACTTAGAAACGGTGTCATCATTTTAGAGACACAGTGCCACATGTGAGTGATGACCATTTAAGCACAGCGCTAAACGAAGAACTAGTGCGGAACGTAACCACACTTATGAACAGTACGTTTCCCAACATCCCAGTGATCCCAACATTCGGTAACCATGACTACTACAAGAACGGGCAATACCCGCCCCATGGCAACATTATCTACAATGATACATATGCTCTCTGGAAATGGTGGATTAATGATATTAACCAAGAGGCGGATTTTCTGAAAGGTTTGGAGTTTTGGTTTAACCCTTTCCCTCATATGACAATTCTGCAGCAGACGACTTTGAACGTATTTTGTCAAAACATAGAAAATCTCCATAATTGAATGGATAACCTATGACAAAAAGTGGAAAACATTGTGGCAAAAGGAGAAATTGCACGTTTTGCTTTTGTCACTATGTTTTCAAAAAGCCGTCTGCTGCAGAGGCGTCAGAAAGCGTCTATATGAGGGAAAGGGTTAAACTAAAATTAATTGACATCCTATTATAACAACTCCGAGACCAGTCATGCACATGCTTTCAGGTACACGTCTGTATACATTCACAGCTGACTTGGAAGAAATAAAATAACTTGCTCCTTTAGTTGTTTCAAATTATTCAAGGATCGTTTCATGCTGCGTTATATAATACATTATGTGCTGACACTTTTCCACATATACAGCACATTTGCAGCAGACAACTTTATTTATTGAATAGTATTGATAAACATGTGTCTAAAGGTGAAATTGCTAGCCACTACATGAGCCAGTGCATGCGCAAATGCACAAGTTGGCATTTATGAACAGTGGAGGTTCATCTTGTCCACCTGCTAAAGAAAACAGAATCTCCACACACGTTTGTGTTATATGTGAACAGTGTAGACTTTGATGTGACTGTGTATCCGCACAACTTGATCTTGGTCTTTATTGTTCACAAACAGCCAACTTATACTTTTCCCCATGCACAGGGATATATTATCAAAATTCGTCTGCTGCAGATATGTCAAAATGTGTCTGCTTGTTGAAAAGATTATCCCTTGTCTTTAACCAGGTGGATATTACACATTCACCACCCCTGACAACCTCAGAATTGTTGCCCTGAACACCAACATGTACTACACTAAAGACTTGGTCACTCCTAACATGGATGACCCTGCTGACCAGTTCAGATGGCTTGATGACTTACTGACCAAGGCTGAGAGAGATAATGAGAAGGTTGATTTTATACTCTTAACCCCAACCCCCTTTCCACCACAAGTAGCAATTCTGCAGTAGATGACTTTGAAAACGCCTTTGCACAAATATGAAAAATCTCTGAGAATGGAGGTACCATTACTGAAAAGAGTTGAGAACATTGTGGCGATATGAGAAATTGCTCAATATGAGCAATTTCTTCTTTTGCTACAATGTTTTAAAAAGTCGTCTGCTGCATATACGTGAACATACACAATAGAAGTGGGAAAGCGTTAACCCATTATCCGATACGCTATATATATTAATTTCTTAAATGAAGATTAGAAAAAGATAAGAAAATATTTTTACAATGATAATGCAAGTTTGTCAAAAATCGTAAGAAATTATATTGTGTTTGTTTTCCCAATTACCTTACGGATTCAATGATGCAGCAGGTTTGTTACCATTAAACTTTTAATACAGGAAATCTATCCTGAGTGTTATTTACGCGCGTGTAACAAACGAGCGCGTCAGCACGAGTATGATATTAACTCTTTCCAACATATAGACGCTCTCTGACGCATCTGCAGCAGACAAATTTTGAAAATATTGTGGCAAAAGAAGAAATTACTCCTACTGAGCAATTCTCATTTAGCTACAATATTTTTTATCTCCATTTAATAATTAAACCCTTATTTATGGAGATTGTTCAATTTGTTGCCAAACTGTGTATGGAGTCGTTTGCTGCAGATTTATGTGGGAAAGGGCTAAGGGGTAAAATCACGAGGGATAGGAATTCTCGTATTAAACCTTCAATAGTAAATAAATGATATATTACATATACGATTGATGAAAATGTAGAACTATGCCATTTCTTGTAAGTGAAGTTATACGTTGTTTTCTTATATAAAAGTAGCTGTTTTTGATGTAGGTGGTGTCGTAATATATGTGACGCCATTTTATAACATCCGGGCGACTGATAACATTATCGGAGAATTGTTTAGGAATTTATGGCCCTTATTCACCCAAGATATTTCTATAAATCGTCGCAGTAAATATGTAATATATCTGCGGGTCTCCTTAGTTCGTGACCATAAGCATTAAATGAAACTATAGTGTCGAGTACTAAATGAAGCTTTAGACATCAGGAAATAGTATTTGCACTTCTCAATTGACTACAGATACAAAGATGAAAGAAAAGTGAGAAAATAATTAAGTTAGGAACTAAGGAAGATCACGAAGTTGGAACTCTATACGATATATCCATTTTGTCTGAAAGTTTATTTCTCCTTTAATATTTGCAGGTTATCATAGCTGGTCACGTTCCGCCAGGGTTTACCACTCCGAGGGCTGTGCGATGGATGACTGAGAAGTTCAACAAAAGATTCAATGACATCATACGTCGACATTCTGCCGTAATAAAAGCACTTCACTTTGGGCATGAACATCATGATAATTTCAGGCTGTATTATGACGATGCAGGTAGGGACTTGTTGTGTATCAGGCTTTTGCATAATTGAGCAGTCCAGCGAGAAAACCAACATTGCGGACTCTGCGTAAAGTATCGACCCGTATCCGCCTAAGCATGCCGCGCAGGCTTACCCGGATAGACACTTTTCGCCTCCTGTTGATTTCGGTTTCAGGAATCATTACTCTATACCTCTATTCCCCTGATACGGAATGTGTCGGCCCGGATTAGACTGCGCAGGTTCATCTGGGTCGATACATTACGCAATGACCATTATGTTTATTTTCTCACGAAGCGGCTCATATGTCTTCGCGCAGGGAGAACCATAAGTATCCCTTCTCCGTCGTCTTCCTGTCCGACCATCACCACTTCCCTTACCTTCAAATGTATTATTACATTTCACAATGGATTGGTTAGTCATTAACCTTTACCTGAAACATGTGTTTTTACAGTTTTCTTAATTGAAATTCATGTACCTGTATATGAGAAAAAATACTGTAACAGATGTTTTAAGGTATATTTCTAATGCGGAGTTCAAACACATTGTGGAAAAGGGAAATTGTTCTTATTTTGACCACAATGTTTTCAAATTCTGTCCACTCCAAATGGTACCAGAAGTCATCAGTTCATTGCAAATATCACATATTAATTAATAAAGATGTCTTTTATTCTGGAAAATAACTGTGTAGTCTAACGTAGTTCTGCATTATTTGAACTCATTATATAACTCAGGGACACTATATTACAATATAGGGTCCCTGATATAACTACACACGTTCACAGAACTGTCCATGTAGACTGAATGAATCATTGCGAAAATAAAGCTATGGATAGACTATTAAAGGGCTTCATGACAGAAAGGTTGATTTTGTTTCACCCATTGCCTGATATGATGTTTTCAGACACTTTCATATTTAATCCTTTACCACATACAACAAATCTGTAGCAAACGACTTTGCAAACATATAGGAAAACATATAAAAAATCCATTCCAGACGACGTTTGGAAACTTTGTGGTAGAAGGAAAAATTACTCATGAGGAGCTAGTTTTGTCACAATGTTTCCAACTCGATTCACGTATTATACATGTACTTTCATTGAAAATTTCCTTATGTTTGCCTAGATGGGTTCAAAGTTATCTGCTGCAGGTTTTTTGTATGTGGGAAAGGGTTATGCAAATTAAAATAGTAAATACATATCTTCAGCGAGAAAGGTTAACGCTAGAAAAGAATTCCCTATGTTGTTTCATTTTTCAGGTAAGCCAGTAGTCAGTTTGTTCATTGCCCCATCTGTGACTCCTTGGCGGTATCAAATAGCTTCAGGTATAGAACCAGCCCATAACCCTGGTGCCCGACTTATTAAATATGACAAACAAACAGGGGATCAGCTTGACATAATCCAGTACTACATTGATTTAGACGAATCCAACGCACAAGGCTCCATTGTCTGGAAGTATGGGTATAATGCAACCTATCTGTACAAAATCCCCGATATCAGCCCGGCCTCCATGCACAGTCTTGTCACACGAATGGTCAACGGTTCCAGTGAAGAGTTTCTTGCCTACGTCAACTGGTACAACACGAATGGTACCGCAAACTTCCCCTGTACTGGCATGTGCCACAAAGCAGTTATGTGTGGATTCAGAAATATGGAAGAGTTGCCTTTCAAAGCATGTTTGACACAAGTATGTTGTTTATGTTTGCTAAACGTTGATCGAAATAAGTCAAATAACATATCTGCAGTGAAGGAGTAATTATAACTGCAATTTAGTATCTTTTTTTGTCAAACAAACCCTATACTGTTGGTACTCTCAAAACAATAACTCTTTGAACATATCTAAAATATATCTTTTATTTGCAATTAAGGATTTAGCATTGGAAATAGTTGTACATGCTCTATAAACGGACAGCAAATTAAAACCCAAAACAATCATATTTATTGTGCTAGTCAGGTGTTGATGCAGAAATTGTAGGCATTGAAAATATCACATCCCTCATTTATATTCATGCATCAGTATCCGTTCTCTCGCAAAAACAATTGTTTTGAGCTTAAACTGAACTCTAGGGCATACTGCCAATTACATTCAAACATATATTCACCATGTAATCCTATACCAAAATAGCTAATATAATATAATTCCATGAAGAACCTTAAACGATGCAGTATCGGATAAGGGTGTATATACATTTGTTTATAATAGAACTTTAAAACTGTTTCCGCTGAAAAAACTGGCCAAATATTTTATAAACAAGAGGGCCATGATGGCCCTGGAATCGCTCACCTGATTTTTTTTTCACTTTAGCTAATTAAGCCCCGCCCCCTGGCAGTCATAGTTTCCGACCAATCAACTTGGCTTGAAGGAATCTGATAGAGGGTCACGCTAGGAACATTTCTACAAAATTATTTGGAAATCTGCCAGACACTTTTGGAGGAGAAGATTTTTTAAGTTTTCACTATAGCCATAAAAGGCAAAATAGCCCCGCCCCCCCTGGTGGCCATGTTTTTCGACCAATCAACTTGGCTTGAAGGAATCTGATAGAGGGTCATCCAAGGAACATTTCTACAAAATTATTTGAAAATCAGCCTGACACTTTCGGAGGAGAAGATTTTTTAAGTTTTCACTTTGGCCATATAAGGCAAAATAGCCCCGCCCCCTGGCGGCCATGTTTTTCGACCAATCAACATGGCTTGAAGGAATCTGATAGAGGGTCACCCAAGGAACATTTCTACAAAATTATTTGAAAATCAGCCCGACACTTATGGAGGAGAAGATTTTTTAAGTTTTCACTATAGCCATAAAAGGCAAAATAGCCCCGCCCCCTGGCGGCCATGCTTTTTGACCAATCAACATGGCTTGAAGGTATCTGATAGAGGATCACCCAAGGAACATTTCTACAAAATTATTTGAAAATCGGCCTAACACTTTTGCAGGAGAAGATTTTTTAAGTTTGCACTATAGCCATATAAGGCAAAATAGCCCCGCCCCCCCCTGGCGGCCATGTTTTTCGACCAATCAACATGGCTTAAAGGAATCTGATAGAGGGTCACCCAAGGAACATTTCTACAAAATCATTTGAAAATCGGCCTGACACTTTCGGAGGAGAAGATTTTTTAAGTTTTCACTATAGCCATATAAGGCAAAATAGCCCCGCCCCCCCTGGCGGCCATGTTTTTCGACCAATCAACATGGCTTGAAGGAATCTGATAGAGGGTCATCTAAGGAACATTTCTACAAAATTATTTGAAAATCTGCCAACCAGTTTGGGAGAAGAAGAATTTTGAAGTTTTTTCGGTTTCGTTGCCATGGAAACCAGAATTTTGCATGGATCCCAAAAATTTGAAGGAATTCTGGTGAGGTCATTGAGAGGATGCTTTCTGTGAAGTTTCATCCAAATTGACCCACTGGTTACTGAGGAGAAGAAGTTGACGGACGACGCACGACGCACGACGGACGACGGACGCCGGACAAAAGGCGATCACAATAACTCACCTTGAGCAAAGCTCAGGTGAGCTAAAAAATCACAAGAACGAACCTATGCTGACAATGTACCTAACGATCTAGAATAACATTGATTGTCCAAAACTCTAGACAGTCTGGTCCTGTGAAAGTTTAATGGTATACATTGTATAGTGCAACATTTGAAAATGCCCTTCTCTGAAAGTAGCTGCCTGACTTTGAAATAAGTTTAACATGAATGAGTCTTTGGTGACCCGTTACCATAGAACAATATGGCTGCCAGGCAGTTTAACTCTATATGGTGCAATATTTTCCTATGAAAGAAGTAGTCAAACAATTTCACATGAATGATCCTTAGGTGACCCTCTATTAATACAGCTGAAATGAAATGTATTATTGAAACATATCTATAGCTGCCAGGTTCAAATCTCGAATTTGTGAATACATGGCAAGATGAGCGATCAAGGACCTTCAATGACCTTTTGATTCATTAACGATAGCAAAAAAAGCAAATCATGTTTCAATTCTTAAACGGAACTGTAGATTATCCAGCCCCCGATTATAAGAATCAATTTTTTTCAGAACTTCATATTTCAATCAGAAAAAGGAAAAGTAAAAATAGGAAACAGGGGAAACACAATAATGCATATTCAAAAGTAGTGTCTCTTTGTTTATCTTTTCAGACGACGGACTGTTTTGTAGATGGAGCATGTATCATAGGATGAACTTAACCGGCAAGTCATCATGTCAAGAGATAAACTAACACTGATCATATTAAATGAGTTTCAAAATGATGACTCATGTTTGTAACCTTTCTTTACTTATAAGCCAAGAAACAGAACCTAAAGAATTTGCAATCAGTATTGCGTGAAGACTTGAAACTCCTTACAGTCTGACCTGGTAATTCCTTGTTTACCACATATTCCTTCAGACAGGTTTGAAGCTTCTTGACACCTTGTACGATCTCACGCAATCTCATTAAAATCAGACCAAAACACTTGCCTGTGTGTATATTTGATCTGGCAACACCACATAAAAGTTCGTCTCGAATTGACCCTACACATTTATTTATTAGTATTCATGTGCATGGTCTCCTTTTGCTGTCCGATGTCATCGCACGATAAAACCAACGGTCGGGCATCACCGCTTCTTTATCTCCTTAATTTATATGGGGTTTCTCCCCTGTATTTTATTGGTTGATGCAAGGTCTCTCTGAGACGACATGTAATATGCAGTCTTCAGATCTATATCGAGAGCTTGGCGTGAAACGGTTGTAACTAAAATTGGTATTTTTGTTTACCAAGATTTTGCTTTGTTTATAAAGGGGTCAACATTGCCCCTATACCAGGGTTTTCAAAATAAGTTTTTAGTTACAACCGTTTCACGCCAAGCTCTCGATATGAGCGTTTACAACAGCAGCGAAGTTTAGATATGGTTTTAATGATATCGGATCTCAAGAAGACTGTGTCAAGTTCACAACATCCCTCTGAGCTGTTATCACCCTTTCACCGGTACAGACCACTTATAATGCCTTGTGCAGCAGAAAACGTTTGGAAACATTGTGGGAAAAGGAGAAATTTCAGTAAAAAGCCATTTATACTCTTCATATTTTTTTGTGTTCAACCGTGACTTGCACTGTGACATTTGTGATATTATATGACGTCATTACATTATCAACCGGGAAGATGATATTCTCCAATAGGATCTAGATCTACTTTTCTCATTATGAACAATTTCTCCTTTTGACACATTGTTTTCAACAGTTGTCTGCTGCAGGGGCGTCTGTATGTGGGAAACGGTTAAATAATAATAAAAAAAGGCATATACAAAACAATATACAATACAACATATGATTAGTGGTGGGTTTTACGCCGCTTTCAACAATTAATATCATATATACAAAACAATATACAATACAACATATGCTTTGTGTTGGGTTTTACGCCGTTTTCAACAGCTAAGGTCATATCGCGGCGGACTGGACAGATGGTATCGGTCTCATACCTTTTATTTACATCGCGATAAAAATATAAAAGGTAAGACACCAATACAACCCCACCTGCTGAAGCTCAAGAGTTGAATTGGATCCAAATCATTCAAACCCTTTTAGCTGGCCCTTACGGGTCAAACAAGGGTCAGACAGTGGCTGTAGTTCTTATTGGATGTCCCCTAGCCACAGGGGCTACACAATATGAACCTGCTCCAGGAAAACCATCCACAACAGACATGAGTCTCATTTAGCGGTTTTGGGGGTTTTAATGACACAATGCTATGACACCATATACAAACATATTTGCGAAAAAATAGTGGGGCTACACTTCAATGTTTTGCCAAAATGTGCATTGTATACCATATATACGGAGTGCATCAGTTTACACTTGTAAGCCAAAATACCCAACCTTTTATCATTTTAAGAATTATGGATAAAGCCCAACTGGTACACTCACTGCAAAACATGTTTAAAATTATATTTCTGTGCAGTATGACTATTATTTCAAAGTATAATATTATTATATATAATATACAAAGTAAATTTTAGATAACATTATTGTACTGACCAAATATTGAACAATATAACACAACATATGTATTTCCTTTTACCCTATGTCGTCAGCATACAAATCAAATAACATTATACTAATGTACATCATATTGAAAGTTTGTAAATACTTTTTAAAGACCATTTTGTCCATGTAATTCTTGAACAACCTTTTCGAAAACAGGGAAAAAAACTTTGAAAACTAGAAAAGCCATTGATTATAACCAGGCAGCATTCTGGCGAGTGTATATACAACTTTTCTCAGACACGCTCCATCTTGTGAAGCATATTTGAGCCGTCCCGCGAGAAAACCAACATTATGGCCTCTGCGTAATGTATCGACCCAGATCAGCCTGCGCAGTCCGCGCAGACTGATCCGGCCGACACATTCCGTCTCAGGGTGATAGAGGTATCGAGTAATGATTCCTGAAACAGAAAATCCACAGGAGGCGAAAAGTGTCTATGCTTAGGCTGATCCGGGTCGATACATTACGCAGAGTCCATAATGTTGGTTTTCTCGGGGAAAATGCCCCCAAAATACAGCTGCAGCGATAGACATCTGCGTAATGTATCGACCAGATCAGCCTGCGCTGTCCGCGCAGACTGATCCGGCCGACACATTCCGTCTTAGGGGGATAGATGTATAGAGTAGTGATTCCTGAAACAGAAAATCCATAGGAAGCGAAAAGTGTATGTCCGGATAGGCATGTGTGGCATGCTTAGGCTGATCCGGGTCGATACTTTACGCAGAGTCCACAATGTTGGTTTCCTCGTGGGACGGCTCATATATTATGTCATTTCTATACAAAGAGGAACATGATGGTCCTATAGCGCTCATCTGGTTTAATAAAACTTAAATAGTTTTCAAAGTTTTTACTCTATATATTTATGCAAAACCAGCCCTGCCCCCTGGTTGTCATGTTTATCAAAAGAACGGAATATTTTGCCACATTATTTTCAAATCCGGCCAGTACTTTTGCACAAGAAGTTTTAATTCTTTAATTTTTATTATACACATACAGGGAAAACAAGATTTTTAAAGATGTCACCATATTCATACATGTATAAGGAAAAAAAAAGCCCAAGCACTTGGCAGCAATGTTTTCAACGAATTAGAAACCAATTTGATCAATGTTGGTAGAGCGTCATTCAACGAACATTTGTGCAAAATAATTTTCAAATCGGGCAAGTACTTTTGGACACGAAGATTTTGAAAGTGTTGTCACTTTTCCCTCTTTCTTATGTCGCGGCAACCAAAGTTCTCCATGACATTAAATTCTTTAGACAACTTTAAAAGAGGAACCGAAGGAACATTCCTGTGACATTATTTTGAATGTGGTGCATTGATTTAGGAGGAGAAGTTATTTGTAGGAAAATGTAAACAGACATACGAACAGATCACAACGACGGAAGGTGAGTGATCACAATAGCCCACCCCGCACTTCGTGATCAGGTGAGCTTAAAAAGAAATAGCAATCTGTTCATAAATGGCATAAAACAATTCTATTAACAACAGAAAAATCTTATAAAAACCATGATACATGCACACCTTTAATACTTCGCAAGTTCGGCATTGAAGGTTTCTTTACGTTTTGTTCTGTTTTTGAAAGGACAAAACATGCCACAAAGAAAATGATACTTTTTTCTTTTTTATTAACTTCCAAAACCAATGGGGTTCAGTGTTTCATTAATAAATTAACCGCGGGGTTGAGATAATCTCAACATGATCTGCTCTGAATGGCAAAACAACGTACCCAGCAAAACACTCACAAAGTTGACCGGTAAACCCCACCAACATGTAGATGCACACTTCTGATGCAACATTTAAAACATTTCTCAATTTGCTACAAGCTTCCGTACTCCATTAAATATTTTAGCTTTGTTTGTCAATATTTTCAATATTTTTGGCTCGGTGTTTTCTTATATGTCTGCATTTTTGTATGTGGAATTCAATTATGACCAAATAAATCAAAACCCCTTTCCTGCTGATATGATCATCCTCATGCATTAATGCAAGTATTTTGCTCATAATTGATAGTTTAGTAGCAAACAATGACCACGATTAGACTATATTAAAATTTGTTTTTTGCTCTCCGTTGCCTGTCTATTGCATAATTGCTATCAGTTATTGTAATTACTTATAGCAAATACAATTCTGTTCTCTTCGTTTCTATTTGCTCAGACTGGTTTTGATCAACATTGTTCCAAATGGTTTTGTATATATACAATTATCAAAGAATATTTAAAGTTGCCTAAAGCATGATTAGGGTTACTATAAATATACATAAATTATAACTATTTTTTTTTTACCCTTATGTCTAACATGGTAATATTTCCTATTCTATGAGAGCATTACAAGTCGTCTATCCCGGGAGATGTGTCATCACATTTTCAATTTTGAAGGTAAAAAAATGCGTCTTATAACCGAGTATATACGGTACTTTCTCCTTTGCGCTTCTCCACAATTTTGTCATATTCAGGAAAGTTGAAGTTCAATTTTCTATCCTCCGTCACCAGTTTTCTAAAGGACATATAGTAAAGTTTTCCAAAATGCTTTTTAAGCTTAAGTAGTGCTTCATATATCTTCGTAACTGTAGTCATACAGCTTGTGGATAGATTGCCTATACATTCATTGCTAATGCCCTGTGTTATGAAGAACAATTCCCAGTTCTGCCCAAAGCAATTCGCGATATCTGGTAAAGCTTCCGTCGGTATTTCTGTATCAACTGTAGTGTCTGGTAAAGCTGTATAAGAAGAAAGAATATTTAAGCCCTTTAAAAGATATATACGCTTACGGACGCATCTTCAGCAGATGGCTTTTGTGACAAACAGATAAATTGGTCATAGTGAGTTTTTTCTCCTTTTGCCATATTATTTTCAACTTTATTAAATAATCGTTCTTTCATTAATGGAAAATGTCCATATATTCCACTAAATGTCTTCAAAGTCATCTGATGCAGACTTGTTGTATGTGGGAAATGGTTTAAAATGTACCCTTGTGTAAGTTTGAGGGTCATACACTTTGAATATATAAGATAATACACTGTTACATCTAAAACTTTGATATGAAATAAATGGAAACATTGCCAGAATGTTTTCAAAAGTCGTCTAATACAATGGCGTCAGAAAGCAGCTACAATTGGCAAATGGTTAAGGTTATATTGATCACAAGTATAAGAATCAATCTATAGTCTTTATTAGTCGCCGGGCAGAAGCCCGCGACTTCTATTTTTAATAGGTTTTCGGAAATCACATGGGAGGGCGGCTTATTATTAGAAAGAAACAAATCTAGATGATTTGAACATATTACAATTGTGGTTGTTTACGAACACTAATAAATGACACATCTAAAATGAAATAAATATTCAGATTTTTTAATGTTTGCAGTTTTTTTTATTTCACTCGCATTTAAGTTTTTTGTCTTATTTACGAAGACAAAAGTGGTCCCTTCAAGACGTGAACCAACACCCCCTAATGCAGACTCTTATGTGTCATCATTGAGGTCAATTTCGGATTATCCTTTTAATAGCAATTTTAACTTACTAAATGTTGTTTTCATGTTCAAAGAGATGTCTTGATTTGTGTAGAATTCATTAAATAATGTTAATCCATGAATATCTAAAGTAGGAACTGTTTCTAAGCTAAATATAGACCCTATTCTGTTGTGTAGTTTCGTGACCTTTAACATCGATTTTCGCGCATGAGCATTTCGATATGAAAAAGCGAGTGATATTATTTTATTTTAGACAAGTACAAGACGAATGTTTGACGCAAAGCGTCAAAGAGAAGCCATATTTCGTTGTACATGTAGAAATAAGAAAAAAAGAACATTTTTAAATCCACAAACAATAGAACAATTTAAACTGTAGACGGTAATGCTGATATATTTCTCCTTTGAAGACTTTTGTTTTCTTCAAATTACCTCCCTTTAAAGCAATACCAGGATATTTACCTTGTGATTCGAATAAGATTGACAAACATTGAAATTATATGAATGAATACTATTATTTAAATAAGTAACAACAGCAAAATTAAATTTAAGCCAGATAAATGTGTACACATTTCGTTAATTTTTTATAGATACCCTAAAGTATAGGTATGAATATAAAATTTATAAGCAAATATTTTCATTACAACGTTCCTAATGTTTGAATAGACTAAGGAAAGTCAAGAATACATAACTAAATCAATGCAGTCTTTTCCGGCGACATTGATGCCTTGCATCAACTTTCTCTTGTTTTTTTGTTTGATACAGATATAAGAGAGTAAACTGATGACAATAAAGTTCTATTTTTTTTAAATAGATATCAGGGACTACTATTAGTAGTCCCTGAACATATGAAACATAGCAGGGTCGCATTAAAAGCGTTAATTAACATTACTCAACATTTGATGTTTTGGTTTTATAGCAACTGACATTTTAAAATATAAACATGAAAAATGTATTCTTTTCCTACAATGCTTACACCTTTACTTCATTACCAAATAGGCTTGAAACACTTACTGCGAATAATCTAAATTGTCAGTATTTTTTCACAACCATCGATAATGCATTTATTGACGCCGCGTGGAAGCGTCATTATTGAATAGGTTTAAATTTAATAAAGAGCGTGAATGAAACTGCTAGGAGTGGACACCGTAAATGAAACTTATCAATAAAGGACATCTGTTATGATATTAAATCTTTTAACAGTTTGTAAAAGGACCACCCAAAGTATCATTCCCGTGAAGTTTGTTTGGTATCAGTCCAATGGTTTTGGAGGAGATTTTTTTTAAAGTTAGAAGTTAATTTTATCCATATTCTGATGCAGCATGGCAGCTATCTTTTCAAACCAATCAATATTGCTTGAACAAATTACAAATGTTTCCTGAAAACAGACACCTTGAAAAGAAAGGGAACTATGAAGTGTTGTCATTTTACATCTTTTCTAATGCCGTCTGGCTGCCTTGTTTGTTTTCAACCAATCAATACAGCTTATCCAAATCTTGTAGAGGGTCAAATAAGGAACATCTGTACTTAACTATCTTGGAATCTGTCAAGCAGATAAGGAACATTTGTACTAAATTATCTTGGAATCTGACAAGCAGATTCAGAGAAAAAGAATTTTACAAATTATGCATTTTACTCCCTTCCTTCTGCCGCAGTAACAACAGTTGTGTTTATAATTATTATCTTTGAACACATTTGAAAGAGGACCACTGAAGGTATTTTTAGTGAAGTTTTGAGGAATTTTCCAGTGGATTAGGATGAGATATCATTTGAAGCTAAAAGTTCAATTTACCTCTTTTCTGATGCCTCCTGGTAATTATGTCTTCCGAACAAGTCAATATAGCTTAAAGAATTATGAAGAGGGTCCCTGAGGGAACAAATAAGATAAACACTTTCATAAGAATAGAGTTTTAAAATGTTGTTATTTTGCCTTTTTCTGACACCGCCTCGCTCCTCTTTTTTTTAACCAACTGATATGGCTTGAACAATTTTCGTAGCGGAACATTTCTACTAAATAACTGGAATCGGGTAAGAATTTTTCATATTAGCCATTTTACTCCCTTTCTCAAATACGGCACAAACAAGAGTTCCTCACATATCTTTGAACATAATTAAGTAAAGGACCGCCAGCAGAATATTCCTTGTTTTTTTGTCCAGTGGGTAAAGATGAGATGTTATTTGAAGATAAACGTTAAGTTAATTAGATACCACCTGGTTTCCACGACTTTCAACCAATCAATAAGACTTAAAATATGTAGAATGTCACTGAATGAACAGTTCTGCTAAATTATCTTGAAATCAGACAAACAATTTCAAAATGAATGTAGTTTTAACATTTTGTCATTTTGCCCCTTTTCTTATAGCACCTGATTGCCGTGTTTAACTCTTTCAGCGCCAGAGGCAATATTGAGCTTTTTGCAAACATAACTGATTCAGGTGAGTCAGCTCGTAACGAGCTGTCTCACCTGAACTCAGCAATGTGTGCGTTTTAGTTACCAAAATCGTCCAAAACTTTCATAAATTGAGAAATGGACACACCCAATTTTTAACATGGAAGAGTCTACTTTAAACAATTCGGCGCTGAAAGAGTTAACAACTAATCAATATGATTATATTCGTAGAGTGATCCAATGATAACATTATACCACATTATATTGGTATCAGACAAGCTAATTATGAGTAGATTTTTTTTTAAAAATCGATAAATTTCAAACTTTCTGATGCCGCAGGAAATTCTCTGTAGAAAATAAATATACCGCTCAATTTCACCATTCGCCAAAATATTTCCAAAAGTCGTCTGCTGCAGAGGCGTCACAAAGAGTCTGTTTATGGGTAAGGGTTGATCTCTCAGGTTTATTCTTTTGAATATTTCGGATAGAAACCATAGTGGCAAAAGGAAATATTGCTCTTTATGTCTCCTTTTGCCACAATGCTTTCAAAATTTGTCAGCAGCAAATGCATCTGCAAGTGGAAAAAAGGCTATTCCAAATATCAAAAACAAATCTACTTTTTCAGAAGGAATATTACTTTTTCTTTTACTAGAGGAAACAAAGGGTTACAATTTGCAAAGGGTAATTTGTTTAGGCAGTCGTACACACTGGGCTGGGGGCGTAGTGATATCCTTATCCTTTATTATACTTAAATATAATATTTACATATTCAGAGACTTGTAAGTTTATTTGGTTACCTAGAATATTTGACTTTTGCTTATGTTTTTATTCATAATTCAGCCTAGATTTGTTTGCACTATATTTGTAGGTGTTTTCAGTCATTTACATCACGTGACTTCAAAATCTCGCCTGTAACTATGCTATCTTTGCTATCGCAAATCTACCAAAAACCTTAAACCTTTAGTAAATGAACGTTTTCATGAACCTGTTGAAAAGTTATCTACAAGAAATGAAAAAAACTTCAGATAATATGGCAAGCAACAGCTGTATGTATATATACAATGAACGAATTCCCGGAAGGGACAGGCGCACTAATAGTCTCCTTTCTGAAGAGTCAATAAGGGGAAGGTAAGCGGATTAATGAATCTATCTTACATTGGTGTGAGTACTGGTTCAGTATTCATGAAGCAAACATTGAGAGTGATTGAGATACGCTGTAAGAACTTGCTTTTAAAATTGATGTATGATACAAATCGTTCACTTTCCCGCTTGCAGACATATTTGCAGCAGACAACTTCTGAAAACATTGTTGCAATAGAAGAAATTGCTCATTTTGAGCAATCTCTCCTATTGCCACAATATTTTCAACAATATTCGATAATTACACATTGATAAATACACTTTTCTTTTGCCAAAATGTTTTCAACGTCGTCTTCTGCATACATGTTGTAAGGAAAAGGAATTATATAGCTGGATATCAATGGCTGCCTTCTGCAGATTTGATTTAGGTGGAAAGAGGTTAAAGAGAAACACATCTGCAGGTTTATCAATACCAACATTTAGAAATACATAATTACCCTGTGCTTGTCCGGATTCTGTATCATTCTAAAATAATAAAATATATACTAATGAATCACACGAACACTTACACCTGCATTGACACAGATTATGCAGACAAATTCTCCTTTCATTTGAAAACATTTAAGGATTGACAAGAAACAAAACAAATCTAAGTGTTGTTGTGGACAAAGAACAAAACAATGTGGTAAAAGGTTAAATTGCTCATTCTGAGGCTGTAAACAGGCCTTTACTACATACTATTCTCCTATTATTCATTAAAACCCTTTGTTGTGGGTACTCAACATAATGATCAAATGGATGGTTTCTCTGAGACAGTTCTGTAGAGTAAAATATCATAACAGGTTAACTGGTATACTCTTCCAACTTAAAAAAGCATACACAATGATTGAAAGTATCATCATTGGATAGATATGGAAACAATGTGGCAAAAGGGCAGAAATAGTTCAATATGACAAATTTCTCCTTTTACCACAATGATTTCTTAAGTCGTCTGCTGCAAAAAGCATCAACATGCGTCTGCATGTGGGAATGTGTTAAGTCATTGGTTTGAGACATACCTGACTAGGATACCAGATGTGGAGAGTATCAATCAATGGTACTCGATGTGGATGTGATCGTGTGGTATGAGATGAGCAGTGGTAGGCTGCATCTCATTCCCTCATGGCCAACACCTCCATCCGGCCATGTTCTCTGTCAAACTCTCCATTTGCAGATTTCTAGATAAGGGGCATGTTTAATGTTCTAAAAATACTTATTTGACACTTAAACCCTATGTTGCGGGTACTCAAAAGAATCGTCTTTCTGAGACGATTCTTTTGAGTACCCACATCGTAGGGTTTTGTTAAATAATAAGAGTAATATTGTGTCTGCATGTGGGAATGTGTTAAGTCATTGGATGGAGACATACCTGACTAGGATACCAGACGTAGAGAGTATCAACCAGTGGTACTCGATGTGGATGAGATCGTGTGGTATGAGATGAGCAGTGGTAGGCTGTATCACATTCCCTCATGTCCGAAACCTCCATCCAGCCATCTTCTCTGTCAAACTCTCCCGTTGTCTCCAAACACTGAATACTTTGCGTCAATAGGGTGTTCCTACCATACAGCTTGTCAATGGCTTGCACAACGTGTCTTCTGAACTCCTGACAAAGACTTCTGTTCACTGTTTTTGTAGACGCTGCCTTAAATTCAGAGTAGTCAAACAACACAAGAAAAATACAGTCGTTTTCAATGCTCAATAACAGTCTTGTTGAGTCACGGGGACTCCCAAAGACAACACAGTTCCGATAGACCTGATAAATTTCCCCCTGTTTTGCCACGTCGAATGAGTTCATGCACTCGGACACAATATAGGAAATGAGTATGGATGATAGAATATGTACACGTCTGTCTGTCTTTATTTGAAGACGCAGGATTGGAGATTTTGTGCACTGTGCTGGACAGCAAAGAAAGCTGCCTGTTGATTTGTTGACAATATGATGAACGATGAAGGATCCCTCGTTTATTTTACCCTTGCTGTAACAGGGTATTAAACATCCCATGTTCACCAAGTCCGACAGGTGAGTGTGGAGTGTGTCACACAAATCAGGTCGCGTTCGTAGCGCCTTTCTTATAATCTGACTTGATACAGATCCTTTAATCTTCTCCTTGGTAATCTCAACAACAATTAATGAAAGGACAATTAAAGCCTTGTCCTTATTTCCCCCAGCCAATGAGTTAGCTCCAAAGTCAACCATTGGGTCTGAATTCTTACATTCAAATAATGAAAACTGTGTCCGATTTCTGTCATATCCTCCTTCCATTCCAGCCGAAGCTGATCTTAAAGCATCACAAAGTAGGTTTATACAGTCTGGCTTATTTATAATCAGCTCTTCACTTTCGATTGGGTTATCTAACCCATGTGTATTCTCTGAACATCGCCATATAACGCGGAAAACATTTTTCTGAAATGAGCATAATTTATTAACTTCAAATGTTGGAAACTTCAACAAAACAATTCTGCATTTAATATTGAATTTTAAATACTATATTGTTCATAATTCATTTTTGTGGTGGAAAATATTGCGTGATTAAAAGTTAAAACTGGTAATTGTTTTAAAAAAGGTTAACCCTATCCCACCTACAGACGAATGTTGATGCCTCCTTAGCAGGTGACATTTGAACACATAATGAGCAATTTCATCTTTTGCGACAATGTATTCAACATTATTTAGCATTACACTTTCATTTAGAGAGAATTTCCATATTTTTGCTTTGATATACCGAAGTCGTCTGCTGTAGAATTGTTGTATGTGGAAAAGGGTTTATCATTCACCACAATTAAACAGTTGAGTTTCAAACAAAATAAAACATATGAATTCGTCCAAACAAGTTTTACAAACAATGTCTTCAAATACATATCTTTAAAGTAATTTAATGTTCAAGCTTTGGGCCTGGCGGCCTTCTTCATGATCTTGAATTCACTTTATTTTACTAGCATGTATCTTTCTGTTTCAATACTGAAAGTATACATTCTAGTACAGTTAGTTAAGTACATTTCAGATCCTGAAGAAGGCTGTCAGGCCAAAAGTTTAAAATTTGAATTACTTTATAGATATATATTGAGCTATATATAGACCCTTTGTGATCAAAAACAAATAAATTATAATAATTATTATATTTTATCGTTTTCCTTGTTAGCTAAAACAGCATTATATTATAAACATTGTGGAAGGACAAATTGTTTTCAAAAACATTTCTCATTTGCATATAATGTTTCAACTAAATTTTATTAAAATTGTACAGTAAAATGTATACATAGCATAACAGCAATTATTAATGCTAAGAAACACAATTTCCTAAAATATTCATAAATTTATAAATCTATGACCTATCCATAAATATACAGTCATTCCTGTGCTAAAGACTATCTATCCATAAATATACAGTCATTCCTGTGCTAAAGACTATCTATCCATAAATAAACAGTCATTCCTGTGCTAAAGACTACCTATCCCTAAATATACAGTCATTCCTGTGCTAAATACTATATATCCATAAATATACAGTCATTCCTGTGCTAAAGACTATCTATCCATAAATATACAGTCATTCCTGTGCTAAAGACTATCTATCCATAAATATACAGTCATTCCTGTGCTAAAGACTATCTATCCATAAATATACAGTCATTCCTGTGCTAAAGACTATCTATCCATAAATATACAGTCATTCCTGTGCTAAAGACTATCTATCCATAAATATACAGTCATTCCTGTGCTAAAGACCATCTATCCATAAATATACAGTCATTCCTGTGCTAAAGACCATCTATCCATAAATATACAGTCATTCCTGTGCTAAAGACCATCTATCCATAAATATACAGTCATTCCTGTGCTAAAGACTATCTATCCATAAATATACAGTCATTCCTGTGCTAAAGACCATCTATCCATAAATATACAGTCATTCCTGTGCTAAAGACCATCTATCCATAAATATACAGTCATTCCTGTGCTAAAGACCATCTATCCATAAATATACAGTCATTCCTGTGCTAAAGACCATCTATCCATAAATATACAGTCATTCCTGTGCTAAAGACCATCTATCCATAAATATACAGTCATTCCTGTGCTAAAGACCATCTATCCATAAATATACAGTCATTCCTGTGCTAAAGACCATCTATCCATAAATATACAGTCATTCCTGTGCTAAAGACCACCTATCCATAAATATACAGTCATTCCTGTGCTAAAGACCATCTATCCATAAATATACAGTCATTCCTGTGCTAAAGACCATCTATCCATAAATATACAGTCATTCCTGTGCTAAAGACCATCTATCCATAAATATACAGTCATTCCTGTGCTAAAGACCATCTATCCATAAATATACAGTCATTCCTGTGCTAAAGACTATCTATCCATAAATATACAGTCATTCCTGTGCTAAAGACTATCTATCCATAAATATACAGTCATTCCTGTGCTAAAGACCACCTATCCATAAATATACAGTCATTCCTGTGCTAAAGACCACCTATCCATAAATATACAGTCATTCCTGTGCTAAAGACCATCTATCCATAAATATACAGTCATTCCTGTGCTAAAGACCATCTATCCATAAATATACAGTCATTCCTGTGCTAAAGACCATCTATCCATAAATATACAGTCATTCCTGTGCTAAAGACCATCTATCCATAACTATACAGTCATTCCTGTGCTAAAGACTATCTATCCATAAATATACAGTCATTCCTGTGCTAAAGACCATCTATCCATAAATATACAGTCATTCCTGTGCTAAAGACCATCTATCCATAAATATACAGTCATTCCTGTGCTAAAGACCATCTATCCATAAATATACAGTCATTCCTGTGCTAAAGACCATCTATCCATAAATATACAGTCATTCCTGTGCTAAAGACCATCTATCCATAAATATACAGTCATTCCTGTGCTAAAGACCATCTATCCATAAATATATAGTCATTCCTGTGCTTAAGACTATCTATCCATAAATATACAGTCATTCCTGTGCTAAAGACTATCTATCCATAAATATACAGTCATTCCTGTGCTAAAGACTATCTATCCATACATATACAGTCATTCCTGTGCTAAAGACCATCTATCCATAAATATACAGTCATTCCTGTGCTAAAGACTATCTATCCATAAATATACAGTCATTCCTGTGCTAAAGACTATCTATCCATAAATATACAGTCATTCCTGTGCTAAAGACTATCTATCCATAAATATACAGTCATTCCTGTGCTAAAGACCATCTATCCATAAATATATAGTCATTCCTGTGCTTAAGACTATCTATCCATAAATATACAGTCATTCCTGTGCTAAAGACTATCTATCCATAAATATACAGTCATTCCTGTGCTAAAGACTATCTATCCATAAATATACAGTCATTCCTGTGCTAAAGACTATCTATCCATAAATATACAGTCATTCCTGTGCTAAAGACCACCTATCCATAAATATACAGTCATTCCTGTGCTAAAGACCACTTTGGACTGGTAATTCCCTGTCTATAGCGACCATACTTGTATTTTCCAAATTACTTATTTTCTGCATTAAAAAACCTGCAAATAAAGACCAACTGTGAGCTAAATGTTTACCTTTTCGCTGCACGCTACACCATGCTCTTCACTAAATGCAGCCATCATCACCTTGTACTGTATACCATGTAAACTGGACACAGCACTCACACTCTCAAGAATTTCCTTGTACGGTGCTAAGCCTAGAAATGAAAATAAACATTATACACATGTTGTCTTGACTTAATCTTTGTATTATATGTTATAATATTCATATGTATGTAACTAGACACTGTAAAGTGTACGTTACAGAATTTCGAATCGACCTTAGAAATACAATGCTTATCATAAACCAGGCCTCACAAACCGAAAACCAAACTTTGGGAACTATGTGACCAGCCATGATCATAATCAGCCTGACTATTTTTTTCTCGACCCACACACCCCCATATACTTGTTTGTATTTGAAGAATTGAATTATTGGATAATCTGCAATATAGTCTTCCCTTTAAGCTGGTAAATGAATGTTTTTCATTTCAGTAATTTATTCATCTTTATTGTTTTTTATAATAATTTAACATTGATTTAACATTGATCACCTTTGTAAGAAACACGAATAAATAGCAATAAAATAAAGTTTTAACAATAAAGTTAAACCTTCCCCCTTTACAGACGCTTTCTGACGCCTCTACACCAGATGACTTCTGAAAGCATTGGGTAAAAGAAAGAGTTGCTCATGATGAGAAATTTCGCCTTTTGTCACATTGTTTTCAACTCTATTCATTCATTTCACTTCATTGAAAGAAAATTTCAACATTTTAGGCTTTTTTAGACCAGATGATTTCAAAGTCATATGCTGCAAATCTGTTGTATGTGGGAAAGGGTTAAACAGGAGGAGTTATTGAACAATTTACTAATCTACTTTGAAACCATCTCTGAAATGATTGTAACATCTAGAAATTTGGAACAAAGATTATGATACAGAGCTAAAACATTGTGGGTAAAAAAGTAATATCTCATCCTGAGCAGTTTCTCCTTTTCCGAATATGTATTCAAAAGTTGTCTGTTGGAAACGAGCCAAATGTTGTCTGTAAGGGTTAGAGTGCAATACAGTGGCAAACTACTACTGAATAAACATACCCTTTGCATCAAAACCCTCTTTGTCCACTTCTTCATCTGAGATATCTGCAAGTGATGAATCCAACATAAGCACTGTAACCGTTCCGCGCCCCAAACTGTGGTATAATAATACTTCAGTAATGTTGCAATCATGTGGTATTTCAATCACTTTACACTGTATACCATGTGGTACTAGGGGCTGACTGGAGATCTGTAAACAAAGACAGCAATAGGTCAATAATAAAGACAATAATAGTTCAGTAATGTTACAATCATGTGGTATTTCAATCACTTTACACTGTATACCATGTGGTACTATGGACTGACAGGTGATATCTGTAAATACAGACAGCAAAAGGTCAATAATAAATACAACAATAGTTCAGAAATGTTACAATCATGTGGTATTTCAATCACTTTACACTGTGTACCGTGTGGTACTATGGACTGACAGGGGATATTTGTAAACAGCAATAGGTCAATACTAAAGACAATACTACTTCAGTAATGTTGCAATCATGTGGTATTTCAATCACTTTACACTGTATACCATGTGGTATTTTTGGCTGACTGTGGATCTGTAAACAAAGACACTTTACCATGAGAATATTACTTACCGGAAGTGTCGATGATGAAGTGGCTAAGTGTTCAATGATACTATGAGGATATTACTTACCGGACGTGTCGATGATGAAGTGGCTTAGTGTTCAATGATACCATGAGGATATTACTTACCGGAAGTGTCGATGATGAAGTGGCTAAGTGTTCAATGATACTATGCGGATATTACTTACCGGAAGTGTCGATGATGAAGTGGCTAAGTGTTCAATGATACCATGAGGATATTACTTACCGGAAGTGTCGATGATGAAGTGGCTAAGTGTTCAATGATACTATGCGGATATTACTTACCGGAAGTGTCAATGATGAAGTGGCTAAGTGTTCAATGATACCATGAGGATATTACTTACCGGAAGTGTCGATGATGAAGTGGCTAAGTGTTCAATGATACTATGAGGATATTACTTACCGGAAGTGTCGATGATGAAGTGGCTAAGTGTTCAAGGATACTATGAGGATATTACTTACCGGAAGTGTCGATGATGAAGTGACTAAGTGTTCAAGGATACTATGAGGATATTACTTACCGGAAGTGTCGATGATGAAGTGACTAAGTGTTCAATGATACTATGAGGATATTACTTACCGGAAGTGTCGATGATGAAGTGACTAAGTGTTCAGTGATACTATGAGGATATTACTTACCGTAAGTGTCGATGATGAAGTGACTAAGTGTTCAGTGATACTATGAGGATATTACTTACCGTAAGTGTCGATGATGAAGTGACTAAGTGTTCAATGATACTATGAGGATATTACTTACCGTAAGTGTCGATGATGAAGTGACTAAGTGTTCAGTGATACAATGAGGACCTGAATCAACACTGACAGGTTGTCCATGGTGATGTCGCGCCTGGCTATGAAATGACGATGGGTCGTCTGACAGATCAAGGCTGTCATTGAAATCCATGCTGGATTCTCCCCCAGGAGATGTTGGTCCAAGCTCATGCATCTTTGTACCATCGTCTTGAAAAATAGAAATGCTTATTACAAGCTTTTCAGTGGATTTTTGCGATTTAGAACCCACTTCAACCTGTTGTTAGTAAGAACATGTATCCCTTGACAAGAACCCCGCTCAAAACAAAACCCCAAACAAAACAGAACAAACGTTCAGATGTAAAATTGAATTATACAGTCCAACCTGTGTTTGAAGATCACCCATGGGAAGAGAACAATCCGATCTCTGCTCACAGGTGGTCTTTATTTACAGGGCCATGTGTGCTTAAAATGAGTAATTGGGAAATTTAAAGTGTGATTGCTATAGAAAGGGATATAAACATAGGCGGTCTTTAGCACAGGTTTGACTGTATTTCCATTTGTGATCCTTAATGAACTATTTTCCCTTTTCACATAGCCAATTGTGAAAAAACATCACCTTTAACCACAACTTTTTCAGCTTTATTCAATTTTAAGATTTGATGTTTGTGGGAAAGTATAGTAGGTTCTACGAATACCGTGTTATCACGAATACCAAGGTAAACACAAAAAAAGGTGTTTTCTTTGTTGCGCGCGCACAACCGGATATCGTTTGATTCCATCAGGAAACCCTGTTATCACGGCTTTTAAATGCTACATTTTGTTTTCTTAAAAAAAAAAAATATTCTCAGAAATTACAACACATCATGATTGTTACCCATAATAAAAAGAAAATCCTACATGCCCTGACCCCTCACAAACACAATCGTCATTTTTTTTAGTAGAAAACCTGTTGTTGATTTTTTCATTCACATTTGAACATGTTGTGTATTAACTGCTTATGACATCATAGAAATTTTAAGTCACATGATTACATTCCGTGAAGTTTTCTCGACTATAGAAAACTTGGAAGAAATTAAGGACCAAAATTCTAAAAAATGTTTTTTGTTTTTTTTTGCCTGTGTGTTTGTGGTGGTTATAAATTTTAACATATGCTATTTTTAAACTTCTAAATCATATACTATGTTACAAAAATTAAGGATGTTATTATAAGGACTAAAACAATAACAAAGAAATGGGTCATTTTTTGGAAAATATGATTAAATTGTGCCAATAAGAAATTTAAAAAAATTGATTCTGAAAATATCGTGTAAATAAGTTCATAGTTTGGAACAGTTAATAGATTAACATTTAAATTAAATATAATTGTTCTAGTGACAAATGTTTTATAGGATAATCATTTTCATATTAAATCTCAAAATCTTGTAAAGAGTTGATACAACAGGATCACCATACTAATGCTTTTTGTAATTACACCGGTGAGTGATTGAATGTCAATTGCACAATGTCTGCGGATGCATTCGATTTTTGGAACTTTGCAAAGAAGTGAATGATTATGTTGTGTAAGTTAATTAACAAGGACATATAAAGGAACGAGTTACACTGGATATAATGTACAGTTAAGTTTGCTTTATTATTTTTAAAAAAACCCAAAACGTAAGTACACCGATAATATGGAGTCCCATCCTACTATACACATCTGCTTCATGCTCATGTTTTAAATCCTATGCTTTGTTATATTTAACGCCGAGCCCAGGTAGCTCAGTCGGTAGCGACGCGGGATGTTAATCCAGGAGTTGTATGCATTTATTTATGAACTCTATTTGTTTACAATGAAAACAGTAAACTTAGAATTATTTTCTGGTTGTTCATCTCCAGTATTATACTTTACTTCTAGTGTCTGTTAAATGAAATTAATTGAAAGTTTCTATTTTGACAGATAATTTATAAAAATGAACATATTAATATAAAAAGGCGGAAATCAAATATAATGTAAAAATGTTAAAACGAGTTTTGCATCTCCAAAACAGAGGGCAAGCGTGGCAATGAATCGATCACCTGAGTGATAATTATATGTATAACTACTAATATCGTAGAAAATTTAATCAAGAGCATGAAGGAAACTGCTAGTAGATGACACTGTAAATGAAACTGATAAATAACGGAGATTTGTTAGATATTAAATCTGTGAACAGTTTGTAAGAAGACCACCAACGTAACATTCCTGTGAAGTTTGGTTGATATCAGTCCAATGGTTTAGGAGGAGATTTTGTTAAAGATAAAAGTTTATTTTACCCCTTTTCTGATGCAGCATGGCAGCTTTCTATTCAAACCAATCAATATGGCTCGAACACATTAAGAAGAGGGTCACTAAAGGATCATTTCCGCAACATTATAAATGTATCCTGATTAAGTTTTGTAATTTTTCCCCGTTTCTGATGCCGTCCGGCTGCCATGTTTTTCAACCAATCAGTAAATCTGAAGCAAATCTTATAGAGGGTCACTCAAAGAACATTTGTAGTTAATTATCTTGTAATCTGACAAGCGAACTCAGATAATATGAATTTTACAGTTTAGGCATTTACACCCTTCCGCAGCATCAAAAGTTGTGATTTAAGTTTATATCTTAGATCAATTTTGAATGAGGACCACCAAAGGATCATTTATGTGAAGTTTTGTTGAAATTTGCCCAGTGTATTATAATGAGATGCCATTTGAAGCTAAAAGATCAATTTACCCATTTTCTTATGCCGACTAGGAAACCATGTCTTTCAACCAATCAATATGGCTTAACTAATTATGAAGCGGGTCACTGAAGGAACCAATTAGACAAAGAGTTTTATAGGAATGAAGCTTTAAAATGTTGTCATTTTGCCCTTTTCTGAACCAGCCTCGCTGCCTTATTATTTCAACCAATTGATATGGCTTGAACATGTATCGTAGAGAGTCACTGAAGGAAGATTTCTACTAAGTAACCTTGGAATCGGACAAGCGCACAAACGACAGTTCTACATTTATATTTGAACATAATTAAAAAAGAGGACCGCCAAAAGAATGAATGAATGTATATTGTTTTATGGCGCATCGACAGCTAAGGTCATTTAGCGCGCAATTAAATATAATTATTCATGATCCCTGGGTAAACAAACCAGTACTAGGCTAGAAAATGTGCCTTGCCCAAGGGCACTCCACCATGACCCTTGGGATCGAATCCGGGACACCCGGTTTCGAAATCCCCGACGCTAACCACTCGACCACAGACCGCCAAAAGAACATTCTTGTGACGTTTTTTTTTTTTGTCCAGTGGATAAGTATGAAATGTCATTAGAAGCTTAAATTTCAGTTTTTGCCTTTTCAGCTGCCACCTGGTTTCAATGACTTTCAACTAATTAATAAGACTTAAAAATATGTAGAGGGTCACTGCTTGAACAGTTTTGCTAAATTATCTTAAAATCTGCAGACAAGCACTTTCAACCTTCCTTTCTCCTTAGAAAATAAATATACCGCACAATTTCTTCTTTAGCCATAACTTTTCCAAAAGTCGTCTACTGCAGAGGCGTCTGCATGTGGGTAAGGGTTGATATCTCAGGTTTATTTTTCTGAGTTATTCAGAATAGCATAGAAAACATTGTGGCAGAATGAGATATTGCTCTTTATGAGCTATTTCTCCTTTTACCACAATGTTTCCAAAAGTTGCTGCTGCAAATGCATCTGCGAGTGGGAAATATCAAAAACAAATCTACTTGTCAGAAGAAATATTATGTTACCCAACATATCTGTTAATAGAGGGAACATAGGGTTACAAATTACAAAGGGTCATGTGTCAATACAATGGGTTTATGAGAGGCGGGAAGCGTAGTGATATCCTTATCCTTTATTACACTTAAATATGATATGTACACATTCAGAGACTTGTAATTTTATTTGGTTACCTAGAATAAGTGGATTTTTTTTACTTATTTGACTTTTGCTTATGTTTGCAATCATATTTTAGTCAATACTTTTTTGCATTATTTTGTTGGCGTACTGAATTTTGTGTTCTCAGTAATTTATATCACGTGACTTCTATACTTCATCTGAAACTATGGTAGCCTTGCTTACGCAATTCTACTAAAAGAAACACAAGGAACGGTTTCAAGAGAAAACAATTTACCTTGTAAATAGACGTCATTGTGCACTATTAACCCCTTTGCATCTGCCCTTCGATTGAGACTTGGTATGTGATTCTCGAGGAACAGTCTGAAGTCATCACTATTTTTACCAACAAGAATCAATTTCGGTAAGTCTTCACCTGCCATACTATCTGTAACCTGCTGTGTTACGCAACAAACAAAACCATGCCAAATACTGTGTGTTTTTCTTTTTAACTAATTTAAGCATCTATCTTGATCTTCTGAAATAAAAGAAAAAGAAACATGAAGACCATGTATCACTCTCCTGAATCTGAGGGGGGGGGGGGGGGGGGGGGGGGGGGGGGGGGGGGGGGGGGGGGGGGGGGGGGGAAACATGTAATAATTTGCAAATCGGACCAGCAGTTTCAGAGGAGAATATTTTTCTTGTGGTTGTCAAATGTCGCCTGCAAAGGCGTATCAAAAGTACTCTTACTTACTCGCTGGTCTAAGGATAAATGGACCAGTAATACACGGAACTTACCCAGGAAACGCCGTGATATAACTGAACAATTGTTGAAAGCGGCGTAAAACATCACATAATTAATCATAAAATATATCAAACGTTCTTGATTTGCACCGTGATTGATTTCCATGTGTTTCCTTTGCAGCTACAAGATGGTATCCGACTTGTCCAGAAAGCCTGAATATCTCGCATTTTAATGTTACTATTTTTGAAAAAAAATAATTGTTCAAGATTATTTGAGAGAAAGATTCAATTTTAAGTGTTAGTTCAATAGATACAAGACGGATGTTTGACGAAAAGCAGCAAAGAGAAGCCGCAATATTTCGTTGCACATGCAGAAAATAGAAAAAAAGAACATTTAAATCCACAAACATTAGACAAATTTAATCTGTAGTCAGTAGTGCTGATATCGGTATTTGAAGATACAAGTTTTATGTAGGATATTTAACCTGGCAGAGTCTATGTTTTCAGTGAATGAGATGAATTAGAGTTAAACTGATCATGAAAAGTGACATATAATACTAAAGATAAATGAACAAGAGGTTATGATAAATTTCAATTTGTACCAAAAACAATCAACTATTTGTATTGAACACACGCCCTGTTATGATAATGTTTTGTCAAATAATGCTGACATACAGAACAATCTGTTTTTGGTTTGTATCGACAAGTCATGATAGTGGATAAGGGTTTAACCATTTCCCACATAAAACAAATCTGCAGTAGACGACTTTGAAATTATTAAGTACAAAATATAAAAAATCTCTATAAATGATCGTATGATAATTGAAAAGTGTTGAAATTATTGTGGCAAATGCAGATAATTGAGCAATTTCTCCTTTAGCCACAATGATTTCAATGATGTTTAACCTGACAAACTTAAAATAATTTAGTACTAAACATAGAAAATCAACATAGACAAGATAATTGAAAAGAGTTGAAATTAATGGGTGGGTAAAGTCAATATGTTGTTATTTCCTTAAAACATATGCATTTTAAAGCTGCTGCAGCAGACGACTTTTGAAAACATTGTTACAAAAGGACAAAAGGAGAAATTGCTCACGAGGAATTTATCCTTTTGCTACAATGTTATCTACATTATGTCCATGAATTTTTTACCAATTTTTACCTTATGTGATAAAAAATCTCTATAAATGATCGTATGATAATTGAAAAGTGTTGAAATTATTGTGGCAAATGCAGATAATTGAGCAATTTCTCCTTTAGCCACAATGATTTCAATGATGTTTAACCTGACAAACTTAAAATAATTTAGTACTAAACATACAACACATCTGCAACAAATGTCTTTCAAAACATTTGCCGGTATTCAAAAGTAGGGACACTTTCTATAATTGAAAGAACAATCATAATTATAATTGAATAAAGTTGAAAACCATTATTCTAAAATATTTTCAAAATATATTTGCTGCAGAAATGCCTGAAAGTGTCTTTTTGTGGGAAAGGGTTACACTAAGAAATAGTTTCAATTTGTTTGAAAAACTCTTCAAACAGTGCTTGAAAAAATATATTTTGATGTTAAATATAAATTTTGGTTCTCTTCACATCGACTTGGAAAATTAATTAAATGAATTTTTATTTAGTTGTCTTATTACCAAAACATTAATCTTAAGCATTTTCTACCTTGCCTTCAGATACATCAACGACAGATTACTGTTGAAAACATTGTGACAAAGGGAGGAATTGCTCAATATGAGCAATTTCTTATTTTGCTACAGAGTTTCAACACAATTCAATTATAATGCTATCATTTAAAAGTTTTGCCTAGACAATTTCAAAGATTTCTGCAGGAGAATTGTTGTATTTTGGAAAGGGTTATTTTGTAACCTTTTGTATGATTATGAGTTACTGACTTTTAATAACAATTTGACTGAAAGCATATTTTAAAGATGCCTGCTTTAAAATATTTTGGGAAAAATATGACATATCTAGAGAACTGCATCGATAAATTTGGCAATGTTGTCAGACGTCGTCTTTACTTCTGACTGTACTCATTTTATAAGATTATAATTGAAGAAGTTTAGTTTAATTCTACATTGTAGAATTGAATGACTTTTAACATGTTCTGTCGAGTCCCGGTAGCTCAGTTGGTTACGACGCGGGCTGTCAATCCGAGGGTTGTAAGTTCGAATCCTGGCTCTGCCAACTTTCTTTCCGACGTTTCCCACATACAGCAAATCTGCAGCAGACGACATTCGAAACATACTGACAAAAACGTGAAATTCTCCATAAATGAGAGTTTAATTATTAGATTGGATAGAGATGAAACCATTGTGGCAAAAGGAGAAATTGCTTGTTTTGAGCAATTTCTTCTTTTTTCGGATTGTTTTCAAAAGGCCATCAGCGGCTGAGGCGTCAGAAAGCGTCATATGAGGGAAATGGTTAAACCACTAGTTTGCATGTGTTGACACATACGGGACATATCGTCTGTTTAAGGTTTCTGTCATCATAGAAACGACATGAGCCGTCCCGCGAGAAAACCAACATTGTGGACTCTGCGTAAAGTATCGATCCGAATCAACCTAAGCATGCCGCGCAGGCTTACCCGGATAGACACGTTTTGCCTCCTGTGGATTTTCTATTTCAAACACTCAACAAACCTCTTAAAATGAAAACACTTAACTTACGAAGTTCAAGTTCACTTATGTACTTGAGACATGCATATCGACTAAACGGAAACTGAAATCAAACTATGTTGTACATAATTAGGTCCTGTTAACGGAAAACAACCCCTTTATGGCACCCGTGTTGTCTAACAAAGACAAAACTATTGTATTCAGATTTAACCGTATCTTGTATTACGAAGATCTAGATAGGTTTTTTTTCGTGGAAATTTGAGTTTACACAGTAGGATTGGCATGGTGAGTTTTTAAAATAACCTGAGTACAAATTACTCTGGTCAGAGCTATTGTGATCACCCACCGTCCGTCTACTGTCTGCCCGCAAATCCTTTAAACAACGTCTGATCTGAAACTACTGGCCATATTATCACAACACTTAACAGGAATCTTTCTTGGTTGGTCCCCTTTCAAAAGTGTTTAAAGAATGTAATTCTATGTAAGACGTTGGAAGTGAAATTGCTCAAAATTTAAAAATCTTCATGTCCAGTGCCTTGGATGATCCTCTACCAAGTTTGTTAACATAATTTCGAAAACATGGCCGCAAGGAGGGCTGGGCTCGTTTTCCTTATATGGTAAATAGTTAACACTTTTAAAATCTTCTTTTCCCAAAATACTTTCCCGATTAGAAAATAATTTGGCACAAACATTCCTCCATCAAACTTGTTCAAATTGTTCCGATCTGTTAAAGAGAACACGATCACAAGGTGACATGGCTCTCTTTTATAATATGTATCGAGTAAGAACATATCAGGTGGGCGAAACAGGACCACCATGGTACTCTTGTTATTTTTATTAGCCTGTTTAAAGGGACTGAAATCGTCATATTTTATACTTATTCTAATTAATCCAAAAAACGTCGATATATATGTAACGGAATGTTGTAGAGGTCGTACATGTACAAGTCTTGTTTTTCATTATTTCATAGGAAATAAGCAGTTAAAAAAACGTCCGCTCCGTGTTTTCCTGTTTAAAAATACCGTGGAAATTCCTCTTGCTCATTTGAATTTATGGATTCAATTCGGCATTCTCTAACAATATCGACTCATTACATTCATGTATGCGTGAGTGTAAGGAACGACAACTCTGCGAAGGAGATTGTCAATTCAGGTGTAGTGATCACGTGATAAATATACAGCGATATTTTTAGATTTACTGGGTTACTAACCCAGTAGCTTTTACAATGCAAAATAACGAAAAATCTCCGCAATATTAATAGTGTGCATATATATTGTAGTACCTACATCAGTCAGCAAATCTCAATGCCTTACATGCAAAAACATCAAGGTAATAGCAATTTTTAACAATTTTCTTTTTTATTTGCTTTTTTCTCATATGGGATTCAGTCCCTTTAAAGGTTTATGTCATCATATAAACGATATGAGCCGTCCCGCGAGAAAACCAACATTGTGGACTCGGCTTACCCGGATAGACACTTTTTGGCTTCTGTTGATTTTCTATTTCAGGAAAAATTACTCTATACCCCTGATACCGAATGTGTCGGCCCTGATCAGTCTGAGCGGACTGCGCAGGCTGATCTGGATCGATACATAACGCAGAGGCCATGTTGGGTTTTTTTTCGCATGACGGCTCATATTTCGACTTAAGTATGGAATAACTTATGTACCAAAATGTCAATAAATGAAATTTATTTGAAATTGTTTGCTTATAAGCATCTAACATGTAGATTGTATTACAAAAGAAAGGATATCATAAGGACCGAGGAAACAAAAAGGAAATGTGTCATTAATTAGGAAAAATAAACAAGACTGAGTCAACAAGTATACTCAAACGATGCAGACTGAAAGTTGTGTGAATACTTTCAGTTTTAAAAAGTTAATTAATTATCATTTCCATAGACATGGACATGATCTACCTACATTGTATTATATTAAAATCATTTTCACATAAAATGGCACATTTTCTTTATGTAATTACAGAGCTCTAGATAAGGGGAGATTTGTACAATCTAATATCCTTATTTGACCCTCTAACCATATGTTGTGGGTACTAAAAAGAATAGTCTGATTGGAACGATTCTTGTGAGAACCCACATCATAGGGTTCGGTTGGATGATATGAGTGATTTTGTGGGGGAAAGAGCTGTATACTCTTCTTTACCTGGACCTCTGTTAAATTATAGACAATATAGACAATATTTTATTGGCACAAACGCATTTACATTAAATGGTAATGACCGAATGGTTAAACATGGTTATAAAATGCAAACATTTATGTGAATATAAAATACATGTATAATGAAAATCTATTGCAATAGATTACTTCTCACAATAAAACAATTTGTTACGAAAGAGGAAGATAGTTTAAGTGCCGTGGAAGATTTATTATTAAGTATAAGCCTTATCTTATACATATCGCACATATAAGTGTCACTTTTTTGAGAAATTTTGGACAATTTGAATTCAAAAGTCTCTCTGATATTGGAGTACCCTCTGCAATGTAGTAGCATGTGCTGTTCATTTTCAATGTCATCACTTTTGCAGATTTCACAAATTCTTTGACCCCTGGGCACTTTAAAATATCTTCCTCTTTCAATGGCAAGGTTATGAGCACTTACTCTTAATTTACATAATGAGGATCGATCTGATCTATTTCTTAAAGCATCAACATAAGCTGCACGTTCGTTCATTATGTAAACATTCTGGAAAAATGTTATTTTTGGAGATGCTGAAATATTTGCATGTTGTTCCTGAAGACCCTGGTCAATTATTCTTTGTTTTATAAAACCAAAAAGTGGTTTAATAGTGGGCTTAACGTTTGACAAATATGATAAACCTAAATTTTGAATGATAATATTTAACTTTTTTACCCATGGGTTGCTCATTTTCGTAGCATTATATATTTGGTGAACTACACTTCCTTCTGAAGTGATTAAATGGTCCAAGAATTTAATGCTGGATAAGATTATCTTATTTTTTAATGGCAGCCTAGCAAGTTCGGAACGACATGCATCATTCGAGGCTTTACAGTGAACTCCCAAGATTTCTTTAATGAATTTTATATGTAATTTTTCATAGGGATCAGTGTCTTTAAATGTCGAGGTAATACCCCAAATTTCGCTGCAATAAAGGAGAATAGGGGCTACTAAAGAATCAAAAAGTTTTTCCAGAAGTTTACAAGGATTATCTAATCCTATTGTTTTCTTTATTTTAAAATATGCTTTCCTAGCCTTTTCCATAAGAGAAGTGATGGCGACATTAAAGCTACAATTACATCTAATATTAATATCTAAGTAACAATAATTACTGACTGTCTCTAAGGTTTCGTCATTGTAATAAAATTCGTTAATAAAGGACTTTCCATTTGAATTGAAAACTATTACATTTGATTTTTCTGTATTTACTTGTAGTTTCCAAGAGGAACAATAATTACTTAATGCATTCAGACAATTTTGCAAACCCTCCTTGCTATCGGATAATAATACGATATCATCGGCATACAATAGAGCATTTAATGATACATCACCAACTACAACTGGATCTGAATTGATATTTTTTAAGTCTTTAAGTATGTCATTTATAAAAAAAATTGAACAGAAGAGGACTCAATACGTCCCCTTGTTTAACGCCACAGTTTGATTCAAATGATGGGCTAAGACCATTCGAGAATTTAATTCTACATTTTGTATTCGAGTACATTGAAAATATTATATTAAAAATATTTTTGGGGACATTACTCCGAAGTAGTTTATGAAATAAACCTATTCTCCAGATTGTATCGAACGCTTTTCTAAGATCAATGAAAGCAGCAAAAATCTTTTTGTTTTTGGATTTATAATTGCTGACAATAGATTTCAAGGAAAAGATATGATTAGCAGTTCGACTTTTTTCTTTGAAGCCAATCTGGTTATTGCTTATTAAATTGTTAGCAGTAATGTGAGCGAGTAAGCGAGAGAGGATTATTTTATTAAATAATTTTCCCATGTTTGAGGTAATGGATATACCTCGATAATTACCAGGGTCGCCTTTACTACCCTTTTTATGGAGAAGTACTAAAAATGACTCATTCCAAGCTTTGGGAAAACTTCCATTATTTAAAATAAAGTTAAATAGCTTTTGTAATGGTTTTGTTAAGACTGATATGCCATTTTTCAACATTTCATTTGAAATGGGATCAGTAGCAGTGCTTTTTCCCATTTTTGGGATAGGGGCGTTTCGCGCCTATCCCATACTAATGCTGCTTTCGAAAAGTCGGATTAAAGCTGCAACCACAGTCCACATGTGTATACCTACACCAGAATCGAGTTTTGATTGGTTATAATCTGCCTTTTCAACGATTTCATTGGTTCGACCGAATCACGAAAAACCATCCGCTTGCATTAATTAAATAGACAAAATAGTTCAAACGAGTGAAACATACTCTGAACTATGATTGACCTTAATGTCAGTGGTGTAAGGTAACGTCGACCGTGCTGTAACCCCATTACTTTACAACAGTCTACTTACATAGAGAAATGTGCAAATCACTGTAAATAAAATTATTGAAAGGAGTGGAAACCATTGTGGCAAAAGTATAAATTGCCTACGATAAGCAATTTCTCCTTTTGTCACAATGTTTCCGATTGTCGTCTGCTGCACATGCATATGTAAGCGGGAAATGGTTACATCCTCCCCATGGAAGCGGAACCCTTTCCGTGATAATATAACAGTTAGAATATTGAAATATTGTTGAAAATGGAGCTATTGCTGACAATGAACAATTTCTCCTTTTCACACAATGCTTTCAAACACGTTTCAAATTAATTCTTTTCATATTTAAACGTTTTACTGTGGACATTCTTTTACTCTATCTCCTTTCCAGACACATTTTGAATAACATGCTAGAGATTAATGATAACGAGCAATTTCGCCTTACATCAAGAGGAAAAATATAGTTTATACATAGCTTTGTGGGAAAAGAGGAAATAGGTCATGAATAACCATTCTGCAGCCGCCTGCTGCACATGCGTCGAAAAGCGACTTTAAACGGGAAAGGATTGAACCGTTTCCGTTATAGCTACTTAGTTACATACGAATGTTGAAGGTATATTTGCCTACAGAGCAACTGCTGACAATGAGCAATTCCTCCTTTCCAAACCATGCTTTGAAACATGAATAAAAAATAGATAACGAAAATATTTGTCTACAGTTATTCTTTTAACCTTTGCCCCTTTTAGACACATTTGACCTTAATATAACCTTAACAGATAAATGATAATCAGCAAGTTTGTCTTTTTCCACAATGTTTTAATTACTATTCAAAATAATACTTTCAGGCTTAGTTAAATGTTGTTTGCTGTATATTTAGTCTACGTGGTCAAGGGTAAGGACTTGTTATTACATAATCCGTCCAAAGAGAGAGGTCCTACTGTGTATACATGTCATGAAAGAATGGTACTAACGGTCTCACCGCTACTGGAGAATTGTTTGTAAAACAGGTCGCGTGTTGTGTTGAATATTCTCACGTGTCGCTGTATGTCGACCCAACAAGGATATAGGAATTAAATCTACAAATTAGAGATAAGATTTCAACACTGATTGGTTGTGGTTTAACGCCGTTTTTAACATTTTCTACGTTATATCACGGCGGCCAGTTCATCTACAAATGTGTTTCCTTGTTTTCTCACACCAGTACTCCACACAACAATCTTCCCAAAAAACTGGGTTCTTTTTCACATAGACTTAGCCCATGTGTGAAAGACGAATGACGCATGTCGCATTGACTTATGTCAAACGTCGGAAAGAAAGTTGGCCGAAAATGTCAACATACACACGAGTTATAACCGCAAAGTCATTATTTATTTTATAATTGAGGCGCTTCTACCAATTTCGAACTAAAATTATAATGTATAGGCATTTGCGCTAATTGAAGATTCAACGTTCGTCAACGTGTAATCTAGTCCTAGACGTATCTGTTGACAAATAAACTAGAAATATAGTCTAAATAGGTTTTTGTAAATTAACCTTGTACGGTCCCATTTCGGAGATACAATTAATTTGCAAATACTTTACAAATACCATAATCTAAGCTTTCCTAAGCACAGACGTGTTTTGACGCATCGAACCAGTCTTCTGTGATCAATACTTTATAAGTTGTCTCTGTCTGTAAAGCTTGGAGGTATAATCCGGTGTCCGGCCGGCTGTCTGCCTGAATGTGCATTCGTCCGTCCGTCATGGATTGCATGTATTGGTCAAAACGTTTTATTAAACCTAAAGACATAAAATCTGGCGACGAGGATTTAAAATGGCAATGCAGTTACCTTCTTTTCCGGTTTTCCAAGTCCACCAAAATGAACAATCGGCGGGAACAAGGTGGAAAAAGTGGATCGACAAATTTGAGATCATGATTTGTGCACTTGACATTGATAGTGACCTGAGAAAAAAGGCACTGTTGCTACACTACGTTGGCGATGAGACATACGATATATTCGACAGTTTCTCTGGAGAAAAAGGGTACAGGCGCAACCTTAACCGTCGGGGAAAATCAGGTATCTAACGAATACTCTGTTCTGAAACAATCTCTCACCAACTATTTTACACCGAAGAAAAACACAACATACGAAGTGTTCAAGTTCAGACAGGCAAATCAAAATACTGGTGAACCGGTTGATGGATATTACACAAGACTAAGAACTTTAGCCAGTACATGTGATTTTCATGATGCTGATAGAGAGATTTTATCTCAGATTGTACAAGGATGTACATCATCCAGGATTAGACGGCGGGCTCTGAGAGACAATTACACGCTAGATAAGGTACTTGATGAAGCCAGAGCCTTAGAACTATCCGAATCAAGGGCATCAGTAATCGAAAGTGGTACCAGCCATGTGAATGCAGCGTTTAAGGGGAAGCCAGACGTAGACGCTATCAACGCAAGACCAAATCAACCGTATAGCCAGTCGAGGGGGAGAGGACGTGCCTCAACGCGTGGTGCTAGACAACGATCACAAAATGAACACAAACAATGCAGAAACTGTGGTGGGGACTTTTCCCATAAAATATGTCCTGCTTATGGGAAAGAGTGTAGATATTGCAAAAAGAAAAATCATTTTGCAACAGTTTGTAGAAAGAAACAATACCCTAAGCAGGTTAACTTTGCGCAAGTTGATGCTGAAAGTAGTAAGAAAACTGACACTAAATATGACAGTTCTAGTGAAGAATTTGTATTTAATGTTTATCAACACAATTCAAATGTTCCTTCAGTTTGTGCTAAAGTACTAAATAGTAACATTGATTTTCTTATTGACACAGGGGCAAGTGTGAACATTATCAGTGAAACGGTTTTTGAGCAAATGTCAAGTAGACCGAAACTTCGAAATCCATCCCCATTCATATATGCATATGGTTCTGCAGATCCTTTAAAAGTTAAGGGTTACTTTCATTCTCAGGTTAGGTACAAAAGCAATGAAATAGGTGCAAATTTTTATGTAGTTGAAAGTACAAATAGTAAGTATTCTCGCTGTCTTTTAGGGGCTACAACTGCACAGGCTTTACACATGGTCCACTTTGCATTTACCACTCTTTCTGGTTCTATTCCAGAGCAGTTTCCATCCCTGTTTGACGGTAAGATGGGCAAAATAAAGGGCGTTAAGGTGAAATTGCATATAGACCAAAATGTCTCGCCCATTTCACAGCGCCATAGGCGTATTCCCTTCCATGTTAGGAAAAATGTCGAGACAGAGATCAAACGTCTCGAAGACCTTGATGTTATAGAACCTATTAGTGGCCCTACACCCTGGGTCAGTCCAGTTGTGGTTGTTCCCAAGAAAACCTCTGGGGTAAGAGTCTGTATTGATATGAGGATGGCAAACAAGGCCATAAGTAGGGAAAAACACCCTATGCCTACTGCTGATGAGCTTATGGCAGATCTGAACTCTTCCACAGTTTTCAGTAAACTTGACTTGTCTAATGCATACCATCAGCTTGAACTTGATGAAGCAAGTCGGTACATTACCACTTTCAGCACTCATGTAGGTCTCAGACGGTACAAGCGGCTGTTATTTGGGGTTAATGCTGCATCAGAAATCTTTCAAAAAGTTATAGCTGATTTGTTAGCAGACATTCAAGGTGCAAGAAATCTGTCTGATGACATCATCATTCATGGCAAAGATCAATCTGATCATGATCGTGCTCTTAGAATGACATTAGAGAGGCTTAGTAGCATGGGTGCTAAGCTAAACAAAGACAAATGTGTCTTCTCTGCAAACAAAATCACCTTCTTTGGTCACGTTTTCAGTAATCTGGGTGTGTCAGCTGATCCAGAGAAGATCAAGGCTATTGTCGGGAAAGCTGCTCCAAAAACCCATGCTGAAGTAAGGTCATTTCTTGGTATGACTCAGTATGTTTCCAGATACATACCCCAATATGCTACCCTTACAGAACCTCTCCGTCGTCTGACTCGGAAAGACGCTCCCTGGTCTTGGTCTCAAAATGAACAAACCTCTTTTGAAAATCTAAAAACAGCTCTGTCCAGTGCACAAGTGATGGTATATTTTGATCCGAATAAATCAACTGAGGTCATAGTAGATGCGTCCCCAGTTGGCATTGCAGCCATTCTATCTCAGGAGGGTAAAGTTGTCTGTTATGCTAGTCGAGCTCTAACAGACGTCGAACAGCGATACTCTCAAACAGACCGAGAGATGTTAGCTGTTGTGTATGGAGTTGAACATTTCCACTTGTATCTATTTGCCTCTGAGTTTAAAGCAGTTACTGATCACAAACCCCTACTTGGTATTGTTAATAGCCAGAAACCTGCTTCCATACGCATGGAACGTTGGCGTCTTCGTCTCATGCCGTATCAGTTCACTCTAGAATATAGGCCAGGTAAGGATGATCTTAACCCAGCAGACTACATGAGCAGACACCCTTACGAACAGCCTAAGAGAGACAATGCTGCTGAAGCATTTGTTGCTTTCATAAGTCAGCATGCCGTCCCAAAGGCAATGTCTTTTGATGAGGTTCAAAAAGCAACTGTAGCAGATCACACTCTTCAAAAGGTGATGATCGCTGTTCAGACAGGCAGATGGTGGGATGATCCTGATCTGTCGCTTTATTCTCGTTTCAAGGATGAGTTTGCAGTCTATAATGGTGTTGTACTCAGAGATTTTAGGTTGGTCATTCCCTCTTCTTTGCATAAAAGAGTCATTGACATTGCTCACCATACTCATCAAGGTATTGTCAAGACTAAACAGCTTATAAGGGAAAAGGTGTGGTTTCCTGGTATTGACAAAATGGTTGAGGAAACTGTCAAAGCATGCATTCCATGCCAAGCATCTTATCCTGGATCCACAAAGCGTGAACCAGTTTGCCCGACCCAATTGCCCCTTGAACCTTGGTCTGAGATTGCCATAGATTTTGCTGGACCGTTTCCATCCGGTCAATATGCTTTAGTGGTACTTGATGAACATAGTCGGTTTCCAGAGGTCGAAATTGTTTCTTCTACCTCTGCAAAGGTTGTTTGTCCCAAACTTAGTTCGATCTTTGCTCGACAAGGATTCCCGACTGTTGTGAAAACAGATAATGGGCCCCCTTTCCAAGGACATGAGTTTTCAGACTTTGCCAAAGTATGTGGTTTTACGCACAGAAGGATTACTCCTTTATGGCCAGAAGCTAATGGTGGTGTTGAAAGATTCATGGGCGCACTCAACAAGTTTGTCCGAGCTTCTGTCGCAGGAAATCGTGACTGGAGGGCTGAGCTTGATAGTTTCCTCATGCACTATCGAGCCACTCCACATAGCTCCACTCAGGTGTCTCCATTTGAAGCTCTTACTGGCAGAAAAATGAGCATAGGGATTCCTCACATTCCCAAGACGGAGTCAATCCCTGTCTCAGCTCGCATGCGTCAGACTGATGCATCAAGTAAAAGCAAAATGAAAGAGTATGCTGATAAAAAGAGGCATGTTTTGCCATCCTCTCTTTCCCCAGGTTCTCATGCTCTGCTTAAGCAACGTAAGGTGAACAAGCTTACTCCACCTTACAACCCTGACCCTTACACAGTTGTACAAAAACATGGTAGTATGGTCACAGCTGAGCGCAATGGTCATTGCGTTACCCGCAATTCTTCCTTTTTCAGGCCGGTTAATGTTGAACCATCGTTTGAAGCTGAGGAAAATACTGAATCAGACTGCAAGGGAGATATAGATAATCCAGTAGTAAATGGGTCTAGTCCTCAGCATTCACCTGTTTCTAGAGATGGTCCTTCAGTGGTACATGAGCCTAGTCCTACCTCAAAACCCATTCACACTTCTAGTTCGAGCCCCGCAATTGTAGCTCCTAGAAGAAACCCAAGTCGCAATGCCAGTGTGCCTCAGAGATACAAAGATTTTGTTGTTAACTGAGACATTCTGACAATCTGGTTTACTTGTTTATTTCATTTTGAGATTTATAGTATATTTCAATCTAGTCATTAATGCTACACCTAGTCATGCATATCTAGTCTATTGTAAATGTCCAAAGTTTTGAGTTTAAAGGGCTATCTGACATTTGTTTAAGTACTGTTTGACACTTGTTTAAATACTGTTAACATTTGTTAGTGGTTCAAAAGGAATAGTTGATTATTAGCAATTTGATCTTTCATTTTTCTCTTCAATATTTTTCTCAGTATTATAAAGCTTAATTACTTATAGATACAATTTGACACCAGATTCCAATTCATCTTATAGGATTATTACTTCTTTAAAAGCTTGTAAAGTTTTGTTCAAGGTTGGGAGGAATGTAGTGTTTATATTATGTATTGTGCTATTCTTACGATACACAGGAAGTTGTATTATTATGCCATGCGGTTTTAGTTTATTGAATAAAACATCATTCACACGAGCTGTGTATATTTTATTAAACCTAAAGACATAAAAGTTTCTGTATGGCAGATTTATTTGAAAGTGGTCACACTTATACCGTGTGATCAGGAGAACGGCAAAATATTAGGTACATAACTCTGGTCTGCTTATCTTAGTTATCTTCATTTTTCCTTATTTAGTTCAGCGATTGTCTCAATTAATTTCCTTTGTATCCATTTCAAACTTGGTTTGTAGGTAACTTATGACCTACACATTTGCAGTGCACCATTACCATAACTTTAGCATGCTGCGTTTGGAGTGTGTATATTTTTGTCTTTCCATGTTCTCACTTATTATATGACATTCGCATGCAACACATGCGTTGTTCCGTGAAATGCCCTTGTTTCGTTAATGAGTGTTTCCCAAGCGTTGTACTTTGTCCAGAGCGACTGACTGTCTGTCCGTCTTTGTGTTCATCCACCCGTCCGTCTGTCCGTTACGGTTTGCATTAATGGGTCAAAACTTTGCTTCTGTTTCGCGGATCCATTTCAAAGACGTCACACGTATACATTGGGATTAAGATATCGATACAATATTTTGAACACAAATCTGATCTGGTTTTTTTAGGTGTAAAACTCATTTTTCATTTCTTCGGTTATTGTCTCAATAGATGTCCAATGTATCAATTTAAGACGTGTTGTATAGGAAACTCAGAGCTACAGATGTGCAGTGCAAAAGAAACATAACTCTAGCATGCTTTCGATTGTCTTTCATTTATCAGCATGATTACAATATACATTGTGAATCTTTAGTGATTTCTGAACTGGAAATATTTTAATTAAGGGTCGCTGCTCAGTTTTTTGTCAATCTTTTTATTTTGTTTATACAAGAAAAGGGTCAAACTTTGATAAATTAGGTATTTGTATTGTATAGGCAGGCAATATGTGTGCTTCGCACATTTTTGGTTTGGTTTGTTTAAAGGTCATTGTTTCAACAATGTTTGTCTATAGTATCTATGCCATATATTTTCAACTTACATATGCCCCTATACCATCAGCGCTTTCAGCGCTTTGATTAAGAGACTTGATTGCCTTTACAATCTCACCGCTTTTAATGTTTTCATGCAATTCATCTGTCCTGTTGTCTTTTTGAAGATCATTGAATAATATTTCAAAAAAAATGAGAATTGTTTCTTGAAATGGGTTAAAACTCTGATCAGTTTTGTTTAGTTTTTTAAAATAACTGATAAATTCATCAGAATTATCATTATTACAAGATTTACTCAATTTTTGTAAAAGATTCCAAAATGTTTTTGGGTCTTTATTAACATTTGAACTTATTTCGGAACATATTTTCTTTTTGTATGATCTTTCTGCCTTTTTACAAACTCTTCTATACTTTGAGCGGCAGGAGTAGAAAGATTTCCTGTAAGTGTTATTGTATGGGAATTTGTTAACAAGTTTTTCGTAACTTTTAACGGTGTTGCGCAAATCATTGCAAGAGTCAGAGAACCATGGTTTTCTTTTAGATTTTTTTTCTATTTTTTAAATTAGGAATTTTGTTAATTAATTTTGCTGATTTAATTGCGCTTTCATATAAAATTGATGTAAATGATTGTGCAGCTGAATCACTGCTGGTAATAGAGTTATTTGTAAACGATGCTAATTTAGTTTGAGTCTCTTTACTGTTGATATCCTTCACATATGAATCTATGGCTTCAGGTGACCAAATAAATTTTCCTGGAAGGGGATCCAGCCGTGTTTGGTTAACAAATTGTGTGACATAGAAAAGAGTTAACAATGTACAACTAATTGGACAATGATTTGATAGTGATGTTAAGTCATGGATTTCAAAATAACCAACTAAGCGAAGTACATCAGAAGACACAAGTGTATAATCAACAAGGCTACATCCATTATATGTTATGCATGATTGTTTACCATGCACTTCCATTCAATATTCTAAGGCTCGTTTCTTAACAAAGATCAAGCAAACATCTACCACTATTATTAATACGTTTGGGGTCAAGATTATTTCTTGGCATTATACTGTCTTCTACATAATAATTATCATCTACATATGGTTGTTTAGATTCATCAAATGACACATAGTCGGGCGAGGTATTTGTGTATTTGTGTAGGCATTAAAATCACCCTGCACCATTATATCCCCTAATTTACAATATTTTTCAATATCAGACAGTAAATGGGCATATACAGAGTTAACATCTGGTACATTATAACTGGAGTTTTCAGGCGATAAATAAACAGCAGCCAAATATATGTCTTTGTTTAAATTGAAAAATGTATGGTCAAGTTTAACCCAAACTATATCAGAATGCTCATTATGAATTGATTTTACTCCATTTTTTTATAGATTTTTTTACAAATATGTTGATACCGCCAGAATGACGTCTGGCTCTTTTGTGTTTTTTTTTACTGTTTGAAGATATCAGATTCAATTCTGGTAAACATATATTTTAGTCAGCATTAGTCCAAGTTTCTACAAAACTGACTATATGAAACTTGGAAATTGTTTCAAGGAAGTAAGGATCTTGCGATTTATCTGTTGTTAATCCTTCAATATTCCACATAGCAGTCTTTAGTGAATTATGGGGTGATAAATTTTTTGGCATGAGGAATTGACAATGTTATTCATTTAGGGATGTTGGGTGTGTAAAATGATATAGATCTATATAAAAAAAAAATAAAAAAAAAAATAAAAAAAAATATTTTGCCTACTGGGCAATATTTTAAAAAGAAATTGTCAGGAAAAAAGAATAAATGATTTTTTCAAATGCATCTACATGATAAAGTGTCTTTTTTTTTCTTTCTTTTCTTAGTAAAGATCAAATGTTAAATATTGGTCATACTTATTGATAGTACTTTTCCAATATACTTAATATTGTTCACATAACACTTTTTCAAATGGGACTAGTATGTTATTTGACTAGATAATACAAATAATAATAATAATAAAAAAAAAAAAAAAAAAAAAAAAAAAAAAGGACCAGTTGCAATCATACATGCATTGCATGTATAGATTCAAAACATAGAAGTACACTTGATTACAACCTAATCAATGTTAATGATATGCACAATGTAAAGTGTATAACAAAATAAAATAAAACAATACATAGTACACAATATTAACAGAAATGTTCATTTAAGGTATGCAAAAATGACCTAAACATGATTTTGAGAGTCATTTGGAGGGAATGCTGCGTTAGTACCCCACTGGCCAAACGGGGGACATTGCCATGGATTTTGCCAAGGCATGAGTGGATGCTGAAGATTTGGAGGTGGTAACCAAGGCATAGTGTTTGGTTGCGGAAATACATTGGGTTGTTGATAGTGTGTACTTCCTTGCATGTAAGCAGGTGGTGTAATTGAGTGAGGATCCATGGTTGGATTAAATGTTGGTCTTTCTATATCCCAGTTGTTGGTAACATATGGTGCTGTGGAATAAGGGGGCGATGAATATTGCTGCTTTGTGTAACGACCATAGTTTTTGTCTTCATGCCGATTGTTTACATGACGGTTCGTATTGTTTATATATCTCTGTGTTGGCCTAACGCCATGGTTTTCGGTTGGTCTCTGTGTTGGCCTAAAGCCATGTTTTTCGGTGGGTCTCTGTGTTGGCCTAAAGCCATGGTTTTCAGTTGGTCGATAAATATTCATACAACGAGGTCACCATATCAATGCGTTTTGTTGTAATTACTACGATTAAGAGTACTATCCCACATCACTTTATTTCACTCATCCAATAATGCGGCCCATAAACTCGGTCACAAGTTCTGTTATTGTTATCCACTATAAATACAGAATAATTATGGGGGTGGGGGGGGGGGGGGGGGGGGGGGTTGATTAAATCAATCAATTACATTGATCATCTTTTGTAGAGGGTCACTTTATATTTCTTTGATCAGATTATATTGAAAACAAACGAGCAGTAAAATAATGAGTGTGTTTTCTATTTTCCTTTCGCTTTCGTAACACTGAATATTGTTTATATGTTTTCCATTCTATTCTTCAAATGATTTCAATTTGGAAGAGTATATTAGCATATCAGGTTAATAACACGGAAATGAACCACCGCATGTACCGATTGCAGAACATGTGTTTTTGAAATTTTTCAATCAATTACATTGATCATCTTTTGTAGAGGGTCACTTTATATTTCTTTGATCAGATTATATTGAAAACAAACGAGCAGTAAAATAATGAGTGTGTTTTCTATTTTCCTTTCGCTTTCGTAACACTGAATATTGTTTATATGTTTTCCATTCTATTCTTCAAATGATTTCAATTTGGAAGAGTATATTAGCATATCAGGTTAATAACACGGAAATGAACCACCGCATGTACCGATTGCAGAACATGTGTTTTTGAAATTTTTCAATCAATTACATTGATCATCTTTTGTAGAGGGTCACTTTATATTTCTTTGATCAGATTATATTGAAAACAAACGAGCAGTAAAATAATGAGTGTGTTTTCTATTTTCCTTTCGCTTTCGTAACACTGAATATTGTTTATATGTTTTCCATTCTATTCTTCAAATGATTTCAATTTGGAAGAGTATATTAGCATATCAGGTTAATAACACGGAAATGAACCACCGCATGTACCGATTGCAGAACATGTGTTTTTGAAAATTTTCACAGTGCTAGGTCTGTTTATATTCGACCATGCAATCGATATTAACCTCATAAGATACTTATCAATCTGTTTAAAAAAACAAATCGCGATATTTACTGTTAGCCTAAAATTTGAGGGCGGAAATCGGGAATGATGCAATACTGATATGGTAATTTTACTATGCATAAAACATTCTGCTCCTTTTACACACCGAGTTAATGTCATACATTCAATTAGGTTAGACGACGTAGCAATTATGTGAAATGTTTGTCCTTATGTGGTGTGTATTGTAGTTTTTAAAATAATAAACGATATCGGTTTACGTGTAATACTCACCGATCTAGGTTATTGTCCGTCAAATAATAAATACATTATTATGATCCTAATTTCCAAACACACAACAAACCTCTTAAAATGAAAACGCTTAACTTACGAAGTTAAAGTTCACATATGTACTTGAGACATGAATATCGACTCAACGGATACTGCACTCCAAGTATGTTGTATAATTATGTTATTTTAATGCAAAACAGCCCGTTTATTGCTCCCGCGTAGTCTAACAAAGACAACACTTTTGTACGGTGGCATAGAGGTGACATGTGTGTGTTTTTATTTTTATTTTACTATGTCGTGCGCATGACATACTAAGTCGTGCGCACGACATAGTATCTCGTGCGCACGACTTAGTATCTCGTGCGCACGACTTAGTAACTCGTGCGCACGACATAGTATCTCGTGCTTACGACTTAGTAACTCGTGCGCACGACATAGTATCTCGTGCGCACGACTTAAGTATCTCGTGCGCACGACTTAGTAACTCGTGCGCACGACATAGTAACTCGTGCGCACGACTTAGTAAAATAAAAATAAAAACATACACATGTCACCTCTGTGCCACAGTACGGTGGCATAGAGGTGACACATGTGGAAGAATTATTCCACCGGCAATTGCTATCGGGGATTTACCATATGGAAACAAAGAGTAGCTGTAACTTTAACGCGCTATAACTCTTTAATTAATTAAGTTATCGCCTAGGTGCAAACGGCTCCATAAAATATAATTATCTATCTTTAATATGTATATTTTATTTTTCGAGAAAAATATGATTTAAATGGTCTTTTTTTAGGTTAAATAAACGTTGTCAATATCATATAGACAAAGAACAAAATAAAAGTACCCCTTCACTTATAATCGATGTATATCAAATATTATTATATATATTTCTTAGGTGCAAACGGTCTCGGATGCGGCACTTCTTCATCTACAATGCAATTTTGATTTCATCAAAATAAATTTAGATTTAGATGGTCTTTTTTGAAGATATATTTGTAACTTCATGATTTCGGATTTGTTCGTGAAAGTCCGGCAATGCTCCCGATTTTACCCGAAGTTTTATGACCCTCATAAAGTCAATTTGTTATCACCAGGGGGTCTGAAGCGTATCCTTATTACATAATCATTAATAATATATACATGATCTATACGATAATCTTCAATGTGAAATGATGTATCTTTAACAACTGCGAATAGGGGTAATCGGACAAAAAAAACAGGATAATTAGCAATTTTCATTTCAGGTTTAATTATTTTTTCCTTTAATCAGAGACATATAAACACATGTCTCTACTTTAATTGAATACATTTGTAACATGTAATAGACACATTTCAATAAATGTATTTAGAATTTATGTTTTGTTTATGCGAAAGTTTAACTTTATTTATCTGAAATTACAATGATTTTTTCAACTTTACGCCACAATGTTTCTTTCCACCCCTTTCGAATATCTGACAGAAATTATCATTGCGTGCACAGGAAAAACTGCTCATTATAATAAATTTCTCCTTTTCTAATAATGTTTTCTTCAACCTTTTTTTAACATCTGACAGAAGACTAGCAAAAGTTCTAATATTTGTTTTAATTGTTGACAGAATATATAATTGCGTGAAAGGGAGAAATTGCTAATTATGAATAATGTCTCTTCTCCCACAATGTTTTCCTTTCGCTATTTCAAACATCTTCACACAGATATGCATAATACGTAAAATAGCATTGCAAAGTGAAACAAATATTAGCACTTCAAATTGAGTTACATATATTATTGTAGATTTGTAAATAGTTTAATCAGACTCAATTTTTTGATCAATTTTAAACACACAAAAATGTATCAAAATTAAAGAAAATCATTACAATATCAAGAAGATACATTAATCCTCTGCTAGTTTGTATCTTTTTCATATTTGTAGACTTAAACATATTGATTTGCATTGAATTTTGGAAAATGGGTTGCTTTTTATCCTGTTTTCTTGTTGTCCGTTGCTTTTTGTCCTGTTAATTTTTATCCTGTTTCTTTTTATCCTACAATCGCGAATAAAAGGGGTATTATACATTTAGTAACAGAACGTAAATTGGTAATTTACTGCTGTAAAACATTCCTGCCGTAAATGATATAATGCGTGTTTTTTTCTGTTTCTGGTTTTCCGAAATAAAGACAATGTTTAAGGATCGAGGTATCGCAGCCAAAGTGCGAAAATAAGAAAAAGCTTATTGAAATACTTAAATTAAATATGTGATTAACTGCGAATAAAGTTGAAAACATTGTGACAAAAGGCGAAAAAGCTCGTGTTGAGTAATTCATGCTTTTGTCACAATGTTTCAAAATGGTCTGATGCAGACGCGTCAGAAAGCGTGTGTATGTGGAAAAAGGTTACGAAAAAATCCACCTTACTATGTTGTGAATTAAAAACTAAAATTCAATCAACTCTATTGAGCGCAATTTACAAATATCAGACTTTACCCATACATACGCATTTTGACGCATCAAAAACAGTGTATAAATTGGAGACAGTAATCATTAATCATTAATTAATTAATGATTTCCATTCTATTCAATTGTTATTTAATTTAGTTCAACATCCATGATTTAGCCATGGAGATTTTGCATAATTTTGCATACTTATATGTGTATCATTAGTCTATTTGTTATGTTTCATCATGTAGATGCTTATGTATATACTGGTTAACATGAAACGTGTGTAAATAAATACTATTAACTTACAGATGTTTTGGTTTTATCCATATTAAGCTATAAATCAGTTTATTTGGCTAAATGTCCGATACGACTATCCCCGAGGCGTTAATTGTTTTATTACCCCGTTCACAGCGTGTGATCAATTATCGGTAAATAACGGAACCTAACGGAGATTAACGAATGAATTGTTTCAGACCGCGGATAGACTTATCGATATTTGATATTTATCTGATGATCAAAATTCTTCGGTATGATGTGAATGTTTTTATTTATCTCGTGCGCACGACATACTAAGTCGTGCGCACGAGATACTTAAGTCGTGCGCACGAGTTACTATGTCGTGCGCACGAGTTATTATGTCGTGCGCACGAGTTACTAAGTCGTGCGCACGAGATAGTAACTCGTGCGCACGACTTAATTATCTCGTGCGCACGACATAGTATCTCGTGCGCACGACTTAGTATCTCGTGCGCACGACTTAGTAACTCGTGCGCACGACATAGTAAGTCGTGCGCACGACTTAATTATCTCGTGCGCACGACATAGTATCTCGTGCGCACGAGTTACTATACTAAGTCGTGCGCACGACTTACTATGTCGTGCGCACGAGATAAATAAAAACATACACATGTTCCGATTGCAGAACATGTGTTTATGAAAAGAGAACATGGTTAATCCAATTTCTTCACAGTGTTATGTCTGTTTATATTTCGGGGCTGACCATGCAATGGATATTAACCTGATAATATACTTATCAATCTGTTTCAAAAACAGATCGCAATATTTACTGTTATATTATCCTAACACCGAGAATGATATGGTAATTTTACTGTATATTACAAATTCTGCTCCTTTTACACACCGAGCATACATTCAAATAGGTTAGGCAATTATGTGAAATGTTTAACCGAGTGTGGTGTGTAGTGTAAAATAAACGATATATCGATTTACGTGTAATACTCACCGATCTAGGTTATTGTCCGTCAAGTAACAAATACATTCTTATTATCCTATATTCCAAACACACAACAAACCTCTTAAAATGAAAACGCTTAACTTACGAAGTTCAAGCTTGAGACATGCATATCGACTAAACGGAAACTGAAATCCAACTATGTTGTACATAATTAGGTCCTGTTAACGGAAAACAACACCTTTATGGCGCCCGTGTTGTCTAACAAAGACAAAACTATTCTGTTCAGATTTAAAAAACCGTATCTCGTATTACGCAGATTTCTTAATCGTATCTGGTATTACAAATATCTAAATTTAGTTTTTTTTCGTGGAAATCTGAGTTTACACAATAGGATGGGCATGGTGAGATTTTTAGATCACCTGAGTACAATTAACTCTGGTCCGAGCTATTGTGATCACCCACCGTCCGCCGTCCCGGGGCTAAACTCGTTTTCCTTATATGGTAAATAGTAAAATCTTCTTGTCCCAAAATACTGTCCCGATTAGAAAATAATTTGGCACAAACACTCCTTGTGGTTGACCGTCCACCAAACTTGTTCAAATTGTTCTGATCTGTTAAACAGAACAGAACAGAATTTTGATTTACATCTGACTTGAACAAAATGTTCATCGTCATATACAGACTATTTTAACATACATGCAACAATGGCAATTGTTTAATATAGTCATGGAATAACAACATTTCAATTTCAATTAGAATATAGATAAAGAGGATGTAGGCGGAAGTAACCAAAATTGTTTAATGTTTTTTAATTTGATATTGCTTTATAAGTAGATAAGACTTTTCCGGTATCCTTTCATTTCCAAAATATAACAAAACACACTCGCACACAGAACAGAGCATGTCGGTTAAAGAGAACACGGCCACAAGGTGACATAGATAGCTCTCTTTCATAATATGTATCGAGTAAGAACATATCAGGTGAGCGGACCATCATGGTACTCTTATTAATTGTATTAGTTTGTGTCCTTATTTCAATATCGCGTGTATCGGTTTAAGCCAGATTATGTCAAAATATATATAGCGCCTTTTTTTTTTTTAGTAAGTCCTGTTCAAAGTACCATATTTGGTAAAATAAATCTCCAGACACTACCTTATCTAATTTTTTGAGAATAGTTGCATATTTTAAAATGGGAAATGTTATAGCAGTACAAGAAACGCTACCTTTTTGTTAACACTTAGAGAGTGAATGTATAAATACATATATATATGCGTTTCCGGGTCTTACGCCAGTTCTCAATGATTCCTGTACAATCAACTGGCTGCTTTTCCACATAGACTGTTAGCCCATTGGTGAAAGACGAATGACGCATGTCACAGTGACTTTTGTCAAACGTCTGAAAGAGTTTTGGCCGAGTTCAGATTCGAACTCACAACCCCTGGATTGAAAGCCCGCGTCGCTACCGACTGAGCTACCGGGGATCTCATTTTGTGCCAAAAGTACTCTGGAGCAATATGTATGATGTTCTCGCAAAGCGGCAATGGCCGGAAATCGGGTATGTATTAAACAGTAATAATTTTAAACTTTGCTTGGTGTACGACATCCGATAGTTAGACCGTCTCTGTCGCATAGTTGTTGACCGTCCGCATCGGGTGCGGGAGGTCGCGGGTTCGATTCCCGGTCGGGTCAAACAAAAGACATTAAAAATGGTAGTAATGGCAGCTCTCCTTGCATGTAATGAACTGAATATGGCATCGATAAATACAAGAAAAAAATAAAATGTTGCTTTCTTATTGGGTATATAATATTATCATGATGTAAACAATTCGTCTAAGCTTCACACATCCTAGAGTTTTCAGTAACGATACCTCCCAAATGAAAACGACAACCTTTGAAAACATTTTGGCGAAAGGAGAAATTGCTCATAATGAGCAATGTCTGCTTTTATCCACAATGTTGTTAACTCTATTCATACATTAATCTCTCATTCATACAGACTTGGCGGCATCTTTTGCCGAAATGTTTTCAAAGTTGTCTGCTGCATATCCTTTGCATGTGGGGAAAACAGGATTAAAGCTACTGCGCAGTACCTGTATTTTGATACGCGGATCCTCTACCGCTTATCTGCAATACAGGTCAAATATAATACCCGAAGTGACGTTGGCTACATATTGACTAATCAGGTGTTATGAATTAAGGCGGGAAACCCCCAAACACAGAGCGATATAAAATCGGCGATTTTCGGAAGGAAGGGCAAGCCATTAGTGTAAAAGTAAGATTTAAATATAGCCCTAGATCATGTAATATCTTTAACCGTCTATATCGGGCAATTTTTCAGCGGGCAATTTTTCAACTGCAGGCCTATTTAGTTTTTCATTTGTAAGAGATTTTTGTAATTTTGCAACATGTTTTCAAAGTCGTCTGCTGTGCTGCAGATATGTCGTTTGTGGGAAATATTTAATATAAAGTCAACCCAACCCTTCACTTGTGTAACCATGCAGATGCATTGTTTGTTTGTATCATCACAGTATGGTGTTTTGCGCAGCTTAACCCTTTCCCTCATACGACAATTCTGCAGCAGACGACTTTTAACGTATTTTGTCGACAAATGGAAAATCTCTATATTTGAATGGATAACCTATGACTACAAGTGGAAAACATTGTGGCAAAAGGAGAAATTGCACGTTTTGTGCAATTTCTTCTTTTGTCACTATGTTTTCAAAAAGCCGTCTGCTGCAGAGGCGTCAGAAAGCGTCTATATGCGGGAAAGGGTTAAATAATTTATCAGTTATATCATGGCGTGTCCTAGGTAAGTTACCAGTACTCCTGGTCCATTTATCCTGACACCAGTTAGCCAGTCGTAATGTTAACCACATATTCCTGAGCACGAAGCAAGGAAAGCCATAACTACCTACCGTTCTTCAAGTGTTTGCTGTGACCCAGCCAGGGATCAAACCTGCAACCTCCCACAGCTGAGGGGGCTACTATGCAGATACAGCACATTACTCTGAATAGGTAGAACTTAATATTTTGAAACTACTGTAAACTATTGTTATAAACAATGAGTCATTGCTGATAACTCACACATGATCACCATGCTAAATCAGGAAGTTATGACAGGATAATGTGGAGACATGGATGGTTTATATTGAAGTTTATTTTTAGACTACGTTGTATCAATTATTAGATGGCTAACAATGTGGTAGATCTCAACTTAGATAAATGCCAATGTGACATATGGGACAATATAGGGTGCAATTTCTTCTTTTTTCACCATGTTTTCTAAAAGCCATCTGCTGCAGATGCGCCAGAAAGCGTCTACATGAGGGAAAGGATTAAATAACTGTTTAATAATATTATAGATTGAGATTTTTTCCTATTGGCTCACTGTTTTTAGAAGTAACCTGCCATAGATCGCGTCAACACAATGTCTGCATGTGGTAAAAGGATTAACCCTTTCCCACCTGCAGACGCAATAGCAGCAGACAACTTTTGAAAACATTGTGGATAAAGGTGAAATTGCTCATTAACAATTAAACTATCTTTTATGGAGATTTTTCAGGTTTTTGTCACTGTTTTCAAAGTCTTCTGCTGCAGATATGTTGTATGTGGTTAAGGGTTAAAGGAAGAATTTCAGAGCAATAATGAAGACAAATGTACAACTGTAGAATAGGATAGTGCCACAGTTCACCACCTGCAAGCACTCTTGGAATTGTTCATCTTGTAAATGCTTTATTCCACACAGCATGCTGTTGTAACATGTAGAGTCGCATTGAAAATCTACAGACCCGTTTGTATTGTACCAGGTCACATAGTCTGTAAAAGGTGCCATATTTGGATTGGTCATCCTGTTGACCAAGGTTGCCATGGATACAGGGCTAAGGTCCGGAATGCTATACAAGGATGTGGCATTGTAGCCTAAAAGCCACGTTATTGTTCCTGCAGCATTCGACTGATTTAGGTCAATGTAATATTGCAGAATTTCAAGTTGGTTCCCTGTTTGTCTGTCATATCTGACTAGTCTGGCTCCAGGGTTATGAGCTGGTTCTACTTCATTTGGCAGCTGGTACCGCCACGGGGTAATTGATGGAGCAAGGAACATGGAAACAGTGGGGTTACCTGTAAAAGGATAGCTAAAAATTTAGACTCATCATCTGCAGCAGACGCCTTTTCGAAAGTGCTTATAATGAGGGCATTTCTCTTTTTAACACAATGTTTTCCAAACTTTTCAATAATTATATTTTCATTTAACTTTACAGACATTTTTCATATTTTTGCCTAAAGATTTGCAAAGTTGTCTGCTGATGAGTTGTATGTGGGATTTATTTTTTATTTTTTTAAACTATTTTCCCTTTGTTAATCATTGTGAGATTATTGTATTGCTTTCTTATTTTGATGAAATAGATATTTTCCTTTGAAGTTTGGTTTGAGTATGAATTACATACAAATGTATCTTTTCACTTTAAATGCCATGTAGTTAACGTATGCAACATCTAGACCACATTAGTGTGGCTAGAGCTAATACAAGGACTAGATGTGTGTCTATATAATAACATTCATTTAATAAGAGTTTATTTTCTATTTCCATAACATTTTTAGATGACAACTTTGTTACAATTCATTATGCTTATCCCCACATACAAATAGTCTGCAGTCATCTAAATAACATCTAGGCTACAGGTGAGAAAGTGTTATGATTAGTAAATTTATAACTTATTAGTGTATATATAGCTGATGCAGGTACAAAATCCTTTCAATAATTGATTAAAAGATTTTATTTCCATTACCTTTTGAATCATAGAAGAGACGAAAGCTGTCATGATGTTCATGACCAAAATGCATTGCCGCGATAACATTGGCATGGTCTTGTATAATCGTGACAAATCTGTCGTTGAAGGCAGTGCTCATCCAGCGTACCTTTCTTGGTGTGGTGAAACCAGGTGGAACATGACCAGTAATGATAACCTGTGTGGATAAAAGAAGGTTCGTTTCGTGGAATACAATTACTGACTAAAGGTAGGGCACCATTGCAGCATTTATTATTGGGATTTAAGCCATTTTCAACATTATTGCAGTTATATCACAGCAACAGTTTTCTTACTAATAATCCCTGGGTTACTTTAAAACAAACCATTACTACGACAAATCATGACTGCCGCGACTGGGGATCTAACCCAGGATGCCCAGTTCCAAATCTACAGCCAATTCCAAGCCACCTTTTGAAAACATAGTCAGAAATGAATTAGCTTAGTTTGTTTTGTATTGCTTTTTTTTCAAAAATTCCTTGTTTTATGATTACTTCATACTTTCTCATTCTTTAAAACAGTACACATATAAATAGGACTATTTGTACACATCATGAGTCAGTTTTATAAAGAAAAGAATCACAGTAATTATGTTTTATTAATTGGTTTTCTGATGTGATGTTTCATATGGTTTCTGCTTTGAAAATATCTGAATAAAAAACTGTACTAAAATTCTTTTAATAATGTATAAGTGACAAAATAAAAAGGTTTTGGGAAAAGAAAGAATTTGCTTGTTTTGAGCAATTTTCCTTTTTTGAACAATGTTTTGTTTTCCAAAGCTGTCTGCTTGAAGCCTTCAGTGGAATCAAGTTATCGGACATTAATACCATACCTTTTCATTACTAGAATTAGCAGCAGATAAGACAGAATCCATCCAAGCAAACTGATCAGCAGGGTCAGTTATATCAGCTGTCTCCTTGTTTTTACCATAGTAAAAGTTACTGTTTAAAGCCATCAATCGCAAGCCTGGTTGGACTAAAACAGTGTAGTATCCCCCTACAACAAGCACAGGACACAGTTATTATAATATTAAACATTGGTTGAACTAAAACAGTGTAGTATCCCCCTACAACAAGCACAGGACACAGTAATTATAATATTAAACATTGGTTGAACTAAAACAGTGTAGTATCCCCCTACAACAAGCACAGGACACAGTTATCATACTATTTAACATTGGTTGAACTAAAACAGTGTAGTATCCCCCTACAACAAGCACAGGACACAGTTATCATAATATTTAACATTTCACACACAGACACAGTATGAAGCATCTGCAGTAAATAACTTTTGGAACATTTCGTAAAAAGACAAAATTGCTCTAAATAATCAATTTCTCCTTTTTGCCAGTGTTTTCCCAATAATTATACTTTCCTTTAAAGAGACTTTCCGTAAGAAACTATGCCATGATTGAACAGATAGGAACTATGATATGACATAACAGATAGGAACTATGATATGACATAACAGATAGGAACTATGCCATGTCATAACAGATGAGAACTATAATGCCATGATAGAATAGATAGGAACTATGCCATGACAGAACGGAACTATGATATGGCATAACATATAGGAACTATATGACATAACAGATAGGAATTATGCCATGACAGGACAGATAGGAACTATGTCATGACAGTACAGATAGGAACTATGCCATAACAGAAAAAATAGGAACTATGCCATGACATACCAGATAGGCACTATGCTATGACATAACAGATATGAACTATGCCATGACAGAACAGATAGGAACTATGCCATGACAGAACAGATAAGAACTATGCCATGACAGAGCAGATAGGAACTATGCTATGACATAACAGATAGGAACTATGCCATGACATAACATATAGGAACTATGCCATGACATAACAGATAGGAACTATGCCATGATAGAACAGATAGGAACTTTGCCATCCACTGGACTTCACAACCTGCCTACATCAAGATCAAGGTTTGTCTTTGCATAGTCTGATCAAATTCTTACCTTTTCTAAAATTCACCTCCTGTGATCTATCATTGATCCACTCTTTCCATATCAAATATGTTGCATTGTAGATCTCGTTGCCATGGGGAGGGAACTGGTCCTTCTTGTAGTAGTCATGGTTACCAAAGGTTGCATAGATTTTGACTCCAGGAAATGTTTGTTTCATGAGGGTTGTTATATTTCTTACTATTTCCTTATTTAAGTCTGCACTCAGGTAATCAATATTCACATGGGGTACACTATCCCTATTGTGAAAATAATAAACACAGCATTACTTAACCCTTTCCCACCTATAGACACATTTTGACTCATCTGCAGCAGACAATCTTTGAAAACATTGTGGCAAAAGGAGAAATTGCTCAAAAAACAAATCTACTGCACATATGGCTTTGAAAACATCCAAGCATAAATATGGAAATTCTTTAAAACTGACAGTTTGATTATTGAATATATTTAAAATTGTGGCAAATGGAAAAAATGTTCAGTATGAGCGATTTTCCCATTTACCTTATTGTTTTCCAATGTTGTGTGTTGCAGATGTGTCAAAATGCGTCTGTATGTTGAAAAGGGTTAAGTATGTTTAAAAAAATAATTGTTCAACTGGAGGTGCATAAGGAATCTGCACACTGTTTAATACTGTACTCTGATGCAAATTTGTATATTATTTGTTATCATTTTCCATCTTTTACTGTTACATGGGAAGAGTATAAATACATAATCATTATAGGTTACATAATTAAAAACATACCCTGTCCATAACACAAAGTCAACATCCTTTTTCAGATCACCGAGGCCAGACATAGATGCCTGTACCAGTTGCCAGGGAGAATCACACCATTGGTCACCAAACTGACCAGGATTTGAAATGTTCACCTCATTACAGGACAGCTGGTCAGACCAGTAGGAAAAATCGTAGTGAAAATCTGTCACATGCCAGAACCAGCCTGTAAGTGTTAACATAATTATGTTACTAACTGTAACAAAGGTCAAGGTCAAATGTCCTAAACTTGTCAGCAAGTCTGAGTAATCTGTATGTGGGAAAGGGTTAACACAAATGTTACATTGACCTTTGTTTTTCTTACACATGTATACAATCGCGACCAGTCAATTTCTCTTCTTGCCATACTGTTTTCAAATTTTTTGCTTAAAAAGCCTTAACCCTTTCCCTCATATAGACGCTTTCTGACGCCTCTGCAGCAGATGGCTTTTTGAAAACATAGTGACAAAAGAAGAAATTGCACAAAACGTGCAATTTCTCCTTTTGCCACAATGTTTTCCACTTTTTGTCATAGGTTATCCATTCAATTATAGAGATTTTCCATTTTTTGACAAAATATGTTCAAAGTCATCTGCTGCAGAATTGTCGTATGAGGGAAAGGGTTAAAATGTGCCTGATTGTGGGAAAAGGTTAATTACATGTACACACTTTGAAAACATGGCAAAAAGAGGAATTGTTGTGGCTTGATGTGTTGAACCCTTTTCTACATACAGCAAATCTGCAGCAGACGACATTGAAATTGTCTACTCAAAAATATGCTGCAGATGCGTCAAAATGCTTGTATAGGTGGGAAAGGGTTATCCCTTTTCAACATACAGGTGCATCTTAAGTAGACACTTTTGAAAACAATGTGGCAAACAGAAATTGCTCATGATCAATTTTTCCTTTTGGCACAACAATTTTAACTGTTTTCAATGATTTACCTTTCATTAATTTTATGGAGATTTTCCATTTCTGTACCTTGATACGTTTATGAGATGATGAGCAATTACTCCATTTGCCAAAATGTTTTCAGGTCTATTCAATAATTATACTTTTATTTATAGACGTTTTCCATATATTTGCCTAGATATTTTGAAAGTCGTCTGCTGCAGATTAGTTTGCTGATACCTCTCTCCTAGGTTGTTCATTTTCTCTTTTTGATTCTTAACACTTTCCCTCATACGACAATTCGACAGCAGACGACTTTGAACACATTTTTTCAAAACATAGAAAATCTCCATAATTGAATGGATAACCTATGACGAAAAGTGGAAAACATTGTGGCAAAAGGAGAAATTGCACGTTTTGTGCAATTTCTTCTTTTGTCACTATGTTTTCAAAAAGCCGTCTGCTGCAGAGGCGTCAGAACGCGTCTATATGAGGGAAAGGGTTAAAGAACGACAATTAATTTTAAATGTATCGGAGTTCAATCGAATACCATTTACAACATTATTTTAGTTATATCATAGGGACAGTTCCCTTATAACCATGATCACTGAGTAAACAAACAGGAAATGTACCTTGCCCCCAGGGCAATCCACTCGTAATGATCAAAGTGGGTTTGGATCGAACCACGGACGCCCCGTTTCAAATCCCAAGCGCTAACCACACACCCATGGGGGATTACTTCATTATTTGTGTGGAAATTTATACCCTGTAAAAATTAATCCCTTTTGAATAGTTCCAGAAGATACTTTGAATATGACTCTGAAAGATAGAAGTTTACCAAAATAAAACTGCAACACAATGATTATGAAAACAGTGTTGTAAAGCTTTCTTCTTTTCTCACAATGTTTTCTTCTTTTTCCTGAAACTTTACATTAATTACATTTATTAATAGATCAAAATCATTTTTTCATTTTTTTTTTTTTTTACATTCTTTAACTTTTTACAAAGGTTTACTAGCTCAGACAGTCCTACCTTCATTAGGGCTGGCACTTCCAAACGTTAGACATCCAGCAAATGTGTAATAAAGTATATTTAGATATAACATATCTTGGGTAGGGCACATAGTTTTATGAAACAGACAGGGAAGTGTGGAGTATTTAAACATATTTATACACAGATAAACATTAGGTAGTCTGAAGCAGCATGGAATGTAAGCAAAAATGAGTTAAATAGTACAACTAGTAATATAGTAATAATACACTTTTGAAATATACATTATAATACTAAAATACATTTGACCGTTAAACAGTTGATTGTGATGATTTTTAGCTAACCTGAGCGTGATCACATTTTAGCCATCGTCCGTCGTGCGTCGTCTACAGGTTACATTTTGCATCTGATCTTTATGAAAGTTTATCAGAACATTCATCACCATCAAATCTTGAACAAGTTCAAACTGCATATGAATTCAAAAACTAGGTCACAAGGTCAAATTGAAGGAAATCTTGTAAGCACTCTAGAGGCAGCATTTTTAACTTGAGCATGTTGAAACTTTAACCCTTTCCCTCATATAGACGCTTTCTGATGCCTCTGCAGCAGACAGCTTTTTGAAAACATAGTGACAAAAGAAGAAATTGCTCAAAACGAGCAATTTCTCCTTTTGCCACAATGTTTTCCACTTTTAGTCAGTTCAATTAAAGAGATTTCTATCTTTTGACAAAATATGTTCAAAGTCGTCTGCTGCAGAATTATCATATGAGGGAAAGGGTTAATCAGAATGTTCAGTGTCTTACTGATATATAGGCCGAGTTCGAATATGGGTCTTGTTGTGTCAAAAAGTAGGTCAAAAGGCAAAATTTAAGGAAAATCCTGTTAACACTCTAGTGGCCGCAGTTTTTCAGAATTTTTGTCGTAGTGATATCTAGGTCAAGTTCGAATATGGGTCATAATGACTCTAAAACTAGGTCACCAGGCCAAATTGAAGGAAAATCTTTTCAACACTCTGAAGATAGCCTGGCACACGGCTCTATGTTTATTATTATATGTTGAATGTTATCTATTAATTAACTGACTAACATTATCTTATGCAATGGCTGCATTTCAACTGGTGTCCGAAACATAGCGTATGGTCGTGTCCTAAGGACGATAATCAGAGTAATGCATATTTTGTCTATTCGAGTTCTCCCCAATTGTAACATTGAAAAATAACCATAAGGACTGTTGCCAGTCTACTCTGGAGACACTGCATGTTTTATTTCAGCAGATTGAGACTTTGTCATGTATTTTGTAGTATAAAGAAAGCTCATTGCATAACTCAGGTGAGTGATCTAGGGCCATCATAGCACTCTTGTTTGCTAGATAATTTTGAACCTACATACAACAGTTTTGCATCTTACAACTTTGATACCATGTTTTCTCAACTGTGAAAATATCTATAAAGCCAGAGTTTAAGTATTAAAAAGAGTTGAAAACATTGTGGCAAGTGGTGAAATTGCTTGCCTTGAGCAAGTTCTCCTTTTGTCACATTGTTGTTAATAGTCCTCTGCCACAGAGGTGTCAAAAAGCATCCGCATGTTGGAAAGGCTTCTCTTTAAAAACCATATGGCTAAGTATATATATCAAATGAAAGTATTATTATTCGATAAAAGAGTTGAAAACATCATGTCAAGATGAAATCATGCTCTTGAACAAAGTCTCCTTTTGCTTTTTTAAATGTTTTGTTTAAAAGTCATCTGCAGCAGATGAGTCAAAGTGCGGAAAGACAGTTTAATGTCTTTTTAGATCCTATAAAACTTTCTTCTTTTCACCTCATTTGTTTTTTATCCCCCGCTTTTTCGAAGAAAAAAAGGGGGGTTATTAATTTCGGTTTGTCCGTCTCTCCGTCTCTCCGTCTGTCCGTCTGTCCGTCTCTCCGTCTGTCCGTCTGTCTGTCTGTCACACTTCGTTTCCGTGCAATAACTGCCACAAATATGAACTTTTTTTTCTCAAACTTAGTAACAAGGTTAAATGCCTTAAGGGCTAGGCCAATATTTAATTTTTATCCCCCGCTTGCAGGAAATATTGTAGGAAAATGTTGAGGTTAGGTTTAAACATGTCAGTAGACTTTTTATTGAACATGTATTAACGGGTCACTTTTGGCGGACTTTATTTGGTGGAGTTATGGCCCCTTATTTAACAAAAAATGTTGTTTGTTGCTGTTTCCGTGCAATAACTGCCACAAATGTGAACCGTTAATACATGTTCAATAAAAAGTCTACTGACATGTTTAAACCTAACCTCAACATTTTACTACAATATTTCCTGCAAGCGGGGGATAAAAATTTCATGAATTTGCTTGTTGTTCATGCAACTGGCAGAATTTGTGCATTTACCTTTTTAGCTCACCTGAGCTTTGCTCAAGGCGAGTTATTGTGATCGCCTTTTGTCCTTCGTCCATCGTGCGTCAACTTCTTCTCCTCAGTAACCAGTGGGTCAATTGGGATGCAACTTCACAGAAAGCATCCTCTCAATGACCTCACCAGATTTCCTTCAAATTTTTGGGATCCAAGCAGAATTCTGGTTTCCATGGCAACAAAATGAAAAAAACTTCAAAATTCTTCTTCTCCCAAACTGGATGGCAGATTTTCAAATAATTTTGTAGAAATTTTCATTGTATGACCCTCTATCAGATTCCTTCAAGCCATGTTGATTGGTTGAAGAACATGGCCGCCAGGGGGGGGGGGGGGGGGGGGGGGGGGGGGGGCAGTGCTATTTTGCCTTATATGGCTACTCCTCCGAAAGTGTCAGCTCGATTTTCAAATAATTTTGTAGAAATGTTCCTTAAGTGACCCACTATCAGATTCCTTCAAGCCAAGTTGATTGGTCGAAACACATGGCCACCAGGGGGCAAGGCTATTTTGCCTTATATGGCTATAGTGAAAACTTAAAAAATCTTCTTCTCTCAAACTGGTTGGCGCTATTTTGCCTTATATGGTTATAGTGAAAACTTAAAAAATCTTCTCCGAAAGTTTCAAGCTGATTTGGGGGGGGGGGGGGGGGGGGGGGGGGGGGGGGGGGGGGGGGGGGGGCTATTTTGCCTTATATGGCTATAGTGAAAACTTAAAAAGTTTTTTTCTCTGAAAGTGTCGGGCCGATTTTCAAATAATTTTGTAGAAATGTTCCTTAAGTGACCCACTTTCAGATTCCTTCAAGCCATGTTGATTGGTCGAAACACATGGTGGCCAGTGGACAGGGCTACTTTGCCTGATATGGCTATTGTGCAAACTTAAAAAAATCTTCTCCTCCAAAAGTGTCAAACCGATTTTCAAATAATCTTGTAGACATGTTCCTAGGGTGACCCTCTATCAGATTCCTTAAAGCCAAGTTGATTGGTCTGAAACTATGGCCGCCAGGGGGCAGGGCTTATATAGCTAAAGTGAAAAAAAAATCAGGTGAGCGATCCGGGGCCATCATGACCCTCTTGTGTCCAATATGCATCTGCAGCATAACACTTTTGCAACAATAATTTTAACTGTATTCATGCAATAATTATATCTTCAGTTACAGAAATGTTTAGCTTTTGCCAAGATGTTTTCTAAGTCATCTGCTTCAGTTTTGTCTATGTGGGAAAGGGTTAATTGGATACATAATGTGTAGAGGCGGGCTGATCCACTATAGTGATGTGTAAATAGTCCTACGGCCTATCCAGCCTGTATCAAGACTAAGTACAAGATTTGATGACAGTCGAATATATAATTTTTTATAGCAGATTTTAATGCCTTGATTTATTATGAACGTTTTTCTTCTTTTCCTACAGTGTTTTTAAAATTCATTTCTGAAGCTTGTGTTTTAATACTAAATGGACGTAATCATTTCAGGTACACAGACTGCAGTGTACATTAGCTAACTATCACAAACTAGGGAGAATGGAGATATAATACAGACATGTATGTTTACCCAATCTCTCATATTTTTCGTTGCCTCAGCAGCAGATGACCTTTGAAAACATTGTGATAAAAAGGAGAAATTGCTCAAAACAAGCAATTCCACCTTTTGCCACAATATTTTCAACTTGTTTTGTTACTAATAGCTTCAAATGTATATTGATTTTCCGTGTTTTTGCCTTATGTTTTCAAAATCATTTGCTAAAGATTTGTTGTATGTGGGAAAGGGTTATGATTAGTCATATGACACATTTTTATTTTGGACAAATAAGGGGAATTTTACTACGTTCTAAAAATAGCATTCTAGGTATTCCAATTAGGTAGCTAGCTAGTAGTCCAGGTTTCTGTACTATGAATGCGATTTTATATTTTGACAATGCAATATGTAACGGCGATATATTGAGACTAGCTAAGCTAGCTGCCTGGTTAGAATATTGTGTGGGGTACTGGTGTGGGAAAGCAAGGATACACATCAGGTGAACTGTGAATTGGCTGCCCTTTCCCTCATATAGACGGTTTCTGTCGCCTCTGCAGCAGACGGCTTTTTGAAAACATAGTGACAAAAGAAGAAATTGCTCAAAACGAGCAATTTCTCCTTTTGCCACAATGATTTCCACTTTTAGTCATAGGTTATCCATTCAATTATAGAGATTTTCTATCTTTTGACAAAATATTTTGTTTTCAAAAAGACCGTCTGCTGCAGAGGCGTCAAAAAGCATATATATGAGGGAAAGAGTTAAATTAATAGAGTTTAAAACATCATGTCAAAATGAAATTATGCTCTTGAACAAAGTCTCCTTTTGCTTTTTAGCTCACCTGAGCTTTGCTCAAGGTGAGTTATTGTGATCGCCTTTTGTCCGGCGTCCGGCGTGCGTCATGCGTCAACTTCTTCTCCTCAGTAACCAGTGGGTCAATTTGGATGAAACTTCACAGAAAGCATCCTCTCAATGACCTCACCAGAATTCCTTCAATTTTTTGGGATCCATGCAAAATTCTGGTTTCCATGGCAACGAAACCGAAAAAACTTTAATATTCTTCTTCTCCCAAACTGGTCGGCAGATTTTCAAATAATTTTGTAGAAATGTTCCTTGGATGACCCTCTATCAGATTCCTTCAAGCCATGTTGATTGGTCGAAAAACATGGCCGACAGGGGTGGGGGGGCGGGGCTATTTTGCCTTATATGGCTATAGTGAAAACTTAAAAAATCTTCTCCTCCGAAAGTGTCAGGCCGATTTTCAAATAATTTTGTAGATATGTTCCTTGGGTGACCCTCTATCAGATTCCTTCAAGCCATGTTGATTGGTCGAAAAACATGGCCGCCAGGGGGGGGCGGGGCTATATTGCCTTATATGGCTATAGTGCAAACTTAAAAAATCTTCTCCTCCAAAAGTGTCAGGTCGATTTTCAAATAATTTTGTAGAAATGTTCCTTGGATGATCTTCTATCAGATTCCTTCAAGCCATGTTGATTGGTCATTTTTTGCCTTTTATGGCTATAGTGAAAACTTAACCTTATATGGCTATAGTGAAAACTTAAAAAATCTTCTCCTCCGAAAGTTTCGAGCTGATTTTCAAATAATTTTGTAGAAATGTTCCTAGGGTGACCCTCTATCAGATTCCTTAAAGCCATGTTGATTGGTCAAAAACATGGCTATCAGGGGATGGGGCTGTTTGGAGATTTAATTTTTGCCTAATGTCTGTGGAGCGATACTGGCCCTCTTGGGCCTCTTGTTTTGAGATCCTATAAAACTTTCTTCTTTTCACTTCATTTCTTTTTGTTCATGCAACTGGCAGAATTTGTGCATTTACCTTTTTTCCAACATGCATCTGCAGCATATCACTTTTGCAACAATAGTTTTAACTATATTCATGCAATAATTATATCTTCAGTTACAGAATGTTTAGTTTTTGCCAAGAAGTTTTCAAAGTCATCTGCAGCAGATTTGTTCTATGTGGGAAAGGGTTAATTTGATACATAACGTGTAGAGGCGGTCTGATCCACTATAGTGATGTGTAAATAGGCCTACGGCCTATCCAGTCTGTATCAAGACTAAGTACAAGATTTGATGACAGTCGAACATATAATTTTTTATAGCAAATTTTAATGCCTTGATTTATTATGAACGTTTTTCTTCTTTTCCTACAGTGTTTTTAAAATTCATTTCTGAAGCTTGTGTTTTAATATTAAATGGACGTTATCATTTCAGGGACACGTACTGGTGTACATTAGCTAACTATCACCAACTAGGGAGAATGGAGATATAATACAGACATGTATGTTTACCCAATCTCTCATATTTTGTGTTGCCCCAGCAGCAGATGACTTTTGAAAACATTGTGATAAAAAGGAGAAATTGCTCAAAACAAGCAATTCCACCTTTTGCCACAATTTTTTCAACTTGTTTTTATAAGTTATAGCTTCATATGTATATTGATTTTTCGTGTTTTTGCCTTAATGTTTTCAAAGTCGTAGATTTGTTGTATGTGGGAAAGGGATAATGATGTTTTTGTCAACGTTCTAAAAATAGCATTCTAGGTATTCCAAATTAGGTAATGTTACAATGTGTAAACAAGGTTGGAGGTCATTAAACAGATTACAACAACACATATGAAGGTCATTTTGTGAGATATGAAATTTAAGGTAATCCCCTTAGTATTCAATGGTATATAATTTCTTTGTTAATGATTCAATTTTATGTGATTTTTCATGTACATTAAATAACATCTACATTCAAATTCTTATCTTTATCATTTTTAACATTTAATTTCATTTGGGTTTTTGATATTTAGCATTGAACCTTCTTATTGATCAAAGTGAAAGTACTTTCATTTTTGCATATCTTATTTCATGCCTCAATTCTGCCATTCTTTCTTTCTGATGATTGATAAAAGTCTGTGTGACTACCGCCATTTGTCTACCACCATTGGGCTAAATAGTCTATGTGGGAAGGTAGCTAGCTAGCTGCCTGGTAAGAATATTGTGTGGGGTACTGGTGTGAGAAAGATCAGAAAGCAAGGAAACACATTAGGTGAACTGTGAATTGGCTGCCCTTTCCCTCATATAGACGGTTTCTGTCGCCTCTGCAGCAGACGGCTTTTTGAAAACATAGTGACGAAAGAAGAAATTGCTCAAAACAAGCAATTTCTCCTTTTGCCACAATGTTTCCACTTTTAGTCATAGGTTATCCATTCTATCTGGGACAATTTATTAGTTGTCCCTGATTCAATTAAAGAGATTTTCTTTTTTTTGACAAAATATGTTCAAAACCGTCTGCTGCCGAAAAATTGTATGAGGGAAAGGGTCAAGCAATCAACCATTAAATTCTGTTTTAAAATCATGAATTAAATTTCCTGATGTTTTATAATTAGAAGAAAGACAGAAGATAAAAGCTTTCTTAGAATGGCAGAGCCGACAGATCCTGTAAGAAAAATTGACGGAACACCAATCCTTATAACCGATTTAGGTAAGTCAAATGTTACAGGAGAATCCTCTAGGTGCTTTCCCACAGTGTCGAAAGCATTTTGCATCAGACGACCGTTGAAAATATTGTGGCAAGCTTTGTCTTTTAAATTGACACAGATGTTTTTAACTCAACTTTGTCTCTCTCAATTAAAGGAATGTATATAACCAGTAACTTTATGACTTATCTGCACATATAGATCCTTTGTATCTTCATGTATGTAACCAGTAACTTTATGGCTTATCTGCATATAGAACCTTTGTCTCTTCATGTATGTAACCAGTAACTCTATGGCATATCTGCAGATAGATCCTGTGTCTCTTTATGTATGTAACCAGTATATTTATGGCTTATCATCACATAGATCCTGTGTCTCTTTATGTATGTAACCAGTATCTTTATGGCATATCTGCAGATAGATCCTGTGTCTCTTTATGTATGTAACCAGTATCTTTATGGCTTATCTGCAGATAGATCCTGTGTCTCTGTATGTATGTAACCAGTATATTTATGGCTTATCTGCAGATAGATCCTGTGTCTCTTTATGTATGTAACCAGTATCTTTATGGCTTATCTGTACATAGATCCTGTGTCTCTTTATGTATGTAACCAGTATCTTTATGGCTTATCTGCAGATAGATCCTGTTTCTCTTTATGTATGTAACCAGTATCTTTATGGCTTATCTGCAGATAGATCCTGTGTCTCTTTATGTATGTAACCAGTATCTTTATGGCTTATCTGCACATAGATCCTGTGTCTCTTTATGTATGTAACCAGTATATGTATGGCTTATCTGCAGATAGATCCTGTGTCTCTTTATGTATGTAACCAGTATCTTTATGGCTTATCTGCAGATAGATCCTGTGTCTCTTTATGTATGTAACCAGTATCTTTATGGCTTATCTGCAGATATATCCTGTGTCTCTTTATGTATGTAACCAGTAACGTTATGGCTTATCTGCATATTGATCCTGTGTCGCTTCATGTATGTAACCAATTCCTTTATGGCTTATCTGCAGATAGTTCCTTTGATAGGTGGGTCCATACAGGTCGACACATCACAGTCACAAAATGTTCACCGGATAGTTCAGTCGCCAGGGTCAAACTAAGAAATCCTGATGTAAGCATAAAAATGTTTAAATTTTGTTTATTGTATTACAATAAGGATATTACATGAGTGGTCATTCAATACGAAATTTTATTAAACGAGTTTAATAAAATTTTGTATTGAATGACCACGAATGTTATATTCTATTTATATCATAAATTCGACGATTATTAGCGCAAAATATATATAACGTCGCTATATATCGGTCATTTTCAATGCTTTTCATTATGACGTTACGTAGCATTGTTATTACACTAGTTATATACCGAAAAATATAGAATGACGTTATTTCATGCTGGCGACGTCATTTATGATATAAACAACATAAACTACAGCAGTGTAAACATAAGGATCACCAATGCTAAAAACATAATCCTTTCCCGCATACAACAGATCTGCAGCAGCCGATTAAGATTACACAAACATGTGATTTCTCATGATGAGCAAATTCTCCACTTGTCATAATGTAAACAAAAGCTGTCTGCTGCAGATGCATCAAAAGCTAAATGTGAGGAAGGGTTAAGCTTTTTAAATTCAATTTACAGCTCCAATATTGTTCATGAATACAACAGTAACTATGAGAAATAACCCTTTCCCACATACGACAATTCTGCAGCAGACGACTTTGAACATATTTTGTCAAAAATTGGAAAATCTCTATAATTGAATGGATAACCTATGACTAAAAGGTAAAAACATTGTGGCAAAAGGAGAAATTGCTTGTTTTGAGCAATTTCTTCTTTTGTCACTATGTTTTCAAAAAGCTGTCTGCTGCAGAGTTGTCAGAAAGTGTCTATATGAGGGAAAGGGTTAACAGAAACTATGAGAAATAAACCCTTTCCCACATGCAGAGGATATTAGAAGGCAAAGGGGGAAATTATTCATAATCAACAACTTCTTCTTTTGCCAGAATGTTTTCAACTTTTTCTAATAATGAAACATTTATTTTGAGAGATTCGTTGTATGTTGGAAAGGGTTAATACACCTTGTTTTCAATAGTAGTCTGATTTCCAATTAAGTCAGTTTTGTAATTTTCACCTAATGATAATAGTAAGAAACTATTCAAGAACTACTTTTATTTATAGAGAATTTCTAAATGTTTGCCTTAACCCTTTCCCACATATAACAAAACTGCAGCAGACAACTTTGAAATCATCTGGAGAAGAAAAAGGAAAATCTCTTCATACAAAAGTTCAGATTTAGAATAGAGTTGACAACATTGTAACAAAGGGAGAAATTGCTCATCATGAGCAATTTCTCATTTTGCCACAATGTTTTTAAATGTCGTCTGCTGCAGAGGTATCAGAAAGTGTTTATTTGTGTGAAAGGGTAATACTTTAAATCAAAGTCATCTGCTGCAATTTTGCTGCATACATGTGTAAGAGGGTTTACTAGTGTGAAGGAAAGTTAACCCTTTCCCTCATACGACAATTCTGCAGCAGACGACTTTGAACGTATTTTGTCAAAACATAGAAAATCTCCATAGTTAAAAGGATAACCTATGACAAAAAGTGGAAAACATTGTGGCAAAAGGAGAAATTGCACGTTTTGTGCAATTTCTTCTGTTGTCACTATGTTTTCAAAAAGCCGTCTGCTGCAGAGGCGTCAGAAAGCGTCTGTATGAGGGAAAGGGTTAACATAGCCAAAATACTGAAATTAGAGCAAATTCTGAATTATATGTTTTGATATCTTTCCAGGTATATCCCATAACCCGACACATACGAGGACGAGTAATTCTGATATCAAACACAGGGTACCAGGCGTTAAAGCTACTCAAGAATTTGTTTGAACAGTTACAATACAAAATTAGCATCAGTACAGAGAAAACTACCGAGGTAATAAATATTCTAGACACTTTTCCACATACAACAAGTCTGCAGCAGATATCTTTAATCCTTTCCCTCACATAGACACTTTCTGACGCCTCTGCAGCAGACGGCTTTTTGAAAACATAGCGACAAAAGAAGAAATTGCTCAAAACGAGCAATTTCTCCTTTTGCCACAATGTTTTCCACTTTTAGTCATAGGTTATCCATTCAATTAAAAAGAAATATGTTCAAAGTCGTCTGATGCAGAGTTGTCGTATGAGGGAAAGGGTTAAAATATAAAGGCAAATATAGACAATTTCTATAAATGAAGAATAATTATTGATTGGAGTTGAAAACAATGCGACAAAAGAAGAAATTGCTCATCGTTTATTGTTACATTGTTTTCAAAATTCGTCTGCTGCAGATGCATAAAAAATGGATCTGCATATGAGTAGGGGTTAATTAACCCTTTCCGTTATCTGGATGCTTTGTTACGCCTTTGAAGCAGAGGATATTTGAATAAATCGTGACAAAAGGAGAAATTGCTCATAATAACCAATTTCTTTTTTTATCACACTGTTTCCAGCTCTATTTGATGATTAAACTCTCATTCATTGAGTTTTCCACATTTATGCAATTATACGTTTCTAAAGATGTCTGAAGCAGACAACTTTGGAATCATATAGGTATAATTGTGGAAAAATCTATAAATGACACTGTAATTATTATATAGTGTTGAAAACATTGTGGCAAAAGGGAGAAATGGCTCATCATTTTGTTAAAAGTCGTCTGTTGCAGAGGCGTCAGAAAGCATCTGTAGGTAAAAAGGATTAAGAGACTTTTATGAATGAAAAGAACTGGAATTCAAAGTCTTTTAAATTTCATATCAATACAGAATAGAAAACATTTTGAGGAATGAATATTTTAACAGTTTTTAGCTCTACTGGCCAAAGGCCAGAAGGGCTTATGTCGTGGCGATTCGTCCGTCGTGCGCGCGTGCGTCCGTCTGTCCGTCCGTAAACAATTTCTTGTTAACACGATACAGCCTTCACTTTTGATTGTATCTCATCCAAACTTATACAGTAGTTAGATATCTATGAGAGCTCGGTTCCTTTCGAAAACCAGCCACAGATCCGCCCATACATGACTGGATTATGGCTCTTGAAATGGTCAAAATTGCTATGAAAGAGCTTGTTAACACGATACAGTCTTCACTTTTGATTGTATCTATACCAAACTTATACAGTAGTTAGATATCCATGAGAGCTCGGTTCCTTTCGAAAACCAGCCAGATCTGCCCATGCATGACTGGATTATGGCCCTTGAAATGGTCAAAATTGCTATAATAGAGCTTGTTAACACGATTTATTTTTAATTGTATCTCAACCAAACTTATACAGTAGTTAGATATCCATGAGAGCTTGATTCCTTTCGAAAACAAGCCAGATCCACCCCATGCATGACTGAATTATGGCCCTTGAAATTGTCAAAATTGCTATAATAGAGCTTGTTAACACGATTTATTTTTAATTGTATCTCAACCAAACTTATACAGTAGTTAGATATCCATGAGAGCATGACTGGATTATGGCTCTTGAAATGGTCAAAATTGCTATGAAAGAGCTTGTTAACACGATACAGTCTTCACTTTTGATTGTATCTCAACCAAACTTATACAGTAGTTAGATATCCATGAGAGCTCGGTTCCTTTCGAAAACCAGCGAGATCTGCCCATGCATGACTGGATTATGGCCCTTGAAATGGTCAAAATTGCTATAATAGAGCTTGTTAACACGATTTATTTTTAATTGTATCTCAACCAAACTTATACAGTAGTTAGATATCCATGAGAGCTTGATTCCTTTCGAAAACAAGCCAGATCCGCCCCATGCATGACTGAATTATGGCCCTTGAAATTGTCAAAATTGCTATAATAGGGCTTGTTAACATGATACAGTCCTTATTTTTTATTGTATCTCAATCAAACTTACACAGTAGTTAGATATCCATGAGAGTTTGGTTCATGTCTAAAAAACGTCTTCACCAAACTTAGATGGTATTTGAATATTGATGACATATTGATTCCTTTTGAAACAAGCCAGATCAATGCCAGTAGAGCATAGGCCCTCATTTTCTCATAATAGTTTCAGAAGTCCTCTGCTGCAGAAGCATCAAAAGTCTGTATCCGGAAAGGGTTAATGGAGAATGCTTAACTCTTTCCCACATATAAAAGCTTTCTGAAGACCTCTACAGCAGTCAAATTTTTAGAAAACATTGTGACAAAGGAAGAAATTGTTCAAAACAAGGATAGGATTGCTGCAACTAACTGTTTCATCTTGAGGGCGCATGTTTATTTTCAGGAAGTGAAGGAGATCATTAAAACTGAAGCCTCCAAGGATGAAAATCGCTACCTTGACTCTTTTGTCATCATCATCTATGGAAACCCGGACAACTTTAAATTTGGTTTCATTGCAGAGATGTTAAATCCAGAAAATGCACCAAGTCTTATTGGAAAACCAAAGTTACTCTACGTTATTGGTAAGCTAACAAATCTACAGCAGACAACTCATCTCTGAAACAGTATTGAACATTTCCGAAAATGAAACTTTAACCCTTTCCCTCATACGACAATTCTGCAGCAGACGACTTTGAACATATTCTGTCCAAAAACAGAAAATCTCTATATTTGAACGGCTAACCTATGACTAAAAGTGGAAAACATTGTGGCAAAAGGAGAAATTGGTCGTTTTGAGCAATTTCTTCTTTTGTCACTATGTTTTCAAAAAGCCGTCTGCTGCAGAGGTGTTAGAAAGCGTCTATATGAGGGAAAGGGTTAATTTAACATTGAATAGAGTTGAAAAATATTTAGGCAAATCGAGAAATTGTTTGTTTTTCATTATGTTTATTATGAGATTTGAAAAGCAATATCTTCTAGTCTAAATTCGTGAAAAGAAATCAGTTAATTAATTTAAGGTACCCAAGTTTGAACAAAATTCATGAAATTTGAGACATTTCGTAGATAGGACTATCAGATTATGCATGTTTAACCCTTTCCCACATACAACAAATGAACAGCAGACGACTTAAAACGTCTTTGCCAATCAATAAATAATCTCTATAAATATAGGTATAATTAGTAAAGAAAGTTGAAAACATTCTCCTTTTGCCACAATGTTTTCAAAAGTCGTCTGCGGCAGACACGTCGGAAAGCGTCTATATGTGGAAAAGGGTTAATTCTTGTTCCAAGTCCTTTCCCGTTCTACCAAATATTTGTTGACCGCCTCAGTGGTGTAGTGGTAACGCACCAACCTGAATTACAGACTCAGATTAGTAATGTCTCTGCATCAATGTCAATTTAATTGCGTCAACAACGCAGGAAACGCACTCTGGAGAAAACATTGTACGGGGCTCCTGCAGTTAAAGTCTACTTTGTGAAATGCTTAAATTTTAAAAAAAAACACACAACATGTATAACACTTGACCAGCTATTTTATGCACCATCAAAAGAACTTCTTTTAACAATTATTCTGGATGAAATTTCAAGCAATAATCATATACAAATCATTAAATGAACAGTGTCCTCAATACTAAATACACTAAAATACTTTACTAACAAGCAGTTACAATTACCAAAACTAAACCTAGAATTCTTCAGAAAATATCATACCAATTCAGGACCAAAATTTTAGAATGATATTTCCTTTCAAATTCGAACTGCAAATTCATTAAATTCCTTTAATAAATTATATTTAGCATGGACTTTCACTGGTTGATTTAGAATTGAAGTAAATATTTTGTATAACACTTTTCTTTGTCAAGCCCGCTTGCGTGCGCTCGACATACCTGTCACAATGGTAGTTTGGTGTATGTATGTGCGTGTGTGTATGCGTCCTTGAGTCCGTGCATCTGTCTGTCCAAACCTTGTCCGGCCTCATCTTAACCATGCATTATAGGATTTCCATGAAACTTGGCACAAACGTTCACCATGATGAGGCAGCATGTCATGCACAAGTCCCAGGTCTGTACCTCAGATGTCAAGTTCACACTTATAGGTCAAAGATAAAGAACTAGGGCCATATCTTAATCATGCATCATAGGATTTCCAAGAAACTTGGCACAAACGTTCACCATGATGAGGCAGCATGTCACGCGCAAGTCTCTGGTCTGTACCTTAAATGTCAAGTTCACACTTATAGGTAAAAGATAAAAAAAACTAGGGCCACATCTTAACCATGCATCATAGGATTTCCAAGAAACTTGGCACTAACGTTCACCATGATGAGGCAGCATGTCACACACAAGACCTAGGCATGTACCTCAAATGTCAAAGGTCAGACAAATAGGTCAAAGATCAAAACGAGTACTGTTTGATAGGACTGTACCTTGTCTGGCCCACATTTCAACCATGCATCATAGGATTCCCAAGTTACTGTGCAAACATGTTCACCATGATGAGGTGAAGTGTCCCACACAAGACCTAGGCCTATACCGTTAAGGTCAAGGTCACACTAAGAGGTCAAAGGTCAAAATGAGAAACCATGCATCATAAGATTCCCAAGTTACTGGGCACACATGTTCGCTATGATGAGGTGATGCTGGCAGAAGTGAAAACAAATTTTTGAAAAAGAGGAGACTGTTCTCTTTTAACTCTTTCCCACTTGTAGATGCACTTTGAAGCATATGCAGCAGACAATTGTTATCATTACTGTTCTGAAGTTGGATGCTGTGTCGGCTACAATTATTTGTTTGGAAAACTTCTCAATAAGATCTAAACAAAAGCTTTCCTATGGTTTCCTATGATTTTGTCCACTACTGACAACACTTCTCTACATAATTAATGTCCACATTCCAAAAGTGGGATTGAAGTTCCAAAAACGCAAAATATTCCATTATTCAAAAGATATTCTGTTTAAGGATTTATTATTTAATGAGGATAAGTACATGTGTCTTTCAATACATGTGTCGGTGTGTAAAAGTATTTCTATGTTAAATATGCCTGAACCTTTCATACACAAAATATACTAAAAATGATGTATGTTAAACTTCAGAATAATAGTGTATCTCAAAAATAAAAACAAAATGTTGTACTTTGACATTTTACAACAACTTCTGTATCGCTTAATTAACTGCTATCAGGTCAATTCTTTGTCAGTTTGTGTTGCAATTGCATGGAAGATCACTATGTCTTTTAAAATCTTTGGAGTGGGCTCGACATGTTGCCTGTGGGTATCTAGTTTGAATAGTTTTATGTTTTGTATCTTTTCTGTATCAGGAGATGAGGAGATTGTACACCAAGTGAATGAGATCAAATGGTTGAACGATGACCCAGACTATATGCTGGCTTCTACAGGTAGGTCAGCCATCTTTCTATGTACCCTTTCCCTCATACAACAAAACTGCAGCAGACGACTTTGAAAATCTATATAAATCAAGGTAAAGTTATTGTTTAAAGTGAGCAATTTCTCCTTTTGTCAAAGTGTTTTCAACAGTAACTGTTGTCTGCAGCAGAGGCGGCAAAAAGCGTATATATGTTGGAAAGGGTTAATTAATAAACCTTTCCCTTTATACAGGAGTAATTTAATACCTTTATGCCATATTTCTTTTTAAAAACACTGTAGATAAGGAGAAACTGGTCAATACATTTAATAGCAATATCTCCTCCCCCCACAATGTATGAAACCTTTATAACAAATTACTTACTTTTTCCAGATAATTGAGTTGTCCCACAGATGTATTCAAAGCAGATGACTCCTAACTCATTCCCAGATAACAACAAATCTGCAGCAGTCAACTTTAAAAACCTCTCGGCAAAAATCTGAAAAATTCTCTGTAATTACACATTATGATTAATTTCAACTGTTGTCACAATATTTTCAAGAGGCATCGGAAATGCGTCTGTTTAACCCTTTCCCATTTACAACAAATCTTAAACATGTAAGCAAAAATATGGCAACTCTCTATAAATGTAGGTATTATCACTGAATCTAGTTGAAAACATTGTGGCAAAAGGAGACATTGCTCATCATTAGCAATTTCTTCTTTCGTCACAATATTTTCAAAAATTGTCCGCGTTATAGGCATCAGAAAGAGTCTGTATGAGTGAAAGGGTACAGGAAAGGGATAAAAAGAATACGTGAAGGTGTCTGTGAACCTTGTTCTAAATTTGATTTTTTCAAAAACATCTGAAGCAAAGCATGGAAAACCTTAAGAAATATGTTTTATACTGAGAAGTTGCCTATGTTTGCAGTGAAGTACAAATAATAATTACAAATATTGTTCCCATGCATTTCAGGTTTTAATGGTGTCATGTTCTACATCTATATACTGTGTATGTTTGTTCATGAACTGTCAGCCAAGGACATATGGAAGCTTGTGAGTAGTGTCAACCCTTTCCCATACGTAGATGCTTTTTTACACCACCAAAGTAGACAACTTTTAAAAACATAGAAATATTGCTCATTCGGTCATTGTGTACTTACCTTTGAACAAGATTACATTATGAAATTGTTGCTGCGTGTTAGCTCACCTGCGCAAGAAGTGCTGAAGGTGAGCTATTGTGATCGCCTTTTGTCTGTCCTGCCCCGTAAATAATTTCTTTAACCGTTTTTCGACTTACAACAAATCTGCAACAGACGACTTTGAAAACTTCTACTTAAAAATATGGAAAATCTCTATAATTGTAGGTAATTACTGCAAAAAGTTGAAAACATTGTGGCAAAAGGAGAAATTACTCAAAACGAGCAATTTCTCCTATTGTCACAATGTTTTCAAAAGTCATCTGCAGCAGATGCGTCAAAATGCGTCTATAGATGGGAAAGGGTTAAATAACATCTCCTCTTAACCCTTTCCCTCATATAGACGCTTTCTGACGCCTCTGCAGTAGACGGCTTTTTGAAAACATAGTGACAAAAGAAGAAATTGCTCAAGACGAGCAATTTCTCCTTTTGACACAATGTTTTCAACTTTTAGTCATAGGTTATCCATTCAATTATAGAGATTTTTCTATAGTTTGACAAAAATATGTTCAAAGTCGTCTGCTGCAGAATTGTCGTATGAGGGAAAGGGTTAAACCACTCGGTCCATCGCTGCCAAACTTCACAGGAATAATCATTTGGTGGTACTCTTTAACAATTGTTCAAATAATTAAATTAAATTCACAACTCTGGTTGCTGTGTCATCCGAAAGGGGTTAAAATGACAAAACTTTAAAAATCTTGTCGGAAAGTTCTAGTCCGATTTAAAAACAATTTAGCACAAATGTTACTTGGATGACCCTCTATCATGTTTTTTTCAAATAATTTCCTATCCATCGACAAACATGGACGCCACGGGGCGGGGCTTCTTTTCCTAATATGGTATGAAGTAAAATCTTAATAATCTTATGGTCATAATGTACTGGCCTGATTTGAAAATAATTTAGCACAGATGTTCCTTGGGTGACCCTCTATCAAGTTTGTTCCAATAATTTTGATATTTTAAATAAATTGGCCTGCAGTTGTAGAGTTTGTTTTCCTTATATTGTATATATAGTAACAATTTAAAAAATATTCTTGCCAGAAAGTACTGGCCTGATTTGAAAATAATTTAGCACAAATGTTCATTGGGTTTGGGTGACCCGCTTTGAAGTTTGTTCAAATAATTCTAATCCATTGAGGTCACAATACACTAAATAAATTCCTTCTTTGTTTCCATGTAAATCGACCAACTTCAGTCATCAATTGTCACACTTTCTAAGCATTTCCCATAGAGAACACCATATATCATTGAAAAGAGTTACCTCTTAGCTTTAAAACAATCCAAAGAAAATGTGGGGTCATGTATTATGCAAGAAAGAACTCACCAGGCGAAAATGGTTACCGTCATTTACGACAAAAAAGGTCCCGGACAAACTGGTGTTTAGCATTCTCTACTTTCACTTTCAGACAAGGTCAAAAAAATAAAAGTCATCAAATCAATCATTTCCAGTGCATCCTATACACATTCGCAATGCATTTAAACTCATTGTCATATATTCAATACACACTGGTGATGGTATACACTCATTTCTACACAAACAAAGGTTTATTTAGGGACTTCAGTAGTGTAGATCAAAGGGTCCGCGGATGTATTTAGCGTAATTTGACCTTGAAAGACATGGCCGACGAGGGGCGCGATTTGTTTTCCTTATATGGTACATTTTAAAATCTTTAAAAATCTTTATGGTCAAAGGGAAGTAAATCGGATTGGCTTGCTGGGAAGACAATTTTGTCCATGGGATTTCAGATGAATATGTAAGACTGAAATTGTCACCCATTGGACAAAAATGATTTTGCTGAAAGTTGAATTCTTTTTTGAAAACTATATTAGCCTTTGAGTGATTTGTAACCAAACCCTGGTTTGCTTTTGACTGTATTGACACCTTCAGAGTGATTTTTAGAACATCCTGTATTTTCTGAAATTTAAAGTGAAATTCAGTGCGGGATAAGGGTGACCTATCATTTGACTTTCTGGTGCTGTAATGGTAGATATAAGAATGGACTTTGATTTAATACAGGTTTGTGGCTTCATTGAGAAGTTGGGAAAGAACCATAATCCGTAATGCTACAATGGTCGCCTATGTAAAATTAATTGCTTCCCTTTGAATATAAATATAAAATTAGGTATAGATTTTTTAGAACTGTGTTCACCACTTTGGTGGTGATCCTTACCTTTGTATTCACTTAAGCCTTTCCCACATATAACTAATCTGCAGCAGACAAATTTGAAAACATCTAGGCTAAACTATAACAAATTATCTATAACTGAAAGAATAATTATTTAATGGAGTTGAACATATTGTGGCAGAAGTAGAAATTGCTTATAAGAGCAATTTCTCCTTTTGCCACAATCATTTCAAAAGTTGTCTGCTGCAGATGCGTCAAAATGCGTCTACAAGTAGGAAGAGGTTAAAACTTGACATTGGACCTCAAGGTCTTTATTTAAATACACCGTTTGCAATGTCCAATCTAGGATTTGGAAAACAAGGGGTGAATTTTAACCAAAAATGTGTCTTTTCAACAAATTGAGGCATTTTCCCGCCTTTGTCTATGTTAAAAAATCCCCCCCCCCCCCCCCCCCCCCCCCCCCCCCCTTCCATACAAATTTAAGGGGGAATAGTCAAAACAGTGTGAGAATTAAATAGCATAATATAATCCCCCCTCCCAGATTGAACACTGCGTTTAAGGAGGACTATAGATTGTCTTACAATTCCTTTTTCTTGTTTTATGTGACAGATGGATCATTTTGCAGACCGCCACAGATTCGCTGTCTCCAGTCACTGCACTCTAACTAAAGAATTCTACTTTTTCCCTGGTCTAACCAATTCAGGTATTTTTTTTGTTTGTCTCTTTAATTGTGTTAAATCATTTTCTGAAAACTCTCTCTTAAGACGAGACTTTACAACTTGTTTGATATTCCCATGCAAACAAAGTGTTTCAGGGGTATACAGTAATAACCACATTGGTCTGTTGATAGAGATGTGTTGATGGGAAACAGAGTTTCACAGAGAGTGTTTCAAGAGTCCAGTCATTTCAACACTATTTAATAATTAAACTTTAGATTTTAGAGGAAGCTGCCATGGCCTAGTGGTAAGCATTGGAGATTTGAAACATCAATCCTAAGTTGCAGCACAATGGTCATGATGGAGTGCCCTTTTGGCAAGGCCAATTGTCTAGCCTAGTACTGGTTTGTTTACCCATGGATCATGAATAAGTGGACTGTCACCGTGAAAACTGTCATATAACTGAAATATTGTTGAAAGCTTTGTAAAATCCTATTGAAACAAAACAAACAAGTAAACAAAGTGTGTCTGGGTTATAAAGTAATGATCACATTGGTCTGTTAAAAGAGATGAGTTGGTGGAAAACAGAGAGTCACTTAGTATTTAACTGAGAGTGTTTCAAGAGTCCACAATTTTAACTCTATTTAACCCTTTTCCCACATACAGACGCTCTCTGACACCTCTATAGCAGACCATTTTTGAAAAGATTGTGGCAAAAGAAGAAATTGCTCATGATGAACAATTTCTTCTTTTGCCACAATGTTATCAACTCTAACCTAAATTTCAACTTCTATATTAAGATAGTTTCCATATTTTTCATATTTTTCGCCAGATGATTTCAAAGTTGTCTGCTGAAGATTATCTGTATGTGGGAAGAGGTTAATAATCATACTTTCAATTATAGAATTGTATCATGTTTTTGCCAAGACATTTTCCAATTCATTTGTTGTGTTTTAAGCTCACCTGAGCTTTGCTCAAGGTGAGTTATTGTGATTGCCTTTTGTCCGGCGTCCGTCGTCCGTCAACTTCTTCTCCTCAGTAACCAGTGGGTCAATTGGGATGAAACTTCACAGAAAGCATCCTCTCAATGACCACACCGGATTTCCTTTAAATTTTTGGGATCCATGTAGAATTCCGGTTTCCATGGCAACGAAATAAAAAAAACTTCAAAATTCTTCTTTTCCCAAACTGGTTGGCAGATTTTTAAATAATTTTGTAGAATTGTTCCTTGGATGACCCTCTATCAGATTCCTTCAAGCCATGTTGATTGGTCGAAAAACATGGCCGCCAGGGGGGGGGGCGGGGCTATTTTGCCTTATATGGCTATAGTGAAAACTTAAAAAATCTTCTCCTCCGAAAGTGTCTGGCCTATTTTTAAATAATTTTGTAGAAATGTTCCTTGGATGACCCTCTATCAGATTCCTTCAAACCATGTTGATTGGTTGAAAAACATGGCCGCCAGGGGGGGCGGGGCTATTTTGCCTTATATGGCTATAGTGAAAACTTAAAAAATCTTCTCCTCCGAAAGTGTCAGGCCTATTTTCAAATACTTTTGTAGAAATGTTCCTTGGATGACCCTCTATCAGATTCCTTCAAGCCATATTGATTGGTCGAAAAACATGGCCGCCAGGGGGGCGCGGCTATTTTGCCTTATATGGCTATAGTGAAAAATTAAAAAATCTTCTTCTCCGAAAGTGTCAGGCCGATTTTCAAATAATTTTGTAGAAATGTTCCTTAAGTGACCCACTTTCAGATTCCTTCAAGCCATGTTGATTGGTCAAAAAACATGGCCACCAGTGGGCAGGGCTATTTTGCATTATATGGCTATAGTGAAAACTTAAAAAATCTTCTCCTCCAAAAGTATCTGGCTGATTTTCAAATAATTTTGTAGAAATGTTCCTAGGGTGACCCTCTATCAGATTTCTTTAAGCCAAGTTGATTGGTCGGAAACTATGGCAGCCAGGGGCCGGGGCTTATATAGCTAAAGTGAAAAAAAGCAAAAAACAGGTGAGCGATTCCAGGGCCATCATGGCCCTCTTGTTTTTGTATGTGGTAAAGGGTTATTTATTTTTCTCAGAATTAAGTCAGGACGTCCAAAACATGGATCCAAGAGACATGGATATGTACCTGCAGATGTTGGAGCACAGTAAGATGCCTACCTACAACATGCGACTTATGTTTGTTGGGTTGTACGGGGCTGGTAAAACATCTACCGCCCGGAGAATTATGGGTAAACCAATAGATGATGTAACAAGTACGGATGGAATTGATGTTTACATTGGAAAATGCAAAATTGACATCCGTAATGAAATTTGGACCACTTTAGAAGGTAACATAAATAGAACTTGATACGAAAAGTCAGGCAAAAAGGGTCTTGTTACACAGAATATTGAAGACTTAACCCTTTCCCACATACGACAAACCTACAGCAGATGTCTTTGAAAGATATGGAAAAACTCTTAAAAATGAAGGTATAATTATTGAAATAGAGTTGAAAACATTTTGGCAAAAGGAGATATTGCAAGTTTTGAGCAATTTCTTCTTTTGTCACAATGTTTTTAAAAATCGTCTGCTGCAGAGGCGTCGTAAAGTGTCTTTATGTGGGAATGGTTAAGTAACCTGTACACAGTCTCACAAGAGCCCGCACTATTGGTCAGTATTTAGAGGAGCATTTAGAAGACCCAGTATTCTAAACTAAAACAAAACGCTTGAATTGTAGAATTAAGGGTTTCACTACGTAACTCTTTCCTACCTGCAGAAGCATTTTAATGCAGCGAACAACTTTTGAAAACAATGTGGCACAATGTTTTCACCTAGTCAAAAAAAAGGAACCATTTTCTTTTATTCTTTTAAAGAGATTTTCTTCCTTTTTTATGCAGATGTTTTCAAAATCAACTGCTGCAATTTTTTTGTTTGTGGGAAGAGGCTAGTGATATTACTGATAATAATAACACTAGAGAAAGTAAGTATTTAAGTTATAATGAACTTTTCCAACAACGTTTCACAATATCTATGCTCCATAGGACTCTAATGTCACTTATATCGGGGAATGGGGTAAGGACTGTATCCTGTGATTTCATTTTACAGACAGAGAATCCAACATGCCATACACCAAACTTTCCCGATTATTGCTGACTGACGAGGAATCTGCAGGTAAAATACCCGACATTAAAACCCTGGAGAAGACTCAAACAGAGAAGCCAAGAATTTCCTATCCTAATACTGCAGAAGGATTTTCAAGTCATACTAGTACAGATAGGACTCTTGATGAGTATGGAACTTTGCCCGAAGGGAAAAATAAACGTAAAAGGGCGACGGATCAAAATGATTCACGGATGTCAGTGGATACAGAGGTATGAATCCGGTCACAAGTCTCAAGCCTTAACCCTCATCCCGCTGAATTTCTATATGGGTTATCAACTTATCATTATCCTTATCTGGAGTTACCTGATCTTACCATTACATTATAGAGTCGGGCATACACCAATTATGGTGGTGTCATTTAGACGTGATGTAGCAAGCAAAAGGCTTTAGAGACAAGCTGTGAGTGGACCAACCCGTTTAACCTTTCAAACTTAGAAAAGTAGTTTGCTTCATTATTTATGTTTTGACTTCAAGCATCGGGTTGTTTTGTCCGCTGCAGAGGTTACGGAAATCAATTGTATATTTACTAATTGTTCAAATGCAAAATCGATATAACATGGGTGGTGACCAAGCTAGAAGCCATTTTCAGTTTATGCCAGATGTACTGATTTCCTGTAGAATGCTGGGTACCAGACTACATTGTTGGTTCATGCCAGATGTACTGATTTACTATAGAATGCAGGGTACCAGACTACATTGTTGGTTCATGTCAGATGTACTGATTTACTATAGAATGCCGGGTACCAGACTTCATTGTTGGTTCGTGCAAGATGTACTGATTTCCTGTTGAATGCCGGGTACCAGACTACATTGGTGGTTCATGCCAGATGTACTGATTTACTATAGAATGCTGGGTACCAGACTACATTGTTGGCTCATGCCAGATGTACTGATTTACTATAGGATGCTGGGTACCAGACTACATTGTTGGCTCATGCCAGATGTACTGATTTACTATAGAATGCCGGGTACCAGACTACATTGTTGGTTCATGCCAGATGTACTGATGTACTATAGAATGCTGGGTACCAGACTATATTGTTGGTTCATGCCAGATGTACTGATTTACTATAAAATGCCGGCTACCAGACTTCATTGTTGGTTCATGCAAGATGTACTGATTTCCTGTCGAATGCCGGGTACCAGACTACATTGGTGGTTCATGCCAGATGTACTGATTTACTATAGAATACCTGGTACCAGACTACATTGTTGGTTTATGCCAGATGTACTGATTTACTTCTTCTGTAAATTGTGAAGAGGGTTACAATTGGGCAATGTTATACCAAACTTGAGCTTGGTGACTATAGGGAAGATCCAGATCAACCAGAGCCCCCATGCAGTCTGCTGTAGAAATGTTCCTATATTTCTCACATGTAGACGCAATTTGACACATCTGCAGCAGACATTTTGAAAACATAATAAAAAATAAATAAAAGTGCTCTTAAGAAGCAATTTCTCCTTTTGCCACCATGTTATCAACTCTTTTCAATAATCAAATTTTCCTTATAGAAATTATCCATACTGTTGACTAGACGTTTCATAAGTCGTCTGCTGCTGATTTGTCGTATGTGGGAAAGGACTTACTAGGTATTTATTGTTCCTTTTTTTTCTTTTGTCACGAAATACCTTTATATGTTTCAGACTGGTTCCCTGGATTTAGAATCAAGAGAGGGCTCCGTCTCGTCTGATTTTGAAATGTTTGACAATGATGGGTTGGGGGAAAACAGAGAGTCACTTAGTATTGCACACAGAGTGTTTCAAGAGTCCAGAGAAAACAGAGGTAAAATAAAAATGAGGTCTTTAACGGTTTCCCACATACATCACATCTGCAGCAGACAGCTTTGAAAATATCAAGGCAAAGAAAAGTAGAAAATATCTTGAGATATAAGTGAAGTTAGTATATAGAGTTGAAAACATTGTGGTAAAAGGATAAATTGCTTGTTTAGAGCAATTTGTATCTTAGTCATAATGTTTTCAAAAGTCGTCTGCTGCAGAGGCAATAGGAAGCATGTGTATATGGGAAAGGGTTTAAATCTTGAACATCTGAATAGCAAAACCATTGCCAGAATAATTCTAATTTCTTCCTAGGTTGTTATTGTCAAGTTAACATTTACAGAGTAACAGTAGTGCTTTGTCTTAGATGTTGCCTTGCGTGAGTTTTTAAAGCATACTTTTACATTCAGTGTTTCAAACGTTTGTGTGTTTCATTTGTCATCAACCTTTCACACATGGATGACTATTGTTTCTGCGTCATGAGCTTGATTTAAAAGTGTTTGCGCCAAGTTTATAAAACGTGTGTTTGTGTATATAATGCAATAAGCATTATTTGCTGTCATAAGATTATTGTGCTAGCTTGACCTTTACCCATACTTTCATTTATAGAAATTTTCCATATTTTTTCTTCAATAAGTCTTCTGCTGTTGTTTTATGTGGCAAAGGGTAAAAGATTAACTTCAAGGTGAAGGTCAAGATTCAACTGCAAATCTGAAATAATGAAGTTTAGTTCACAAAACTTGGTATAATTTATGCATATGGGAGATTAACTCTTTCTCACTTGTAGACGCTTTCTGACGCCTCTGCAGCAGGCGACTTTTGAAAACATTGTGACATCCTTTTTCCACGATGTTTTCAACTCTATTTTATAATTAAACTCTCATTTATGGAGATTTTTCACGTTTTTGTCAATATGTTTTCAATTCCGTCTGCTGCAGAATTATTGTATGTGGGAAAGGGTTAAGGACCTTGGAACTTTTTTTGGGCAAAAGCAAAAGGTTTATTTCAAGGTCAGACATCAAAATCAGGATTACACCCACTTCTTGAATGTACCAAAGGATTAAAAGTATTTTCCTTATTGTGTATTGTATTAATGTTTGTTTGTTATATATTTTGGTTGGTGGCCTTGAATTACTATTAAACTTTTTAAAAATATAATTTAAACTTATTAGTAAGCTGTAATTTTATCTTTAACCCTTTCCCTCATATAGACGCTTTCTGACGCATCTGCAGCAGACGGCTATTTGAAAACATAGTGACGAAAGAAGAAATTGCACAAAACGTGCAATTTCTCCTTTTGCCACAATGTTTTCCACTTTTTGTCATAGGTTATTCATAAAATTATGGAGATATTCTATGTTTTGACAAAATATGTTCAAAGTCGTCTGCTGCAGAATTGTCGTATGAGGGAAAGGGTTAAACATAAACAAAAGTTATTAATTATCTACTTTGACTGGTTATAGGAGACACTTACAAAGAGGCGTCCGTGTCACTGTGGGACTTTGCAGGCCAGTTCATCTACTACGCCACACACCAACTGTTCTTTAGTCCTAAAGCCATTTACTTATTAGTCATGAACATGGAGGATGACCTTGAAAAGACCATCCTTGACAACTGGTACTTCGACCTCCGAGGAAAGAAATCAATAGATGCTCAGGGTATGTAGCGCGGTAGCTTACCTACTTTCTCTTTATCTTAATCCTTTCCCACATATAGACGCATTTTGACGCCTCTGCAACAGACGACTTTTTGAAAAGGAGAAGCTGCTCAAAAAGTGCAATTTCTCCTTTTGCCGCAATGTTTTCATCTTTATTCAATAGCTAAACTGTCATTTATAGAGATTTTCCATATTTTTTCCTAGACGATTTCAAAGTCGTCTGCTGCAGATTTCTTGTATGTGGGAAAGGGTTACTCACATACATCAAATCTGCGGATCTGGTGCAATGCATTCAAAAGTCGGTTTCTACAGATGATCAAAATGTGCCAGTATGTCGAAAAGGGTCAATATCAAAATGAGCAATATCTCCTTTTGTCACAAGGTTTTCAACTGTATTCCATAGTTATGCAATCATTTATCAAAGATTTTGTCAAGATGTTTTTGAAGTTGTCTGCTGCAGATTTGTTGTATGTGGAAAAGGGTTAACTTTAACACTGTTAGGTTTATCTGAATTCTGCCGAGGTATTGGGTTGAAACAGCTAGGTCATGCTATGACAAATGAAAACAGATTTCTAAATTGAAATGAATTGTAAGTAACTTTCTTAGTGGACACTGTTAACATTTTCAGGTGGAGTGATATTTTGGTTAAGATCTATATATAGTTATGCGAAAGGTCCACAACCAGGAATTCCCACTATTGTGTTGGTAGGGACCCATAGGGACAAACTTCATGGGGTAAGCTCACAAATTAGTTTATTACTTATTACTTGACCCTTTCCCACATACAACATATCAGCAGCAGGCAAACACATGGAAAATCTACATTATTGAAAGTCTTATTACTGAAAAAGTTGAAACATTGCGGCAAAAGGAGAAATTGCTTGTTTTGAGCAACTTCTGCTTTTGCCACAGTGTTTTCAAAAGTCATCTGTGCAGAGGCATCAAAATGTAGGAAAGGGTTAACTCTTGCAGCAGAATACTTTTGAAAACAATGTGGGAAATGGATTGCTCAAAATGAGTTTTTTTCCCCTTTTCCTGCAATGCTTTTAACTCTGTATCAAAAATGTGTTAATTTTAATCTGCATGATACAAGTATATTTTTAAAGCAGACTACTCTACAATTAACCCTTTCCCTCATATAGACGCTTTCTGACGCCTCTGCAGCAGACGGCTTTTTGAAAACATAGTGACAAAAGAAGAAATTGCACAAAACGTGCAATTTCTCCTTTTTCCACAATGTTTTCCACTTTTTGTCATAAGTTATTCATTCAATTATGGAGATTTTCCTTTTTTTGAAAAAATACGTTCAAAGTCGTCTGCTGCAGAATTGCCGTATGGGGGAAAGGGTTAACATATATCGGGTAACCCGTCCATATGATCTGTTTAGTGGCTTTCAAATTGAAAATCTTGACAGATACAAGTTTTACACATTCCCGCTATAGAAAATCTACAGCTAGAGACTTGGAAATCACCTTAGCAAAAACTTAGAATATCTCAAAAAATGAAAGTAGATCTATTAAATAAAGATAAAAAAGGTAAAGGTTAAAAAAGTAGAAATAAGGGAAAAGTTTTGTTTATAGTTTGCTATATATTGGATTTTTATTTGTCTTAAACCAAGAATATAAATGAAAGATTTCAACAAAAGTGAATCATTGCTGATAGTGATCCTCACTTACCTGTTTAGGCCTTTTGCAGTGGATGGCATAATGAGCAATATCGTACTTTCCTACAGCATTTTCTTATATTGAGCAATTTCTCCATTTGCCACAATGTTTTTTAACTCTATTTAATGATTATAATTCCCTACATAGAGATTTTCCAAATTTTTGCTGGTATCTTTACAAAAACGTTTAACACATATGTTGTATACCTGTAGGATGTCGAAGAGCAGCGTATTATAGCCAACTCTCATTTCAACAAAATCAGAGAGTGTTTCAAGGACACGCCACTGGAGTATCACATATGGAACGAGACATTCCTATTGGATAACAGAATGGATGATCCAGAATTAGATAAATTGAAGAAATCATTGATTAACATCGCTAAAGAGATGCCAACTTGGGGGGAGGTGATTCCAGCAAAGTGGGTGGAGCTAGAACAAGCCCTCGAGGATCGCCGTGGAGATGGGCTGTCCTTTATTTCTATGGAGAAACTGAAGAGTATTGATAGAGGACTTGCAAGGCCAATTAATGACGATGAACAGTTGAGATTATTTCTCAGAACCTATCACGAGAACGGAACAGTTATTTACTTTGATGACGCCAACATTCGTGATATGATTATACTGGATCCACAATGGATAATCCATGCTTTTCGATATCTCATCTCAGCTGACCAGTTTGGAAAGAAGTACGGCCATCTTGAAAACGAATGGAGGAGTTTCATCAACTCTGGCAAATTAGAAGTAAAACTTGCCCAGGCTATTTGGCAACAAGACAGGCAGTACGAGTTCTATGAAAACCACGAGAAGCTTCTATACTTCCTGGAGAAACTCGATATTATCTCGAGGGCAAGGGTGTTAAAGGACGACGGGGTCTCTGTAGACAATCTGCCATTTTACTACGTACCATGCTTGCTTACAAATATAGCAGAGGACCAGATTTTAACTATTCCAAGAAATAAAAGTTGTATCAGTACACCTGTCTTATGTCTTGCATTTCGTGGAAATTTTCTACCGCCAGCAATATTCAATCGATTGATTGCCATATGTCTGGGAAGATGGCCAATTGCTAGGCAAGGTAAACGTAACTTGATTTACTGTGGATGTGCAGTGTTTGTCGTCAGCCATGGGAAAGGTGCCGATCTTCATCGTCTGACTATATTCTTCAGAAATTCTAAAATAGGAATTTGGATCACTCGATACACAGCCAAAGGAGCAAAGACTGTTGACGAAAACGTATGTGATACTGTTCGGCGTGTGATCACTGCTGCTGTTAGAAGGGAATTCAGGAGATTCCAGAAAAGCAATGAAACTGAAGAGGAGCCATTCATATACCAGTTACAGTGCATGGAGACGGCCCAGTCCGATTTCCTAGATGACGGTTTACACAACCTGGATGACCTTAAAGAGCTAGCGGATCAGGACTTCTTCTGTGACCGACACACAGACAGATTTCATCCACACGAGTTAGATGTCGTAGAGCTTCTGAAAGAGTGGTTTCCTGACCAGGTACTTCTATATCAGTCTTGATCTCATAATATTAAACCTTTGGGTTGATTGATTGATGGGGTTGAACGCCATTTCAACCATTTTTAGCTCTACTGGCCAAAGCCAGAAGGGCTTATGTTGTGGCGATTTGTCCGTCGTGCGTGCATGCGTGCGTGCGTCCGTGAGTCCGTGAGTCCGTCCGTAAACAATTTCTTGTTAACAGGATACAGTCTTCACTTTTGATTGTATCTCAACCAAACTTATACAGTAGTTAGATATCCATGAGAGCTCGGTTCCTTTAAAAAATCAAAATTGCTATAATAGAGCTTGTTAACATGATACAGTCCTTACTTTTGATTGTATCTCAACCAAACTTATACAGTAGTTAGATATCCATGAGAGTTTGGTTCATTTCTAAAAAAAACGGCCAGATCTACCCATGCATGGCTGGATTATGGCCCTTGAAATTGTCAAAATTGCTATAATACAGCTTGTGAACACAATAGAGCTTCCATTTACTATCTGATCTTCACCAAACTTAGATGGTATTTGAATATTGATGACATATTGGTTCCTTTTGAAACAAGCCAGATCAATGCCAGTAGAGCATAGGCCCTCATGGGCCTCTTGTTCAGTCATATCATGGATGCCAGTTCACCTATTCATGTTTTTCATGTTTTTTTTACACCAGTAATCCACACAACAAACTTTCCAAGCAACTGGCTTCTTTCACATTTTGTCTGCTGCAAAGGCAAAGATAGTCATTTGCTTGCCATTTCTCTGCACACATCCTTTGAAAACATTTGAGATAAATATCAAACTAAATATAGTGCATATCATATGTATACTGAAAATATGCATCCTGTCAACAATGTTATATTATATATCATTTGATATCATTCCTTAATTAATTCCCTTTTCATTATCAAACAATGTTATACATGTACTGTTAACCCCTTTCTGAACACAATACTCTGCAGCAGAATTTTTTTTAACATATCTAATTACATATATTTAAATTAACTAAAAATGAAAGTATAATTATTAAATAGAGTTGGAAACAATGTGGTTAAATGAGTAATTGCCTATAATGCTATTATGAGTAATTTCTCCCTTTGCTATAATGTTTTGAAAACTTAACTGCACTGCAGATGCACCAAAGTGTTGAAATGTATTGATTTGTGCTCTGATTTTCATTTAGGTTCCAGAAACAGTGAGAGTTAGTGGTGTTTCCCCAGTTGGTAATTACTGTCTCTTTTAACCCCTCCCAAATAAAAATCAAAGTACTGAATTGCGGAGGATGTTGGCTCTAGAGTGTTAACAAGATTTTCCTTCAATTTGACCTAGTGACCTATTTTTTGACCCAACATGACCCATGTTAGAACTTGACCTAGATATCATCAAGAGAAACATTCTGATAAAAACATGCTCAAGCTAAAAATGCAGTATCCAGAGTGTTAACAAGATTTTTCTTCAATTTTGCCTAGTGAATTAGTTTTTAACCCGACATGACCCATATTTAAACTTGACCTAGATATCATTTAGATAGAATTCTGACCAAATTTCAAGCCGCTGTAGCCAAAAAAGATGCAGAGTAAACAAGATTTTCCTTAAATTTGGCCCAATTTTTGACCCAATGTGACCCATATTCGAACTTGACCTGGATATCATTAATACAAACATTCTGACAAAATTTCAAATTGCGGCCTCTAAAGTGTTAATAAGATTTTCCTTCAATTTGATCTAGTGACCTACTTTTTGACCCATCATGACCTATGTTCGAACTTGACCTACATATCATCAAGATAAACATTCTGATAAAGTTTCAACGTGCTCAAGTTGAAAATAAGGCCTCTAGAGTGTTAACAAGATTTAAAACCGCAAGGTCATTGTAGATCAATGTAACCTTTTGAGATGGCCTTATTGGTGTTAATGTTAGATCATCAGCTTTGACAGCGAGAGACCAGGGTTCAATTGTAAAGGGGAAATTGCTCCTTTTGCCACAATGTTTTCAACACTATTCAATGGTTAAACATTGATTTTTAGAAAAAAAATCATAGTTTGGTTTAGAGGTTTTTAAAGTCGTCTGCTGCATTATTGTTGATTGTTGGAAAGGATTAAGACATGCACTAGTCCTGGAATAAATTTATCAACAGTTTTTGTAACTTACCAAGGATATGCTGTTGAAAGCAATGTAAAACACTTCAAACAAATAACCGCATTTTAAACGCTGGACAATTGCTTGATTGACTGGGCTTTAACGCCATTTTCAACAAGTTTTCAATCATATCAGGGCGGCCAGTTCACCTACCCATGTGTTTCCTGACTTTCTCACCACACCCGTTTTTCACACAACAATCTTTCCAAGCAACTGGCTCTCTTTCCACATAAACTGTTAGCCCATTGGTGGAAGACGACTGACGCTTGTCACAGTGACTTTTGTCAAACATCGGAAACAATCTTTGCCAAGCTGAGGTTCGAACTCACAACCCCTGGATGGACAGCCCACATCACAGACAACTGAGCTACTGGGGCTCGACCTGGACAATTGAAGGTTGCCAAATAAACTTTCTTTTTCTTAATCAACTGCTTGCACTAGGGAATCTAAATTCAAAATAAGGCCATGTTCCTGTAAGTCCTCAAGCTTGACAGTTTTTAGTTTTTTTTCTTCTTACCTTTCCAGACCATTGGATGGACACATTACCTGGGAAATTGAAGAAAGAAACAGTCAGTCACGCCACATTAGCGAAACTCTCTGAAGCTCTTGGGCAAGACTGGCAACTGTTTGCACTTGCTGAATTGAGAGTAGCAGTATGTATAACAAAATTATATTTTCAAAAGGACTATTAGCCACTTTATTATCCATAGGCATCTTAACCCTTTCCCTCATATAGACGCTTTATGACGCCTCTGCAGCAGACAGCTTTTTGAAAACATAGTGACAAAAGAAGAAATTGCACAAAACGTGCAATTTCTCCTTTTGCCACTATGTTTTCCACTTTTTGTCATAGGTTATCCATTCAATTATAGAGATTTTCTATTTTTTGACAAAATACGTTCAAAGTCGTCTGCTGTAGAATTGCCGTATGAGGGAAAGGGTTAAACCATATCTCCCAAACAACAAAATTGCAGGAGACAACTTTGTAAAACATTTGGGTAAAAATATGGAAACTATTAGTATTGAATAAAGTTGTAATCATTATCAGCAGCGTTCCCTTTTGAAACAATTAGACTTTGTAAAAGTTGTGTGATGCAGATGTGTCAAAGTGTGTCTGCATTTTGGGACAGAATAAATTAAGTATGAGTCTTTCGTCTATATTTCTAAAGTTGTCTAGCCCTTTCCCTTATGCAACATCAGACATTGAGGATATCTACATTAAATGTGGAAAATCTCTATAAAAGAAAGATCAATTATTGTATAGAATTGAAAACATTGTGGCAAATTATGCCTTTTCCCACAATGTTTTCCAATGCTGTCTACTGCATAGGCGTCGAAATGCATGTCTATGTGGGAAAGGACTAGACAATCTGACAACTTTGTATAATGTTGTGGGGAAATGAAAAATTGGTCAGTATGACAGAGTTCTTCCTTTTTCTCATAATGTTTTCAATTTGGTTTAGATATTATGCTTCCAACATTTCCATGTGACATCTTATTTCTTGGATGTTTTAACAGCACAGGTCTTAAGGAATATCATAATGTAAATTGTGTAATTGAAGGTGTTTCAATAAATGTTGCAATTAAAACATTACACTTGCAATTCGTACATTTGAAAGGTTAAGATGTTTCCAAACCAACATTCTTGTAATGTTAAGCCAGCAATACTACAACTGATTTTGCCAATTCTGTATCTCTTTTCCACATGCAGATGCATTTTGACACATCTGTAAAAGGAGAAACTGTTCATTAGCAATTTCTTCATTTACTACATAGTTTTCAAACCTATTCAATAATTATGTTTTCATTTATTAAGATTTTCAATGTTTTGGCATCTGCAAGATATTGGCTGCAAATTTATTGTTTGTGGGAAAGGGTAAATTATGTGTAACTTTAATTTATATGTGCATTCTTGAATTTGAAACTAACTTCCGCATTGATATGTCTGTTGCATAATATTTGACAACACCAACTGATATGCACTAGTTGTGAATAAAATAAACAGTGCTCACTTTCTCTATTTGTCCTTTAATCTATTCCAAAATTGTATTTTCATTTGACTAAACGGTTTCACTTTAAAGAATATATATATTAATAACATTTTAGGTTTGAGTTAAAGTAGAATACATTTTGTGTTTTATCTTTAACCCATTCCTACATACAACAAATCTGCAACATACAACTTTGAATCCTTTTTTGAAAATCTTTATAAATGAAGATAGAACTACCCTAAACAAGTTAAAAATATTGTGACAAATGGTGAAATTGTTTGTTAGAGCAATTTCTCCTTCTTGTCACAATGTTTTCAAAGTCTTTTGCTGGAGAAGTCAAAATGTGTCTTAATGCGAAAAAGGGTTAACTTTGCATATACTATTTTAGGACATTGATTTGGACCACATCCGTGATGATCACAGGTTTGCAAAGCAGCAGATTTATCACACCCTACGACACTGGAAAGATGTTGTGATGAGAGACAGACAAAATGAGGCAACAAACGCAGAACTTTTACGCTTGATGAGGAACTCTTCCATATCTGTCAACATTAGCTGGGAGCGCGTTCAAAATGCTATTGATGGAATTTGTTGAAGCAGCCACCTGTATATAGCCTGTTTAAAATGCTATTGATGGAATTTGTTGAAGGAGCCACCTGTATATATCCTGTTTAAAATGCTATTGGTGGAATTTGTTGAAGCAGCCACCTGTATATAGCCTGTTCAAAATGCTATTGATGGAATTTGTTGAAGCAGCCACCTGTATATATATAGCCTGACCGGTTCCAGCAGTCAATGTTGAATGGGTTAAAATATAAATGAGACAGTATTAATTTTGCTAAAAGATGAACATAATTGTGTAATAAACTGTTTTTTTCAGAATAAAAAGATATAGAACCAGATTCCTCATCATTTCAGGAACTGTGAACATTTAAAGATATTTAAATCAACATAATGTTTTATCTGTTAAGGTTGCACTCATGGTGGAACATATTTTAATTATCTCCCATAATAGGTTTGGTATTAAACATACATATAAATATAAAGTCTATATTATGTTTAGCTCACCTGAGCACAAAGTGCGCAAGATGAGTTATTGTGGTCGCCATATGTCCGTCATGCGGCGTGCGTCCGTTAACATCCTCTCCTCAGTAACCTGTGGGTCAATTAGGATGAAACTTCGCAGCAAGCATCCTCTAAATGTACTCTCCAGAATTCCTTCAAATATTTTGGATCCATGCAGGATTCTGGATTCCATGGCAACCAAACGAGAACAACTTTAAAATTCTTCTTCTCAGAAACTGTTTTGGGCGATTTTCGAATAGTTTTGTAGAAATGTTCCTTGGTGACCCTCTTATCAGATTTGGCCAAATTGGGGCAGTTTTGCCTCTTGTCCAATCACATTGCATACTTATGGTGAGCGACCCAGGGCCATCAAGGCCCTCTTGTTTATTTAGATAAAGATTTGAATACACATTTGTGCAGGTTGTTCTTGGACTTGAGTGTTCGCAAATTCATTAAAAAGTCATGTAAAAAGGATAAGCAAATGTTGTTCTAAGTTATATGTAGCAAGAAAAGGGTTAAATTCATGAACTATACTAGTATGGCAATAAACATTAACATTTGTTTATGTGAAGCATGGAAAAGAACTCGCTCAGTTTGAGGGAGGTGAACACAACCTGGCCAAATTGTCTTAACACACCAAACACTCAGGCATGATCTAGCTGCAACACATCAAATTACAGCTATTGACAGCACTCGCCGAGCACTCGGGCACGATCTGGCTGCAACCAATCAAATTGCAGCTTTTGACTAGCACTCGCCGAGCACTGGTGATGGTAGGACATTCTGAATACACCCCTGGTCACTGTTCCCACAAGAGGATCGTTATACATGTAATTGAACTGTGAATTAGTACACCCCTGGTCACTGTTCCCACAAGAGGATCGTTATTCATGTAATTGAACTGTGAATTAGTACACCCCTGGTCACTGTTCCCACAAGAGGATCGTTATTCATGTAATTGAACTGTGAATTAGTACACCCCTGGTCACTGTTCCCACAAGAGGATCGTTATTCATGTAATTGAACTGAATTAGTACAACCCTGGTCACTGTTCCCACAAGAGGATCGTTATACATGTAATTGAACTGTGAATTAGTACACCCCTGGTCACTGTTCCCACAAGAGGATCGTTATTCATGTAATTGAACTGTGAATTAGTACAACCCTGGTCACTGTTCCAACAAGAGGATCGTTATACATGTAATTGAACTGTGAATTAGTACAACCCTGGTCACTGTTGCCACAAGGGGAATCGTTACACATGTAATTTAACTGTGAATTAATACACCCCTACTTTAACTGTGAATTAAGAAAACTTCCAAATGTTTTGACAAGTGCAGATAATATTTATCACTCAAACTGGGGTATGACTAAAGTGCGAAAACCCACGAAAACCCTTATATCAAATGTTTTACACGTATCAATTGCACCTATCACCACTTTAGACATTGTAAAGTCGGTATTATATTCATTTTAAATGTTTTATTTATCAACGGCTTTCTAAATGCTGGCGACATTGCGGTAAACATAGTAGGTCAATATTAGACCTCATGGGTGTGCAGGTTGATCTGGATTAGCAAAGTTTACAATACCTTATGGTTGGTGATGCTCGAATAAGTATTTCTTACATTCTGCATCAAGAGGTCTTTTTTTACATATTTACTTCATATAGCTCTTTTAGCTGTGTACCGTAGGTCCTATTGTAATCACTCGCCATCCATGATCAGTCTGTCCATCCGTTCTAATTTGCGTTCAAACAACTTCTCCTTAACCAATGGACACATTCCGAAATAATTTCACAGGAACGTTCCGTTTTTTTGACCTCTAATAAAGCAGTTGCGCTCTGCTGAACAAGATGGCCACCAGCGCTTAAACTAGAAAAAATAGTTTCCTTTGTTATCACTGGCCCAATTTTAAAATACAATAATGTTTCTTAGCTTACCCTCTACCAATTCTTTTCAACCCGTTCTTGTCTGCGGAACAGGATGGTCACAAGTGAAAATAGTAGAACAATTTTCTTACAACATTTCCTCCATCAGTTATCAAATTTGCAAGATGACTACCAGAGCTTAAATAAGATTTCAAATGAGACCTCCTAAACCATTGACAATGTTTCAAAAATTAATCGCATTTCTTTTTCTTTAGTTGCCCTCTTTCAAATGTATTAAAACTATGCTGCACAGGACAGTCACCAGCGCTATACATGGAACTATATTTAAAGCACATACTTATTGAAACAGCTCTGCTCTGCTGTACAAGATGGGCTGCTAGAAGTTTACAAATATATAACAATATATCTAAGATGAGTGATACAAGGCCATGCTACCCTTGTTTAATGACACGAATTTGTTTTTCAGTCACCTGAGCATGACATGCGGGGTGAGCTATTGTGATCACTCGCTGTCTGGCGCCTTCGTCGTCCGTCCGTCCACATTTTCCTGCAAACAACTTCTCCTAAACCAATGGATTGCTTTCAAAATAATTTCACATGAATGTTCCTTAGGTGTTCCTCTTGCAATACTGTTCAAAGACATTTATTTCATGCAAAACTTTGGTTGCTATGGCAACCGAAAGGATTGATTTAAAAAAAAAAAATCTCGGCCACATCCTAGATGTCACCTGTTTTACTAAAAGATATATAGGGACAAACATATTGTTGTCTGTTACCGATAGTTCTAGAACTTGGATATTTGCTGTGTATCAATATCTAGTGGTCCTCTACCAAGATTATTCAAATTATGCCCATGGGGTCAAAATTGGATGTCACCTGTTTTACATAGAGATATATAGTGAAAAACTTTGAAAACATTTTGTCTGAAACCAAAAGGCCTAGAACATTTAGTGTAGAGTTGTCTAGTGGTCATCTATCTAGTTTGTTTGAATTATGCCCCTATGATCAAAATTGATATTGGGGTCACCTGTTTTACATAGAGATGTATAGGGACGACTTTGAAAATATTCTTATCTGAAACCGAAAGTCCTAGAGCTTAGCTATTTCGTATGCAGCATTGTCTAGTGGTCCTCTAACAAGATTGTTCAAATTATTACCATGGGTTCAACATTGGCCCGCCCCGGTAATCGCATGTTTTACATAGAGTTATATAACGAAAGAAAAACTTTGAAAATCATCTTGTCTAAAACAGAAAGGCATATAGCTTATATATTTGTTGTGTAGCATTGTCTCGTGGTCCTCTACCAACACTGTTAGCTCATGAAGTGCGGGTTAAGCTTTTGTGATCGCTCATCATTCGTCGTCGTCTTCGTCCGTTCACTTTGTCCAACAAACAACTTCTCCTGAACCAATGAACAAAATTCAAAGTAATTTTACCAGGAATATTCCTTAACCCTTTCCCTCATACGACAATTCTGCAGCAGACGACATTGAACATATTTTGTCAAAAAATGGAATATCTCTATAATTGAATGGATAACCTATGACTAAAAGTGGAAAACATTGTGGCCAAAGGAGAAATTGCACGTTTTGTGCAATTTCTTCTTTTGTCACTATGTTTTCAAAAAGCCGTCTGCTGCAGAGGCGTCAGAGAGCGTCTATATGTGGGAAAGGGTCATCTATTTCAAAGTTGTTTTTCCCTCATACGACAATTCTGCAGCAGACGACATTGAACATATTTTGTCAAAAAATGGAATATCTCTATAATTGAATGGATAACCTATGACTAAAAGTGGAAAACATTGTGGCCAAAGGAGAAATTGCACGTTTTGTGCAATTTCTTCTTTTGTCACTATGTTTTCAAAAATCCGTCTGCTGAAGGGCCATCTATTTCAAAGTTGTTTAAAGAAATTAATTACATTTACAACTTTGGTTGCTACTGCCGATTTGTTCAATGTGGGAAAGGGTTAACTGGATACATTGTGTAGATTGATTGATTGTGACTTAACGCCGTTTTCAACAATTTTTCAGTCACATCACGGTGGCCAGCTCACCTACTCATGTGTTTTCTAGCTTTCTCACACCAGTAATCCACACAACATTCTTTCCAAGCAACCGGCTGCTTTTCCACACATTGTGTAGAGGAGGATCTAGTGACGTGTAAACGCGGCCTATATCCAGCCTGTATCTAGACAAGTAAAATATTTGAAGACAGTTCAGTTGAATATATTTTGATAGCAGATTGTAATGCCTGGATTTATTATGAACGTTTTTCTGGTTTTCCTACAATGTTTTTAAAATTCATTGTTGAAGCTTGTGTCTCAATGTTAATGGATGTAACCATTTCAGGGACAATAGGCTGAATTACCCAGGGGTGTAAATCGAGTATACACACATGTGAGGTAGGGCTTCTGGAAGGATATTTTGAAATCCTACATTTTTACATGCTAATTTTGCTCCTACTGAAAATACAAACTAGTTATATCCACATGCAGATTTATTGACATTTTCGGACGAAATCAACCCTTACCACTCTCAGTCATCAAATGTTAATCCCTTTCTTTTAATTCGTACGCATTGAGAATGACGTATGCCTGGGTACTCACCCATTAACTAACTATCAACAACTATGGAGTATGGCAATACAATACAGACCCTTTATATCATACAGATGTTTTTTGTTACCTCTGCAGCAGACGACTTTTGAAAGCATTGTGAGAAGTTGAGCAATTTCACCTTTTGCCACAATGTTTTGAGCTTGATTTACAGGTTATAGGTTCAAATATGGATGTTCTGTATTTTTGCTTTATATGTGTTCAAAATCGTTGTACATGGGAAAGGGTTAATGATTTGCACTTGAGACTGTCTTTGTCATGACCTTTTTATTTTGGAGAAGTAAGGGGAACTTTACAAAGTTCTAAAAATAGCATTCAATGAATTCCAAAAAGGTCATGTTACAATGTTGTAATCAAGGTGAGATTTTATTACAAAGATTACAACACATGTGAATGCATTTTGTGAGATATGAAAAAAAAGGTAGTCATCTGAGCAAACCATGGTATTTCTTTGTTTATTTTCATGTACATTTCATCTACATTCTTATCAATTCTTATCATTTTTGGAAGGTGGCTATTATGTTATAATTTCCTACTTTTGCGTTTGTATCATAACTCAATTCAAATATGCCCTATAACAATTATACATACGCTAATCAATATACATGTAGTGCGATACATTCAAAGTAAAATCTTCCTTATAGTCTTTTCATGTACAATCAGTTTGATGAAGAATAGAGTTTGGACACTTTATTTCTAAACTATAAATGAATTTGTAGCTTTTAAAATGAATATAATTTAAAGAAATACAAATCCTTCAACAGTAAACATTATTATGTATATTACTACACGCCACGCTTTTGTGAACAACTCCAAATGCATAGGACCAGAGTCATAAACGAGTTTGGTCAAATCAGGGTCAAATCGTGGACTGACCACTTCGACGAATATTTAAAATAGAACAAATCGTAAGACATTTCGTGGAGAATGCAAATTATGTATTTGGTATGTTTCACCATCAGGTATGACTGTTCAGGTGAAAAGGAAAATACACGTGTTTAGACTATGTTTTTATTACGATATTTTATAATCGAATGACCAATTATATAAGAAAGACAACTCTTGTTATTCGGTTGTATTAGTAAGGCATTGGTTATTCCCCTTTAACCATATTGAACACTACAGTTAGTATTTATATAAAGTTATAATATTCAAAGTGTAATTGGCATAATTGTTATGATCTATTAATCTATAATTAATAATTATGTCTCCCCCTGTATACAGGGGAGATATATTGTTTTTGTCCTGGGCGTCTGTCTGTCCTTCTGTCTGTCTGTCTGTCTGTCTGTCCGTCTGTCCGAAATCGTGTCCGCTCCATATCTCCAAGACGCCTTGAAGGATTTTCATGAAACTTGTGTCAGATGTTCACCTCATGAAGGCGATGTGCAGAACCCATGTCCCGACCATACAGGTTCAATGTCAAGGTCAGACTTGAAGGTCAAAGGTTTGAGCCTTAATTTCGTGTCCGCTCCATATCTCCAAAACGGCTTGAAGAATTTTCATGAAACTTGTGTCAGATGTTCACCTCACGAAGGCGATGTGCAGAACCCATGTTCCGACCATACCGGTTCAAGGTCAAGGTCAGGCTTGAAGGTCAAAGGTTTGAGCCTGTTTTTCGTGTCCGCTCCATATCTCCAAAACGGCTTGAAGGATTTTCATGAAACTTGTGTCAGATGTTCACCTCACGAAGGCGATGTGCAGAACCCATGTTCCGACCATAACGGAGTTATCTCCCCCTTGTTCAATATTTTAATTGTGAAAACTTTGTCCAGAGCAGAACTCAGAAACTACTTGAAGGAATTTATTGAAACTTGGAATATAGATAGATGGCAATGTGAAGTTGTGCACCTTGCAATAATTATGAGTTATCTCCCCCTTGTTCAATATTTTAATAGTGTAAACTTTGTCCAGAGCAGAACTCAGAAACTACTTGAAGGAATTTATTGAAACTTGAAACATAGATAGATGGCAATGTGAAGTTGTGCACCTTGCAATAATTATGAGTTATCTCCCCCTTGTTCAATATTTTAATAGTGTAAACTTTGTCCAGAGTAGAACTCAGAAACTACTTGAAGGAATTTATTGAAACTTGGAATTTAGATAGATGGCAATGTGAAGTTGTGCACCTTGCAATAATTATGATTTATCTCCCCTTGTTCAATATTTTAATAGTGTAAACTTTCTCCAGAGCAGAACTAAGAAAGTACTTAAAGGAATTTATTGAAACTTGGAATATAGATAGATGGCAATGTGAAGTTGTGCACCTTGCAAGAATTATAACTCTGGGCTACTTCGTTGCAAAGTTATCTCCCCTTGTTCAATATTTTAATAGTCATTGACAAACTGCAATGGGGAGACATATGTTTTTTCATAAAAACAACCTTTCTAGTTTGAATTATTTTAATACTTTATTTCATAATTATATGATGAGAGATGTAACGTACCGTTGACTATACGCATCGCGACACTTTTGGACATGCACACATTTTGATATAGCGCCAGTCACACATACACGACGCACTACCCTCGCTCTGAAACATTAGCAATTATGGCCAGTGCGTTATCGTTCGCTAATTGTGCCTCAGCATTCGAAGCTCATTCGTCGAGCGCGCTGGACCAATGTTATGCATTCGCTGTGTGCGTCGGGACATTGAGCATGCTAAACAGAGTCGGTCCGAAGATCACCAAGCAGAATACAACATACAGAGAGGCCCTGGCCTGAAGCTTGCCCTCACTCTGCGACATCTTGCCACTTGGACCAAGTATCACTCAATGTCCTATGGGTGGAATAAGCCTCACAACATCATATTCCTGTTTATTCTAGAAGTGTGCCAGGCCATCATCGATGAGTACAAGGATGAGGTGATGAAGCCACCCACCACTCCTGAGGAATGGCGTGCCATATATGACAAGTTCATGGAGTGGTGCACTTGATTTACAAGCACGTCAGCTGCAAGTGTCCTCCAAACAGTGGTTCGCTATACTACAACTATAAAGGGTTCTATGATGTTGTCCGTTCGCTGGTTGAGCGCGCGGTACATGCGCTGTGCATTCGTTGAATTGTTTAAAAGTTGGGCGTACAACGACGCACTGATAGTATTTTCAATGCGCGGGCGGTTAAACAAACTACAGTACATACATGTATATAAATACACATATATTGATTAAATTATGGGCCGATCGTTGCGTATGTGTAAGCGAGCCTATACTACGGGTTTTCCATTATTTTGTCCATATGTTTTCAAAATCATCTGCTGCAGACTGTTGTATTTGTGAAAGGGTTAATTATAGTTGCTGTTATTGATAGTAAAATTTCAGCGGAGTAAAAGTGGGGACAATAAAAGGTCATGTTAAAGCTATTTTCTAATTAAAATAAAATAGTCTACTGCAACAACAACCATTAAATGATTAATTATATTTTACTTTCAGGATTCTGAATGTTTTCAAAATCGACTGCTGCAAATTTCATAAAACATTGTGGGATAAGGATCATTATATTCTACTGACTAAGGCCTAATTCCGAAATTATATAGTATAAAAGTATTGACTAAACAACAAGTGCTTGTGTGATTTTATATAACATTTGTTTTAATTATTTTATTTATTCTTTTGATACAATTTTACCTATTCTGAAACTTCTGCAAAATAAAGAAGTTTTAAATACTTAATTCTTTGTTTCTGTTATTTTCCAACCATATTTGCTCTCGTGTGTTCCTATCCGCATATCCTAACCATACTATGTTCATACACTGCATAAGTGTCATTACCCCATCTTCACCTGGTTGACATCACTCTAAAATCACCTTCCATCAGTACTTTAAATAGAAAGGGGCTCGTCAGAGGCAATTGCTATATTAGGCGAATTCCGAAGACACTCATCGAGATCTAAACTGGAATCTGTCCCTATTGTTTAAGTCTAATTACAATATCGGCAATGAAGTACTTCAAATATCTCTTTCTATAGTAGCTCTCCATTACGGGTTCAAAGAAATGTCTTCAGTTTCGTAGATTGTATATAATCATTAATGGCAGTAAAAGCACATGCATAGCTGGATTTGTTTTGGGATATCAACCGGAAAAGGGATTTGATTTGACATCACTTAAGCAATAGAAAGATCTGCAAAGAAATTTGCTTTTTAAATATATGAATAACACAAACTTGAATCTTAAAATGTATTTTTACGCCTTCAACATGACTTGATCACGCGTAAAGTTGATGGGTAATTCCTGAATATTGAAAATCGAGTGGAGTAAATCAGCTTTCAGTCGATTCCCACGCAAAAACAAATTCAGATAATCGAGTCCCAATATAGTCAAATTATTTAAATGATAATAAAATAAATAGTTGACAATATATGACATATACGGCCCATTTGTTATTTAGTTTAGGCGTCGGAATTTCAAAATTCCTTTCGAATAAAATATACAAGACGCTTTTCAGCGGTAACTGATATATCAGCTTCACAACCGAAATAAACGATCATGTATTCTTATTAGTCTGTGGATCATGGAGTATATATACTTATAGAACAGAACAGAACAGAAATTGTAATTGACATTAAGCATACAAGCTCAAAGTCGCATAAAACATACATATAAATATACATACAACAGAAAATGACATGTCGTTTAATACATACATATACATAACATTTTTATCATATGTTATACATTTAGGTTGAAACGTGAGAATACTTCCGCATATTGTTACTTATTCCTGGAACATATAGTATCCAGTACTGGTCAAATACTAGTATTTCATTTTTTACCATTAACTTTAAGCATCTACACACATACGATACTATTGGTGATAAAAGCATTTATTTATTGATCTATTTTGCAGATCTTAGCAAGATATAAGATACTCAAATTCTTCAGTTTAAACAAATTAAAAGCATTCAATACTTTGTATGTTGTAGAGAGGAAACGGGTAATTTTTCTATACAGGTGAATGGCTTAAAACTCCTTACAACACGAAACCTAAGAAGCTACCAACCTGACATTCACACTGCTTATGTACAGTGTATTTGTCTTTCTATATATATATAGTCATATCGATGGTCTCGTTCGAACAGGCCGAAGCTACAGCTTGTACAATATGTAGTTATGGCATCCCCGACCGAAGCCATCACTATTTCAGAGTTATATTATATTTATATTTTTCCGTTTTGTCTCATAAGTTCCTCATATCAGTGGTGAAAACGTCATTTGACACCTCTGCAACCAACTCCTTCAAAATATTTGGATTCAAAATAAATTCAAAAGCACTGCATTCAATTTTGCACCTACGCTTTGTGAAACACTATCCGAAAATAGTTAGTTTGTTGTATGATGTTTAACGTTGCTTTTAACAATATTTTAGTTATATCACGTCGTTTCCTGTGTTCTACTGGTCCAGTTATCCTGACAACAGCGAGTCAGTAGTAATGCTAACAACACAAGCCTGATCATTAAGGAGGGAAAACCATTACTTTGGATTGAACCCGCGACCTCCAGCACTACTATACCCCCGAGGTTGACTCATATTTTCAAATGAGCATGTTCAGTTATTTTGAGACAGCTGTAACTATTGGTAAATCCATGCTAGATGAACGCTTATGAAAAATGTGGTAATTTTAAAAGGCAAGGCAAGGATGCTTCCATATTTAGCTCAACTAAGCACGACGTGCGAGGTGAGCTTTTGTGATCACTTACTGTCCGGCGTCCGTCGTCGTCGTCGGTGTCTGTCCGTCCGTCTGTTAACAATTTCCCACAAATGACTTCTCCAACTAAACCAATGAACTGATTTCAAAATAACTTCACAGGAATGTTCCTTAGGTGGGACTCTGTTGAAGTTGTTAAAATAATTTAATTCTAAGTAGAACTTTGGCTGCTGCGGCATCAGAAAAGGGGGAAACTGCCAAAACGTTTCAAATCTTCTTGTCTAAAAGTACTTGCCCGATCCGTCAAAAGACATGACTGCTAGTTGGCGGAACATGTTTTCCTTATATGTGCATTGTTAAAACTTTAAAATCTTGTTCAAAAGATACTTAAAGACAATTTGGTACAAATGTTCCTTGGGTAACCCTCTAGCAAGATTGTTCAAATAATTCCGATCCGTTGAAGAACATGGACTCCAGGGGGAGGGAGGGGCTTGTTTACATAGAGATATATAGGGGAAAACTTCGAAAATCTTCTCGTCTGAAACCGAAAGGTCTAACGTTTAGATATTTGGTGTGTAGCATTGTCTCGTAGTCCTCTACCAATATTGTTCAAATTATGCCCCTAGGGTCAAAATTGGACCCATCCCGGAGATCACCCTTTTCACATATATAGAGGATCTTACATGAGTGCTTATTTGATATTGTTTTTATGAAACGAGTCGACTGAAATAATATGACGCGAGGCTCTGCCGAGCGTCATATTCGTTTCAGTCGACGAGTTTCATAAAAATAATATCAAATAAGCACGAATGTAATATTCTATTTATCACATAACACCATACAAAGATTGTTTTCAATCTTTAAATATATCTTTCTTCAGTGACCGAAGTTCACCCCGAAGTTCTAATGCATACTTCCACTGTAAAAAATAGTCCCTATCAATAACCTTTTGATTTCATACAAAATTAGCAACAAGGCACTTATAACATTTCATTTATCGAGATTTATTCTCTTTAAACAATATTTTTAATAAATGCCGAAATTCAGAACAATTGTAAACAATATGCTGTCATTTAAAGTGACGTCACACTGGAGTGACGTCACGTACGCGCTGTGAGTCGGCTATTTATGTAACTAGTTACATATTATATTTATGTCACTGCTTTATGTCACTCCTGGAGTGCAAGTTATGTGATAAATAGATTTATAGGAAAACTTTTAAAATCTTTTGTCTGAAACCAAAAGGCCTATAGCTTAGCTACGTATTTGGTATGAAGCATTGTCTAGTGGTCCCCTGGTCAAAATTGGCCACGCCCCGGGGTTCACCTGTTTTACATACAGAGATATAGGAAAAACGTTGAACTCTTCTTATCTGAAACAGACCTTTCAGTTTCATAATGTCCTATTAATTTGACAAAAGACGCACACCATTGGTTAGGTTATTTTGCCTGGTGTCAAATGGAGCTATACATGACATTGTACCTCTTGTATTAGCTTACATGACCACATTGCAAATGTTATCGCATAGGTGAGCGATCCAGGGCCATCATGGCCCTCTTGTTTTATTTTTAATAACCAGAAAATGTAGATTACACAAAATTTTATTTCTGCTTTGATGTTAGAATTGGATTCTCAATATATTTCTCTTTGTTAAGCAGATACCTTCATTTTTGATTTTGATATGACATGTTTATGTATTGATTGCATACAAATAGCGACTAAAATCCAATGCAAACCGGTTCTAAACAGGAACTACCCAGATAGCAGATGCGCATAACTAAGGGATGTTTAGTATATCGGTAGACCCCCATACTGTGCGTACAGTATTTTGCGCTCAACTCCTATGTCATTCAATATATGGACATAACAAAGTGCTATAGTAAGGAGTTCTTGTTAGACTTTTGGTAAATCCATGTCCAAATGTATTCCATGATCTGCAGTTAGCCCCTTGCGCTTAGCACTTTCAGTGCGTTAATTAAACATGTGAGTTTTGTTGTTGAAAGTATTGAACCTACTTATTGATGAAACGAGAGATTATACGTTCATTTTTGAATATCTCATTTTATACGACAATTGGGTTTAATAGTTTATGTTGGAAGGTAACCAGTTGCCTGGGAAGAATGTTGTGTGGGGTACTGGTTTGAGAAAGGAAACACATAAGTTGAATTGGCTGCTGTGATATAACTGAAATACAGTTGAAAGCACGCATTAAACATTTAAGCAATTAACCATTAAATTCTGTCTTGAACTTATAAATAAAATGTCCGGATGTTTTATAATTAGTAGAAAAACAGAAGATCAAAGTTTTCTTAGATGATGGCAGAACCAACAGATCATGTACGGACAATTGATGGACCGCCAATCCTTATAAATGATTTAGGTAAGTTACAGAAGAATCCTCTATAACACTTTCCCATATGCGAAAGCATTTTGACGCATCTGCAGAAGATGACGTTTGAAAAAAGTGTGGCAAATTCGTCCTTTGCCACAATGTTTTCAGCTCGATTTAATAATTATGTCTATATTTTTTATTCTTCAAAACTTGGATGTAGGTATTACTGTAGATTTGATGTACGAGGAAATGGGTTAAAAAAGAGGTCTTTATTTTTTTTCAGACGCCTCTGCAGCAGACGACTTTTGAAAACACAATTGCTCATAATGAGCAATATCTCCTTTTGCCAGAATGTTTTCAACTTTAATTAATCTTTCGTTTATAGAGAGTTTTCTGTAATTTATGTAGAAGATGCAAAGTTGTCTGCTGCAGATTTGTTGTAAGTCACAAAGGGCTGTAGCTATCTCGCTTGTACCTTTTACATTGGTAATATGTGAGAAATAAGTAGTTGTAAAAATATATTATTTATGTAAACATTACCTTATGACTTATTTGCACATAGATCATGTGTCTCTGTATGTATGCAAACAGTATGTGTATGACTCATCTGCAGATAGAACCATTGTCTATTCATGTATGTAAACAGTAATTTTATTACTTATCTGCAGATAGCTGTGTCTCTTCACGTATGTAAACAGTAACTGTATGGCTTATCGGCAGATATATTCTTTGTCTCTTCATGTATGTAAATAGCAACTTTATGACTTATCTGCAGATAGTTCCTATGATAAATGGGTCCATACAGGTCGACACATCACAGTCACAAAATGTTCACCTGATAGTCCAGTTGCTAGAATCAAACTTAGAAATCCTAATGTAAGTATGAAATTTAAAAGTCCTGTAAACATTAACTGTGGCAGTTTAAACCTAAGGATCACATGTGCCAAACTCCACGCTTTGCCACATACAACAAATATGAAGCAGGACTTCAAAAACACATAGGCAGAAATATTGAAATGTCCTATAAGTGAATGTTGAAAACGTTTTGGTAAAAGGAGAAATTGATTGTTTATAATGGGCAATTTCTCCTTTTGCCATAATGTTTACTGAAGCCGTCTGCTTGCTGCAGATGCATCTTCATGTGGGAAAAGGGAAAATGTTTAATTAATTTACAGCTCCGGTATTATTCATGAACAAACAGAAAGTATGAGAAATAAATCCTTTCCCACATGCCGATGCATCTGCAGCATATGACTTTAGAAAGTATTAAGACAAAAGAAGAACTTACTCGAAATGAACAATTTCTTTTTTTGCCAGAATGTTTTTTTTTTAACTTTATTCAATAGTAGATATTAATTTTTAGACGGTTTCAATAGTTTATTTTAGATGTTTTCCAATGCTTCTGCTACAAATCTTTTGCACGAGGGAAGGAGTTAATCGGTTACAGGTATTTGATGTTCCCGAGTCCATATTCTATTTCTCTTGAGATGCAGTCCCCTTTTGTCTCGGTGACAAATGACACAGGCAGAGACAAACGTGTAGCCAGCTTGAATCTTGAATATGTGGGACCTCTTGCTCTCTTGGAGAGTAGACTCTTAACTGAACTAAACTAGCTGATTACAAAAGCAATCTCTCAAATTGTGTAAACGTTCTTACTGTGACATGCATATACTTAGTTTGTTCTGATCAATAGGGCAGATATTTTATTGTTTAACCAGTGCCATGGCAACGAAACACATAGTGATTACTTCTCGGTCGTTTGTCCGTCCCACATTCGCTTACTGACATTGGTTTGCGACAAATGTGATTTTTTAATACACTTTGTTTTCAATAATATCACGAGCAATTGATGATTTTTATCATTTCTAATTTTTAATTGCATATTTAAGTAAGTTGCTTACTTCAAAATAGATAGACATATAGACATATAGACATATTTTATTTGGTAATAAAGGCCTCCGGCCCAAAATACAACATGTAAATACATCAAATAGAGTGAAGCAAACAATAAATATTGGTGGTATTCAAATAAACATATACATTTTTAAGCTTTTATGATTAAACAATTATAGTTTACCATAATAAATTGTATAGTTTTTAAGCATTTCAATATAGTAACAGATATTTAGTTGATATTGAAAAGAATTGTTTGAAACAGATATCAGTATCGTATTTAACTGAATGCATCATTCAATGATATTTACATAACAAATTTAACTTATCTACAGTGTGTATACAAATTACGAATTCTTGTAAAATTTCTAATATTATAAATCAAGAGTTCCCTTTCTTCTTGCAAATGCATTAAATAAGAATCGAGCAATACTGAATAAACTCTTTTCATCCTTTAAACTTATAATTATATAAAACATGTTAAGAGATCTATTATTTAACCAGTTAGGTTTAAAGAAAGTTTGTCTAAGCATTTCATATTCATTACATTCAAAGAAGAAATGAAACTCATCTTCGACTACATAAATATTATTTTTTATACATAAAGGACAAAATCTTAAATCTCTGTCTATTGATGAGTGCCTGCCCTTTTCAATCATTAGAATATGGCTCGAGCAACGAAAATTTGATAAAGTTTTTCTTAAAATATAGGACAAATCAATATCTAAATATGGTTCGGGGTAAAGATGGGATTTAAAATGTGTATAATGTAATGCCTTGGATGAATCATTCAAACCTGAGTTCCATCTTTGTAAATAACAATCTTTAATGCGTGTCTTAAATAATTGTATAAAGTTTGATTCATTTCCAACTTCTTGATTAATCCAAACATAACCAAAACCGTACGTAAATAATAATTCTTTAATATTACTAGCCCAAGTTCTTCTACCAGCCTCATCAAATTGTTTTAGCATATTATAACATTGTTTAGGATATCTATGGTTTTCCATACGTAATATTTTTAACCAAAACTTAATACAATTTGGAATATAAGTTATACATAGAGGTAATCTACCACATTCTCCTAAAGCTAAAATATCAGATGTGTTTTGTGATAAATTACAATATTGTTTACAAAAATTGATTTGAACTTTTTCGATTTTTTCAACATATTTATAACCCCAAATTTCAGAACAATAACAAAGTATAGGTTTAACCATTGCATCAAAAACTTTAAACATATCTACCGAATTTAAATGTCCAAATTTACGCTGGAATCTAAATATACATGCAACAGATTTAATACCTTGCAATGCTAACATTTCTTGTGTTTTTGACCATAATAGTTTCGGCGTAAAATAAACACCTAAATATTTATAAAATTGAACAATATCTACAGTATCCCCACAATAAGTCCATTTCTCTGTTTGCTTGACGATGCCTCCATTTCTAAAAACAACAATTTTTGTTTTATCGAGATTAATTTTCATATTAACAGATGTACAAAACTGTTCAATATAATTAATTTGTCGTTGTAGACGTACAACAGTATCAGAGAAACTGGAGACGTCGTCAGCAAACATTAAGGCTATTAACTCATTTATATCTTCAGACACAAATATACCATGATCACATTTAGAATGTAAAAATGTAACTAAATCATTTATGAACATAGAGAAAATTAATGATAGTAAGCAATTCCTCCTGTTCCAAATGTTTGCCTGAATATGTTAATTTAAAGTCATCAGCTGCAGATTTGGTGTTTTTGTAATTTGGCTTCTTAGAGTGAAGGATTCTTGACATTGCCCAATCGTGAAAATACAGCAAATTCTGAATGTTTTGATGTTTCATCAGGTATATCCCGTCACAAGACACATTCGAGGACGGGTAATTCTGATATCAAACACAGGGTACCAGGCGTTAAAGCTAATCAAGAATTTGTTTGAACAATTACAATACAAAATTAGCATCAGTACAGAGAAATCTACAGAGGTAATATATATTCTAAACACTTTCCCGCTTACAATAATTCCGCAGCAGATATCTATGGAGATAATATATATGTAATATATAGAATATGTCTATAAATGAAAGTATAATTATTGAATAGAGTTGAAAATAATGCAACAAAAGAAGAAGTTGCTCACAATGTTCTCAAAAGATTTCTGGTGCTGATGCATCAAAATGTGTCTGCATTTGGAAATGGTTAAACATTGAACTTCATCATATATGTTTAAACCTATTTGGATAAAGGAGAATTTTGATCCTTCTGTAGCAGACAACTTCTGAAACAATTATGAGAAAAGAAAACTGCTCCAAATGGGTAATATCTTCATTTCCCAAAATTGTCTACTATTTATATCAAACTCCAACATTTTAAATTTCAGCTCTTTTTCTAATAAAATATATAATCAGGCATGTTGTCTATTTGATACTGTTATACTATATGTTGTTGCAATACACCTTCATCAGTAGAATGCAATAAACAAATAAAAAACATCATAACTGGTAATGTCAGTACGGCATTGAGCGGCAATATGACGGCACATCATTTAGACACAAAATCCATGATGTTAATATGATATAGCCATATACATGTGATCATAACAATATTATGGCTCACTATAGTGTGTAACAAAGCAACCCAATAAGTTTTTCAACATTTTATTTAGAAGTGTAACGTCACTGGCGGTCATAAAGAAAGTTACTATCAATTATAACTTTACAAGTGATACAGTAGCCTGTTAGATATTGTGTAATATAAATATAATTATAGGCAAATATAATAATTTATTACAAATCTATCCGTTATATATCATATAGAAGTTTATGATTTAGACCGTTAAGAAGCATAGTCTTTTGTTTATGTATCAATAATGTTTCCTTGCACAAAGAGTCTAGGTTATTATGAAAAATATCAGGTCAGATTCTTGATCAGCATTGCTACACAACTAACAATTTCCCACATACAACAAATCTGCAGCAGACAACTTTGGAAACATTTTGGCAATCCCATGTAAAATCTCCATGAATGAGAGTTTGATAATAAAGTTAAATAGAGTTGAAAACATTGTGGCAAAAGGAGGAATTGCTCATGATAAGGCATCAGAAAGCGTATGTACGTGGGAAAGGGTTAAATACTGCATGACAATGTTTGTATTTAATTACTATTCTTGACATTACCTTTAAACACATCTGCAGCAGATAACTTTACAAACACTGCAAGAAAAATATCAGAATTCTCTTTAAATTAAAATATAATTATTGAATAAAGTTGAAAACATTGTGGCAAATAGAGATATTTTGCCACAATGATTTCAAAAGGCATCTGCGTCTGCAGGTCGGAAAAGATATAATAGAATATGATATATCTTTTCACAAAAGTTTTTTAATTATCTTTAGCCCTTTCCCACATATCTACAACAAATCTGCAGCAAATTACTTTGAAAACCTCTAGGCAAAAAATATGAAAAATCTTTATAAATGAAACTATTATAATTGAAAAGAGTTGAAAACTTTGTAGCAAATTTAGAAACTTCTCTTTTGGTCAGAATGTTCCCAAAAGTCGTACCAAAATGCGTCTGCATATTAAAAATGATAGCTGCAACTAACTCTTTCACATTGAGGATGCATGTTTATTTTCAGGAAGTGAAGGAGATCATTAAAACTGAAGCCTCTAAGGATGAAAATCGCTACCTTGACTCGTTTGTCATCATCATCTTTGGAAACCCGGACAACTTTAAATTTGATTTCATTGCAGAGATGTTAAATCCAGAAAATGCACCAAGTCTTATTGGAAAACCAAAGTTAGTCTATGTAATTGGTAAGCTAACACATCTGCAGCAGACGGCTTATCTGTGAAACAGTATTGAAAATGTCTGAAAATGAAAGTTTGAAGATTGAGTAGAGTTGAAAACATTGTGGTAAATCGAGAAATTGTTCTTTTTTCATCATATCTATTGTGAGATAATCAGATTTGAAAAGCAATAGTCTGAAATCATAAACAGTGAAGAAAACAATATTAATTTGAAGTACACAAGCTGGAACAAAAGTCATAAACTTTATTTTGTATGACCCTCCAGAGATAGGAACTTCATATTATGCACGTTTAAGTCTTGTTATAAGTCCTTTCCAGTTCAACCAATTGTTTGGTGACCGCCTAAAAGTGGTGAAATTGTAAAGCTCCAACCTCGGGAGGCAAAAGGTCTTGATAGGATCCCTGGCCGGGTCATACCAAAGACTTTTTCAATGGTAGTAGGGGCTTTTCTCCTTGGCCTTCGAGGTTGTTGAGTTAGCATTACGACTGTATTGCTGGTGTCAGAATAAATAAACCAGTAGTAATGCTGACAAAAAAATACGAGCGACATGTCTAAATTGCCTTAAATCTTTCCTAGAAAGACATAAACTACTCAATGATCAACAATCAGGCTTTCGTAAGTTTCATTCATGTGAAACCGCCTTAACACACATTGTTGATAACAGGATTGAAGTTATCAATAACCACAATCTAGTAGGTACCATATTCTTGGACCTTACCAAGGCATTTGATCTTATTAATCATAGTCTTATCATTCAAAAACTAAAATGTTTCAGGTTTTTCTCAAAATCAATGAATTAGATGACTTTTTTTTATATTTAATTGGTCCATCTCAAAAAGTAAATATTTCAGAAAAATGATCATGTTGGGGAAATATCTGCTAGCGTCCCTATGTTTTAGGGCCATTACTGTTTATAATTTACATAAATGATCTTCCGTTATTTTTTACGAATTCAGATATTGATATGCTTGCTGATGGCAGATAAAATACAAACTCTGCACAATTAAATGTTTCATATTCAAAGCTGGTTTCAACAGAACTCAATGTTACCAAATGCTCATTAAAAATAGCTATGCTCCTGTCTGCATCATACCCAATAAAGGGTCAATCAGATGGGATAAGAAATATTATTGCAAAAGCATGAGTAGGAACACACGTATGAAGAAATACTTCTTGGTGTACATATAGATCCTCAACTAAAGTGGAAACATCATGTTGAACACACACTCAAGTACATTTACATTCAAGGAAATCTTTCTTTAATGCCTACTGGTAACATACCCAGGAAATGCCGGAAAATAACTGAAAGCGGCGTAAAACAAAACATGTTTAACCTTTGTCTTGCTTTTGTTGCTGCATTAGGTGTTTCACAAACACATCTTGTATCTTTTCCGTATCAGGAGATGAGGACATGGTAGACCAAGTGAATGCGATCAGATTGCGGAACAATGACCCGGACTATATGCTGGCTTCTACAGGTAGGTCAGCCATCTTACTATGTACCCTTTCCCACATGCAACAAATCTGCAGCAGATGACTTTGAAAATATTTTGGCAAAAATATGAAAAATCTATATAATTGAAGGTAACCTTTGAAGATGATAGTTTTCAAATTCCGTACAAATACTGATGAACCTTTTGTTGTTAGGTGTACTTCATCTCTGTAGAGAGCCTTGTTAACATTTCCATCGTTAAGGGTGAACTTTGGTGTATTATCAATGAAAATGTAGTCTTTGTTTGTACATATATCTAGTAATGGTGAGTTTGTTTATTGTATATTCTTCAAGGAAAGTGTGTTGTATTTCATCTGCAAAATAGATGATACAGCAATTTTGGTTATTGCATGTTTATTTTGTTTTCCCTGAACGTTGTTCATATTCCTGTATGATTGGGTTTGCATCCTCAGCATCAGAGACATTATATATTCCAGCATGGATGATAAAAATTCATACCCTGTCAGTTCTTCTTGTTTGTGGAAGTTTATTATGCTTTTCGTAATATCCTTTACTTTTACACCCGAATGAGATTTAACTTTGGTGTCGAGTCTATCCCATGAGAAGCTTCTTGTATCATATCCAAAGATGAACACCTTTGGTCTGGCATTGTTATTAACTATGGGATTTAGACTGCTTGGGTTAGGTGGTGTTACCGTGTGGTATTGATGCTGCTCTATTGTGGATGTATCTGTTTGAGTGCCATGAGATGTTTTGTTTAGCTCCGGTCCACCTTGTAATCCCAGAGCTGATGTTTGTTTCGTTACATGTACTTTGATTTTCTCTTTACCTATGTTCTATCTCAATTATCTCAGGTCTGAACATGTTGTAGTATGGGGGATTTTGTTCATGCACCTTTTCAAATTCAATATTTAAAGCTGGCCATATCATCACAAATGTTAGAAATATGTGTGTTTATATTTGTGATCTCATTTGCATTTGTGTCTTTTGCCCTTGTGTTTTGAAGTTTACAATTTTCATGTTTCAGTCTACTGTTTGTCTGTTTTAGAGTTTGATTTTTTTTTATATTAGGCATTGGAAAATTAGGTCTGCTACTCGTTTTCTAAGAACTTCATTCTCTGTTGACAGGGTTGAAAACATTTCAGATTTCCCGGAGCAATATGTTTTGTTGCTGTTCTCCGTCATCAATTTATCTTTTTTTTTAAAAAGAGTACTGTTATTTGCTTGGCCTGTTCTTGTCATAGTTTTGCTAATTTTGTTATCAGATATGTCCAGTTATGTTTGAATACCCACAGTTGATGTTTGATCTGTATATGTATCTTTAAGTGGACAGCATCGCGATCAAATAATTAGAAAACATGTTGATTAAAGGAGTATAAAACATTTTGATGAATGGAATAGACAACCTTGTGATAAAATAAATTGATGAAGACTTATTAGAATAATGTGATATCATCTGACTGATATGATTTTCTTTAAGCTGGACCTTATTTTGTGAATCGTGTGCCATCAGTAAAGAGCCAGGCAAGCCCAGCGCATCCGCGCCATCTGACCAGTCACTACACTGTCAACTGTTTATCTAGACATTTTTTTATCTTGATATTTCTAAAATTAGCTAATGACTCTTCCAAATGCAAAGCTGTACACGTCCATATTAAAAATATCACTGGAAAAAATTCACATCTTGAATACTGGAAGTGTTATTTTGATACAGAGTTAAACAAAACAACTTGGAAGTATGCTCCTTTTCTCACTATTTATTGACAGTCATCTGCTAATGAGATATCTTTTTTAATTTATATAAAGGATTAGTATGTGTGTGACGAATTAATTATTTCTTACTTGTAGACGCATTTTGAAGCAAAACAAATTGTGACAAAAGGAGAAATTGCTCATAATGAGCAATGTTTTCTTTTGTCACAAAGTTTTCTACTCAATTCAAAGTTGTTTACTGCCAGTTTGTAGTATTTTGGAAAGGGTAACAGATTTTTCAAAAATCTATCGCGAACAAAGATACATTATATTAAATTGTCTATGTTTGTCAGTGAACTACACATAATTATTATATTGTTCCCATGTCCACGCATTTCAGGTTTTAATGGTGTCTATTTCTACATCTATTTACTGTGTTTGTTTGTCCATGAACTGTCAGCCCAGGATATATGGAAGCTTGTGAGTAGTAAATTCAAACTTCACAGGAATGTTACTTCGGTGGTCCTCTTTAAAAATTGTTCAAATGATAAAATTAAATTCACAAGTTTGGTCACTGCGTCATCAGAAAGAGGGAAGGAAATATGTTTGTTCAAATAATTCCGATCCATTGCAAAATATGGCCGCTACAAGCCGGGGGAATCTGCTTCGCTTGTTATCCTTGTATCAGCTTACCTGACCGCAATATAAGTTTATGTGGTTGGCATGACAAATCACATTGAATACCTCAGCTATTTGATCTTGGACTAGCATGGCCCACTTGTTTGTTAAAAATTGTGTTCATCCACAGTTTGAGGTTGAAGTAAATTACATTCATGCAATATCAGACCCATTTATGCAAGGGATTTTCATTTGTCATTTACACGATTTAAACACTGTAAAACAGAAACTCATCTTGAGGCATTTTTCCCTCTTTTTCTATGTAACCCCACCCCTTCATACAAATTTAGTGGGGAATATTCAAAACAGTGTGAGAATTAGCACGACCCCCCTCATAGATTGGACAGTGCGTTTGAGGACTATATATTGTCTTACAATTCCTTGTTCTTGTTTCATGTGACAGATGGATACTTTTGCAGACCGTCACAGATTCGCTGTCTCTAGTCACTGCACTCTAACTAAAGAATTCTACTTTTTCCCTGGTCTAACCAATTCAGGTATTCATATTGTTTGTCTCGTTAATTTTGTTAAATCATTTTCTGAAAACTCACTCTTAAAACGAGACTTCACAACTTGTTTGATATTTCCATGCAAACACAGTGTTTCAGGGGTATACAGTAATAACCACATTGGTCTGTTGATAGAGATGTGTTGATGGGAAACAGAGAGTCACTTAGTATTTCACAGAGAGTGTTTCAAGAGTCCAGTCATTTCAACTCTATTTAATAATTAAACTTTCAGCCGTGGCCTAGTGGTAAGCATCGGGGATTTGAAACATCAATCCTAAGTCGCGGCACATCAGTCATGGTGGAGTGCCCTTTTGGCAAGGCCAATTTTCTAGCCTAGTACTGGTTTGTTTACCCATGGATCATGATTAAGTGAATTGTTACCGTGAGAACCGTGATATAACTGAACTATTGTTGAAAGCTTCGTAAAACCCCAATGAAATAAAACAAACAAGTAAACAAAGTTTGTCTGGGGTATACAGTTATGATCACAGTCGTCTGCTGAAGATTATCTGTATGAGGGAAGAGGTTAAGAATCATACTTCAAGTATAGAGATGTATCATGTTTTTGCCAAGACATTTTCCAAGTCATCTGCTGTGTATTTTTTTAATGTGGTAAAGGGTTATTTATTTTTCTCAGAATTAAGTCAGGACGTCCAGAACATGGATCCAAGAGACATGGACATGTACATGCAGATGTTGGAGCACAGTAAGATGCCTACCTACAACATGCGACTAATGTTTGTTGGGTTGTACGGGGCTGGTAAAACATCTACCGCCCGGAGAATTATGGGTAAACCGATCGATGATGTAACAAGTACGGATGGAATTGATGTTTACATTGGAAAATGCAAGATTGACATCCGTAATGAAATTTGGACCACTTTAGAAGGTAACATAATTAGAACTCTATACGAGCAGACTCAGACAAAAATGGGTCTTCACATAGGGCAAACCTGCATCAGACGATTTTGAAAACCTCTACTCAAGATATGGAAAAATTCTAGAAATGAAGGTATAATCATTGAAATAGAGTTGAAAACATTTGGCAAAAGGAGAAGTTGCAAGTTTTGAGCAATTTCTTCTTTTGTCACAATGTTTTTAAAAATCGTCTGCTGCAGAGGCATCTGACAGCGTCTTTAAGTGGGAAAGGGTTAATTCAACCTGTACACAGTCTCACCAGAGGCGTCTGAACGCGTCTTTATGTGGGAAAGGGTTAAGTAAGCTGTACACAGTCTCACCAGAGCCCTCACTATTGGTCAGCATTTAGAGGAGTCTGAGTATTCTAAACTAAAACAAAATGCTTGAATTGTAGAATTAAGGGTTTCACTACTTACTCTTTCCTACCTCTGCATCTGCAGCGAACAACTTTTGACAAAAAAGTGCACAATGTTTTCACCTCTATTCAAATAAAAGATACACTTTCATTGAAAGAGATTTTCTCACATTTTTACGCAGATGTAACTTTTACATAATTTATTAACCTTTTGCTACATGCAATAAACAACTTTAAAAATGTTAAGGCAAAAGAATAGAAAATATCCATAAATTGAAGTATCATTAATGAATATAATTGAAATGTTTGTGGCATTGTAATAATAATAATAATAAAAGTGATATAATTGAAATGTTTGTGGCATTGTAATAATAATAATAATAAAAGTGATATAATTGAAATGTTTGTGGCATTGTAATAATAATAATAATAAAAGTGATATAATTGAAATGTTTGTGGCATTGTAATAATAATAATAATAAAAGTGATATAACTGATTATTATAAGACTAGAAAAAATAAGTATTTAAGTTATAATGAGCTTTTCCAACAATGTTTCACAATATCTATGCTCCGTAGGAATCTAATGTCACTTATATTGGGGAATGGGGTAAGGACCATATCTTGTGATTTCATTTTACAGACAGAGAATCCAACATGCCATACACCAAACTTTCCCGATTATTGCTGACTGACGAGGAATCTGCAGGTAAAATACCCGACATTAAAACCCTCGAGAAAACTCAAACACGAACCGAGAAGCCAAGAACTTCCTATCCTCATACTGCAGAAGGATTTTCAAGTCACACTGGTACAGATAGGACTCTTTATGAGTATGGAACTTTGCCCGAAGGAAAAGATAAACGTAAAAGGACGACGGACCTAAATGACAGGAGGATTTCCTCACCGATGTCAATCGATACAGGGGTATGTATTCGGTCACACGTCTCAAATCTTTACCCTTATCCCACTGAATTCCTTTATCGGTTATCATTTTCCTTGTCTGGAGTTACCTGCTTTTACCGTTACATTCAGGCATACACCAATAATGGTGGTGTCCTTTAGACATGTTGTAGCAAGAAAAAAGGCTGATGTGTCCGCTCTATAGGTAACGGAAATCAATTGTATATTTACTAATAGTTCAAATTCAAAATTGATGTAACAGGGAACGTGACCAATCTAGAAGCCATTTTCAGTTCATTTGTACTGATTTACTATAGTATACCGGGTACCAGACTACATTGTTAGTTCATGCCAGATGTACTGAGTTAACACAGAATGCAGGGTACCAGACTACATTGTTGGTTCATGCAATATTAGTCTGAATTACCTGCACCTACCACTATGTTATGTAATATTTGTAATATAGTACGTAGGGAACCAGACTAATGCCAGATGAACTGATTTACTATAGAATGTCGTGTACCAGACTACATTGTTGGTTCATGAGAGATGTACTGATTTACTTTAGTATGCCGGATACCTTGTTGGTTCATGTCATATATACTGATTTACTATAGTATGCCGGGTACCAGACTACCTTGTTGGTTCATGCCAAATGTACAGAATGCTGGGTACCAGACTACATTGTTGATTATGCCAGATGTACTGAGTTACTATATAGTATGCTGGGTACCTGACTACATTGTTGGTTCATGCCAGATGTACAGAATGCTGGGTACCATCTTTGATTTCTGACAAGTTCTAATATATTTATGGACGAGTCTTGTCTTAACACTGATAACAGAATGGCAAATAATGTAGACCGAGATTAGACAGATCTTGATCTGCATTGTTCACATGTGTGGTTTAAAATCATACTTAATTAACCCTTACCATGCTGACTTGTGTACAAGGCTCTGACAGCTCACTGTTGAATTGTTTTCAGTATTTTTCTCTATTTGTTTTCAGTCATATTATTAAAATAGCTGTAATTTTGTTGAGAATAGTGATAGAATTATGGAAGTCATCCCATAACGTGTGTTTATAACATCCTTGACATTACCATAACAACCTGGATGTATGGTTAATAGAAGTTTCTGCTTGGTAAAAGTGGCTGCAGAGCTGCCGACTAACTGATTTCTTGTTTAATCTGTCAAGTATGTTGTTTATTATATTGTGAATGTATCTAAATTGAATTCTCATTGAAAAGAAATGTGATAAAGGTACACATCAAGAGCAATCTCTTCTTTTTCAAATGTCGTCTGCTGCAAATGCGTCAAACTGTGAAGATAGTTGAAAAACCAATTGGGCAATATTATACCAAACTTGACCTCATGAGTCTGGTGACCAGGGCAGATCCAGATCAGCCTGAGCCTTCATGCAGTCTGCTGCAAAAATGTTCTTGTCTATCACACATGTAAACGCAATTTGACGCATCTGCAGACGACTTTTGTTTTCAACTATTCAATTTTTAAACGTTCCTTATAGAGAGTATCCATAATGTTGACTAGAATCTTCGAGGGCTTGGCGTGAAACGGTTGTAACTTAAAACCTATTTTGAAAACCCTGGTTTAGGGGCAATTTTGACCCTTTTGTAAACAATGCAAATTTAGGTGCCATTGCTCAGAACGAGCAATGGCACCTAAATTTACATTGTTTACCAAGAAAAGTGATTTAACGCTTATAAAGACTTTATGGTGAGGTGATTAACCTTGGTAAAAAAATACCAATTTTAGATACAACCGTTTCACGCCAAGCCCTCGAGAGATATAGAGAGTATCCATAATGTAGATGTTTTCAAGGTCGTCTACTGCTGAATTGTTGTATGTTGGAAAGGACTAACAAGGTAATTATTGTTTCATGTTTGGTTCGTCACAAAATATATCTGTTTATGTTTCAGATTGGTTCCATGGATTTAGAATCAAGAGAGGGCTCCATCTCGTCTGCTTTTGAAAAGTTTGACAATGATGTGTTGGGGGAAAACAAAGAGTCACGTAGTATTGCACAAAGAGTGTTTCAAGAGTCCAGAGAAAACAGAGGTAATATTTTTAAAGATTTTCAAGATAAAAATGAGGTCTTTAATAAAAGTGGAAAATATCTTGAGATATAAGTGAAGTTAGTATATAGAGTTAAAAGCATTGTGGTAAAAGGATAAATTGACGGTTTTGAAAACATATTGACAAAAACGTGAAAAATCTCCATAAATGAGAGTTTAGTTATAAAAGAAAGTTGAAAACATCGTGGCAAATAGAGAAAATGCTCATTATGAGCAATTTGTTCCTTAGTCATAATCTTTTCAAAAGTCGTCTGCTGCAGAGGCGATAGAAAGCGTGTGTATATGGGAAAGGGTTTAAATCTTGAACATCTGAATAGCAAAACCATTGCCAGAATAATTCTAATTTCTTCCTAGGTTGTTATTGTCAAGTTAACATTTACAGAGTAACAGTAGTTCTTTGTCTTAGATGTTGCCTTGAGAGAGTTTTTAAAGCATACTTTTACATTCAGTGTTTCAAACTTTTGTGTGCTTCATTTGTCATCAACCTTTCACACATGGATGATTATTGGTTGTGCCTCATGAGCTTAATTTAAAAATGTTTGTCTAAGTTCATAAAACTGTGTTTGTATATATAATGCAATAAGCATTATTTGCTGTCATAGGGTTATTGTGCTAGCTTGACCTTTACACACATGCAGACAAATCTGCAGCAGAAGACTTTTGCCACAATGTTTTAAAGTTAATTCAAGGGTTAAGGACATAGGAACTTTTTTTGGAGCTAAGGCAAAAGGTTTTTTCAAGGTCAGACATCAAAATCAGGATTATGCCGTAACTTCTTGAATGTACCAAAGGATTAAAAGTATTTTCCTTATTGTGTATTATATTAATGTGGTGTGTTATGTATTTTGGACGGCGGCCTTGAATTACTATCAAACTTTTGAAGAAAAAAAAATGATTTAAACTTATTAGCTGTAATCTTGTCTTTAATCATAAACACACGTTATTAATTATTTACTTTTACTGGTTATAGGAGACACTAACAAAGAGGCATCCGTCTCACTGTGGGACTTTGCAGGCCAGTTCATCTACTACGCCACACACCAACTGTTCTTTAGTCCTAAAGCCATTTACTTATTAGTCATGAACATGGAGGATGACCTTGAAAAGACCATCCTTGACAACTGGTACTTCGACCTCCGAGGAAAGAAATCAATAGATGCTCAGGGTATGTAGCGCAAGCTTACATTCTTTCTCTTTATCTTAATCCTTTCCCACCTATAGACGTATTTTGACGCCTCTGCAACAGACGACTTTTTAAAAACATTGTGACGAATGGAAAGTTGCTCAAAAAGTCTAATTTCTTATTTTTCAATAGTTAAACTGTCATTTATAAAGATTTTCCATATTTTTGCTTAGACGATTTCAAAGTCGTCTGCTGCAGATTTCTTGAAGTTAGAAAAGGGTTAATCACATACATCAAATATGTGGATCTAGCTCAATGCATTCAAAAGTCGGTTTTTACAGATGATCAAATAGTGTCAGTATGTCAAAAAGGGTCAATATCAAAACGAGCGATTTCTTGTACGTGAGAAAGGAATAATCCCCAATCATCAAATATGCAGATCTGGTGCAATGCATTCAAAAGTCGACTTCTACAGATTATCAAAATGTGTTGATGTCGAAAAGGTTCAATATTAAAACGAGCAATTTCTCCTTTTGTCACAAGGTTTTCAACTTTATTCCATAGTTATGCAATCATTTATCCAAATTTTTGTCTAGATGTTTTTGGAGTCGTCTGCTGCATATTTGTAATATGTGAAAAAGGGTTAAATTTAACATAGTTAGGTTTATCTAAATTCTGCCGAGGTATTGGGTTGAAACAGCTTGGTCATGCTATAACAAATGAAAACAGATTTCGAAATTGAAATGAATTGTAAGTAATTTTCTTAGTGGACACTGTTGACATTTTCAGGTGGAGTGATATTTTGGTTAAGATCTATATATAGTTATGCGAAAGGTCCACAACCGGGAAACCCCACTATTGTATTGGTAGGGACCCATAGGGACAAACTTCATGGGGTAAGCTCACATAGTATATTCACTTATTACTTGACCTTTTCCCATATACAACATATCAGCAACAGGCAAGCACATGGAAAATGTACATAAATGAAAGTGTTAGTATCGAAAAAGATTGTCACAGTGTTTTGAAAAGTCATCTGTGCAGAGGTATCAAAAAGCATCTACATGTGGGAAAGAGTTAACTCTTTCCCTGATTCAGGGGAATTGAGACAAATTTACAGCAGAATACTTATAAAAAACAATGTGGGAAATGGATTGCTCAAAATGAGTATTTTCCCCCTTTTCCTGCAATGCTTTTAACTCTGTATCAAAAATGTGTTAAGTTACGCTTTAAGTGGCTTTCAAATTAAAAATCATGAAAACCTTGATAGATACAAGTTTAACCTATTTACTCTTTAGAAAATCTACTGTTGGAAAATCTTAATTAAAGTAGAATTATTAAATAGAGCTGAAAACATAATGGCAAAAGGATCGATACAATGCAGCTGCTGTTGGGTAAAGGTTAAAAAAGTAGAAATAAGGGGAAACACTTGTTTAAGGTTTGCTTTATATTGGATTGTTATTTGTCTTAACCCATTACTTTACATGATATTGCAAATGCTGTCTTCTTTACAATCAACAGATGAACAAGTTGAAAAATCTGGAAAACTGGAAGTAACTTTTTGACAAAGAGTTGAATTTTTGTTATTGCAATGTGTTCAAAATTTGTCTGAAACAACAGGCGTCAAGTGTCGTCAGTGTGAATTAATTGTATTGCAGCTTTGTCATATGTGGGAAAGGGTTTAAGACATGTTTTGTATATCTCTAGGATGTCGAGGAGCAGCGTATTATAGCCAACTCTCATTTCAACAAAATCCGAGAGTGTTTCAAGGACACGCCACTGGAGTATCACATATGGAACGAGACATTCCTATTGGATAACAGAATGGATGATCCAGAATTAGATAAATTGAAGAAATCATTGATTAACATCGCTAAAGAGATGCCAACTTGGGGGGAGGAGATTCCAGCAAAGTGGGTGGAGCTAGAACAAGCCCTCGAGGATCGCCGTGGAGATGGGCTGTCCTTTATTTCCATCGAGAAATTGAAGATTATTGACAGAGGACTTGCAAGGCCAATTAATGACGACGGACAGTTGAGATTATTTCTCAGAACCTATCACGAGAACGGAACAGTTATTTACTTTGATGACGCCAACATTCGAGATATGATTATACTGGATCCACAATGGATAATCCATGCTTTTCGATACCTCATCTCAGCTGATCAGTTTGGAAAGAAGTACGGCCATCTTGAAAACGAATGGAGGAGTTTCATCAACTCTGGTAAATTAGAAGTAAAACTTGCTCAGGCTATTTGGCAACAAGACAGGCAGTACAAGTTCTATGAAAACCACGAGAAGCTTCTATACTTCCTGGAGAAACTTGATATTATCTCAAGGGCAAGGGTGTTAAAGGACGACGGGGTCTCTGTAGACAATCTGCCATTTTACTACGTACCATGCTTGCTTACAAATATAGCAGATGACCAGATTTTAACTATTCCAAGAAATAAAAGTTGTATCAGTACACCTGTCTTATGTCTTGCATTTCGTGGAAATTTTCTACCGCCAGCAATATTCAATCGATTGATTGCCATTTGTCTGGGAAGATGGCCAATTGCTAGGCAAGGCAAGCGTAACTTGATTTACTGTGGATGTGCAGTGTTTGTCGTCAGCCATGGGAAAGGTGCCGATCTTCATCGTCTGACAATATTCTTCAGAAATTCTAAAATCGGAATTTGGATCACTCGATACACAGCCAAAGGAGCAAAGACAGTTGACGAAAACGTATGTGATATTGTACGGCGTGTAATCACTGCTGCTGTTAGAAGGGAATTCAGGAGATTCCAGAAAACCAATGAAAATGAAGAGGAGCCATTCATATACCAGTTACAGTGCATGGAGACGGCCCAGTCCGATTTCCTAGATGACGGTTTACATAACCTGGATGACCTTAAAGAGCTAGCGGATCAGGACTTCTTCTGTGACCGACACACAGACAGATTTCATCCACATGAGTTAGATGTCGTAGAGCTTCTGAAAGAGTGGTTTCCTGACCAGGTACTTCTGTCACTATCAGTCTTGATTTCACAATATTAAACCTTTCCTACATACAGCAAATTAGCAGCAAAAGACTTTGTAAACATATTGACAAGAGTGTTTAAAATATCCATAAATGAGAGTTTAGTTATTAAATAGAGTTGAAAATATTGTGTCATTATGAGCAATTTCTCTGTTTGCCACCATGTTTTCCTTTTCAAAAATTGTTTGCTGTAAAGGCGTCAGAAAGCGTCTATATTTGGGAAAAGGTTAAACCTTGGGGTTGATTAATTGATTGATGGGGTTTAACACTGTTTTTCAACAATTTTACAGTCATATCACAGTGGCCAGTTCACCTACTCATGTGTGTCATGGCTTTCTCACACCAGTACTCCACACAACATACTTTCCAAGCAATTCGCTGCTTTTCCACATAGACTGTAAGCCAATTGCTGGAAGACGGATGACACTTGTCACAGTGATTGAATATGTCAATTGTCGGAAAGAATGTTGGCCAAGCTTAGACCTTGGGGGCTTAGCAACCTGTGAAGATCCAGATCCGTCGGTTGGCGTTGGCGTTCACTTGCGCTCTTGTTTTTACATAGTATTCTTCGAAATACTACACAAAATGAATCAAAATGATTTTGTGTTGCCTTGTTTTGACTTTCAGTAACAATTGAAATAGTTTTTACTTTTTGAACAATGCCATCCTAAAACTGTGATATATAGTACCTTTACTGAAATGTTAAATATATTGATTTGTTCTCTGATATTTATTTAGGTTCCAGAAACAGTGAGACCTAGTGGTGTTTCCCCAGTTGGTAAATACCGTTTCTTTTAACCCTTTTCCAAATACAACACATTGTGGCAAAACGAAAATTTCTTATAATGAGCAATTTCTCGTTTTGCCATTGTAGATCAATCGTAACCTTTTGAGATGGCCTTATTGGTGTTGTTGTTGTTAGATCATTAGCTTTGGCAGCGAGAGACCAGGGTGCAATACCTGACTTGATCATACTTATAACTCTTTGTCACTCTGGATTGCTGGCAAACCTTTAACCCTTTCCCTCATACAGACGCTTTCTGACGCCTCTGCAGCCGACGACTTTTGAAAACTTTGTTACGAAAGGGGAAATTTGTTCCTTTTGCTGCAATATTTTCAGCACTATTTTATAGTTATACATTCAATTATAGATTTTATCCAGATTATTTCTAGATGTTTTCAAGGTCGTCTGTTACATAATTGTTGATCGTGGGTTAAGACAGATGCACTGGTGTCAGAATATATTTACTAACAGTTTTGGTAACTTACCAAGGAAATGCTATTGAAAGCAATGTAAAACACCATTAAATCTAATAACCACATTTTTAATCCCCGGACAATTGCTTGATTGACTGGGGTTTAACCCCATTTTCATCAAGTTTTCAATCATATCAGGGCGGACAGTTCACCAACTCATGTGTTTCTCGAACCAGTACTCCACACAACATAATTTCCAAGCAACTGGCTGCCCTTCCACATAAACTGTTAGCCCATTGGTGGAAGAAGAACGACGCTTGTAACAGTGACTTTTGTCAAAAGTCGAAAAGAATATTGGATGAGCTGGGGTTTGAACTCACAACCCATAGATTGATAGCTTGTGTCGCTACTGACTGAGCTACTGGGGAGTGTCAATAATAAATATAGTTGAATATTCCTTATATAACTTGAGGATACAATGAGCTTAATGGACCATTATTATCCGGTTTGCAATTCGTGGTTATCATTTAACCATAAACCTCCATAAAAAGGTTTGTTTTCCTGTGACCTTACTATCCTATACAATATGTCATGTTTACCCGTGATTTGATTCGTAAATTATATTTGGGTCGCTCTAGGACAACTGGACTTAAAGTCAAGTTGTGTTCTTGCAAACTATGAGTATTTATACAATTCTAGGCTCAAAGCTAAATCTCGTTTGGCGACATCACAATGTATTTTATTTTATTTTACATTTTTCGGAAGTTTAACTGAGAGGGGTAGATCTAAGTAACATATATTTTATGTTTTGACAACGTCATAACGTCACAATTCAAAAATCAATGTAAATGTCCTTATCTAGTCCCGTAACTTTAAACATGTGTACACATTCATACATAGAATTGATCAACTTTAAACATGCGCATTCATAAATCGAAGTGATATATTTTAAACATGCACATTCATACATTGAAATGATATATTTCAAACATGTACATTCATACATTAAATTGATCGGCTATACACATGTATGCACATTCATACATTGAAGTGATCATTTTTAAACATGTACATTCCTACATTGACGTGATTAGACTTTGAACATATACACTCATACATTGGAGTGATCAACTTTAAACATGTACATTCATACATTGAATTAACTAGACTTTAAGCATGAACATTCATACATTGGCGTGATTAGACTTTAAACATGTACACTCATATATCGGCGTGATTAGACTTTAAACATGTACACTCATACATTGGCGTGATTAGACTTTAAACATGTACACTCATACATCGGCGTGATTAGACTTTAAACATGTACACTCATACATCGGCGTGATTAGACTTTAAACATGAACAGTCATACATTTAAGTGATAACACTTTTTAAAAAAGCCATGTACACTCATACATTGGAGTGATCAACTTTAAACATGTACATTCTTACATTGAAGTAACTAGACTTTAAACATGTACATTCATACATTGGCGTGATTAGACTTTAAACATGTACACTCATACATCGGCGAGATTAGACTTTAAAAATGTACACTCATACATCGACGTGATTATACTTTAAACATGTACACTCATACATCGGCGTGATTAGACTTTAAACATGTACACTCATACATTGAAGTGATAAGACTTTAAACATGTACACTCATACATCGGCGTGATTAGACTTTAAACATATACACTCATACATTGGCGTGATTAGACTTTAAACATGTACACTCATACATCGGCGTGATTAGACTTTAAACATGAACAGTCATACATTTAAGTGATAACACTTTTTTAAAAAAACATGTACACTCATACATTGGAGTGATCAACTTTAAACATGTACATTCTTACATTGAAGTAACTAGACTTTAAACATGTACATTCATACATTGGCGTGATTAGACTTTAAACATGTACACTCATACATCGGCGTGATTAGACTTTAAACATGTACACTCATACATCGACGTGATTAGACTTTAAACATGTACACTCATACATCGGCGTGATTAGACTTTAAACATGTACACTCATACATTGAAGTGATAAGACTTTAAACATGTACACTCATACATCGGCGTGATTAGACTTTAAACATGAACAATCATACATTGAAGTGATAATACTTTAAACATGTACACTCATACATTGAAGTGGTAAGACTTTAAACATCTACACTTATACATTGAAGTGATAAGACTTTAAACATGTACACTTATACATTGAAGTGATAAGACTTTAAACATGTACACTTATACATTGAAGTGATAAGACTTTAAACATGTACACTTATACATTGAAGTGATAAGACTTTAAACATGTACACTCATACACTACCGTGATAAGACTTCTTCGAACATCTACATTTAAACATTGAAGCGATCAACTTTGAACATGTTCACTCATACATTGAAATGATCAACTTTAAACATGTACACTCATACATTGAAGTGATTATACTTTAAACATGTACACTCATACATTGAAGTGATTAGACCATTCAATTTCTGAAATTGGATCATTTAAGCGCCATCTTAGCTCAGCTTCCTTGCAATGGTCTAAGGGAGACAACTTTTGAAAAAATATAACATTTTTATGGTCTAAGGGAAACAACTTTAGAAAATGAAATATATCAGAAGCACGAGTTATTTCCGTAGAGCTTAAACAAAACGACCATTTTTAGGAAATTCTGCAATGGTCGAAGGGAGACAATTTTTGAAAAATAATATCAATATTATGGTCAAAGGGAAACAACTTTAGAAAATAAAATACATCAGAAGCACGAGTTAATTCCCCTAGACCATAAAATCATTGAAAAACAAAAACGACCATCTTAGGTAGGCTATTTCTGTAATGGTCTAAGTGAGACAACTTTTGAAAAATAATATCAATCTTATGGTCTAAGGGAAACAACTATAGAAAATGAAATATATCAGAAGCACGAGTTATTTCCCCTAGACCATATAATCATTGGAATAAAAAACGACCTGCTTAGGTAGGCTGTTATGCAATTGTTTAAGGGAGACAACTTTTGAAAAATAATATCAATTTTATGGTCTAAGGGAAATAACTATAGAAAATGAAATATATCAGAAGCACGAGTTATTTCCCCTAGACCATATAATCATTTGAATACAAAACGACCTGCTAAGGTAGGCTATTCTTCAATGGTCTAAGGGAGACAACTTTTGGAAAATAATAACAATTTTATGGTCTAATGAAAACAACTTTAGAAAATGAAATATATCAGAAGCACGAGTTATTTCCCCTAGACCATATAATCATTAGAATACAAGACGACCTGCTTAGGTAGGTTGTTCTGCAATGGTCTAAGGGAGACAACTTTTGAAAAATAATAACAAGAAACACCTTTAGAAAATGAAATATATCAGAAGCACGAGTTATTTCCCCTAGACCATAAACAAAACGATCGTCTTTAGGATATACTGCAATGGTCGCAGGGAGACAATTTTTGCAAAACAATATCAATGTTATGGTAAAGTCATTTCCCCTAGACCATAAAATCATTAAAATACAAAAACGACCATCTTTGGTAGGCTATTCTGTAATGGTCTAAGGGAAACAACTTTTGAAAAATAATATCAATTTTATGGTCTAAGGGGAACAACTATAGAAAACGAAATATATCTGAAGCACGAGTTATTTCCCCTAGACCATTCAATTTATGAAATCAGATCATTTAAGCGCCTAAGCTAAGCTACCCTGCAATGGTCTAAGGCAGACAACTTTTGAAAAATGTAATTTGTTTTATGGTCAAAGGGAAACAACTTTAAAAAATGAAATGCATATCAGAAACACGAGTTATTTCCCCTAGACCATTTTACCATATAAGTGCTTTACATAAAAAACAAGCGACTTAGCTAACCTATCCTGCAATGGTCTGAGGGAGACAACATTCGAAAAATAATATCAATATATGGTCTAAGGAAAACAACTTTAGAAAACGAAATATATCTGATGCTCGATTTATTTCCCCTAGATCATTCAATTTCTGCACTGCTATGGTCTAAGGGAGACAACTTTTGAAAAATGTTATTTGTTTTATGGTCTAAGGGAAACAACTTTAGAAAAAGAAATATATCAGAAGCACGAGTTATTTCCCCTAGACAATAAACTATAATCACCTTACATAAAATACAAGCGTTTTAGCTAAGCTATCCTGCAATTGTCTAAGGGAGACAACTTCTGAAAATTGTTATAAATGTTATGGTCTAAGGGATCAACTGTATCATTTCCAGACTATTGGATGGAGAAATTACCTGAGAAATTGAAGAATGAAACAGTCAGTCACGCCACTTTGGCGAAACTCTCGGAAGCTCTGGGAAAAGACTGGCAGCTATTTGCACTTGCTGAATTGGGAGTAGCGGTATTTATTAGCTTTTTACATTTTCAAATTAAAAAAGGACTTTTAGACACTTTATTATACATAAGCTTCTTTAACCATATCTCCTTTAGAACAAATCTGTAGAATAGTTAAGAGTATGGAAAATATCCATAAATAAGGAAATGATTATAATTGAATACAGTTGTAAACATAGAGGAAAATCTCCATAAACGTAAAATCAATTATTGAATAGAATTGAAAACATTGTGACAAATTGAGAAGTTTGCGTATTATGAGCAATTTTGTCTTTTCCCACAATGTTTTCCAATACCATCTACTGGACAGGGTTAAAATTGTATCTGCATGTGGGAAAAACTAGACATTGCTGAATCTGACAACTTAGTATAATATTGTGTGGGGAAAGGAAAAATTGGTTAGTATGATGAAGTTCTTCCTTTTCCTATGATGTTTTAAATTTAGGTTTGATATTATGCATCCAATATTTCCATGTGACATCTTATTTCTGGAATGTTTTCAAAGGAGAGGTCGTAAAGAATATTATCTGTAAATCGTGTAATTGAAGGCATTAAAACCTTTCCCACACACAACAAATCTGCAGCAGACGACTTTGAAAACATAGTGACAAAAACCTGAACAATCTCCATAATAGATAGCTTAAATTAAAAACATTGTGGCCACAGGAAAAATAGCTCATGATGAGCCATTTCACCTTTGACCACAATGTTTTCAAAGGTCGTCTGCTGTTATTGCATCAAAATTCGTCAGCAGGTGGGAAAGGGTTAAACAAATTAAACAAATGTTACAATTTCAGTAACATAACTCTTGCAGTTCGTACATTTCAAAATAAGGGAAAGATGCTCCCAAACAAACATTTTTGTTATTTTAAGTCAGCAACTGAACTTGCCAATTCTTTAGCTCTTTCCCACATGCAGATGCATTTTGACACATCTGTACTAGATGATATTTGTAAATATAATGCCAAAAGGAGAAATTATGGTATAATGAAGGTATAACTACTGCTTGTTTTGAGCAATTTCTCCTTTTTGTCACATTTTTTTCAAAAGTATTTTGCTTGAAAATATGCTTTGTATGTACTATTTTAGAACATTGATTTGGACCACATCCGTGAAGATCACAGGTATGCAAAACAGCAGATTTATCACACCCTGAGACACTGGAAAGATGTTGTTATGAGAGACAGACAAAATGAGGCAACGAACGCAGAACTTTTACGCTTGATGAGGAACTCTTCCATATCTGTCAACATTGACTGGGAGCGTGTGCAAAATGCTATAGATGGAATTTGTTGATGCAGCCACCTGTATATAGCATGTTCAAAATGATATTGGTAGAATTTGTTGAAGAAGCTACATGTCTATAGCCTGTTTAAAATGCTATTTATAGAATTCGTTGAAGAAGCCACCTGTCTATAGCCTGTTTAAAATGCTATTTATAGAATTCGTTGAAGAAGCCACCTGTCTATAGCCTGTTTAAAATGCTATTTATATAATGTGTTGAAGAAGCCACATGTATATAGCCTGTTCTGTAAATATTTGTAAACATTTAAGCAGAGGAAAGACAAGGACTACTGTTCAACCTCCATATATAAAGTCTATATTATTATTTATGTAGTTTAAAGACTTGAATACACACATGTGCGGGTTATTTTTGGACTTTATTGTTCTTTATTGTTCGGGTTTTTTTGGGGACTTTATTGTTCGCAAATTCATTATGGAGTCATGTAAGCAGGATGAGCAAATGTTGTTCTACGTTATATAATAGCACGACTAGGGTTAAATTCAAGAAATATACTAGTATTACAATTAATATTAATGCCAACGTATTTCTGTGAAGCATGGGAAAAGAAATCGCAAAGTCTGAGGGAGGTGGACACAACTTGTGGCATATTCTGATTGTCTTAACCCGTTCCCACTTACAGCAAAATTGCAGCAGACGACTTATAGAAAACATATAGGCAAAAAAGGTAAGAAATCTCTATAAATGAAGATTTAACCATAGAATAGAATTGAAAACATTGTGGTCAAAGGAGGAATGAGCAATTTCTCCTTTTGCCTCAATGTTTTCAAAACACGTCTCCTCCAGAGGCGTCAGAAAGCATATATATGTGGGAACGGGTTAACACACTAAACTCTCGGGCATGTGCTAGCTGAAACAAATGAAATTGCAGCTTTTGACTAGCACTCGCAGATCACTAATCATGGTAGGACATTCTGAAAACACCCCTGGTTACTGTTGCCAAAAGGGAGTCGTTATTATCCAATCAAATTACAGCTTTTGACTAGCACTCGCGAGCACGGGTCAGGGTAGGGCATTCTGAATACATCCCTGGTTACTGTTGTCTCAAAGGGGTTGTTATTAACCGATACAATTACAGCTTTTGCCTAGCACTCAACCAGCACTTGTCATGGTAGTGCATTATAAACACACCCCTGGTCACAGTTGCCACAAGGGGATCGTTTTACATGTAATTGAACTGAATTGATACATCCACTGTCAATTTTACTTGTACCTTTTCCAAGGGACGGGCTCATTTACAGTGACTGAGAACAAAAACCTTATTGGAAAATGATGGATTGCTTCACAAGTAGTATGGACAATTTTGATTCCTCTCCAAATTGTGGATGTGAATTTTAATGAAGAAAATCGTTTAACGGTACCTTATACATCTAACCTGATAGGTTTTTGTTATGGTGGACATAATATGATTTTTTGTGTGGCTTGTCTTATCAGGGTAGCACAAAAGGATAACTTCTCCATTGTCTGTTAGACCGTCTGTATGCTACTTACTTGCTTACTGGCACTTGTTAGACCGTCTGTCAGTATGACTATCTGTATGCCACTTACTTACTTACTGGTACATGTTAGACCGTCTGTCAGTATGACTATATGTATGCCACTTACTTACTTACTGGCACATGTTAGACCGTCTGTCAGTATGACTCTCTATATGCCACTTACTAACTTACTGGCACTTGTTAGACCGTCTGTCAGTATGACTATATATGTATGCCACTTACTTACTTACTGGCACATGTTAGACCGTCTGTCAGTATGACTATCTGTATGCCACTTACTTACTTACTGGCACATGTTAGACCATCTGTCAGTATGACTCTCTATATGCCACTTACTTACTTACTGGCACATGTTAGATCGTCTGTCAGTATGACTATCTGTATGCCACTTACTTACTTACTGGCACTTGTTAGACCGTCTGTCAGTATGACTCTCTATATGCCACTTACTTACTTACTGGCACATGTTAGACCGTCTGTCAGTATGATTCTCTATATGGCACTTACTTACTTACTGGCACTTGTTGGACCGTCTGTCAGTATGACTATCTGTATGCCACTTACTTACTTACTGGCACATGTTAGACCGTCTGTCAGTATGACTGTCTATATGCCACTTACTTACTTACTGGCACATGTTAGACCGTCTGTCAGTATGATTATCTGTATGCCACTTACTTACTTACTGGTACATGTTAGAGCGTCTGTCAGAATGACTATCGGTATGCCACTTACTTACTTACTGGTACATGTCAGACCGTCTGTCAGTATGACTATCTGTATGCCACTTACTTACTTACTTTTGTGCACTTGTTAGACCGTCTGTCAGTATGACTATCTGTATGCCACTTACTTACTTACTGGCACATGTTAGACCGTCTGTCAGTATGACTATCTGTATGCCACTTACTTATTTACTTTCTTGCACTTGTTAGACCGTCTGTCAGTATGACTCTCTATATGCCACTTACTTACTTACTGGCACATGCTAGACCGTCTGTCAGTATGACTATCTGTATGCCACTTACTTACTTACTGGTACATGTTAGACCGTATGTCAGTATGACTATATGTATGCCACTTACTTACTTACTGGTACATATAAGACCGTCTGTCAGTATGACTATCTGTATGCCACTTACTTACTTACTTACTTTCTTGCACTTGTTAGACCGTCTGTCAGTATAACTATCTGTATGCCACTTACTTACTTACTGGCACATGTTAGACCATCTGTCAGAATGACTATCTGTATTCCACTTACTTACTTACTGGCACATGTTAGACCGTCTGTCAGTATGACTATCTGTATGCCACTTACCTACTTACTTACTGGCACATATTAGACCGTCTGTCAGTATGACTATCTGTATGCCACTTACTTACTTACTGGCACATGTTAGACCGTCTGTCAGTATGACTATCTGTATGCCACTTACTTACTTACTGGCACATGTTAGACCGTCTGTCAGTATGACTCTCTATATGCCACTTACTTACTTACTTACTGGCACATGTTAGATCGTCTGTCAGTATGACTATCTGTATGCCACTTACTTACTTACTGGCACTTGTTAGACCGTCTGTCAGTATGACTCTCTATATGCCACTTACTTACTTACTGGCACATGTTAGACCGTCTGTCAGTATGATTTTCTATATGGCACTTACTTACTTACTGGCACTTGTTGGACCGTCTGTCAGTATGACTATCTGTATGCCACTTACTTACTTACTGGCACATGTTAGACCGTCTGTCAGTATGACTGTCTATATGCCACTTACTTACTTACTGGCACATGTTAGACCGTCTGTCAGTATGATTATCTGTATGCCACTTACTTACTTACTGGTACATGTTAGACCGTCTGTCAGAATGACTATCGGTATGCCACTTACTTACTTACTGGTACATGTCAGACCGTCTGTCAGTATGACTATCTGTATGCCACTTACTTACTTACTTTTGTGCACTTGTTAGACCGTCTGTCAGTATGACTATCTGTATGCCACTTACTTACTTACTGGCACATGTTAGACCGTCTGTCAGTATGACTATCTGTATGCCACTTACTTATTTACTTTCTTGCACTTGTTAGACCGTCTGTCAGTATGACTCTCTATATGCCACTTACTTACTTACTGGCACATGCTAGACCGTCTGTCAGTATGACTATCTGTATGCCACTTACTTACTTACTGGTACATGTTAGACCGTCTGTCAGTATGACTATATGTATGCCACTTACTTACTTACTGGTACATATAAGACCGTCTGTCAGTATGACTATCTGTATGCCACTTACTTACTTACTTACTTTCTTGCACTTGTTAGACCGTCTGTCAGTATGACTATCTGTATGCCACTTACTTACTTACTGGCACATGTTAGACCATCTGTCAGAATGACTATCTGTATTCCACTTACTTACTTACTGGCACATGTTAGACCGTCTGTCAGTATGACTATCTGTATGCCACTTACCTACTTACTTACTGGCACATGTTAGACCGTCTGTCAGTATAACTATCTGTATGCCACTTACTTACTTACTGGCACATGTTAGACCGTCTGTCAGTATGACTATCTGTATGCCACTTACTTACTTACTAGCACATGTTAGACCGTCTGTCAGTATGACTCTCTATATGCCACTTACTTACTTACTTACTGGCACATGTTAGATCGTCTGTCAGTATGACTATCTGTATGCCACTTACTTACTTACTGGCACTTGTTAGACCGTCTGTCAGTATGACTCTCTATATGCCACTTACTTACTTACTGGCACATGTTAGACCGTCTGTCAGTATGATTTTCTATATGGCACTTACTTACTTACTGGCACTTGTTGGACCGTCTGTCAGTATGACTATCTGTATGCCACTTACTTACTTACTGGCACATGTTAGACCGTCTGTCAGTATGACTGTCTATATGCCACTTACTTACTTACTGGCACATGTTAGACCGTCTGTCAGTATGATTATCTGTATGCCACTTACTTACTTACTTACTGGTACATGTTAGACCGTCTGTCAGAATGACTATCGGTATGCCACTTACTTACTTACTGGTACATGTCAGACCGTCTGTCAGTATGACTATCTGTATGCCACTTACTTACTTACTTTTGTGCACTTGTTAGACCGTCTGTCAGTATGACTATCTGTATGCCACTTACTTACTTACTGGCACATGTTAGACCGTCTGTCAGTATGACTATCTGTATGCCACTTACTTATTTACTTTCTTGCACTTGTTAGACCGTCTGTCATTATGACTCTTTATATGCCATTTACTTACTTACTGGCACATGCTAGACCGTCTGTCAGTATGACTATCTGTATGCCACTTACTTACTTACTGGTACATGTTAGACCGTATGTCAGTATGACTATATGTATGCCACTTACTTACTTACTGGTACATATAAGACCGTCTGTCAGTATGACTATCTGTATGCCACTTACTTACTTACTTACTTTCTTGCACTTGTTAGACCGTCTGTCAGTATGACTATCTGTATGCCACTTACTTACTTACTGGCACATGTTAGACCATCTGTCAGAATGACTATCTGTATTCCACTTACTTACTTACTGGCACATGTTAGACCGTCTGTCAGTATGACTATCTGTATGCCACTTACCTACTAACTTACTGGCACATGTTAGACCGTCTGTCAGTATGACTATCTGTATGCCACTTACTTACTTACTGGCACATGTTAGACCGTCTGTCAGTATGACTATCTGTATGCCACTTACTTACTTACTGGCACATGTTAGACCGTCTGTCAGTATGACTCTCTATATGCCACTTACTTACTTACTTACTGGCACATGTTAGATCGTCTGTCAGTATGACTATCTGTATGCCACTTACTTACTTACTGGCACTTGTTAGACCGTCTGTCAGTATGACTCTCTATATGCCACTTACTTACTTACTGGCACATGTTAGACCGTCTGTCAGTATGATTTTCTATATGGCACTTACTTACTTACTGGCACTTGTTGGACCGTCTGTCAGTATGACTATCTGTATGCCACTTACTTACTTACTGGCACATGTTAGACCGTCTGTCAGTATGACTGTCTATATGCCACTTACTTACTTACTGGCACATGTTAGACCGTCTGTCAGTATGATTATCTGTATGCCACTTACTTACTTACTGGTACATGTTAGACCGTCTGTCAGAATGACTATCGGTATGCCACTTACTTACTTACTGGTACATGTCAGACCGTCTGTCAGTATGACTATCTGTATGCCACTTACTTACTTACTTTTGTGCACTTGTTAGACCGTCTGTCAGTATGACTATCTGTATGCCACTTACTTACTTACTGGCACATGTTAGACCGTCTGTCAGTATGACTATCTGTATGCCACTTACTTATTTACTTTCTTGCACTTGTTAGACCGTCTGTCAGTATGACTCTCTATATGCCACTTACTTACTTACTGGCACATGCTAGACCGTCTGTCAGTATGACTATCTGTATGCCACTTACTTACTTACTGGTACATGTTAGACCGTCTGTCAGTATGACTATATGTATGCCACTTACTTACTTACTGGTACATATAAGACCGTCTGTCAGTATGACTATCTGTATGCCACTTACTAACTTACTTACTTTCTTGCACTTGTTAGACCGTCTGTCAGTATGACTATCTGTATGCCACTTACTTACTTACTGGCACATGTTAGACCATCTGTCAGAATGACTATCTGTATTCCACTTACTTACTTACTGGCACATGTTAGACCGTCTGTCAGTATGACTATCTGTATGCCACTTACCTACTTACTTACTGGCACATGTTAGACCGTCTGTCAGTATGACTATCTGTATGCCACTTACTTACTTACTGGTACATGTTAGACCGTCTGTCAGTATGACTATCTGTATGCCATTTACTTACTTACTTACTTTCTTGCACTTGTTAGACCGTCTGTCAGTATGACTATCTGTATGCCACTTACCTACTTACTTTCTTGCACTTGTTAGACCGTCTGTCAGTATGACTATCTGTATGCCACTTACTTACTTACTGGCACATGTTAGACCGTCTGTCAGTATGACTATCTGTATGCCACTTACTTACTTACTGGCACTTGTTATACCGTCTGTCAGAATGACTATCTGTATGCCATTTACTTACTTACTGGCACATGTTAGACCGTCCGTCAGTATGACTATGTGTATGCCATTTACTTACTTACTGGCACATGTTAGACCGTCTGTCAGTATGACTATCTGTATGCCACTTACTTACTTACTGGCACTTGTTAGACCGTCTGTCAGAATGACTATCTGTATGCCACTTACGTATTTACTGGCACATGTTAGACCGTCTGTCAGTATGACTATCTGTATGCCATTTACTTACTTACTGACACATGTTAGACCGTCCGTCAGTATGACTATGTGTATGCCATTTACTTACTTACTGGCACATGTTAGACCGTCTGTCAGTATGACTATCTGTATGCCACTTACTTACTTACTTACTGGCACTTGTTAGACCGTCTGTCAGTATGACTATATATGTATGCCATTTACTTACTTACTGGCACATGTTAAACCGTCTGTCAGTATGACTATATGTATGCCATTTACTTACTTACTGGCACATGTTAGACCGTTTGTCAGTATGACTATCTGTATGCCACTTACTTACTTACTGGCACTTGTTAGACCGTCTGTCAGTATGACTATCTGTATGCCACTTACTTACTTACTGGCACTTGTTAGACCGTCTGTCAGTATGACTATCTGTATGCCACTTACTTACTTACTGGCACATGTTAGACCGTCTGTTAATATGACTCTCTATATTCCACTTACTTACTTACTGGCACATGTTAGACCGTCTGTCAGTATGACTCTCTATATGCCACTTACTTACTTACTGGCACTTGTAAGACCGTCTGTCAGTATGACTATCTGTATGCCACTTACTTACTTACTTACTGGCACATGTTAGACCGTCTGTCAGTATGACTCTCTATATGCCACTTTCTTACTTACTGGCACTTGTTAGACCGTCTGTCAGTATGACTATCTGTATGCCACTTACTTACTTACTGGCACATGTTAGACCGTCTGTCAGTATGACTCTCTGTATGCCACTTTCTTACTTACTGGCACATGTTAGACCGTCTGTCAGTATGACTCTCTATATGCCACTTTCTTCTTACGTACTGGCACATGTTAGACCGTCTGTCAGAATGACAATCTGTATTCCGCTTTCAGTTACTTACTGGCTCATAATAGACCGTCTGTCAGTATGTCTATCTGTATGCCACTTTCAGTTCCTTACTGGCACATCATAGACCGTCTGCCAGTATGACTATCTGTATGCCACTTGTAATTCCTTACTGGCACATGTATTTCTTCAAACACTCTTGTCTTCTTTATATTTATACATATGTGACATCTAAAACACATGCATTTTCAGGCGCACATCTGAGGGTTTATTACCTGCGTTGGATATTACAGACAGTGATTCCAGGAAATGCAACCGTATGTTTTGTTTTATTGGGGTTTTATGCCGTTTTCAACATTATTTTAGTTATATTAAGGCGACAGTTCACTTATTCATGATTCATTGGTAAACAAACCAGTACTAGGCCATGAAAACAAGCGTCGGTAAGTCCGTTTGATCTATTCCGTTTGATAAAACAAATTACCTCCCTTTCACCGGGGCTGTCAGTTTGATATCATTCATGTAGCGGCCACACATTTATAGACAAGTGTATAGTTCTATGTTAACACTTTCCCACATGCATCACGTTGGAAAACATCTGGATAAAACAGTGAACATATTCTGTAAAATTCATAAAGTTTAAAAGATTGTGGTAAAATTATGAGAATTCTTCTTTTGCCACAATGTTTTCAAACGTCGTCTGCTGTAGAGACGTCAGTACATGTGGGAAAGGGTTAACTGACTTTAAAATGTGTTCACCATGCAATCGTACATTTACACGGGCTTATTTTTCGAATAAGGTTGACGATTTATGTAGCTTTTAGTATCTGAATTGTTCTGTTTATACCTCGTTTATAGAACAGAGAGATGTACGATTTAGAAAAACCAATCAACAATCCCTTCGGCTAGGTTTTGATTTTAAAACTGGGTATTTATAATATTCAAATTTGCATTATCCCTCAGCGTTTTCAACTCATCTGCTTTGGTTTTCACTTCCACAGATATTTTTAAGTCAGAAAACCCTGGAAATATCATATCATGATTTATATAACAACATTACTACATGGCAGACTGCTACATGGTTCCTATCATAGTATCCGACTGCATGTATTAAGCGTAACGTATACCGGGTCCTCCACTCTACCACACTGGCTTATAAAACCTCCTTCTATAACAAGACTGTGGACGAGGTGGTCTGAAGATCGGTGTCCCTGCCGCGTGGCTCGACTGTCAAGATAGTAACGGACCACCACAGCCGAACCTCGGAAACAATTTGCGTATCCGTGCAATCTGATCAGTAGCCTCTTGAAATTGGTTACAATGATAAATGAATGATTGATTGATGTTTGGTCTTTTACACCGCTTTTACACGGCTTTCTACACTTTTTCAGTTATATCACGGCGTTTTCTGGGTAAGTTACCAGCACTACTTCTCCATTTATCCTGACACCAGCCAATCCGTTGAGGCCTCTTGAAATTGGTTACAATGATGAATGAATGATTGATTGATGTTTGGTCTTTTACACCGCTTTTACACGGCTTTCTACACTTTTTCAGTTATATCACGGCGTTTCCTGGGTAAGTTACCAGCACTACTTCTCCATTTATTCTGACACCAGCCAATCAGTTGAGGCCTCTTGAAATTGGTTACAATGATGAATGAATGATTGATTGATGTTTGGTCTTTTACACTGCTTTTACACGGCTTTCTACTCTTTTTTCAGTTATATCACGGCGTGTCCTGGGTAAGTTACCAGTACTACATCTCCATTTATCCTGACACCAGCCAATCAGTTGAGGCCTCTTGAAATAAATTGGTTACAATGATGAATGAATGATTGATTGATGTTTGGTCTTTTACACCGCTTTAACACGGCTTTCTACACTTTTTCAGTTATATCACGGCGTTTCCTGGGTAAGTTACCAGCACTACTTCTCCATTTATCCTGACACCAGCCAATCAGTTGAGGCCTCTTGAAATAAATTGGTTACAATGATGAATGAATGATTGATTGATGTTTGGTCTTTTACACCGCTTTTACACGGCTTTCTACACTTTTTCAGTTATATCACGGCGTGTCCTGGGTAAGTTACCAGCACTACTTCTCCATTTATCCTGACACCAGCCAATCAGTTGAGGATCACGCCAAGGAGGGCAGCCATAAGTACACTTTTTAAAGTATTTGGTATGAACCCAATCAGTCGTAAAGCTTATCACGCCAAGGAGGGCAGCCATAAGTACACTTTTTAAAGTATTTGATATGAACCCAATCAGTCGTAAAGCTTATCACGCCAAGGAGGGCAGCCATAAGTACACTTTTTAAAGTATTTGATATGAACCGTCTGGGGATTCGAACCCGCACCGAGGTAGTATGATGAAGAAGCAGCGATGCCAACATTTAATTATATCGTAATTTGCTTTTCTAAGTTCCGGAGGTCGGGTCTAACGTGACGTACATAGCAGGGGCGTAGCTATGGTAATAATCAATGTGTAGGCCGTCTTGTGAGAAAACCAACATTGTGGACTCTGCGTAAAGTATCGACCGGATCAGCCTAAGCATGCCACACAGGCGTACCGGGATATACATTTTGTTCGCCTCCTGTGGATTTTCTGTTTCAGGAATCACTACTCTAAACATCTATCCCCCCTAAGACGGAATGTGTCGGCCGGACAGCGCAGGCTGATCTGGTCGATACATTACGCATAAGTTTATCGCCGCAGCTGTATTTTGGGGGGCATTTTGAGACGTAAACCCACGTGACAGAATTGCAATCTTCATTATTGTCCATTAAACGATTCGTAATTAACTTCTAAACTTAACTCTTTCAGCGCCAAAGGCAATTTTGAGCTTTTTGCAAACAATACAGATTCAGCTGTCTCACCTGAAATCTGCATTGTTTGGCTGTGAGTTACAAAACTATTTCAAAAATCCTATAAGATGAAAAAAGAGTCGTCCGAGTTTGAACATGGAAGAGTCTACTTTAAACAATTCGGCGCCGAAAGAGTTAAGAATGTTGTCTAGATCCGTTAACCCATATACAATAAAACGGACGACTTTGACATCCAGGTAAATGTATGGACAATCTCTATTACTGAAAGTGTAATTACATAAACTTGATAGAGTTTAAAACATTGTGGAAAAACAATATTTTTCTGAAGTCGTCTGCTGCAAACTCGCCAAAATGCGTCTGCATCCAATCCAAAACTTATTTGCGAAAATTCTGGTACTAAATAAAAACAATTTTGATTAATGGGTCTGCGTTTATCATTAACCATAAAAGCTAATATGTACATGTTACGAACATTTGTTTTTATTTACATTCGCCAGGTAGAATTAACTATTTACAAAGGAAAGTAAATCTGACAGCCTTGAACACAATTAAAAGAAAAAAATATATATGTTTCAATAATTATTGACTTATATTTTAAAAGCTTTTCGGAAATGGAATGGGAGGACGAGTTATTATTATTATTATTTTTTGAATGTCTTGAACATAATACAATTGCGTTTGTTTAAAAACACTAAGTTATGACACATCTAAACTGAAATAAATATTCCGATGTTTTAAGTATTTGCAGTTTCTGTATTTTGACTCGCATTTCTTTTTCTTATTTACGAAGACAAATGAGTCCCTATTAGACTTGCAGCAGACTGTAATGTGTCAATAGCGAGATGAAATCACGTCAAATTCTCCTTTAAACAGTAATTTTGACACTGAATGTTATGTTCGTGTTCAAAGAGATGTCTTGACTTGTGATGAATTTATTTAATAATGTTTATCCATGTATATTTAAACTATAGACTGTTTCTAAGCTAAAACTACGGTGTTCCGTTAGGGCCATCGTGCTATCGCGCATACGCGATGCCACGATAGCACGATGACACGATGGTGATGACACGATGACACGATGACACGATGATGATGGTACGATGACACGATGGTGATGGCACGATGGCACGATGACGATGACGCGATGTAATATCGCGTCATCGTCATCGTGCCATCGTAGCATCGCTCCATCACCATCGTGTCATCGTGTCATCGCGTCATCGTCATCGTGCTATCGTGTCATCACCATCGTGTCATCGTACTATCACCATCGTGTCATCGTGTCATCGTGTCATCACCATCGTGTCATCGTGCTATCGTGGCATCGCTTGTGTTTGTTGACAGCGCGATAGCACGATGGCCCTAACGGAACACTAGTGTTCCGTTAGGGCCATCGTGCTATCGCGCATACGCGATGCCACGATAGCACGATGACACGATGGTGATGGTACGATGACACGATGGTGATGGCACGATGGCACGATGACGATGACGCGATGTAATATCGCGTCATCGTCATCGTGCCATCGTAGCATCGCTCCATCACCATCGTGTCATCGTGTCATCGCGTCATCGTCATCGTGCTATCGTGTCATCACCATCGTGTCATCGTACCATCACCATCGTGTCATCGTGTCATCGTGTCATCACCATCGTGTCATCGTGCTATCGTGGCATCGCGTGTGCTTGTTGACAGCGCGATAGCACGATGGCCCTAACGGTACACCGTATAAAACTGTTGATCACGTGACTAGCGAATACCGATCGCGTAGATCAATCTCCTTTGCAGAGAACCGTTCTTTACACTCACTTACAAATAGTTAATTAAAGGTGATTTAAGATGTGTATTTGGTTCGATACAAATTAAATTATATTTCAAAGGTGGTCTACTTTGTAAATATATTGAACTACATGTTTTATAATTTATAAATATTGGACTGCATTAAAACATTTGTCAAAGTATGATATAATTAGGATGCCAAGCTAATATCATTTTGAGAAAAAGAGAAAACTCGTGTCTTAGCGATTTAACACTTTTCTCATTGTTTTAAAAGTAGATTGCTGCAAAGGTGTCCAATATTGACTTAAATAGGGGGGAAAAAAATGACGTGCTATTGCATGCAAATCCTAAATTGTCTATTTTGTGGTTTTATTGACAAATAATAAAATTCAAATATTTTGACAAACATCTTGAACATGTATGTGGAATTCACAAATGTTATAATTATTCCTTAATGAAAGCACTGTATACATACTAAGACTAATGATTGGCAAGATTACTCATTTCCATTACTATTTTTGATCAATAATTAGTTGGCTGTGTGTATGGTCAACCTTCCTTAGAATGGAGATTGGTCATAAACAATGAAATGCTTCAATTATATTTCAATGAAGGACATTCACTTCGTTGACAACAAAATGCAAGTTATGATACATTTTTACTTGACCCCATCCCTGATGTTCCAATATGCCCCTCAGTTGATAACTGTTTTTTCAACTACTATAATGTAAGTGTTATGCATAACTGCAGTATGGATTTCCGGCGACATTGATGCGTTGCATCAACCTTCTCTTGTATTACTCTTGAATAATTTGGTAACATTCCGGGGGAAAACAGAGACATTGCATATGATCGGCCGTTTCTCCTTTCATTCCTGTAACTATTTCCAAGTGTAAATCAAAATGCTATGTTTCAGATGTGACAATATTTCCTCTGATGCATTTTTCAACAGCATGACAAGTATGTTCGTTGATAACCTTACACCCGTGAATGGCCGTGAAATGAGGGGCGGGTCGGACCAATTACTTTCCCTCATATAGATCTGCAGCAGACGGATTTTTGAAAACATAGTGACAAAAGAAGAAATTGCTCAAAAGGAGCAATTTCACCTTTTGCCACAATGTTTTCCACTTTAAGTCATAGGTTATCCATTCAATTATAGAGATTTTCTATATTTTGAAAAAATACGTTCAAAGTCGTCTGCTGCAGAATTGTCGTATGAGAGAAAGGGTTAACAATGGTATATGTGGCTTCTCTCCTTGGTGCTAAAGATTGCGGGGGAAAGCATTTAGACTGATACGTTTGTGACCGGATTAACCTAACAACCATACTGCTAATGAACACACAGGGCACGCCGTGATATAACGGAAATAGTTGATTAATTGATTGATTGATTGGGGTTTAACGCCGTTTTTAACAATTCCTCAGTTATATCACGGCGGCCAGTTCACCTACTCATGCATTTCCTGGTTTTCTCACACCAGTACTCCACACAACAAACTTCCCAAGCAACTGGCTGCTTTTCCACATAGACTTAGCCCATTGGTGGAAGACGAATGACGCATGTGGCATTGACTTTAGTCAATCGTCGGAAAGAAAGTTGGCCGAGCCGGGATTCGAACTCACAACCCCTGGATTGACAGCCCGCGTCTCTACCGACTGAGCTACCGGGACTCGGCATATAACGGAAATAGAGTCGAGCTGAAAGCGGCGTAAAACACCTTTCGATCAAAGAACCCGTGATATGAATGAAATAAAGATGACGGCGATAGCCTCTCTTCTACACAGTACAGTAAGGTTACCCATTCACATATGCAGACGCATTTTGAAGCATCTGCAGCAGACGACATTTGAAAACATTGTCGCAAAACGAGAACTTGATAATTTAAAGCAATTATTCCTTTGGTCCCAATGTTTTCAACACTATTCAACAATTACACTTCCACTTATAGAGATTTTCAGTACTAGTATATTTCCCTAGATGTTTTTAAATTCGTCTGTGTCAAATGTATTGTATGCGGAAAAGGGTTAAAAAGGGTGGACAGTACGTTTTCTTGTTCGCCATATTGTATCAGTTGCATTATATTATGTCCGTATAATTAGATAATTGACCTGAGTGATGATACTCTTCACCCTTTGATTGTTGATATGCGTTTCCAGAAGGTACTGCTGTCAGAAATCCTTTAAATGAAAAAAGATCTGTTTTGTTTTTTTATTATCGGACAAAATGTATTGTAGTCCGGATAGATAGTAATCATGTGTTTGGATCATTTTGTTCAGTTGTTGCAATACTTTCTGTAAGTATGACACTTCCCCCCGGGTGTAAGTGTGGTATGTATGTGTGCATGGAGATATTGTTTTAAAGAGCGTGGGGGTATAGACAATTAGCAGCCATTAGGCTCGGTATGAAGCATACAAACAACCAGAGAGCGAGACTGTTGATATGATAAACAGTTATCACACCTGAATATCGTTACACTTAAAGGGGAACTGTTGTCAATAAACGGGAAATTCAGAGCGTAATCGTTGTCGCTATTGGTATTAATTATTATATGAGCCAAATGCGTGTCTTATTGCATCTGTGGACAGTGAAAACTGAAGTGAATATGTGCATGAATATAGAGGAGAACAGATAACAGAACATATGTTATTGATGTGTACAACCAAAACGTATTTCGTCATACAAAACATATGTATACATACATTAAAGCAAATCGAACACGGTTACACCAAAACATAAACGTTTTGCAAAAACAATATATAATAAGAATACGGTCCCATAATGTCCCCGCTGTGCTAGTCGACTAACGACACTGTCCCCGCTTAGATAGTAGACTTACGGCAACGTCCTAGCTGTGATAGTCGAATAACTACACTATCTCCGCTGTGATAGTCGACCAACGACACTGTCCCCGCTTAGATAGTCGACTTACGCCACTGTCCCAGCTGTAATAGTCGACTTACGACAATATCCACGCTAAGATGTGATAGTCGACTAACGAAAATGTCATCACTGTGATAGTCGAATAGCAACAATGTTCCCGCTGTGATAGTCGATTAACGATAATATCCTAGCTGTGATAGTCGAACAACGAAAATATCACCGCTGTGATAGGCACCTAACGACTATGTCTCCGCTGTGATAGTCGAATAACGACAATATCACCGCTGTGATAGTCGAATAACGACAATGTCCTCGCTGTGATAGTCGACTAACAACAATGTCCTAGCTGTAATAGTCGAATAGCGACAATGTCCCCGCTGTGATAATCGACTAACGACAGTGTCCTTGCTGTGATAGTCGAATAGCGACAATGTCCCAGCTGTGATAGTCGAATAGCGACAATGTTCTCGCTGTGATAGTCGACTAACGACAATGTCCTCGCTGTGATAGTCGAATAGCGACAATGTCCTCGCTGTGATAGTTGACTAACGACAATGTCACGGCTGTGATAGTCGCCTAACGACAATGTCATCGCTGTGATAGTCGATTAACAGCAATGTCCTCGCTGTGATAATCGAATAACGACAATATCCCCGCTTTGATAGCGCCGCTGTGATAGTCGAATAGCGACAATATCCCCGCTGTGATAATCGACTAACGAAAATGTCCCTCTGAGATAGTTGATTTACGACAATGTCCCCCACTGTGATAGTCAAACAAGGAGAAATTACTCAAAGTGGGATTTCTCTCTTCTCCCAGGACTGCTTTCATCTTCCAGTTACCTATGTATTTAATTGTTCCGATGGATGTTTTTCAGGCATTTAGAGAGTTCAGCACTGATATCTTGTTATCAAATCAGACAAAACCGGTTTTAGAAATCAGTATATTTAACTGAGCCGGTCCATGGGAAAATGGTACTACCGATTGATCTCTTGGGATATTCCGACACCATTAGCATGAGCAATCTTTGAATATTCATGAAGAAGACAGTGAAAATAATTGATATAATTCCCATATTTTTAACACAATCGACGTGAAATAGAAACTTTTAAACTTACCTTAACTGGACGTCCAGATATTAATACGCCTTTCGTAAACGTAGAAGACTGATCATGCTTCTTGAAATCATTGTTTGAATGATCGCATTGCTCAAAATTACCATGATCGCTTTTCAACAAAACAATGTTTCTTTATTTTTCAATACTCAAGTATTAGTATCACTTATCATAGAAGCATTATTATCACTACAGTTTCCCTTTAATACTAGAATCTTAGACTAATTATTGTCGGAATGTTTGTGGATCGACCCTGACAAGCCTGCAGATACCGATCGTTGTTTTCAGTAATTACATTTTCCGACTTGTCCAAAACAAGTGTACAAAGCAGGTTCAAACCGTCAACCTGCTGGCTCGAAGCCCAACTATAAATTCATGCAACGGGTTGACTTCAGTAACCCAAAATTATCGTATTCCATCTGAATAGAACCAACCATGCCCCGTATTTACCAATTATTTTAAATGAAATGTTTATTCTTATTATTTTTAGAATGTTCTAAATTACAAAGTACTTCTGATTGGATTAACTATATGGTTCAGCCAATCTTAAATCGCATTACTTTGCGAATTAAGAATAAGAATTATATTTAGAATTGTTGACGAGTACGTGACAATACCTGGCACTTGTGAGAGGTGTAGATCCAGCTTCACCCGCGCATTTAAAGATTGTGGTTTAATTCCGTTTAGTCCATTTTCTTTCCAGCCAATGAAAGCAGAATCATTTAACACTTTAATACAGACGCTTTCTCTCACCTCAGCATAATACATTGAAAAACATTGTGGCAAAAGGAGAAATTTCTCTTATGAACAATTTCTTCTTTTCCCGCAATATTTTCAACTTTATTCGTTATTTAAATGCTTTCATTTAAAGCGAGTTCTCATCGGTGTTCTTGCTGCAGATGTGTTGTATGTGGGAAAGGGTTAAAACATTTAGGTTAGCTGTCGCCTATTTCGATTTCGCGTTTTTCAAAACCGCCTAAAAATAAAACAATCCTCGGAAATAATAGAGTAACTGGGTGTAAAACTGACGTAGATCTATCCATCATTGTAGAGAGTAAGTAATCAGCAACTGTGTTCCTTTCACTTGGTTCTTACAAAGCGTGGAGAAACAACTGTTGTTTTGTGCATTTTACACGTGTTTCCTTCTCTCATTAATCACACAAAACATGTTCTATCTGTATGTCTATATAGTCCCTTCTTGGGGCTCCTGTTGAACTCGTTTAAAAAAAACCATGGATGAGCCGTCCCGCGAGAATACCAACATTATGGCATCTGCGTAATGTATCGACTCAGATCAGACTGCGCAGTCCGCGCAGACTGATCCGGGCAGACACATTCCGTATCAGGGGGATAGAGGTATAGATTAATGATTCCTGAAACAGGAGATCCACAGGAGGCGAAACGTGTCTAAGCGGGTAAGCCTGCGCGGTATGCACAGACTGATCCGGCACGATACCTTACGCAGAGTCCACAATGTTGGTTTTCTCGCGAGACGGCTCATATCAATATATCTGCGTAATGTATCGACCAGATCAGCCTGCGCTGTCCGCGCAGACTGATCCGGCCGACACATTCCGTCTTAGGGGGATAGATGTATACAGTAGTTATTCCTGAAACAGAAAATCCACAGGATACGAACAGTGTCGGTCCAGGTAAGCCTGCGTGGCATGTTTAGGCTGATCCGGGTCGATACCTTACGCAGAGTCCACAATGTTGGTTTTCTCGCGAGACGGCTCATAGATGGTATCGCGATAAGTGGACAGGGAACCAGAAATGACCTCGAGTTATAGACATGTTCGAGTTATCTCTGGATTTTAACTACGTTTTAATTCTGTATTGTCAGTTTCGTAATTTATTTATATTGAAGTGATTATCATGCAATGTAAACAGATAATTAAATCATATCAATAACACATCAGATGTTCTGATTGCGCGTATGACAGATCAGTTCCGTGAAATTATATCTATATCGAATGACCGCTTTCAAACTCCCCTTTCCTTCATGGAGACACATTTTTAATTTGCAGCAGAGCATCTTTGAAACAATTGTCATAAAAGGAGAAATTGCGTATGACGAGAAAGCTCTCATTTTGCCACTATATGTTCAACTTTATTTAATAAATAAACTTTTATTTATGTAGTATTTCCATTCTTTTGCAAATATGTTTTTTTAAAGTCGTCTGCAGGATTATTGTAGGTGGGGAAGAGATGACATCACGTCTTTTTTACCTTACGATCGGCGTTTGATTATAACATATATATCATATCGGCATATTCAACGCCATTGTTAAGAAATACATTGGACTCAAAATCGGGTTTGATAGTTTATTGTAAATTGATTTGTTAATCTTATGAAGAGGACTTTACTGTCACTTTTAATGTTTCACATGGAAAATACAGAGTATTTCACTGTCAAAACATTGTTAATGCTAAATATGAAAATACAGAGTATTTCACTGTCAAAACATTTTTAATGTTACATATGAAAATACAGAGTATTTCACTGTCAAAACATTGTTAATGCTAAATATGAAAATACAGAGTATTTCACTGTCAAAACATTTTTAATGCTACATATGAAAATACAGAGTATTTCACTGTCAAAACATTTTACATGTTACATATAAAAATACAGAGTATTTCACTGTCAAAACATTGTTTATGCTAAATATGAAAATACAGAGTATTTCACTGTCAAAACATTTTTAATGTTAAATATGAAAATACAGAGTATTTCACTGTCAAAACATTGTTAATGCTAAATATGAAAATACAGAGTATTTCACTGTCAAAACATTGTTAATGCTAAATATGAAAATAGAGAGTATTTCACTGTCAAAACATTTTACATGTTACATATAAAAATACAGAGTATTTCACTGTCAAAACATTGTTAATGCTAAATATGAAAATACAGAGTATTTCACTGTCAAAACATTGTTAATGCTAAATATGAAAATACAGAGTTTTTCACTGTCAACACATGTTTAATGTTACATATGAAAATACAGAGTATTTCACTGTTAAAACATTTAACATGTTACATATGAAAATACAGAGTATTTCACTGTTAAAACATTTTTTAATGTTACATATGAAATTACAGACTATTTCACTGTCAAAATATGTTTAATGTTACATATGAAAATACAGAGTATTTCACTGTCAAAATATGTTTAATGTTACATATGAAAATACAAAGTATTTCACTGTCAAAATATGTTTAATGTTACATATGAAAATACAGAGTGTTTAGTTAATTTAAATCGATCAATGTTAACCCTTTCCCAAACGTAGATCCATTCTGACGCGCATGCAGCAGACGACATTTACCATAATGTTTTCAAATCTATTCAATAATTAGATTTTCCTTTGGGGAGATATAAGATATTTTGCTAAGATTTTGCTAAGTCAAAGTTATCCGATGGAGACTTGTTTATTCGAGGAAAGGTTAATGTTTATATTTAAAAAAATATAAAAAATATATTTATATAATGTGTGTTTTTTAATATTACAATTCAGAATTATTTTAGATCTTAATTGACATTTTAACAACAATTTTTCAAAATGTTTTTTCTAATATATGTTTCTCAAAGAAGTTTAGGAAAAAAATAGATGAATAGGAAACAATAAATCATCAAAAGTGAATGAAAACAAAATAGAACCGCTATATTTTACGGATAGAAGACATTCACGTCTCGTAATTATGAGTCTGAACCCTTTCCCGCATACAACACATCTGCAGCAGATGACTTTGAAAACATTGTGACAAACAGGTGAAAAATCTTCATAAAAGATAGCTTAATTGTTAGATAAAGTTGAAAACATTGTGGCCAAAGGAGAAATTGCTCATCATGAGCAATTTACCCCTTGGCCACAATGTTGTCAAAAGTCGTCTGCTGCAGATGCATCAAAATGCGTCTGTAGGTGGGAAAGTTTTAATGATCCTCCCTAACCCGATTACATAACAGTATATTAATGAAACAAGGGGGGGGGGGGGCTACACTTCTAGAAATGTGTCAACAAATAATTACATGAAGACTGACAATGAAGGATCACGTGATACATTGCGGATGCACAGGCTCGTCCGGATGTTCACTGTACGCAGATGTTTTAACCCTTTTCCACATACCGACGTCTTTTGGCGCCACTGAAGCAGACGACTGATGAAAACAATGCGACAAAAGGAGATATTGCTCAAAAACGAGCAAGTTCTAATTTCGACACAATTATTTCAACTTTTTTTTATTACTTATTCTTTGATTTATAGGGAGTTTACACGTTTATGAAAAGATGTTATTAAAGTCGTCTGCTGCAAAACTGTCGTATATGGGAAAGTGTTATAACCCAAAACCGCTAGACAAAGCCTCGATTAATGTTTTGATTATGACCGAAATACATTATGTTTTACAGGAAATAAATATCTCAAAATAACAATCTATTTATTGCTGTCAATTTAAAAGTTCTGCGTTTCAAAATAGTTCTTTCTGCTTTCCAGAAGGGATAGAGAGTCAGATACCAAAGGTGTACACCGCGTATTAATCGCAGGAACGGAAATCGGTTTCATGTTTAGTTCGACAAAGAATAGAATTTTGGCATCGATATTTTAGTCGTTCCACGTGAAAACCAACAGTATTGCCTCTGCGTAATGTATCGACCCAGATCTCAGTCCGCGCAGGCTAATCCGGGCCGACACATTCCGTCTCTGGGAGATCGAGGTATAGAGTAATGATTTCTGAAACAGAAAATCTCAGGAGGCGAAAAGTGCCTGTCTGGGTTAGCCTGCGTCGCATGCTAAGGCTGATCCGGGTCGACACTTTACGCACAACGTTGGTGTTACGCGGGACGGCTCATTTAATATAAGTTGCCACATATTGTCACATATTGATATATTGTCTTCTGTCTGTATTGATGCAAAAAAGGTGAAATTCGTAAGATAAGTTTAATCATTTTCAACCTGCACGCATTTTGAAATATTAGAAGCAGACGACTTTTAAAAAATTGTGACACAAAAGGAGAAACTGCTCATGATCAGATATATCTCCTTTTGTCACAATGTTTTCATGCTATATTCAATAATTGCATTCTTTTTCACTTATAGAGATTTCCCATATATTTAGCCAGATATTTCAAAGTCATTTGCCACTGATTTGTTGTATTTGGTAGAAGGATTAAATGATATGCACTGAGTTGTTCTATTGTTTTAAGCGATACGCACTGTTTAGCAGAGCCAAGTGATGTTACACAAAGAAGTAAAAGAAAACATACGAGTAGAAAACATAATGGTGGCGACTGAACGCTCATAAATACTAGTTAATCTGGTGTGAAAATATTGTTTATTTTTCCGTTTTCGTATCATTAAATGGTTATTTATTGTGTTTTGATAGGTTCCACTTTATTTCATGAATCCAGATCTCGTTTTGATCACAGGTTGATCAAAGACATCACACCTCTTCTCTTTGGGAGCTTGTTCGATTAATACCTCCGGAACCAGAAAGGACGCACTCGATTTTACACCCGGGGAAATGTCCAACACCAAAGTTGGCCCACTCGAACGAGTTCATTAAACGATTGGTAAAACACCAAAGAGAGTTTGGTTTATGGTGACATGTGTTTCTATGAGTGGTTCTGGCCAGGGAAAATAAAACATGACTTCCCGTTATCAAAGGGAGCTTGAAATATTTCTATTCACTTTGTCCTTCCTTTCGCATGAAAGAAAATCTGAGAGACAAAAGAGAAAAAATACTAGAGAAACAAACAGCACCAAACAGAACAACGAGTACGAAATTTATTGATAACGCACCGAAATACCTTTACTTATTTCGAAAAGTAAACACTTCGAATATTATGATATTTCCACTCTTTATACTGTTTCTTAAAGGGATGCATCAGTTACTTCAAAGTCGTTTACATATTAAAACTAAGTCGGAAATAGAGGACAGGAAATAAAAAGTGTTTATTTCCAGCGATTTTTTTAAAAGTTGCCTGTTGAAAACTCATCAATGTTAGGTAATGATGTTAGTGTTGATGGATCTGGAATGATTTTAGTTCGCTGATCTAGATCAAACAGTGCGTAGGACAAGAGTGATCACAATCTTCACAATTCGCAAATGTCATATACGGTTGTTATTCCTGTAACGAACCTCAATTTGTATTGCAAATGTACAAATGTACAATGACAAACACAGGTTGTATACTAATTTTCTTTGAATAAAGTAAAAGAAAGGCAGTTTGAAATTGTAATTGTCACGAAAATGGCACCAAAAGAAAACAAAACTCAATTTAATGCAAGTGTATGATTAATTGATTGTGTTGTGTTTTCCGTAATATCACGGCGTTTCCTGCGCACGTTACCGGTACTACTGGTACATTTATCCTGAAACCAGTTAATCAGCCGTAATGATAACCCAGTGAGACGATTCTTTTGAGTACCCTTTCCCTCATACGACAATTCTGCAGCAGACGACTTTGAACATATTTTGTCAGATGGATAACCTATGACTAAAAGTGGAAAACATTGTGACAAAAGGAGAAATTGCACGTTCTGTGCAATTTCTTCTTTTGTCACTATGTTTTCAAAACGCCGTCTGCTTTAACCCTTTCCCTCATACGACAATTCTGCTGCAGACTACTTTGAACATATTTTGTCAAATAATGGAAAATCTATATAATTGAATGGATTTTGTGCAATTTCTTCTTTTGTTACTATGTTTTCAAAAAGCCGTCTGCTGCAGAGGCGTCAGAAAGCGTCTATATGAGGGAAATGGTAAAAGAATAAGAGAGAAATTATGGGGGGAAAGAACTTGACCTCTGAACAATACATTCGGGGGTCTTTCATTTCGAGAAATAGAGGAGGGACATTGTCCTTTCTTTAGTTAATTTTCTTTTAATTTTGAGCCAATTAGGAAAGCTCAAGTTAGGTGAACTGATATTCAATAATATCAGTCTTTTATTTTATTATCGAAAACATGTATTAATTGAGGAGATAAGTCTCAGTTTCTATTCCTTCATTTAGTCGCAACCCCAACATTAATGTCCATATACTAAATACGTAGTGCGTATACACAGGCTGATCTGAGTCTTTAACCCATTCCCCCATACGACCATTCTGCAGCAGACGACTTTGAACATATTTTGACAAAAGATGGAAAATCTCTATAATTTAATGGATAACCTATGACGAAAAGGGGAAAACATTGTGGCAAAAGGAGAAATTGCTCGTTTTGAGCAATTTCTTCTTTTGTCACTATGTTTTCAAAAAGCCGTCTGCAGCAGAGGCGTCAGAAAGCGTCTATATGAGGGAAAGGGTTAATGTGTGTAGTAAGACTCCAAATACCTCGATCGGTCATTTATCTCCTTTTTCAAAGAACAATTTACAAATACAGCGGAACCTGTGTGTAAAGACCACACATGGAAATACATCAATCTGGTCTTTGTTCACAAGTGGTATTTATATTTACAGGGTCATTATGCAGAAATTGATTTATTGGGAAACTAAAACTATGGTCGCTAAAGACAGTCAATTTCTCTTCCAAGGTGGTCGCTAGCATAAGTGAGACTGTACTGAAATGAAAGTGAATCCGTTGCCTTACCAGTAAGTGTTTTCAAATATTTCGGATATTGGAATTTTCGATCCACACCTCGGGAACAATAACTTTGGAACGCTTTGCTACCCGGGTAGCTCAGTCGGTAGCGACGCGAGATGTCAAACCAGGGGTTGTGAGTTCGAACCCCAGCTCGGCAAACAGTCTTTCCGACGTTTGACAAAAGTCACTTTGACAAACGTCATTCGTCTTTCACCAATCAGTCATCAGTCTATGTGGAAAAGCAGCCAGTTGCTTTGAAAAACTGTTGTGTGTAGTACCGGTATGAGAAAGTCAGGAAGCACATGAGTAGGTGAACTGGCCGCCGTGATATGAACATTTGTTGAAAACGGCTTCAAACCCCAATCAACTTGTGATACAGATCAATCTGTGCATCAGTGCAGTTACATAACAGTTACAACTACGGTCACAATATTGTATAAAAGCTTAAACATCGAAAGGTTTAAATGAAAGCACGTAATGTATATGAACGCTGGTTCCACTCTTTATTTTGTTGTAATGAAGAAAAGTTGATTACCACTCCTTTGCACGTATGCAAAATTCTGACACCTTCATACCAGACATTCAAAGTATTTTTACAATAATATTCTAGATATACAGTGAAACCTGTGTATAAAGACCTCCCATGTGAACACAGCAATATGGTATTTGTTTACAGGTGGTCTTTAATTGAAGGGTCAATTATGCATAACATGAGTAATTGGGAAACTTAACATGTAGTTGCTATATATAGGGAATCTCTATTACAAGGTGGTCATTACACAGGTTTGACTGTAGTTTCCGATTATGTTCCATACCTATTTAGTTTTTGAAGTATCATGTATACAGATTATTCATATATTGGCAAAGATGTTTCGAAATCGTCTGCTGTATATTTGTTGTATGAAGGAATATGTTAATTGTAAGCGTATTAATGAATAATGAGAAAATCTGAGATATCAAAACTCTTTCTGTTGAAATGGTCAAAATCTCCAATGTTGCAACACAAACACATGGAGTCAACTTCTTGTGGCATAATATGGATACCTTTACATATTCTTTTTAATAATTCTTGAAACTGAAATCTATTGGCCGGTTTGATTCACTTAACCCTTTCTGACATGCAGCCGATTTCTGACTAGTCTGCAGCAAACAATGTGGCAAAAGATGAAAATGGGAAATTTCTCCTTTTGTTATAATAATTAAACTTTCAATTTTCCAGATTTTTGCGTGGACGTTTCCGACCCGTCTGCTGCAGATGTGTTGTACTTCGGAATGGGTTAATTAGTTGTATGGATAATTTGGTTAATTACGTAGACATATGTTATCGTATTGTGACTTGAGCATCTCAACACAAGACATAAATTTGCAACATGAGTCCTTATATCTTGAAAACAAATAGTCTTAGTTTGTAAATTGAAAGTCTATCTTTTTAAGTCTGACTGTTCATGAAAAAAATATTGTACATTGACACGACTACAAAAGACGCGGGCTACAAGGGCCGTGCCACGGTAGTAACTATATCAATGTAATCATATATAGAAATTAATCGAATTATTTCATGACACTATGACATCTTTATGTTTCAGCTCATAGAGAGTTATATTTTGCAATTGAAACTTTTCTTATCAGCAGGAATTCGCATACAACTGCATTTCAAATAAAAGTACAAAGTTGTTACTTTGCCAACAAATAGTTTCGAATAATGCCAACTATTTGGCAATAAAAATATTCATCTTTGACGACTGCTGGCACCCTCTTCGTTCAAACTGAACGGGAAAAGCACGACAGGTGCGCCCTTCAATGGCACTCGAATTTCATTTACATCATTAAGTAGCCTTGCACATGGCGTGAAAATAGACTGAAGTAGATCCTTCTCATTAAGTCCGCTTGATTGTTATTACTAACGGTACTCAGTTTGAATTGTGGAACATGTTCCTCGTGCCTTTGATGTTAACCCTTTACCTCATATAGACGCTTTCTGACGCCTCTGCAGCAGACGGCTTTTGAAAACATAGTGACAAAAGAAGAAATTGCACAAAACGTGCAATTTCTCCTTTTGCCATAAACGTTTCCACTTTTAGTCATAGGTTATCCATTCAATTATGGAGATTTTCTATGTTTTGACAAAATACGTTCAAAGTCGTCTGCTGCACAATTGTCGTATGAGGGAAAGGGTTAAGAACTGAACGCACCTAAAACCTGTGATATCCCAATATCATTTCGAACTTGAAATGCAGGGTTGTGTAATTGTGGCTCTTAGTTTTGTGATGACAATAAAATATCTTCTCTAGTTTAATGCAATCGACACGAAAACAACGGATACGTGTTTTCTAGCGATTAGATCTTCCTATTGTTTAAAACTCTATGTTCAAATTTGGTTTTATTTATCTGTTTGAATGAAATGTTTGATTTAGACTCGAAACATATTGGCCGAAAGTTGTATAACATCTAGAAAGTTGGAAGTCAAAAAAATGAAAACATTGCGGAAGAAAGGAGAACTTGCTCATTTTGAAAAAGTCGATGCATAAAAATCAGTGCATCAGACCTCTTCGTCTGTGTCAGGCAAAGGGTTTATATAGAATATTTTAAATATTAAAAACCAAACAACAACACGTGTTTTCCCACATACAGGCGCCCTCTCTGACGCCCCCGTGCAGCAGATGACCTTTGAAAAACAACTGTGACAAAAGTAGAAATTGTTCAAAACGAGAAAATTTCTCCTTTTGCCACAATGTTTTTCATCTCTTTTCAGTAATCTTTACTTACATTTATAGAGCTGTTCTCCGTGTGTTTTGCCTAGATACTTTCAAAGTAGTTAGAAACAAAAGAAAACAAACAACATCCCTGCTTTCAACTTTCAGCATTACCGTGAATTATATCATCATCCTTATGAAACATTTTATATTTAGAACAAAACAAACAAACAACATCCCTGCTTTCAACTCCTGTATTAATCATTTGAAAAGCAAGACAAAGATAGAACAAAGAACTCGCTCTATTAAAAGACCAATCTGAAATACACAATAGGAAGTGAAATAGAATATTACAAACCTTTAATAAACTACACATTTATTCATACTAATTGAATCACGTCTAGTAAAGGTTTGAAAGACATACATTTCCCTTGCCAGAGAATGCTCTCCGAAAAGCGGGTGCTAAAGAATGCTCTCCGGCAAGCGGAGCTAAAGAATGCTTTCCAGCAAGCGGTGCTAAAGAATGCGGTAATAACGGATGCTCATCGACAGGCGGTGCTAATAAATGTTCTCCGGCAAGCGATGCTAAAGAATGCTCTCCGACAAGGGGTGCTAAAGATTGCTCTCCGGCAAAGCGGTGTTAAAGAATGCTCCCTGGCAAGCGGTGCTAAAGGATGCTCTCCGGCGAGCGGTGCTAAAGAATGCTCTCCAGCAAGCGCTGCTAAAGAATGCTCTCCGGCAAGCGGTGCTAAAGAATGCTCTGCGAAAAGCGGTGCTAAAGAATGGCAATATGGGGGGTGAATGGTTGACGATACCAGTGACGTGATTTATTGAGTTTTTACCATGCAAGGATTACACATGTTTGCTTAAGTACTATTGGAAGAACGCAAGCCTTTTACGCTGAACATTACATTATTCAACGGTTACATGTCATTGACTTTGTTGTCTTAGAGATAGATTCTTAAATAATAATGATCATTATAAACGGTAAGACAATGTATCGTTTGAAGAAGCACTAGTGCATATTTGGTAGTCAGATTAAGGGGTTTTACCGCTCACTTAACTCGCACGTTCCTGTTAGAACTTGCCAGTTATTATCCTCAATTACTATGACTGCTATTAATAATAAGAGATCTCTCTTAGCAAAACACCTTTCGGCAGTAGCTTTTAATTACGTAAACTACTTCAATCTTGTCGTTCAAAAATAGTCCTTAGAGTAGAGATCTCTTTCGTCAAGTTAATTAGTCCGCATACACGTACAAAACTAGGAACTGTTAGCAGAAAGTCGAGTGAGTGCCTGTAGCACGTTTTGCGAAAGGTTACGGAGTTTGTGAGACTATTTCGACGTACATGCTCGCATTAATCAAGATAGATATTTTGTTAAACTTTTAACATGCCGGGAACTATATTTTATTGACAATCCTTAAGATAAGCACTCCTGTATTCATGCACACAATGCGCCGTTATTAGTATATTGACCTAAATACATTTTTTTTTTTCTGATACAAAAGTCGGTTATGCATGTAAATATTGATGGAATATAAAAGTTACTACTACAATTGCAATGCTCTTTCGTTTTTGTGATTCCAATGTGTCGTTTACTTTGTTTTTATTTTGGTTATTATGAACATTTTGTTAATGTTCGTTTAAAAAAAGATGCAAATACTTAAGACACACAAATTTTACCATATTAAACCATTATTTTTTATTTATTTTTATTTTAATAAACGTATACGTAAACGTTCATGAGCGATACAATATTACAAATTTGGTGACAAAAGTTTCGAAGTAATTTAGAAAAGCAAAATCTATCTATTTCTCGATCGACAATGTATGGATTTTATTCACGATTACCAATGTTTTAAAAAACGTATGACAGCCGAATGTTAATCTGCACCACTGTCTTACACTTATGTAGCTCGTTTTGTTTTCTAAAACTGGTAGGAAAAATGACAACAAATCGAGGGTTTGGCGTGAAACGGTTGTAACTAAAAACCTATTTTGAAAACCCTGGTTTAGGGGCAATTTTGACCCCTTTGTAAACAATGCAAATTTAGGTGCCATTGCTCAGAACGAGCAATGGCACCTAAATTTCCATTGTTTACCAAGTAAAACGATTTAACGCTTATAAAGACCTAATGGCGAGGTGATTACCCTTGGTAAAAAAAATACCAATTTAAGTTACAAATGTTTCACGCCAAGCCCTCGAAATGTTCGTGGAACATGGCTCAATTATTGGACCAGCAATTATTGGCAAACGACTGTTCAAATAGTACTTCTTTGAGTGTGGATTGAGTTGAAAAATAGTCTTATTCTATAGTATTCTAGTACGTGGGCCGCTGGACAACTTGTATCCTAGACTCGCGAGACATTTAAATATAAATGTTTACAAGTACGATTCTTGTACATGTTGCTTTGACGTGATAGGTATAGTTGTCGGCTTTTAAAATAATAGATGTTATTAAGGATATATGTTACACTTCCAAAAGAAAATGGAAGTATGATTTTAATTTGGGTTTTAAAATATTGTGAAAAGGAGAATGTGAATTTTCTATCCAAATTCACTCCGATTGAGATATGCATGGTCCTTATAAATCTTATTTAAAAGTTAAAAACACCTAATACAGAGGTCCAGATAAGGAGGGGGTATACAGCTCTTCCCCCCCCCCCCCCCCCCACAACATTTCTCTTATTATCAAGCCAAACACTATGGTGTGTGTACTCAAAAGAATCGTTTCATTGAGACGATTGTTTTGAGTCCCCACAACATAGGGTTAGAGGTTCAAATAAGGTCAAATCAAGAACACGAAAAACGCCCCTTATCAAGAGCTCTGCCAAAAACATCAGTGACCGGTTTGATCCACCAGATCGACTTTGCTTTGAACATACAAAATTACTTCATATATGTTTATGTGTACGGTGTAAGGCCGCTTTCAACATTATTTCAGTTATTTCACGGCTTTTCCTGTGTAAGTTACCAGTACAACTCGAGGGCTTGGTGTGAAACGGTTGTAACTTAAATTGGTATTTTTTTTACCAAGGTTAATCACCTCGCCATAAAGTCTTTATAAGCGTTAAATCATTTTACTTGGTAAACGATGGAAATTTAGGTGCCATTGCTCGTTCTGAGCAATGGCACCTAAATTTGCATTGTTTACAAATTGGTCAAAATTGCCCCTAAACCTGGGTTTTCGAAATAGGATTTTAGTTACAACCGTTTCACGCCAAGCCCTCGAACTGGTCCTTTTATCCGGACACCAGCGAGTCAGCCGTAATGCTAGCCCAACAATCATGAGCGCCAAAAAGAGAAATCCATTACTACCATTTTAAAGTCATTTGTATGATCCAGCCGGGGCCGAACTTGCGACCTCCCTCACCAACGGGCATTGTCGCTTTAAACGACGTCCACACCGATCGCTAAATTAAAATGCCGCATTGGACCGGAAAGGGATGGGGTGCTCAAGGTTTCATATCTGTTTGTAAAAGGAACAACCATTGTTCTCGTCGCATTTTGGCAATGACATCCAGTGGTGTGTATTAATATAAGGTCAGACACTTAGAAATTGCAATTGAGAGAACACGAACGTATTTGTATGTAAAACTACAGTTTACTGCACACTGGGTACGAATTTGTCAACATGGGACGGGTTCTTAACCCTTTCCCTCATATCGTTGCTTTCTGACGCCTCTGCAGCAGACGGCTTTTTGAAAACATTGTGACAAAAGAAGAAATTGCTCAGAAGGAGCAATGTTTCCTTTTGTCACAATGTTTTTCACTTTTAGTCATAGGTTATGAATTGTTGTATGAGGGAATGGGTTAAATAATATAGTTATCCTTTCTGCAGCATAAGAATAGAAAACGTCTAGGCATTTTTTGAAAACCTCAATAAATGAATGTTTTATAATTGGATAGAATTAAAAATATTGTGCCTAATGGAGAAATTGCTCTTCATGAGCAGTTACTACTTTCGCTAAAGCGAACAGCTATTTCTAAGAAGACATACAAACTCTCCTTTTCTTTCGATTCAGTTTCACGGCCGGCAAGTAACCCTTTTCATTGAAATATGTGTCAGACTTGGGACTACGGGTGAAATTTGTTAATTTATATCGAGATAAATAAATATTGATTAAGTAGATAGTATTGAACAGCGAAGCATGTTTATTCATGAGGAAAACAAAACCGCATGTGGTGCAAGGGTCTAATACCCAACAAGTTAACAAGACATACCAGCCGATATGCTGTCAAACTCGCGTTCTCTCTCGGGATTTAACGAGAGTCGCAGGAGGATTGCAACCGGAAATAAAAACAAACAAGACTGTCATTCAGATTTCTCGTTTATCATTATTCCGTTACTGTGGTTTGATTCAGAAAATTGAACCGTGACTTGCAAGTGTATTGCATCCATCAGTGATGAATCCAAACTGGATGTGTATAGACACTTCAAATAAAACGTCTCTCCAACATATAAAACTTGTAGTGCGATATTCTATCAGGTAAAATGATTGTAATGCTGCTCCAACATTATTCGAGTTATATTACGGCGGCCAGTTCATCTTCCTTTATAATTCCCGGTTTCGAACACTAGTACTTCTCGCAAACATTCTTCTCAAACTGGCTACTTTTTAGGTCGAAAATGAATGACGCTTGTTATAAAGCCTTTTGTCTATTATCATATAAAAGAAAAACAGTGAATATATTATGATAGAAAGGAGAGATTGTTCATTTTCAGCATGTGTAGAAGACGACATTCAGGCGAAACAATTGTAAAACAATGCTGCAAATGAACAATCTCTCCTTTAAATCATAATATTTCCAACTCTGTTAACCCTTTCCCACATACAACAAATCTGCAGCCGACTACTTTGAAAGCATCAGGGCAAACATACGAAAAGCTCTATAGACGCCAGTATTATTACTGGAAAAAAAAAATGTGACAAATGGAGAAATTGCTCGTTTTTCAAAAAGTCGTCTGTTGTGGGTAAGGGTTAAAAATATAACCGTCAATCCTTTGAATACAGCAAAATATTTGAGCACAGCCGTTCGGATTCTGGTTTAAACATTTGTTCTGCAATCAGGGGCGTAGCTTGGCAATAATCAATGTGTGTAGGCCGTCTCGTGAGAAAATCAACATTATGGACTCTGCATAAAGTATCGACCCGGATCAGCCTAAGCATGCCACACAGGCGTACCCGGATATTCACTTTTCTATTTCAGGAATCACTAATCTATATATCCCCCCCTTAGACGGAATGTGTTGGCCGGATCAGTCTGCGCGGACAGCGCAGGCTGATCTGGTCGATACATTACGCAGATGTGTATCGCCGCAGCTGCATTTTGGGGGCATGCTTAGAAAAAATGTGTAGGCACGTGCCTACAGTGCCTTAAGGGAGCTACGCCCCTGGCAATGAACGCTTCCCCTGATACAGACGACATCTCACGATTTAATGCGGCATTTCCATTCAAGTTTTAAGCCTAACCTGCAATGATCACACACAGCTTGATTGTCAATTCCTTTTCCTATCTATATGCGTTCCGGTAATTGAAGAGCCTTAACTTTTACACGTGAGGAATTGGGTTTATGCCCAAGATTTGGGCGGGGTTTTGCAATAGCATTATGCACGCTACTTTAGTCGTACGTGCATTGTATTTTATCGGAAACTGTCTACGTAATGTTTCATTTTCTAAGCCGTCTGATTGGTCATTATCTGAGGAAGAAGTAACATATCGATATTGCAAGTTTAACTTTAATACAGATTTGAAAACGTTTTGGAAAAAATGAACAAGTGTTTGTTTTGGGCGCAGTTTTTCTACTGTTGTTTGTATCGATTTATGGGTTAATCAAATAGTATTGTTGACCAATTTGGAACTTAGTCTCATTCCCTCTCGTCTAAGTCAACATATTTTTCTAGGAAAATATTTCAAAATAATGTCACAAAATTGCTAGCAATGGATAACCTTAAAGACTTGGATCAGTCTGTTTACATCATGGCAACGGGAGCGTAAAGCAGAACTAAAGTCCCGGGTTCAAATCCCGTGATGAGCGGGTTCTACCTTTGAGATTTTTCAACACAAACGGCGCGAGTACTGGTTTTGTCTCCAGGAAGCAGGCATCGAGCATGTTAAATATAAGCTTTAAGCTTGTTAATCAATCGCTGTAAAATAAATAAGTTTAAACTAAAGCTCGACTATGAATATTATAATCAAGTTATATCATGTCGGTAACGTCGTGTGTAGACTCGTATGTACTAATATTCGGTTTAAACACCATTTAAGGTAGAACATCTTTTAATGCATTCTGCAACGTTAGAGATCGGTATTGTTCGTGGTCTTGCCGATCATTTCCGATGTAGTTTACGAATAAGACCGATCGCTTTCAACTTCAGACGGATATTGCCGAGCTTATATGTTATTTATAAACACCGAACTCGTACGGAAATTACCGAGTTCATAAGGGGTGTCCTACCTTAAAATGTAATTTCATCATATCACATCGGTAATTTCTCATCCCAATGTTATTAGTACTTTTTTAAAACCTCATTTGGTGAAGACGATGATGATGGCCGCATTGAGTGGTAAATGGTGGATACGAAAGTTGTTCAATTTAAAATGTGTACATACGAACTCGTGGTTGACATTCCTTGCCACTACCGGGCTAACGGTGCTCGTCATTTTTATGCTTGGAAAATCTGTCAAGGGCTCGTCGAATTTCGTACGAGATCGGTTATGATCACATGATCGTTGATGTTCGTGAACTTATCGGTTATTTTCACTAAGTCCATGAACAATTCCGATCTCTGGCGACCACATTCGTAAAACGTCGATCCCATTTGGGAGTTCCCACCTTAAATCGAATATCAATACGTCGAAACTTTCTGAACCTCGAATAATTGTTTTGAACCATTGCACTCCCTCGTTCAACTGAAAGCAGGGTACACATTCCATCATCTTCGCACGTAAAGGGTGCTTCGTCTGTTATATTCTTTACCCTTCAATTAAGAATGGGAAATGCAAAACACCTGTGACGTTGTAGTGTAACCATCACTCGTATCGTCGAAGGATTTTTGTTCAACGGTTACCTTAACTTCGAGGTACGGGTAGTAACTGTATTAAGAGTTGTACTCTTGAAGCAATCAGTCGACAGTTGTCCTTAATCATGTATAAACTATAATACATCATTCGGTATCTCTGCAGCACACGACTTTTAAAAGCATTCTTCGAAAAAGCAGAAATCTCTCAGAATTAGCACTTTCAACGTTTCATACAATGTTGTCATGTATATGAATTGCATTTACCTCAAATATACCAACCACTACATATTTAACGGGCGACTCTTAACATTCACACTGAGGTGAACGGTTAATGGTGCTGGAGCAGTTTCTACAATTACATCTAATACAATACAAAAAAATAAGTAATAGCAGAATTTACAAAATAAATATTTATTACTTCATAGTGGTCAATAGATATAATTTAGCACATATAATCAATGGTTTAATCAATAAATTACACAAGTTTGATCAATTATCATATTATCACAACTATATACTGCAGTTACAAAAATGCATGCACATTTTTCTGTTGAGATTGCGTATCCGTATCTTTATGTTAACTCTTTCAGCGCCAAAGGCAATATTGAGGTTTTTATAAACAATACAGATTCGTAACGAGCCAAAATACTTATTACAAGAGAAATGGAGACCCCCTATTTTGAACATGGGTGAGTCTTCTTCGGCGCTGAAAGGGTTAAATCAATAACGTGTATTTGTTTTTAATCATTTTCAATTAATACATTTATCTTTTGTTCTACAATGTTTTCAAACGTCGTCTGCATCAGAAGCGCCAAAAGTCGTCTGCATGAGGTGAAAAGAATACACATCTGCATCTGATATGAGTCCCTTGTTTGTGCAGGTACATCTGGGTAATTGTACCTATATTACTGTTATTGATATTCAATAAATAGATGTTTTTATGTTAGATAGAGATCTTCGTTCACAGAGGGAGAACTAAAAGCGGCATGAAAACTAGCTTGTGTGGTTTTCGGTGAATCTTTATCGTACGTTTATATTTCTTTATTTGAACAAATAAATATGAGCCGTCCCACAAGAAAATCAACATTGTGGACTCTGCGTAAATTATCGACCCGGATCAGCCTAAGCATGCCACACGGGCCTACCTGGACCGACACCGTACGTATCCTGTGGATTTTCTGTTTCAGGAATAACTACTGTATACATCTATCCCCCTAAGACGGAATGTGTCGGCCGGATCAGTCTGCGCGGACAGCGCAGGCTGATCTGGTCGATACATTACGCAGATATATGGATATGAGCCGTCCCGCGAGAAAACCAACATTGTGGACTCTGCGTAAATTATCGACCCGGATCAGCCTAAGCATGCCGCGAATGCTTATCCGGACCGACACTTTTCGCCTCATGTGGATTTTCTGTTTCAGGAGTCATTACCCTATAATTATATTCCCCTGAGACGGAATGTGTTGGCCCGGATTAGCCTGCGCGGACTGCGCAGGCTGATCTGGAACGATACGTTCCGCAGATTCAATTATGTTAGTTTTCTTGTGGCTCATATTGCTCATATTGCTATTGAACAATTTAACGTTTAGTCACAATGACCTGATCCCCCTTTTCCCAAAAACAAAAAAAACTTTGAAAACGTATAGGGGGATTAATGGAAGATTCCTATAAAAAATTGAATAAGAATTCCATAAAGAAAAATTGAAAATAATTGGCAAAATGAGAAATTAAACAAGTTCTCCTTTGACTACAATGTTTTGAAAAAGTCTTCTGCTGCAGATGTGTACAAATGCGCCCTTTTGTATACATAAAGGTTAAGGATCGCATACTTCTCTGTGTCTTGGAAGTATGTTCTGTCATGTCATATGTCATATAATTATATATTCCATATAAATCATTTTATATTTTGCCATGATAGTCAACATTTACGGTATTTGGAAACTTTAGTAATGATAGTCTCTATACAACTCTATGTATGTAATAAATAATAATGTACTGCAACGTTTTTTTCACGTCAATGACCTCTCTACGGATGCCATTTTGTGGCATTTTGAACATAGAAATGTTAATGAACTACGTGTAACGTATTCAAAATAATGAGATAAAATTATATAAATTCATGAAATCTATGTTGTATGTCTGTGTCAAACCTCTGCCTTTAGCACTTTATAGCTTCTATAAATACTTGTTTATAATTGTTCGGCAATGTTTCTAGCATCTAAGGCCCATACAACTGCCTTCTTCATGTTTCAACAACAAGGACATTCTTGAAAATGTTTTCGTACAGTTTTTACAAGCATATTTCTTGATATCTGAATGCGTTTGGAGATGTGCACGCAAGTTGGAGCGATCGGCGAACGCTCGCCCACAGTGAGCACATTTAAACGGTTTTTCACCAGTGTGTGTGCGAACGTGTCCCTGCAATAACCACGGCCTGCTGAACGCCTTTCCACATAATTTACATTTACACGGCAAAGTGTGAGTCCTAATGTGCATTTTTAGCGCACCGAGAGATCCATAAGATTTGTCACAATATTTACAATTAAACTCCTTCTTCACATGACTGACACAATGGAATTGTTTGTGTTTAGAGAGACCACCGAAAGTTGAATAACTCTTCTTACACGCGTCACACTGGTACCTTGGAGGCGGAGGGATACGAGATTCCTTCGCCGGAAGTGACGCCATTTGGGCCATGTTGTTTGGAACTTTCAGCCATGACATCCACATTGGTGGTGGTCCAGTGATCCGAGATGGATTAACAGCAGGGTTATTGTTCACTAAAATGTTTGCGTTGTAGTTGTCCATTGCAATTAGTTGAGCTTGGCGCTCCTGCATAAGCTGTAACTGTTGGATGTTTTGTGGAGCAGCACTCGTATTTGTGAAATAGGGAAAATGTCGAGCATTCAAAACCGCAGACCGATTGTGAAGTTGTTGTTGTTGTCGTTGTTGTTGCTGTACCCTTATCTGATGTTGATGTTGATGGTGCAATTGCTGGATTTGCGCCAATTTCTGTGCCTCTATAACCTTAAGTTGTTCCAGGGATACTTGGGGTTTTACGAACGTATCAGAAGAAACAGACTGAGGATAGTTTGCGTACAGACTGTTTGGTGATGTTTGGACGCATCTTCTCTCACACTGAGACAGCACAGATAAGGGAGATAACTGGGATGAGCAAGAACTGGTAATAATGGGTGTAAAAGCACTTGGTTCTGGGCTTGCCTTCTTGTCGGCTTTTGAGCACAGACTGTCCAGTATTTGACCAATGGGATCCCGTTTTCTTTTCAGATTAGCACTGTTCCCATTTTCTTTCGGAGATCCCTCGGTTTCTTTGATTGGTTGCGTCTTCTTATTGCGTATACTATCTGTTTCCGGTGATTGCGGTGGTGTAGGTAAAGACGCGATGCTGTGTGAATCGATGTGGCCTGAAAATACAGAAAATATTTCATTAAAAACAATTGCTTCTTGTTATGACGTGCAAACGTCAAATTGGTTCTGAGTCGTTAAAACAAATTCGCTGATGACTATTGTTTTAACCCCTGAGCAGCAACAGTCAATTGTGACACTTCTGTTATAGTATAACCTTTGAAAAACAATTAATCTAGATTTGCATACAATCTTTTAAATTAGCTTAAAAACGAGAAACAGGACTTTAATTTCAAAATTTAGAAATTCAGATTCCGTATTTAAAAGTTGCGTGAAAAGGAGAATTATATACTATTAGTTTTCTACAGATAAAATTGAAATTCTCCTGTAAAAATAATGTTTTCCTTTATGTTATTACTATACAATTCTGTCTAGATTTTTCTATTCAAAAGCTTTTGGGGATTTCTTTTAAATACATTATCAGGTCATTGGTAAATATGTGTTTTAGTGATATTAAATATAATATATGCTTAAATGTCATGTTTCCTCGCACAGGTTCCCGCCTCTCCAATAAACTGCGTTGGACGCGTGTATAGGGATGTTTAATTTGTCATTCAAAAGTATAGCAATGGAAAAACCAGATGATAAAACTATTCCAGTTTTAGGGTGAACGCTTTCCTGACCAACCATCCTTTTTTTCTGTCTGTGGTATGAATTGGTAGAGGGAATTATTGGAAAATACCTCGTTTTGTGCATTTTTATTTAACTTTGCAATCTGGTAAATTCGCCGTTATAGTGTAAATTAGCATAATTTCCTGGTAGCTATTAAATCAAATGTATTTCCTGATATAAGAAAGTATCCAGACACAAGATGTAACGGTTTAATCCTTTACCTGCTTAATTCCAGTAACTAACAATGTCATTCTTGAATTATTAATATGTTCTTGCATATTCATGGAGGTAATATTTCCGTACAACTAACAAATGATTATCGAAGAATGACGACAAAGCTAAGTTGTACGAATGTATTGTCCGCAAATGCTGTTTAAAGATAATATTGCATAGTTAGTAGTATAGGGAAGTGCTGATTGAAGTCACGCGTTGCAGAGTAAGGGTTAAATTGGCGGCACTGTATACGTTAGTTTGTTCCGGTTGTCTGGGACTGGGGTGACCATACGGCCACTAATTACAGTTTGAATTCTTGTATTGTAACGCGCACTCGGTTTGCTGTTTGAACTATAGTCATACACGAACTGTACCCACTGAGCAAGGTATGGTCAGCGTGCGTTTGAACTCGACTCATTATGGTCCTAATTACATAAAGAGTTCTCTGTCGGTCTATGTTTCAACCGTTTATCAATTTATAACAGTTTCTATAAAGGCATCTGTATTGAAAACATCAAAACAAAAATATTAACAGATCTAACATTTGTATTAAGAATGATTTTGATACAGGAGTTGAACATATTATGGGAATAGGAGAAATAATTCATTGAGAACATTTTCTCCTTTTACCACAGTGTTTTAAAAAGGCGTCTTTTAAAGGTCGACTGCATCAAAGAAGGGTTTAACCGTAAGCATTATATGAAAAGTTTCGAGCAGTCTAATATGAAGAGATGTATGAAAATGTATGAAGATCTAGAAAAGCGAAGAAAAGTATGGCTGCAATTAGGCATTTTCTCTTTCTTCAAGAAGACGTTTTTTTCCCCGAACGTTATCTTCTCTTAGTGAGTCAAATTGTTTTTCAATCAGAAAAGTGTTAAGAGATACGAGAAAGTCCTTATAGATCTCATATCAGATTAAAATACTTCTTCGATTAAAATAAGGAATAGAGAAACAATTAGGTATTCGTATATATCACTAGTATTATTTCAGTTATATTATTAAATGTTCCTTCTCAATTCTCTTTGTTAATTATGAACACCAATTTCGGTATAGAATCACATTTAAATAAATGCTATTACCAAGAACTAAGTAAAATATATTAGGTGATTAGAATAACGTTTCGGGATTTCTTGTCAAAGGATTTTATTTCATGGTTATTCAATTAATAAACTATTAATATCTTTTGCTACTTTCAAAATTTTGGTATAGCTGTTAATTTTCACAAGAAGACTAGAAATATTTCTTTAAAATGTAAATACCGCAATCTGGGAGATACAGAAGTGACACATGTAATAACCCAGCAGGAGTTCTACTTTATAATTAATATCAGTGTTAACATCAGTTCTATAAAATCTGTCAACACTTGTTGGATTCAAAACGTTCTCAAGCATACTTATGTGATACATCCATTAATTTCGAGTTCCATCGAAAGATAGTCATCGCATTAATTACACCTCTTCTGTCCCGTGTAGCGTGACCAGCTTATATAGTTCCACCCTTTTCCCACATAGAAATGCTTTCTGTGGCCTCGGCAGCAGACGACTTTTGAAAACATTGCGGCACAAGGAGACATTGCTAGTAATTAGCAATTACTCCTTTTGCCAAAATGATTTCAATTTTATGCAATGTTTATTCCTTCATTTATTGAGAGTCTCTGTATTTTTTACTTAATATTTTCAAAGTCGTCTGCTGCATATTTGTAGAGATTGGGACAGCGTTAATTAAACATTTCCCTCATACAACAATTTTGCAGCAGATAAATGAGCGTTTTATCCCTTTGCCGCAATGTTTACAACTTTATTCAATTAATTAAAAAAAAAATCCATTTAGTTTGAGTTCCAATATTATACCCTGGATGTGTTCAAAGACGTCTGCTGCATATTTGTGGTGAGTGGGGCAGCGTTAATTAAACCTTATCATCATACAACAATGTTGCAGACGACTCGAATATATATAGGCAAAATATGAAAAATCTTATAATACAAAGTTAAAATCAATGTCGCAAATGGTGAAATTGCTCATTATGACCAATTTCTCTTTTTGCCACAATGATTTCAAAAGTCGTCTTCTGCTACAGAGGCGTCAGAAAAGTGTCTGTATGTGGGAAAGGGTTAACATGTATAAAAACATGTATAACAAACATGTATAAAAAACCTGTTATATTGACCAGAAACTGAATGAACGTTATCAATTAGCATCCGCGTGTCATCTGTTATACCAGAACAACGGGATTACGTCATAATACAAAATATTTCTACGGTTAAAATTCTACCGTAACCATGTGTTGCATCTTGAATTGCATTAATTCTATTTCTGAAATTAACTTAAACTTTAATCCACCAACGACCTTTATTTAAATAACGCATTTTTCTAACGATGTTAAAAGTTAAAGTTTATTTCTAAAACAAAATGTTCGAGTGCATTATAATACTGATTTGAGTGTACATCGGAATCGAAATTCAGATCAACAGAATTTTAATATTTTCCTCGATACAGATATATTACGTTTCTGCAGCACATCGCTTTTTAAAACATTGTGGAAAGTAGAAGATATTGCTTAAAAAGAAAAGAGTGTTTCAAACAGTGTGTCATAGTTGAAGTTCAAGTATTTCGGTTATTATTTTTTCGTCAAATGTTTTTTTTTTATATAGCAGACGATTCTTTAAAAACATAATATAAACGAATAACATAAACAGATACAACTGAACCATTTCCCTGTTACAAGACGACTTTTGACACATTTACAACAGACACCTTTCCCCACAATATTTGCCAACTCTGTATCAGAATGTTTAAGATATGTACATTTGTATTCATAAGTTATCCTTTCTTTTTTCTAGATACGTCATTTTTTCCCCTCACATGTTTTCAAAACAGACGACTCTTGAAATACCATTGAAGGTAAACGGTTAAACCCTGCCCCACATTATCCATAATCTGCAGCAGACGACTTTGATGACATCTTGGCAACGCGTAGAAAGTCTCTATAAATAAAGGTATAACCATTGAATATAGTTTAAAATATTGTGATAAAAGGTGAAATTACTCACAATGAACAATTTGTCCTTTTTCCAAAAAGTTTTCAAAAGTTATCAAAAACAGAGGCGTCTGAAAGCGTCTGTATGTGGGAAATAGTTAAACTAGCATATTGCGTTAGCGTCACTCTTGTCAAACGTTAACCGGGCAGGTTTGACAAGTTTGTAATCATTAATTACTACTTCAACAATTCGGCTAATTCACAGTGGATTAATTCCCATAAATTCTGCCATAGATTCGTATCGCAGTTTAAATTCGCAAACATAAGATTGTTTCAAGGGTTTTGGGGGCCAAGACGCATCCGATTCCAACGAGGCGTCTAACCGCTATATCGCGGATGCCTATAAGTATCTCTGGGATTCAAGTTCATCGAGAATAAATTAATTAAATTTACCGCTACTGCAATTAAAGATCATATTGATAAACTTTATTTAGCAATTAGACTTTTCGTCAGATAAAAAAATGACTCCTTGAATTGACATATGTTTTAAGTATCGCATGTTTACCGTTTTATTTACACACCACTTGTACGGAAGAGCTTAGAGATCAGCAGACGAAATATTATAGAACCGCATCTGTATGAACATGTAGCAGACGCAATTTGAAAATATTTTGGGAAATTGCTCAAAGTAAGCAAATGTTTATTTACTTATTTTCAAACTATTATTTCAACTGAATGTACATTACATGTATATTAATACGGATACACACAATAAAAAAACGCCTAAAAGATATGATATCACTAACTAAGAAAGATATTCAAAAACCGAAAACCAAAATCGCAGTTATATAGACAGTCATTGATAGAACATTTTATTTCAAATGTGTACGATTTCTAGACACGTACATATACATACAACATACATGACAGGAAAACCCGAATTAATCTGTAATTTATTGTTAGGATTAATGAATTAAACAGAATCTAAAGCAGAACGTTGAATCAAAGATAGAAAAAAATATATTCGGCTATAAAAGTATTGAAAACAAAACTTATTATACATTCACTTTAAGTCTTATGACGGACAAGACGGGAATAGACCCTTTTAGATTGTATTTTAGTATTCAGTACGATATTCATATGAGATACATATCAATACATATGAGTAAGAAGGTAAATCGTTTATTATTGATTGAGACATGGTTGCGTCAAATAATTTATGATATACATTTATAATATAATATGTGTTATTTGATCATTTACATACGGTCCTATAAACAGAGACATATACATAGATATCTCTGTAGTAATATGCATCTGCTATAAGTCACCAAAAACATATATATTTCACTATATCATACATATAAATGATATGATACAAAGGTGCATGTATTTACATGGCCCTGTTCACATGCAGTATAATAATTTCATCACAATTAACAGTTCTATGCATGATAATACGACTGACGATATTATTCACCTTCTACCCTTTCCAAAATACAACATATCTACAAAAGACCACTCTGAAAATAGCTATGCAAAATATGTTAAATTTCTGGATATCATTATTAACTAGTGTTATAAGTAGTTAACCTTTTGACACAATTTCAAAAAGTCGTTTGCAAAAATGGTTTTATAACAAAATGTAACTCGTTAACATGGAGAGGGACTAATTAGATTTTGCGATTTCGTCCCAATCCAAAAACGATGTAATATAAATGTTAATTGATGTATGGAAAATAAAATATGTTTAAATTAACTCATTAACTCACCAAGTTTGTGTTCAGCAATGTCCAGTTTAGGCTTGGAGACAGTCGGTGACCGCTTCAGAATATCATTTATAGAAAATTTCTGCGGTTTCATCGTAGCACTAGTCATGGTTTTTCACATATACAACACAATATTAAATTAGTCCAATATCACCTATGCAACAAAAACATGTAATGGGGGTGTTCAGAACAACGTCTATTAGTACAATCAAAACTGTGACAGAATGGCTGTAAATTTATAGTTAATCTGTCGGATTGTGTCAGCGAGAAACGATCATCAGATAAGATACCGTGGTTCTATTACTTTATACCCGATCGCAGACTCCAGGTTGGAACTCACCGAAGGTGTTAATTGACTGCTTAATTCTTTAATGACGTTTTCGCTTTTCTTGGCCAATCGACGAAGAGTGTGTATATGACGCCCCGCCCACTTGTTGAGCCGTACGCTGCGGCGCTCGATAACGCGTGACGGATTGGTTATTCCGACACCAAACCACAAGAGAGCGTGTGTCAGGGAATAATGAGTTCCACGTTCGCCTGAAAATGGTTCCAATCCCAGCCCCCTTGTGGTATCATACCGATTAACACTTTCCCACATACAACACATCTGCAGCAGACGACTTTGGAAACATCTTTGCCAAAATATGAAAACAATCTCTATAAATGAAAGTATGATAATTGAAGTGTTGAAAACATTATGAGCAATTCCTCTTTATCCAACAATGTTTTTCAAAAAGTATTCTGCTGCAAATGCTTCAGAAAGCGTCGGTATGTTGTAAACAATTTGAACTGAAATATTTTTACTAGTTGTATCTAAAAAATAATGTCATGCTTTATTCTTTGTACACATTGGTACATTAAAGAAAACCCAATGGCTATTTTTCTTGCCGACAATGTTTTTTTTGTCTGTGCTGCAATCTTTTCTCTATCTTGAATACTTGTCAAAACAGAAGCAAGAATTTTAAAAGCCTGTCGCTAAGCCTAAATCATGTAAGATGGTGTCCATTACATTCATGAATTATTGGACAGAATGCCTTCCACGCTCGATTTGTAAATTGTAGTCGTTTTATTTGGAACAAGACGAATGCGTCTTTTACCGCTGACAGATTTCTAACAACATCTTCATGTAATGCTGATAGGCACCCTTAATTTAACCCTTTCCCACCTATAGACGCTTTCTGACGCCTTTGCAGCAGACGGCGTTTGGCCACAATGTTTTCAACTTTATTCAATGATTGTTCTTTCATTTATAGAAAGTTTCCATATTTTTCTCAAGATATTTCATTGTCGTCTGCTCAGAATTTGTTGTATGTGGGAAACCCCCGAGTCCGCTAAAATGTAATAATTTTACACCGTTTGCTAAATAGGTGAGACTTTATAAAATGCCCTATTAACCATTTCTCTAAACCCTTTCTCATATATAGACGCTTTCTGACGCCTCTGCAGCAGACGACTTTTGAAAACATTGTGACAACAGGAGAAATTGCTCAAAACGAGTAATTTCTCCTTTTGTCAAAATGTTTTTAACTTTTTTCAGTAATTATTACTTCATTTATAAAGATTTTCCATGTTTTTGCAAAGATGTTTCAAAGTCTCCTACTGCAGATTTGCTGTATGTGGAAAAGGGTTCACTCTTTCACTGCCGAATTTCACAAAGATGAATCTTCCATGATGAAAATTGGACTACTCCAATTCTCGCCAACAAGAAATTTGGTAAAATTTAATGTCTAAGTGGCAAACAATGCAGATTGCAGGAGAAACAGCAAATTGAGCAATTTCTCCTTTTACCACAATGAGTTCGAAAGGGTTTAGCAGCGACCAAATTCGACGCAACATTCTGCCGACGATTTTGGTCAACATTATGATGAACTTCTCTGTTTTATCACGATGTTTCCAATTGTAATTTTAAAGATTATACTTTTGTAAAGATTGTCCTTTTAACTAGATGTTTTTAAAGTCGTGTGTTAATTTTAGTTAGCGTAATCCGTACTAACGGACAAAACGGATATTTAATTCATATATTTCACCTATTCAGGGTCAGACCTATGGAACAAATTACGTCTCCATATAAAAACATCGGAATCTCTATACACATTTAAGCATTAAACATTTCATAGAAAATCAACTGTTACATTTTATAATACTGTACTCTGTTGAGTAAATATACATACAAATTGTTTTACTTAATGAGGGCCTCGTGGAAGAATAGTTTTTGTAATAAATGAATTATTTTTACCCTCATTAAATAAAGTTATTATAATTATTATTATTATTATAATAATTATATGGCATTAAGTGAAAAATATTTTTATATTTTTCAAAACATCGGGAGTATTAACGAACTTATACATAGTTTAAAACATGAATCAAAAAGAAGAAATTGCTTATTAAAAGTAATTTCACCTGTTGTCACAAGGCTTTACAATTTGTTCTGCTGCTTGTTTTCGGCTAAACCCTCTCAAATGCATAGATACAGTCTGACGCATCTGCAGCAGACGACTTTTGAAAAAAGTGTGATAAAAGGACAAATTGCTTATAGTGAGCAATTTCTCCTTTCACCGCAATGTTTTCATAATTATATCTTCATTAAAAAAAGATTTTCCGTTCTTTCTGCGTAAATGTTTCAAAATGGTCTGCTGCAGATTTACTGTATGCTGGAAAGAGTCAGCGTCGACTGCCGTCCGTATCAGAGAAAGTGATGAAAAGTGATATAAATAAAGACAAACAAATCTGTCGGCAAAGATTTGACCCCTATCTTACTTTACGCTGTTTAACCCTCTTTCCAAACTACAACAGATCTGCAGCAGACACAAGTATGAACAAATATATTGTATATATCATTATAATATTGAGTATATGTGCATGTAGTAGTGAAATGCATAGGTTTTAATGAGTTTTAGTCTTTAGACTTTTAATGGGACTGCACCGTTTGTGTGGAAGCATCTCACAGGCCGAACCTGCTCATCACGGGATTCGAACCCGGGACCTTTAGTACGAGAGAACGATGCTCTACCAGTGCACCACTGTCTTTCACACTGCACCACACTTATCGAATAGAGGTTTTAACATTGTGGAAATTATTATGAGTAATTTCTCCTTTTGCCACAATGATTTAAAAAGTCGTCTGCTGCCTATGCGGAAACATACGTATATATGTGGGACAGGGTTAAGATCAATACTCCACTGCTGTATTTAGAAAAAAAGACACAACAAAAACAAACAAACAAAAACCGTACTCGCAGTCAAGGAATATTTGTCATCTGTTTATCCACGTGTACATGAATCCGTCGAAAGTGATAAAATTAATTTTTCGTGTATAAATTAATTTTCTCTTATTTAGCTTCTCGAAAGTTCACGAAGTTCCAGGAAACATCAAATGAAGAAGAAGGTTTTGATACGACATCAGTGCACATAAATCAATCAGTGCTCGCTGCAGTCATGTAGTGGAAGCAAACCCACAAACGAGCCGCTTCAGGTAAAAGCGGTGCCTTTTGGCGAACAGTAAAGATCCAGGCGAACCTATGCATACGCACAGTCTCACTACAACCTTCACTGTTTGGCAACAATTACAGGAAATATAGTTGTACAATCAGACAGTAAAACTAGAATTGTAACCCAATAAGTTACATCAAAATTTGTTGTTGTGTGACCCCTTTACGTGGACCCCAACAAGACCCCGATTTCGCGTAACGCGCGTCAAATTTATCATGCTAACTGGCCTAACGGTCCGCCGTCGCACGCCCCGTTGGCCATCCCGTTCTCCAACAGATATCAAACGGGGCCATGTCTTTGAATATTGGAATAAATCAATCAGTACTATTCATATTTATTATCATTTCTCTCAATGTATAATATGGACGATTGAGATGTACTCTATGACGGGCTTTGATATGGGGGTTATAAATTGACGTTTGGCCATGTAGACTAGTTGCGCTCAATTTCAAACTGAGCGTTTTATCTCTTTTACATTTAGAACATGATTTGGGACGGTGATTTTAAAAGCCCTACGCAGGCAAACACGAATCCGCCGTAGCCATTGCTTTTACCGAAATATATCGGCATATCTTTTGCATGTGTTGGCGCGGACTCGAATATTCCGGACGAACTATATGCACCAGTAATAAAACTGGAAAACAATGAATCAGTCACCATGGAAATCGATGCATTTTGGACATGCAAAGAGTCTGCAATATATATATATTAGCCGCGTCAGTCTATCTGGGGTCATATAATCACTCCAGTATGGTACCCATTCAAATATCATTGGCGTGCAACCGGTGGGCTATACTTCAAGTGTTTTATTTTAGTTTAAACAATATTTTGTTTAATATTTTAACATATACATCTAAATTACAATTAATATTAAATGGATATAGAAAGAGCAAAAAGCATTAAGCTTTTTTTTTTAGGAAACTCTCTCCTTGTGTATTGCATAGACATTAACTATGTTTTTCCAGTAACTGAACAGAAATTAAAAAAAATCAAATTATTGTTTATTATTACTTTCATTTAATCTTTAACTCTATTCAGAAGAGATAAATAGCAAATAGAATATTGCCGTATTTACTTTTTAATTGATATATTCTACTTGCTATTTTTGTCTTCTGAATACAGAGTAAGGTTTATTGCTTAGAATTGGTATTTACAAAAGATAAAACACACCTACTATATGTGTATTATATATATATATATATATAATGCATTCACCTTTTTGTTAAATTGCCACTTATTGATAAAAAAAAAAGTAGTAGAAGAAGAAGAAGAAGAAGAAGAAGAAGAAGAAGAAGAAGAAGAAGAAGAAGAAGAAGAAGAAGAAGAAGAAGAAGAAGAAGAAGAAGAAGAAGAAGAAGAAGAAGAAGAAGAAGAAGAAGAAGAAGAAGAAGAAGAAGAAGAAGAAGAAGAAGAAGAAGAAGAAGAAGAAGAAGAAGAAGAAGAAGAAGAAGAAGAAGAAGAAGAAGAAGAAGAAGAAGAAGAAGAAGAAGAAGAAGAAGAAGAAGAAGAAGAAAAACAAGAAGTAAAAGAAGAAGAAAAAGAAGAAGAATTATATATTATTAAGTATATGGGTATGTAAGAATATGGGTATGTAAGAATATGGGTGTACGTATGTATATATGTATATGTAAGTAAGTATATGGGTGTACATATGTATGTGTGCATGAATGAATATAACGATATATATATATATGTCGAAGGCCATATGCTAGATAAGAATACATCTTAAAATACATCTTCATATGTTACCTTCATTAAAAGAAAGATATTATTTTTTTTTATTATTTTTTTTTTATTTATATAAAATTATTCGTGCCATCTTATACTATAACTTAGTTGCGTCATTTCTTAACATGCAACGTGTGGGTTTCTTTTTTTGAGGAATCAAAAATCTGTTTCGTTCGGCACAGTATACAGGGTTACGACCGTTACACGAGTTAATAAAGCAGTTAAATGCATGGGTGAGATGGGATGACTGTTTTTGAACATGTGTAAACGCGTGACGGTACAAGTCGAACATTTAGAACACGTTCTTACAGATGAGTTTTAACAAGCGCGACGAACAGCAAATTAATCAAGCACTCTTTGAGTGACGAGAACGTTTGTTTCTACCCTGTCTTACGTAGGAGCCGAGACAAAAATAAACGGGACTTATTTTCATTAATACGCACATTAAAGGTTCACCCTAGCCATTAAATCGATCCAGTTTCATTTAGGCACTACACTTTGTGTAAAAATGTATTTTTCCGACGTTTGAGCTCATCCTGTCAAAATGCTGGATTGGCAGCCCCAAAAATATCCCCTACATACATGTTCTTATTATCATCATTTGAGGTATTAAAAGGTTCATTTTGCCATGATATGTTTAGGCCATGTTGTATTGCACGTTCTGAACATAATGGAATTTTTGTCGCATTTTTGGAGGAGAAAAGGCAATTTTTCGCCTCGCCAACAAAAAAAAAATCAGATTAACTTGTTTGTTATCACCTGACGCATTACAAAATAGCAGTTTAAAATACTTGTCGGGTTCTCGGTTATTATTTACTGTCTGTCACTTTCTCCTCTCAATGCAGAGTACCCAACGAATTACACGTGTATTGCTTCAAATGTGTGCCGGCAATTTGGCGGGAAGTATTTTCTATTACATTTGAATCTTTGAGTGAATGAATAAAAGATTATACTTAAACAATGCGAACATATTCTTAATGTAGAAAATCTCAAAATTTACATTTCTTGCATACAATGCATCCTCGGTACCCAGGTTATTCATAAACTATATGATAGTTTATGAATAGCCTGGGTACAGAGGATGCATACAATGAAGCACATACGAAAAATATTTAGAAAATAGTATGGAAACTCTCTATAAGTGAATGTATGATAATTTCATGACAACAGGAGTAATTGCCCCATTATAATTATGATATCAAACGTATTTCAGATTCCGTCAGCTTTAAACAGTCACGATGGCAACTATCGTTAACCCATCTTACCAACATACAGAAAAGAAAGAACAAATGCGACTTTGTGAAATCATTAAGTTAAATATGGAAAATCTTTGTCGATGAAAGTATGAGCAATTTCTCCGTTAGCTATACTGTTTTCAAAAGTCGTTTGATGTCGAAGTATCAAAATGTGTTTGAATTTGGGAAAAGGGAAGTGAAAATGAATTTGTAGGTTTTCGATTATATTTTATTGATATTAACCCTTTCTCTCATATAGACGCTTTCTTACGCCTCTGCAGCTGACGGGATTTTGAAAACATAGTGACAAAAGAAGAAATTGCTCAAAACGAGCAATTTCTCCTTTTTTCACAATGTTTCCCACTTTTTGTCATAAGTTATCCATTCAATTATAGAGATTTTCTATTTTTTGACAAAATATGTTCAAAGTCATCTGCTGCAAAATTGTCGTATGAGGGAAAGTGTTAAATAAATGTACAAACAGCAACACGTGTTATCAATGTTTTGATGAATAAGTTTTCACCGTGTTTATTTTTTAACGAAATGAAAGAGAAAAAAAATTCATGCACTAAAATTCAAAGCGACAAGTTTTAGGTCTGGCGGTCAGTGATCAGACAGCCCGCGAGTTACTCCGATAATCTTTATTTACCCATCTACAGATGAACTAACCCCAACACTTAAGTCATCGGTACTGTTTTCGTGTAATAAATCAACATTAACTTCACAAAGAATCTAACGCCTTGGTGACAAAATGGCGGTTTACCTGATGTGGAAGTCTGGCATAACGAACGTTATTCTTCAAACAAGTGGTACGTCCTCTATCAACCCTTTCCCGCATACAACAAATCTGCAGCAGACGACTTTAAACATATCTCTACTTAAAAATATGTGAAATATCTTCTATTGTAGGTTTTATTATTGAAAAAAGTTGAAAACATTGTGGAAAAAGGAGAAATTGTTCAACATGTGAAATGTCTCCTTTTGTCACAATGTTTTTCTACTTTCATTAACCCTTTCCCTCATACGACAATTCTGCAGCAGACGACTTTGAACATATTTTGTCACATGGATAACCTATGACTAGAAGTGGAAAACATTGTGACAAAAGGAGAAATTGCACGTTCTGTGCAATTTCTTCTTTTGTCACTATGTTTTCAAAAAGCCGTCCTTTAACCCTTTCCCTCATACGACAATTCTGCAGCAGACGACTTTGAACTTATTTTGTCAGATGGATAACCTATGACTAAAAGTGGAAAACATTGTGACAAAAGGATAAATTGCACGTTCTGTGCAATTTCTTCTTTTGTCACTATGTTTTCAAAACGCCGTCTGCTTAAACCCTTTCCCTCATACGACAATTCTGCAGCAGACGACTTTGAACTTATTTTGTCAGATGGATAACCTATGACTAAAAGTGGAAAACATTGTGACAAAGGGAGAAATTGCACGTTCTGTGCAATTTCTTCTGTTGTCACTATGTTTTCAAAACGCCGTCTGCTTTAACCCTTTCCCTCATACGACAATTCTGCAGCAGACGACTTTGAACATATTTTGTCAAAACATGGAAAATCTCTATAATTGAATGGATAACCTTTTGTCACTATGTTTTCAAAAAGCCGTCTGCTGCAGAGGCGTCAGAAATCGTCTATATGAGGGAAAGGGTTAATGATTATTCTTTCATTTGAACAGATTTTACATATTATATATTTTGCTTAGATATGTTCAAAGGCGTAAGCAGCAGATTTGTTGTGTGTGGGAAAGGCTTAAGCATATCCAGAAATACAACAGATCTGTTGCAGACGATTTTAAAACATCAGAAATGTGAAAAAATCTCTATAAATCGAAGTGTTATTATTGATTAAAGTTAACACATTGTGGCAAAGACAGAAACGTTGCTCATCCTGGACGATTTCTCCTTTTGGCACAGTATTTCCACATGTCGTCTGCTGCAGATTCGTCGAAATCCGCCTGCCTGTGTGAATAGTTCAATGTAGGCAACTGACACTGACATTCGAAATGTTTTGTCCATAAAAGTGCGAGATCAACCTGTGCAGACTGATAATAGTCAACTCAAGCAGCCCTCCGTTCATTGAAGAATAGTTGGAGCATCTACAGAACAGTTATGGAAATGTGAAAATTATAATTCTTTGTAAAACATATGAGCCGCTCCACGAGTAAAACAAACATTGTGGATTTTGCTTAACCCTTTCCCTCATATAGGCGCTTTCTGACGCCTCTGCAGCAGACAGCTTTTTGAAAAGCAATTTCTCCTTTTGACACAATGTTTTCCACTTTAAGTCATAGGTTATCCATTCAATTAGAGAGATTTTCTATTTGTTGACAAAATATGTTTAAAGTCGTCTGCTGCAGAATTGTCTTATGAGGGAAAGGGTTAAAGTATCGACCCGAGCAGCCTAAGCATGCCGCGCAGGCTTACTCGGACAGATATCTTTCGCCTCCTGTGGAATAATTTATGTTTCAGGAATCATTACGCTATACCTCTATCGCCCCGAGACGGAATGTGTCGGCCCGGATTAGCCTGCGCGGAATGCGCATGCTGATCTGGATCAATACATTATGCAGAGTCCATAATGTTGGGTTTTTCATATATACATATACTTGATATTATTATTAGTTATTTGGTCTGTTACTGACCCACTACGGAAAAATAGGGGGTCTGTGGAATTTATAGGGGGCGAGGCGTTAGCCGAGTCCCCCTATACATTCAACATACCCCCTATTTTTCAGTAGTGGGTCAGTAACAGACCAAATAACTGATTTATTTCATCGACCACCTTTCATAAGCAAAAAAAAATGATACTCTTTCATTTACATTAAAATTCCTAGTACTAAACCCACTTTAATAATGAAATGAAACAATATCAATTTGTTTTGTTCATGAAAGGTGGTTGATGTATAAGGGAAAAAAAAAATTAACAAGCGTAGGACATGCATTATTTTTATACATTCATTGATTTTTTTTTTTTTTCTATGGAAAGGGAAGTTACTTTGCATGATATTCAACTTCGTAGTCGTTATGATATATATATTGTAAACAAATCGCTGTTAAAAATATCAAGATATTATACAGTATATATATCTATTTTAACATAGGCAACTGAAAAAAACTTCCAGTCAGCTTGATCTGAGAATAGAAGCCATATTGAATTTACTCACCCCCTATGGAATTTACTCACCCCCTATAGAAATTTATTTCGCCTCCCACGAAATTCTAGCAATTTCATTGGTTAAAGCCTGTCACGTGCACACCCCCTATATTTCTATAGGGGGTGAGTAAATTCCATAGGGGGTGAGTAAATTCAATATGGCTTCTATTCTCAGATCAAGCTGACTGGAAGTTTTTTTCAGTTGCCTATGTTAAAATAGATCTATATACTGTATAATATCTTGATATTTTTAACAGCGATTTGTTTACAATATATATATCATAACGACTACGAAGTTGAATATCATGCAAAGTAACTTCCCTTTCCATAGAAAAAAAAAAAAATCAATGAATGTATAAAAATAATGCATGTCCTACGCTTGTTAATTTTTTTTTTCTTCCCTTAGTGGGTCAGTAACAGACCATTTATAACTGATTTATTTCATCAACCGCCTTTCATGAACAAAACAAATTGATATTGTTTCATTTCATTATTAAAGTGGGTTTAGTACTAGGAATTTTAAAAATACTTGGACCAAATACTAGGAAAATGACGTCACGTCATCGGTTTGACGTCATAACGCTAGTGATTTGGCGCCAAAACCCGTAAATTTCATCTAGAAATATTGTAAATGTTAATGTAAATGAAAGAGTATCATTTTTTTTTGCTCATGAAAGGTGGTCGATGAAATAAATCAGTTATTTGGTCTGTTACTGACCCACTACTGAAAAATAGGGGGTATGTTGAATGTATAGGGGGACTCGGCTAACGCCTCGCCCCCTATAAATTCCACAGACCCCCTATTTTTCCGTAGTGGGTCAGTAACAGACCAAATAACTAATAATAGGGGGTGTGCACGTGACAGGCTTTAACCAATGAAATTGCTAGAATTTCGTCGGAGGCGAAATAATATTATATAGTAGGCCTATATCGGACAATGAATTGTATAGGGTAGTTTTGATTATGATTATACAGGACAGATGAAATTAACATATTGTTGCTTCTTTCAATATGATTTCAAAATAAAGCTGCAACCTTGTTGGATGCTACATTTGTGTATGTTTTCTCTTAACGACTCATCATCCGTGGCCGAGTGGTTAGCGTCGGGAATTTGGAACCGGGCGTTCCGTGTTCGATCCCCAGTCGCGATAAGCTGGTCATGGTTGAGAGCCCTTAGACGTGGCACATTTCCTAGCCTACTACTGGTGTGTTTACCCAAGGATCATGAGTAAGTGAACTGTCGCCGTAATGTAACTGATATAATGTTGAAAACGGCGGAAAAATCCCAATAAAAAAACCAAAAAAAAAACCGATTCATCATGACACATCAGGTAAATGGATAAAGTGGATTGTATAAAGTAACGCCACAAGGTTGGTAAAAAACGCCCAATTAATTAGAGAACCACGTCATGGGATTATGTGTCTTATTTCATCCCCGTAACGGCATCATATAAAGGGGACATGATAGTAACACACGCCTCACCGCAATCCTAAACTGTCGTCAGGAGTTACACCAGTCAGGGTCTACACTACATGTACACGGAAAGTGAAGACTCCGGGGAGACTGTGCGCATGTATATACGCACATGAGTCTTCACTGTACGCAGATACAACACGAGCCCTGAAATAATCGGACGCGACTCATTTGTAAGTAATTCTTCGGTAAATAATCGTAAAACTAGATATAACATTAAACAGAAATGTCATAATTTTCGAACTTTGATTATTAAAACACGTGCTTGAAAATAAGCGGAACTAGTAATAGTTGAAAACTATTTATCTTTTGCACACTTTGGCTGCAAATGAGCCCCGTTTTAACAGTTAAACATCAAAGGCCCGTTTCTTAAACACCTGTTTTAGACACACGTTACCTTCAAAATATGGGATTTTAGCGTGGCAACAATAATATAAATATTTGTAAATCGAATGTCGTTAAATGCACAATGAAAGGCTAAACCGCCGTAGACAAAACGATATATAAATGGGTAGACAAATAACCCTTAATCTGTACTTATGACGTATTGTAGTAGACAACTTTTGAAAACTTAATGAACAATGAGAATTTTTGTCTGTTCTAACACAATTTACAATTCTGTTTTTCAGTTTGTTGAATTTTATATGTCTCTGCTCAAATCAATTGGAAACATCCAGATCAATATCTTAATAAAACAGTTGTCATGGTTTTTCTCTAACAAAGTGCTTTTCTACCAAGATATGGTTACGCCGTCTTACATGTGTTCTGTTCTGTTCTGATCTTGATCTGCTTTCGTTAATTAACTGTTTTCTTTGTAAGATTCATCATTTGCTGCACCATCGTACTGACATAGTACACAGAAGGACGTGTAGCGGGACTAGACTTCTAGCTTTTCACTAGAAAGTACGCCGATATATACATTTGTATATATGAGCCGTTCCACGAGAAAACCAACATTGTGTACTCTGCGTAAAGTACCGTTCCGTATCAGCTTAATCATGCAGCGCAGGCTAACCCGGACAGACACTTTTCGTCTCCTGTGGATTTTCTGTTTCAGGAATCATTACTCTATACCTCTTTCCCCCTGAGACGGAATGTGTCGGCCCGGATTAGCCTGCGCGGTCTGCGCAGGCTGATCTGGGTCGATACATTACGCAGAGGCCATTATGTTGGTTTTCTCGTGGAAGGGTTATATATTCATACATCTACAAACATTTGTCAACGCCAGGTAAAGGCTCTGACCAGAATGTGATCAGACTCGCTAACACTGTACGCATGTGGGCCGAGAGTCCGTCTAGTTTGACATGGCTTAGTATTGTTTACCTCTACTACGCTTTAACACTTTCCCTCATATGACAATTATGCAGCAGACGACTTTGAACATATTTTGTCAAAATATAGAAAATCTCTATAATTAAATGGTTAACCTATGACTAAAAGTGGAAAACATTGTGACAAAAGGAGAAATTGCACGTTTTGTGAAATTCTTCTTTTGTTACTATGTTTTCAAAAAGCCGTTTACTGCAGAGGCGGCAGAAAGCGTCTATATGAGGGAAAGGGTTAACACATAAAACAAATATGCATCAGCAGCAGTCTTTGAAATCTTCTAGGCTTATTTTTAGAAAATCTCTATAAATCAAAGTATAATTATAATATATCATTGAAAACATTATGGCAAAAGCAGAACGTGTTCATTAGGAGCGATTTCTCCGTTTGTCGCGATGTTTTAAAAAGGCGTCATTACTACTATTTTGATTATCGAACCCACGACCTCCCGCAACCGAGGCGGAAGCTCTACCACTACATCATCGAAACGGTTTATAACATGTGCAGGAACTTGCCAAATTTCAAGAATGGAAGAATGTACTTCCTATAATCGGAAGGGTCAGAGTTAAACCTTTCCCACATACAATAAATCTGCAGCAGACGACTTTGAAATTATCAAGTCCAATATATATAAAAAATCTACAAATGATGGTATGATTATTGAATAGAGTTGAAATCATTGTGACAAATGGAGAAATTGCTCATCATGAGCAATTTCTCCATTTGCCACAATGTTTTCAAAAAGTCGTCTGCTGCAAAGACGTCTGAAAGCGTCTACAAGAGGGAAAAGGGTTAAGTCAGTGACGCCGCTTATGTATTGTTAGTGTCATATTAGACTGTTTATTTTAAGACTTGGGTTACACTTTCTCTGTTTATTTTTCTTCCGCACGCGTGAAAATATCCCAACAATCTCCCCCGTCGTAACCTAGACAAATTACATTTTTCTTGTCGCGTAGATATAAATATCACGTGAGTAATGAGGCGGAAGTAAACAAACAAAAAGGTTTTCCATTCGCCGAATTGGCGGAATAAGTTGTCAGTTTTCTATCATTCCGTAACAAAATTTATAACATTGGTGATTTTTGCTGGTTTAAGGGATTTCACTGGTTTTACACAATAAACAAAAATCAGCTATTTTATTTGAAGAACATTTAAAAGAAATTAAAATCATTGATAGTTCTTGCTTGTTTTAAATCAATGTTACACATATTTGTATACAACTGTATATTCAGCTGATCGGGGATTATTTTTGAAAATAGTATGGGAAAGAGATAAGTACCTATGAAGAACAATTAACATTATCAATTCATTTTGTTTTTTATTCAGGCAAGTCGGCACATCAATACCATTGGCCATTTACAAATATATACACGTGAAGAAAACGGCTCAATGACGTAAAATACACTACATTTACATGATTTATATACACGAGTACAAAAAAAGAAAAATCAATTATAATATTTCAGATAAGTACTATTATGTTTAGATAGCAAAGAATCATTGTCAATGAATAAAATTGGCAAATGATTCTTAGTTATTACTAAACACCATATTTTGATTAATACAATATTCTCTAAACTCAGACGCTTTTGAAGAAAATGATATTCGGATTCTTAAACCTTTTGCGAACAAAAAATGCACGTTCTATTGCTCCGTTCGATTCCTAAATGATCACTAACAATTTCTTTCACTTGATCTTTGTTGTTCCTGAAGTATGCGTCTATAGATTAATCTATAGTATATGTATATCGTTATATCATACTTGAAAACAGCGACATATAAAAGTATGTTGTATATATCTGTTGGAAACAATTAAAGATTAAAAAGAAATTAAAAAGAAAAATCTCTTCTTTTTCCAAAGTGTTTTCAACGAAATAATCTACTACAGGAGCTCCAACTTGAGGTGATCTGAACCAGGAAACCCAGCGGTAATGAAATAAAAAATTCAATATAATATATCAAAATATCCAATGCCGCCTTGAAAGTATTTCAAATTTGACGCCACCACAGCAGAAACTTCGTGAAAAGTTTATCTAAATAAAGGGAGAAATAGCTCAAATAGTGCACTTTCTCATTTTCACCCTACGTTTTTTTTTCTTTATACTTTCAGTTTTCCTAAAACAAATTTAGACTCGAAAATATCATAGCAAATAAACGATTAAAAAAAGTCAATTCAAAATGCACCTTTCCCGCATGCAGAAACGGTTTGACGCAGACGACTTTTGAAAACATTGTGACAAAATGAGAAATTTCTCCTTTTGTCACAATTTAGTCAACTCTTCCCAATAATTATCTTTTCAAATATAGAGATATCTCATAAGTGTGCCTAGATATTTTCTTAGTCACCTTCTGTAGATGTGTTGAATCGAAATAGGCTTAATTTTAAAATGTCAAATTTTTATTGTAAATTAGCAAATAGGAACTGTAGAAATTGGTATTTTAGAGTCACAAACTTGTTTTCAAAATTGGGTTGTATTGACTTTTGTAGCTTAAATGCTCCTTTGAACAAAAATGTTCTAGCTCGGAGATTGTCAGGATCTGCCATGAAGGTATTTATTGATGAATGGGTTCTGTCAGTGCATGGTATTTTAACTAAAAATGGACAAGGTAGAAACAAGTTAAGACTGTATCAGAAATTTAAACTTGATTATGAACCTGAACACTATGTAAATACAGTCATGCCATACGGTCATAGATCAGCACTAGCAAAATTTAGATGTGGTGTTGCCCCAATTCGGGTTGAGACTGGGCGATATGAAAGATTGGATCTTAATGAACGAATATGTCCTGTATGTACAAATGGGATAGAAGATGAAATGCATGTTTTGCTCTATTGTTACTTGTATAATGATGTCCGCCAAAAGTTATATGAGAAGGCGGTTAGTGTATGCAATAGTTTCAGTACATATAGTGATATTGAAAACTTATGCTTCCTATTGTCAGATGAAAAATTGTTAAATTTACTGCAAAATCCTGCTCAGAAATACTTAAAATTAGAAGAAATTGTTTATACCACTAAATCTATGTTTTTAATATAGAGTTACTAAATATGATTTTAAGGTACATGTATATTGAAAAAAATAGAGAGCAAAGTTTGAGACACTCATTCTGTCTCTTCCCAATACCAAAAGTTGAAAGCTATTTTAAAGTGAAATTAAAACCAGTCAAAATGAAAAATGAATTAATGTTTCTTTCTTGATATTATTATTATAATTTTTCTGATTAATATTTTAAAAGTTAGTATTGCTTTAAATGAAAGGCTATTAATTAAGAAGAGTCCTATTAAGACAGGATGGTGTGTCTTAAAACTAATATATTCTAAACAAACTTTAAGTAAAATGTTTTCAAACATTTTAAAAGGAATACTTTTAATGTAGCATTGTTTTGAAGAATGTATTTTTATATGTGCAACATTGATTGTTTTTCCCATAAATGTTTAGATAATTATTGCTAATCTGTTCACTCCTGATCTGATCAGGGCTGATATTCGATGTTTTATTTTTAAAGAGATTTCTCATTTTATTTTCAGTATTTTATAGTAAACTTTAACTGTAGATTTTAGTCTAAGGATTAGCAATGGTCATCTAAGTTTTAATATGTAAATATATTGTTTAGAAACGATAGTCTCTTATAATTCTTTATAGAATGGCCAATTACATAATGTATATATTGTATCAAATTATGTGTGATGTAAAACTATGTATATTGGATGAGACTAAAATAAAATAAAATAAATAAAAAAGTTGTATGTGGGAAACACAGGTTAACATAACATTAACCTGTACGTTTATCATCAGAGCGAAGTTAATCAAAAGTTATTATGGGAAAAAAGTACATTCCCAGAAGATATACAATTCATCCACTTATAAGCAAAACATGGTGGTCATTTCCGCTCGTCAGAACGATACAAATGACTCACGTCGGGCGAAAAGGAGTATCACGGCATGCGCGAATATTGTTCACACTATATATGTTTTGTATCGTGTGTATGGGCCGGTGGCCTACATGTTTGGAGAGCCTTCATGTGCACCCTTATAGTGTTACGGCATGCATGCATATTGTAACAACCCACGTTCATATGTACCCTTACAGTCTAGTTAAAATGTTCACAGTCCGCATTCATTTGCAATATTCATAGTTGTAATATATAAGCCGAGCCGAGTTACGAGAAAAATAACATTGTGGACCCTGCGTAAATGATCGACCCTGATCAGCCTATGCATGCCGGATTTTCTGTTTTAGGACTCGTTAATATATACCTCTATCCCCCTGAGACGGATGGTGTCGGCCCGGATTAGCCTGCAGCGAGGACATTGTCGTTAGTCTACTATCACATCATAGCATGGATATTGTGATTAGTCTACTATCACATCATAGCAGGGATATTGTGATTAGTCTACTATCACATCATAGCATGGATATTGTGATTAGTCTACTATCACATCATAGCATGGATATTGTGATTAGTCTACTATCACATCATAGCATGGATATTGTGATTAGTCTACTATCACATCATAGCATGGATATTGTGATTAGTCTACTATCACATCATAGCATGGATATTGTGATTAGTCTACTATCACATCATAGCATGGATATTGTGATTAGTCTACTATCACATCATAGCATGGATATTGTGATTAGTCTACTATCACATCATAGCATGGATATTGTGATTAGTCTACTATCACATCATAGCATGGATATTGTGATTAGTCTACTATCACATCATAGCATGGATATTGTGATTAGTCTACTATCACATCATAGCATGGATATTGTGATTAGTCTACTATCACATCATAGCATGGATATTGTGATTAGTCTACTATCACATCATAGCATGGATATTGTGATTAGTCTACTATCACATCATAGCATGGATATTGTGATTAGTCGACATAATGTTGGTTTTCTCGTGTAACGGCTCATATGACGATAATAAACTAGACTAGTATTCCAACATGCTACATCATGTGTGAAACAATTTCTTAAAACGTATATTATTCACTCGTGATGTCCGCTTCAAGACACGTAAACTGTACTTGCGCCCAATGTGCTGGAAGAACCCAAACTGTTACCACCACAGATCCTCACGGGATTCGAACTCGGGACTTTTTCACAAATCAATCAAACTTGCGCTCTACCTCCGAGCCATTATATCCCCACTTCAATATGATGCCGAGCCGTCAGTGCAACGAGGCTTACTTTCAGTCCGAGGCTGTTCAATTTAAACAGTCATGTTATTCAATATCCTGTTTTTTATTGCATTGGCGTACAACCAGTGAGACTGCATTTCTAGCTTTTGTCTGAAAAATAATTTTATTTTGGCGTAGAATGAAGGCTCTGGTTAGACGGTGTGTATGCACATGTAGGCTCATCCAGGTCTTCACTATTCACACGGGCAAATTGAAAACTCTTGTTTTTTTTTTATTTAAACAAATCGGAAAGAGAAGAAAGAAAAAGAAAATGACGATTCCAAGAAGATGAGTTATCACTAACAAGTGGTCTGCAATTTAAACATAAAAGTGATAGATTTTCTCGAAAATAATATTTCTGTTTAGCAATTTAAGAGATCAAAGAAGGCGTTAATTCGCGCGTTCGTTGCTCCCCGGAAGTATTAATATTTTAACTATAATACTGATTTCTCCCTCTCTTTTAGGAGAGCGTCAAATAAAAAAGAGAATTTATTTTCTAGGACATAGCAGCAATTTGATCTCAGACAGAAAGCACCGGGAATCAGCATAGTAGCACCAGGGTCTGCACCGTCTGTCCAGATGAGAAAGAGACAGAGATAACGAGTCCATGCCACGCGAAAACCGACCGTCGTGAGATTGAAACTAGTTTTATCGCGACCGTAACATTTATTTTGAACCTTGGGAAAACTCTTTAGTTTAACCATTTACCACGGTTTTTTAAAACATCTGCAACAAACGGCATTTTAAAGTGTTTCGGAAAAAAGAAAAGTTGCCCAAACTTGCAAATTCGCCTTATTAATATGCCAAATATATAATTTGTTGAAGCCGTCTGGTGCGGAATTTTGTATATAGGTTGGAAAAGTTTCAAAATACATTTGAAAGGTTACATGGTAGACATTGATCAGACTGCGCGAATGCACTGATGTATATCTTTATTGGTTGCAATTGTTGAATGCTCATGTTACTAAATTGTTGTTCTTCAAAAAATGCCAAAGGGACAACGATGTACGCATTCCTGTGTTTTAAAAATTCAAGTTTCTTTTTGTCTGATCTCAGTATATGTATACAAGGCCATACGAGAACTATTAGAAAAGTAGTATACATGTATGTATAAACGCGTCTTACAAAAACATAAGATGAAGTATTTGTTAACTCTTCAGCGCCGAATTGTTAAAAGTTGACTTTTTTCTATATTCAAAATCGGGCGTCTTCATTTCTCATGTAATAAGAGTTGTGTATTATTTCAATAACTTGAAGGCAAACAATGTTGATTTCAGGTGAGAAATCTCGTTTCGATCTGACTCACCTGAATCTGTATTGTTTGCAAAAAAAACACCTCAATATTGCCATTGGCGCTGAAAGAGTTAAACAATAACAACAATATGCGGGATATTAAAAGAAAGGACATGGATTATATATATTAGCCGTTCCACGAAAAAACCAACATTATGGACTATGCGTAAAGTATCGACCCGGATCAGCCTAACTATGCCGCGCAGGCTAACCCGGACAGACACTTTTCGCCTCCTGTGGATTTTCTGTTCCAGGAATCATTACTCTATACCTCTATCCCCCTGAGACGGAATGTGTCGGACCGGATTACTCTGCGCGGACTGCGCAGGATGATCTGGATCGATACATTCCGCAGACACCATAATATTTGTTTTCACGTGAACCGGCTCATATACATTTATTGAAATCAAAGGCGGGTGTTTTCTGACCGGCCCTTGCGTAGACGACGCGCCTCACTTGTTTCAATATGAGTGGAACATTTAGCAATTAACGGCACAAAGCCTCAATTGACATGGAATAGCAGAAAACCTGTCCCGAGTACCTCATCAAAGACTCAAGTAAGATGAGTTAGAATCGTACTCGAGTATGTAAGGAGCACCACTTGAAGGAGGCCCAGCGGTGATCGGGGCTTTCCACCCTTCCCTAGTGATAAATAATTACCTTCAGAATATCATACTCAATGCATAACTTAAACATTGAAGAATGAAGAGCAAGTTATCAAACCTTAAGGAGAGCCGGTGCATGTAATTATACTGAACACTTTCTCTTTTGTGTTTGTTTTTATAGTCTTTATTTATAAGTGCAAATGATGTTCAAGAATTTACATTATATTGTTTTCATTACGTAATTATTTTAAATGATAGCATGCAATGTGTGAAATTTCAAAACATAGTTAAACATTTAATTATAAATCTTTTACACGTTTCTGTGAAAATATAAAAACGTAAAAATAGTGCCGATTATAAACAAAATAACTTTCAGTAATTAATTTCAAATATATAACACCAGTGTAGAACAAGATTAGACTGCACATTTGTGCATATTGATCATGGTCAAAGATGATCTCACAGTGATCTCAAATGGTCTATCGTTGGTACATATCAAAAGCACACCATGTCTGACTCAACCACTGTAACCAACAAATTCGTCATGGTCTTTGCTAGAATTACAAGCTTGCGCAGTGCTTTTTAATACGAAATGCTGACAATGATACAGAAACGGTTAAATGTAATTTATACTTAGATAATTTGATATCGTGTTATATTTTCACCGAATGTGAACTTAAAGTGATACTTTCACAACTGGCTATGTCGCTAGGTAAAAAAGTTTATTTGGTTCTCACAGATAGGACAAGATCTCGATCTCTATTTATACTTAAACAAACTATTGTTCTATTCATTTCACTCTTTTCCTCATATAGACGCTTTCTGGCGCCTCTACTGCAGACGGCTTTTTGAAAACATGACAAAAAAGAAGAAATTGCTAAAAACAAGCAATTTCTCCTTTTGTCACCATGTTTTCAACCGTATGTTCAATTACCGTACTTTCGTTTAAAGGGAAATTTCAATTATTTTCGGGTATGTTTTCAAAGTCGACTGCTGCAGATTTGTTGTATGCGGGAAAGGGTTAAAGAAATCTAGCCAATGTGTTAAAGATAGAGTTTTCAGTGAACATTGTCATTCGGTAAATTCACTGTTTTTAAGACGGTGATTTTATCAGGATATAAACCTCTATCACTTTCCAATAGTCCATTGTAAAGTATGCATTCAAAGTTGATTACAACTGTTAACGATGTACATACGTTTACGATTATCAACGGTATATCGTGGTGGACACAGCTGGCGTAAGTTAAATTAATATGCTATTTATACGGGGCGGTCGAAACGAGAGGTACATTAATCGCACAGTTGGTGTTTGATATTGGGCGTCTTACCCCTTTCCCACAGATGCATTTTAAACCTTCTGCAACAGACGGCTTTTTGAAAACATAGTTACAAAAGAAGAAATTGCTCAAAACGAGCAACTTCTCCTTTTGCAACAATGTTTTCCACTTTTAGTCATAGGTTATCCATTCAATTATAGAGAGTTTCTACTTTTTGACAATATGTGTTCAAAGTCGTCTGCTGCAGAATTGTCGTATGAGGGAAAGGGTTAATCCTTTCCCACCTACAGACGCATTCTAAACCTTCTGCAGCGCACGACTCTTGCACACATTACTGCAAACGAAGACATAGATCAAAATGAGCAATTTCGCATTTTGACACAATTTCTTTAACTCTTTTTCAGTAATTATATTTTCATTTATAGAGATTTTTCTCAATTGAGCCTATCTGATTTTTTAGTCGTCTGCTGCAGATTTGTTAATTGTGTGAAAGGATTAATAGAACTAAAAATTAACGACAAAGCCATGCAGCCCACCAGCCTTCGGCCGCCAGCGGCGCGCTCCCTTTGGTGTAGTGTAATGGTGTAACATTAACTGTTATAATGTAGCAAGAAATTAGCGACAAACGTATAAGCTCACCAGTCTGCAGCCACTGACCGTGTGTCTTTACCACCTTCCCACATACAACAAATCTACAGCAGACGAAAACAATTAGTCTGAAAAATGTAAACTATCTACAAATGAAAAATGATTGAATAAAGTAGTAAACTTTGCGTCAAAAGGAGAAATTGGTCATCATGAGGAATTTCTCTTTTTACGACAATGTTTTCGAAAGTCATCTGCTGCAAAGTCGTAGTCAAAGCGTCGTTATGTGAATAAAGGTTCATCGTTTCATTTTATGCATCTGCAGCAGGCGACTTTTGAAAACGTGTTAATAAGATAAATCGATTATTTTAAATAAGCAATATGAGCCGTCTCGCGAAAAAAGCAACATATTGGATTCTGCGTACGGTATCGACCCGGATCAGCCTAAGCATACCGCGCAGGCTAACCCGAACAGACACTTTTCACTTCCTGTGGCTTTTCTGTTTCAGGAATCATTACTTTATACCTCTATTCCACTGAGACAAAATGTCCCGGCCCGTATTAGCCTGCGCGGATTGCGCAGACTGATCTTGATCGATACATTACGCAGAGTCCATAATGTTGATTTTCTCACGGGACGGCTCATATCAATATATCTGCGTAATGTATCGACCAGATCAGCCTGCGCTGTCCGCGCAGACTGATCCGGCCGACACATTCCGTCTTAGGGGGGATAGATGTATACAGTAGTTATTCATGAAACAGAAAATCCACAGGATACGAACAGTGTCGGTCCAGGTAAGCCTGCGAGACATGCTTAGGCTGATCTTGGTCGATACATTACGCAGAGTCCATAATGTTGGTTTTCTCACGGGACGGCTCATATATCCTTTGGTCAAAATGCTAAAAAACATCATCTCGAGGGCTTGGCGTGAAACGGTTGTAACTTAAAACCTATTTTGAAAACCCCGGTTTAGGGACAATTTTGACCCCTTTGTTAACAATGCAAATTTAGGTGCCATTGCTCAGAACGAGCAATGGCACCTAAATTTACATTGTTTACCAAGAAAAATGATTTAACGCTTATAAAAGACTTTATGGCGAGGTGATTAACCTTGGTAAAAAAATACCAATTTTAGTTACAACCGTTTCACGCCAAGCCCTCGAAATGCTAAAAAACATCATCTCTATTCAATAATTTACTTTCATTTATAGACAAACTGAAAAGTTGCCTATCTTTATAGAAATGTTTTTTTACAATCGTCGTATTTACCAAACTAACTAACCCTTTCCCACATACAGAAACAGCAGGCGACTTTTGAAAACAATGTGACAAAAAAAAAAAAATTGCAAATTCTGCTTTTGCTACAATGTTTTCAACTCTATTCAATATTTATACATTTGTTTATATAGATTTTCAAGATCTTTTCAAAGTCGTCTGTTGCAGATTTATTGTATGTGGGAAAGGGTTTACATCCTATAGGCATAGTATTATGCATAAATAATCTGCGATAGATGTATTTATATTGTGTCAATTAGTTTTGTAATTACAGTCTCTTGTAATTCTAATATTGAATGGCTATGTACATTGTATGTGTTATTGAGATGTTTTGTATGTGTGTTTGTACATAGATGAGACTTTAATAAAGATAATATACACATGTATATATAGTACATATCCTTGTCCCACATACAGCAATTCTGCAGCAAACGAATTTCAAAACTTATTGACAAAAACATGAAAATTCTCAATAAATGAGAGTTTTACTATTAAAAAGAGTTGAAAACATTGTGTCAAAAGGAGAAATTGCTCGTGTGCTGCAGAAGCGTCAAAATTCGTCTACACGTGGGAAGGGGATATCTAACAGTGTGATCCAGGTTACAGGGCCTCTCTGCGTTATATTTCGGATGAAAACATGTGTACAAAAACAGAGTCGAACATTATTATCAATAGCTACCGACTTCCACTTCATATGAAAGGCCCCGCCACTTGCTCTAATTGCCGATCGATGGCTTTACCTGCAATAACCGAAAACATTATACATGTATCCATGGAATTATTGTAAACTTATATAGGTGCGTTAGAGGCAGAGAAAATATCTTCATATTACATCCTTTAAACACGAGAAATTTATTTATTTTCCCCCCACTCATTGTTATATCTATAAGCGGAATGATGTGTTTTGCTACACATTTTATAATTGTTTGTATTAAAATTATTTATTCATTTTTCATAACCAGATAGTTGATAAGAAATATTTCACACGTGCATTCAATTTACAGCAGACCACCTCACCTTACCACTGAGAGCGATTGCGTCATTTGCATCAAAATGGAAAATGAAAGAATTCGAAACAATTGTAGCTCGTTTTGAATACAGAAGAAGCAAAACTATAAATTTTACGTGAAAACACGTTTTTGTCGATCATTAATGGTTTTTGTGCCATTGCAACTAAATTATGCAAAAACAAAATTCGTATTACCTTCTCAGCTTAACCCTTTCCCACATGCATTGTGAGAAACTTTTGCCAATATGATTTCAACTTTATTCAATAATTGTTCTTTCATTTATAGAGAGTGTCCATAGTTATGACTAGATGTTTTACAGTCATCTACTGTATGTAGGAAAGGGTTCACATATAAGGAAACGAAAGAAAAGTGGAATCGAAAAAAAATAAAATGGATTCGTGTGACGTAATAGTACATTTTAAAATAGACATGGACGGCAGTTGTGGTGACAAAGTCGACGTAGTTTATAGTTTATAGTTAGATGAACACTTTAATACGGATCGGTTACGAAATATTCAAAATATATAAATATTTTATTTTCTATTTCTTCTACAACTTTCAGATCATTTAACCCGTTGACACATGCAGATACATCTTCAGCAGACGACTTTTGACAGCATTATGATATGATGAGCAATTCCTCCTTTTGACGCAATGTTATCAATTATACTTTCATTTACACAAATTTAACATCGATTTGCCAAGCTGTTTTCAAAGTCGTCTGCTGCATACTTTTTGTATGTGGGAAAGAATTAAAGGAAAAGGAATGTTATGGCCGAATATCAATAGCTGCCAATAGACTCTCAGCAGGTGTTCAATGAATAAAATTAGCAAATAATACGTTTTATGTCCCTAGTTCAGTACAAATTCTCGACTTAATGAGTGTTTCTAAGTATCAGCCATCAATGTATAAAGAATTGCACTAGAGTAATATAATTGAGCCGTCCCGCGAGAAAACCAACATAATGGCCTCTGCGTAATGTATCAACCCAGATCAGCCTGCGCAGTTCGCGCAGACTGATCCGGGCCGACACATTCCGTCTCATTGGGATAGATGTATAGAGTAATGATTCATGAAACAGAAAATCCACAGGAGGCGAAAAAGTGTCTATCCGGGTAAGCCTGTGCGGCATGATTAGGCTGATCCGGGTCGATACTTTACGCAGAGTCCACAATGTTTCTTTTCTCGTGGAACGGCTTAAATGTTATACGAGCAATGGAATCGCGTCACACTGAAACATACCTTCAGGATGTTTCAACTAGCGAAGACTCGGATCAGCAAGCGTCTCCGCTCTGTCTGAATAGGATTCTCCACTGTTCGTCCTTAAAGCATACACGTGCCATTGAAGTCAGTGGAGAACGATTGTTAATCTTTTAACCCTTGCCCACATACAATAATTCTGCAACAAACGACTTTAAAAACTTCTAGGCAAAAATGTGAATATTTTCTATAAATGAAGGTAAAATTACTGAAAAACGTTGAAAATATTTCGGCAAAAGGAGAAATTGCCCGTTTTGAGGAATTTCAGTTTTTGTCACAATGTTTTCGAAATTGGACTGCTGCAGTGGTGTCAGAAAGTGTCTGTATGTGGGAAAGGGTTAACTACTGAAGTTTAAAGAAGGAGCTGTCAAGATTTGCATCTTAAATTTCCGTTCGCGTTTTATGTACAAAAAAAAGTAAATTTAGTTTTTTGAGTTAATGATTTTTTTGTAAAGAAACCGTACGAAGTAAAGATCTGCCATTAAATTGTCGAGTCTGTTTACTCGATTTGCTTTATTACTGAATGGAACATGCACGCAGCGGGAAACCAGCGGGAAGTAATTTAAACGGTACCCGAGACCCTGCGTGATACTCACTGATCCCGTAATATAAGCAGGCATCCAATGGTTAAACCGGAAGACAGAAAAGGGAGCCGATAATCAGAAAGAGGTCGCCATGTCGCGACCAGCCTCTGCGAAAACCTGTTGTCAATTTATTCCAATTAATTCAAACTTAGTTTACTGTAAATTCGTCTTTTTGATCGTAAAAATAAGCCAAGTAGTCTGTGTTTATGCCACTGATCAAAATAACTAAAAACTAGCTTAGTTGCAATTAAAATAGGAAATAAGCAATAAAAAAAAAAAAACATAAAAAATAAAAAATAAAAAAAAACCTCCAAAATCAACACACAATAATAACTTATGACGAAACAAACAGTCATATTTTAAAAGGAAAACAAAAAAGAATCATTTATAGCAAAATCAAAAACGATATATATGACAAAAGATGTGGTAAAATAGATTTAAATTTAACAAACGAGTCGCGTCTGGAGTGTTCGGTTCTTAATGCTTCTCTGTGTGTATGTTCATGCGCAAATCAGTTTTCCCTGTGCGCATGTCTAATGCGACGATTCAGATTTCATCTATAGTAGCTGTAATTTGATTGGTTGATTGACGTGTCCACGAGCTCACTTACAATTTACCGGAACCAGGGGTGTAGCTTTGTAATAATCAATATGTAGGCCGTCTTGTGAGAAAATCAACATTGTGGACTCTGCGTAAAGTATCGACCCGGACCAGCCTAAGCATGCCACACAGGCCTACCCGGATAGACACTTTTCGCCTCCTGTGGATTTTCTGTTTCAGGAATAACTACTCTATACATTTATCCCCCTAAGAAGGAATGTGTCGGCCGGATCAGTCTGCGCGGACAGCGCAGGCTGATCTGGTCGATACATTACGCAGATGTCTATCGCCGCAGCTGCATTTTGGTGCATTTTGAGAAAAAATGTGTAGGCACCTGCCTACAGTGCCTAAAGGGAGCTACGCCCCTGGGAACATACTTTACAGTCATATAAAGCAATATTCTGAAAATGAATTCAGAAAATTTCTGCGTTGGTTTGAACACATTAGGTTATTACAGCTGCGATGATATGTAGAGTCCCTTCTGCGCGTCAACATCAAATTACAGTCTTGATGAAACCTCATTATTATTGTTTGAAAATGACGTCAATGTTTGTTATTACTTCTAAAATAATTTAACCTAACACGTCTATGAATAAATTTAAACAGCGGCAGTTCCGGTTGCTTGTTTTAGCAATTACTCAGAAATGGTGCTACACTGTTTTACAATGTCAGATCTGTTCCCGGAAGTGATACGAGCAAATCCTTTCCTACCTGCAGACGCATGTTGATGCAAATGAAGCAGACGACGTTTGAAACATTGTGGCAAAGGGATAAATTGCTCTTTTCGAATGTTGGCTTTGCGCCTTCAAAGTCATCTGCTGCAGATTTGTTGTATGTATTAAATGGTTAAACGATACATTCGAGTTATCCGATGTTCGAGTTATCGCGAGTCCCTTTCCAACATGACAGTCAACTCAATAAGTACATGAATAATACTCGCTCCGTGCATCCACTTTACACCGATTTGAAAGCCTTTGAATGAAGAGGGCCACTTTAATTAACTGTTAACCATTCCCTCACATAAAAACAATATTCGGCAGCCGACTTCGAAAACATCTAGGCAATACAATGGAAAAGTTTAAATATTAAATAGAGTTGAAAACATTGTGGTAAAAGGAGAAATTGCTCAGTATGAGCAATTTCTCCTGTTGCCACAATGTTTTCAAAAATCATCTGCAGAGACATCAGAAAGAATATGTATGTGAGGAAAGGGTTAAAGAACTAAGAATAGCGTGAACGAACCGTTAATGTGATGACACCGTTGATTCTGTTTTGAAGATGTTGACGCGTAATGTGAGATTCTAATTTGTTTCCCTGAAGTGTCATTGAAATGCTCCTCGCTTTTGAGGTAACGTGCAAAACATAGAGATGCCATTCATTTCAAGTGGAACGAAGAGTGGCCAGCATCTTTACTAGTCTAAATATTCTATTTTCTTTCATGTTAATGTGCTGTTTTATCATTTTATTAATGCAAAGACGTGCATTATATAGTGCAATACTTTAGGTAATTTGTTATGTTATACTATTTAATGAATACTGTAATCTCCTTCATGGGACACGTAAAGATATGGAGAATTTTGTTATGTCGTATTGCTCGAAAATGTTAACCGTCCTATTTACTTGGACCTATTTAATCCGCCATTTGCAAAGGGCCAACTTCGAGAACAATGGGAAAGGGTAAAACTTTACTACGGCATAACACGAAAATCGGTACTATTAAAACATAACTACCGAATACTATAGACACAGATTAGACTGCACGAATGTGGCTTGCCCGCATACATTGGCGAGGCACATTTCCAAGCCTCGTTTTGGTTTGTTGTTTTACACAGGTACCATGGATAAGTGAACGGTCGCTGTGATATAACTGAAATAATGTTGAAAACGGCGTAAAACCGCAGTAGATTGTTTGTACACCTCTTCCAAACAAACCTTGAACAGTGTCGAAGGTGTGAACATGTATACGGTTAACCCTTCACATGATTGGTTTAGAACACGAGTGCGTTCGTACACTCGACTCCTGTACCTACTACGTTTCACATCGTAACTCTTTGGTTTAAAAGACGCGAAATGAGTTAACAATAACACATCTTAAATGCTTGTAAATAGTTGTGGAAGCCAGTGGTGCAGTGGTAGAGCGTCGGCCTCTCGTACCAATGGTACCGGGTTCGAATCCCCGTGATGAGCGGATTGCCCACGCAAACGGCGCGAATACTGTTTAGTCTACAGGATACCAGGAAGCAGACATCGAGCGTGATAAATATAGGCTGACCGTAAATCTGGTTGATTGATTGATTGTGATTTAACCCTTTCCCTCATACGACAATTCTGCAGCAGATGACTTTGAACATGTTTTGTCAAAAAATAGAAGATCTCTATAATTGAATGGATAACCTATGACTAAAAGTGGAAAACATTGTGGCAAAAGGAGAAATATCTCGTTTTGAGCAATTTCTTCTTTTGTAACTATGTTTTCAAAATACCGGCTGCTGAAGAGGCGTCAGAAAGCGTCAATATGAGGGAAAGGGTTAACGTCGTTTCAACAATCTTTCAGTCATATCACGGCGACTAGTTCACCTACTCGTGTATTTCCTGGCCTTTCCCCCACCAGTATTCCACAACACATTATTTCCAAGCAACTGGCTGCTGTTTTACATAGACTGTAAGCCCACTGGTGGGGGTCGAATGACGCTTGCCACAGTGACTTTTGTCAAACGTCGAAAGAATGTTGACCGAGCTGGGGTTCGAATTCACAATCCCTGAATTGACAGCCCGCGTCGCTACCGGGGATCGGCGACCAGAGATCTGACCAAGTCAGCATCTGTTAACAGCACAGTGGTAATTCAGTAACCTGCATTGGGATTATTACACTGTATTACCAAACATATGTAAATAGCCACCTAATACTAATTGATACTGTATGCTACAGATACCACCTGATTCTGTTGTCTTGATTAGCAACGTATAATGACCAGGTCACGTGGTAACAGGTAAACATGCACGTAATTCACGGTAGGTTACGATATGTGGAATCGCAGAAATTATTGATACACTTTTACTATTTGCATATGTGAATTAGGTAAACATGTTGAAATCAAAAGTGAAATTGTGCACACACAATGTACAAGTTTAACTATTTTGTTTTGCGTTTTACTTACCCCTTTCCCTCATATAAACGCTTTCTGACGCCTCTGCAGCAGACGGCTTTTTGAAAACATAGTAACAAAAGAAGAAATTGCACAAAACGTGCAATTTCTCCTTTTGCCACAATGTTTTCCACTTTTAGTCATAGGTTAGCCATTTAATTATAGAGATTTTCCATTTTTTAACAAAATATGTTCAAAGTCGTCTGCTGCAAAATTGTCGTATCAGGGAAAGGGTTAACCCTTTCCCACATACAACACATCTACAGCAGACTATTTTGAAAACGTCTAGATAAAAATATGGTATACGCCTGTAAATAAAAGTATAATACATGTATATGTGAAAACATTGTCAATAAATGGAGCTCTCGTTCGAAAGCTAGTTGCATCATGTGTAACGTTCGTGGACCCTTTACCTCATACATACGACAAGTGACACCCTTTTGCTGCAGATTAATTTGTTATAGTAATGTGGGAAAATGAGTTATCTCCCTTCTTGAACTATTTCCTTTTATGGTAAGTCGAGCTTGTGCTATGGTTTGATTGATTGTTTGGTGTTTACCGCCGCTTTTAACAATTGTTCAGTTATATCACGACGTTTATTGTGTAAGTTACGAGAACTGCTGGTCCATTTATCCTGACACCAGCCGGTCAGTCGAAACGCTAACACCGAGACCCGGAGCGCCAAGGAGGGCAGCCATTACTACCATTTGTTTAAGTCATTGGTATGACCCGGCCGGGGATCGAACCCGAGACGGACGATCTACAACTACACCACCGCGGCGGTTTTGTGCTATGGTGGTGTGTCTGTCTGTACACAAAGTTATCTTCTCAGAGCCTTATGAGAGACTTAGCATAAGGCATCCAGGCATCAATTTAAGCTTGTACTAAGTTAGCGGAATTGTAGCCATATTTCAAAACAACGATGACTCCGATATAACAGTATATAAATCTACCTTACTCATGTTATTCTATGACATCCGTTTATCTTAGCTTATACTTATAGAATCTTAGAATAAAGACGCAAAGGTACGATTAACATCTAATTCGTGGATAGAGTAATTAAAATTATTGTGAGAATTTGAGAAATTACTAATAATGATACATTTTTCATTTTGACACAATGTTTTGAATTGCTGTCTGTTGATAATGCACCAAAATTCGTCTGAATCACGGAAAGGGTGAAAGAACGTCAAATTAGACAAAAAACGGGAGTTTTCAAGAGCGTACGGTGGGAGTCCATATGTTTGTGCTCAGAGAACGTCTTTGATAGTTCTTCCACACTTTTCTTAATCTATTATGTACCGTACACTTAGGTTATTTCATGATATTAATTGTGCTCAAATGGAGTGTTGAATTCATCCACGCTGCTAACCCTTTATTACAAACAATAACTACGCAGTAGACGACTTTGGAAATATTTGGTAAAGATATGAAAAATGTCTCTAAATGAAAGTATGTTACTTGAATTAAGTTAAAAACATTGTGACAACAGGAGAAATTGCTCATTATGAGTAATAACTCTTTTTGAAAAAAATGTTTTCAAACGTACTTTGCTTCAGAAATCTTCTGTATGTGGAAAAGAGAGTTGTCAAGACCTTTATATGATCCCTTTACTTCCAATCCATGTGACCTTCATAGCATCCAGTTACGGAGAGCCGGGTGTCAGACAAATGAAACATATTTAACCCTTTTCCTCATACGACAATTCGGCAGCAGACGACTTTTAACATATTTTGTCAAAACATAGAAAATCTCTATAATTGAATGGATAACCTATGACTAAAAATGGAAAGCATTGTGGCAAAAGGAGAAATTGTTCGTTTTGAGCAATTTCTTCTTTTGTCACTATGTTTGTATAAAGCTGTCGGCTGCAGAGGCGTCAGAAAGCGTCTATATTTGAGGGAAAGGGTTAAAGTCATCCATATTTACTAACCGTGAATCTCGTGCATGGTACCTGTTCACGAGATGTTACCACGTGACCTCGTCATTATACGTTAATCAAGAGACAACAGAATCAAGTGGTCTCTGTAGCATACAGTATCAATTATTGTTAGGTGGCTATTTACATATGTTTGGTAATACCGTGTAATGTACCGAATGCAGGCTACTGATGCGCACTGGGAACGAAATTGTATCAGCATGTTGTTGTTGTTTTCGTCGAATTTAACCCCAATTACACCAAATCTACAGCAGACGATTTCAAAATAAACAATGTGGCAAATGGAAACATTGTTCATCGCGAAAAATGTCTCTCCATTTTCCACAATGTTTTTAAAAAAAGTCGTCTGCTGTCGAGGCGATTGCAAGTGAGCAATGGTAAATAAAGAACGGTCCAATTATTCTGGGAAAAACTTATATCACGTAAAAGGTTCGATCATTAGCTGCGTTCTTGTACCCGAATTTAAGATGCTCAACTGTAAACAGTAATTTCGTGTCGAAACTAATTGTTAAGATTTAATCGGAATTATTGCATTCAGACAACATACAGTCAAAAGCTTCGTTATTAACCCGTTCCCACATACAACAAATCTGCAGCATACGACTTGGAAGACATCGGGGCAAAAAAAATGGAAAATCTCTCTAAATAACATTATAAGAATGACCTACAGTTAAAAACATTGTGGCAAAAGGAGAAATTGTTCATCATGAGCAATTCCTCCTTTTACCACAATCTGTTCAAAGGTCATCTGCTGCAGAGGCCTCAGAAAGCGTCTGTGTGTGAGAAAGGGTTAACCCTTTCCCTCATATAGACGCTTTCTGACGCCTCTGCAGCAGACGGCTTTTTGAAAACATAGTGACAAAAGAAGAAATTGCACAAAACGTGCAATTTCTCCTTTTGCCACAATGTTTTCCACTTTTTGTCATAGGTTATCCATTCAATTAAAGAGACTTTCCAATTTTTGACAAATTATGTTCAAAGTCGTCTGCTGCAGAATTGTCGTATGCGGGAAAGGGTTAATTAAACGAGGTGACCAATAGCTCCTTGGTAGATTTATTCAGATGTCGAAAGAGATCTTGGTTGGTCCTTTTGATGACCAAAAGCCCATTCCTAGACTTATACAGGTGAACAGATACCTGGTACTTATATACACACCTCTGCGTTGTTATATTCACGTGATCAAAAGTCCATTAATTAATATATGCAGGTGACCAAAAGCCCTTTGTTCGATATATGCCGGCGTTCCATAATATGGAACGCCGGCACTGTCTTTAGAAGTGATGAAACTCCATTATTATGTCTGTTTGTTATTACATTATGTACAACGATCTTTACATGTTGTGCAAACATAATTATATTATGTCAGTATATGGTTATGTGTTGTGGTTTTGTACTTATATTCTGACAGTTTTTATTATGTTATGTCGGTACATCTTTACATTATGTAGATACATCTTTACATTATGTCGGTACATCTTTACATTATGTCGATACATCTTTATATTATGTAGATACATCTTTATATTATGTAGATACATCTTTATATCATGTGCTTGCTTTATTATATTATGTCCATACTTTATTATATTATGTGAATACATCTTTACATTATGTAGATACATCTTTATATTATGTGGATACATCTTTATATTATGTCGATACATCTTTATATTATGTGAATACATCTTTACATTATGTAGATACATCTTTATATTATGTGGATACATCTTTATATTATGTGGATACATCTTTATATTATGTAGATACATCTTTACATTATGTAGATACATCTTTATATTATGTAGGTACATCATTACATTATGTAGATACATCTTTATATTATGTTGATACTTTATTGTGCGCTGTGTTTACTTTATTACATTATGTCCATACTTTATTACATTATGTCCATACGTTTATACATTATGTGCATACTTTAGTATAGTGTGTGCACAAATTATTATATATTATTTCGCCTCACACGAAATTCTAGCAATTTCATTGGTTAAAGCGTGTCATGTGCAGAAATATATATTTCTATAGGGGGTGAGTAAATTCCATAGGGGGTGAGTAAAGTAAAAAAGTCAGTTCAAAGGTTGGTTTTCGTAAAGTGGCTCTCAAATGTTACCAGTTGCCCAGAAAGAAATGAAATGAATTGAAATAAATATGTTCATGTTGAACCGGTGTATTTTTTTAAATAATATATCTATTCCAATTCTTTAATCAATATTGATAGATCTTTTACTCATGACGTCATATTATGCTACCAACAAATATCAACAAGTTACAGTATAGTTCAGTTTAAAGTGGTCGACGAAATAAATACATTATTGGGTTTGTTACTGACCCACTACGGAAATATAGTGGGTCTGTTGGACTATGTGCGACTTATTTTTCGATCCAACATGACAAATGTTTGAACAAGGACTGAATTTGATGGAAATTAATGTTCTTATGAATTTCAATGAATATTTGAACATACATTGAACCTCTGAAGTGTTCAGAGGCTTTTGAAACTTGACCTTGTGATCTAGTTTCTGACTCCACATACATGTAATCGCGTTTATAGATTGACCTAGATTTGATGACGTAAATATTCATAAAGATACGGATTTGATATAAAATATGTTCTCTACAGTTTCCATAAGGAATTTGAGACGAACACAGTTTATTTAAGGTAGATAACTAGTAATTTAAATGATGTCCAGTACATACACAATATAAGTCTAAGGGGACATAACTCTTTGTGTTTTAAAGCAATCTTTGTTTCACTTGCCGTCTAGCCTTTCAATATGTAGGTTAACATTTCCATACAGTTTTAATCAAATCCATCCACCAATGCCTTAAATATGGCACAGGACGACAGACGAACGGACGGACGGACGGACAGACGGACAGACGGACGGACAGACGGACGGACGGACGGACGGACGGACGGAAGGTAAACGACAAACATATCCCATTCATATTTGCCCATGATTAACAAAGTAGTAGATAATGTCCATGCAATATTATATTGTTTAGTTAGTTGTTTTTCTTATATTCTGTCGTGACGTTATTACATCTTGTGCTATCTGTGGTAACTTTATATGATGTGCAAACGTTGTTATATGTTGTGGATAGTTTAAGCAGGGTGATATTCCGCCTTGACACCGGAAATAAAAGCGCGAATGTACGGAATGTGACGGTAATGTGATCCGTAAAGGGTAACGCCCGTAAAGCAAACAATTAAAATGGCGTCGCCGTGGCAACAGGCCTCCTTGGCCAATCTTCTTCAATCTATTAAACTAGGAGAGTTATTGAAAATATAAATATGTATCTACATAATATAAAGATGTATTTATATAATATAACGATGTATCTACATAATATAAAGATGTATCTACATAATGTAAAGATGTATCCACATAATATAATAAAGTATGGACATAATGTAAAGATGTATCTACATAATACAAAGATGTATCTACATAATATAAAGATGTATCTACATAATATAAAGATGTATCTACATAATATAAAGATGTATTTACATAATATAAAGATGTATCCACATAATATAAAGATGTATCTACATAATGTAAAGATGTATCCACATAATATAATAAAGTATGGACATAATATAATAAAGCAAGCACATGATATAAAGATGTATCCACATAATATAAAGATGTATCTACATAATATAAAGATGTATCTACATAATATAAAGATGTACCGACATAATATAACGATGTATCTACATAATATAAAGATGTATCTACATAATGTAAAGATGTACCGACATAATATAAAGATGTATCTACATAATGTAAAGATGTAACTACATAATATAATAAAAACTGTCAGAATATAAGTACAAAACCACAACACATAACCATATACTGACATAATATAAATATGTTTGCACAACATGTAAAGATCGATGTACATAATGTAATAACAAACAGACATAATAATGGAGTTTCATCACGTCTAAAGACAGTGCCGGCGTTCCATAATAAATCCTTTACTGATATGTTAAGGTAACAAAAAGCCAGTTTGTTGATATTTGAAGGTGACCATTGATGGATTAATTTCATGTCACCAAAGCTCCATTTGTAGATTAAAAAACCCCAGGTTTTAAACACCAGGCATGCAGGTGATTAAAAATCCCTTGGCAGAATAATTTATTGGTTGATGTATAAATCCTATAAACATATTCTTTGGCTAGCTTTCAAACCTTTTCCATGTTTAGTCGACTCTTATCATATCTTCTGCAGACGACTACATTGGTGAATTAACTAAGGTGCTTTGGTTTACAATGTCGTTTCATTCATTGGGGTTTGGACTACCCCGTATTTCAATAATTGGGGTTTGGACTACCCCACGTTTCAATCATTGGAGTTTGGACTACCCCGTATTTCAATAATTGGGGTTTGGACTACCCCACGTTTCAATCATTGGAGTTTGGACTACCCCGTATTTCAATAATTGGGGTTTGGACTACCACACGTTTCAATCATTAGAGTTTGGACTACCCCGTTTTTCAATCATTGGGGTTTGGACTACCCCGTGTCTCAACCTTTGGGGTTTTCACTTCCCCGTGTCTCAACCTTTGGGGTCTTCACTTCCCTGTCGTTTCAATCAATGACTTCCCTGTAATGTCCCTCGTTGGGGTTTGATAGCTAGGTCATGCGTGGACCATCGGGGTTTTAACCACGTGGTTTTAACACTCGAATCAATGTACAGAGAAGCTCTTCGGTAAGTCTTTTCTGGATCCACCAAGGAGCTTTTTGTCAAGTGAAGATTATTGCACCAACGTAATTTTGCGCCACTATCCCACCTTACAACAAAACTGCTGCAGACGACTTTGTCAAACATCTCAACACATATGTGGTGAATCTCTATAACTCTATAATTGCAACTATAATCATTAAGATAGCGTTGAAAGTAGTGTGACAAAAGGAGAAATGTTTCAGTATAAGCACATTTTTCTTTTGCCACATTACTTTTTTCAAAAGTCTTCTGCTGCAAATGTGGAAAAGGTTAAATGCCCAGAATGTCGTAGCTATGACATATATAACAATTATTGACGAAAACCGGTTTATCGCTATGGATGAATTTAGATCCATATAAAATCTAATCTAAATCGTTAATGAAGGCGGCTTGGCTTATCCGACTGATTAAGCGATAGATCGAGACCCCATATCCACCATTACAGATATATAAAAATCTTAATTGTGCATTAATTATGACATATACACATGTGTACAGTGACTACAATCGATATTAATTAACACTTATTGGAACAGATTTATATCTTAACCCTTTCCCTCATATGAACGCTTTCGGATGCCTCTACAGCAGACCACTTTTGAAAACATTGTGGCAAAAGGAGAAATTGCTCATGATGAGCAATATTACCTTTTGCCACAATGTTTTCAACTTTATTCAATAATTGTTCCTCCATATAGAGAGTGTCCGTATTTTTGACTTCATGTCTTCGAAGCAGTCTGCTGCAAATGTGTTGTATGGTTCACAATAATAGCCATTTCCTTTATAGTGGTATAAGTGAGAATAAAGCAATTGTTTATTATTGTGAAATACGTAACATCAAACAGTTCATTATATACGTACATCAATTTATCAATTATTAATTGATAATATACAACGGTCCAAATAGGGCTATCAATAACTAGAATAGATCCCTAGATTCAACGAATAAAGTAATAATAAGATAAAATGAGTGTTTATTCGATAAGTAAAATGTAAACAATAGCTTTAACCAGGGTGATCAACTATTTCTCCTTTTCCCACACTATTTTGTAATATCTAATGGCTAATGCTGATCTATTTAAAATACATCACTATACGTGAAAATGGTTATATTATAAGGAACTTGTCTAGTTCATCCGGAACCTAGATGATTTCCTTTTTTTAGTTGGGTTTTTACGCCGCTTTCAACATGCAACAGCCGAAGTCATATCGCGGCCGATAGGAAAGATGATATTGGTCCCAAACCATGTATTTACATCGAGCTAAAGATATATATAATGTACGACACCAATACCGCCGCCCCTGCTGCAGCTCACAAGATGCATTAACTCAACTAACACATACTCATTGTGACGCCTATACGCCTCCTTTTGTCTCTACATGTTTATCCCTTTTCCACATAAATCAAATCTGTAGCAGACGACTTCGAAATTATCAAGTTCAAAATAAAGAAAAATAACTATTAATGATAGCATGATTATTGAATAGGGTTGAAATCATTGTGGCAAATTGCTTTCTGACACCTCTGCAGCAGACGACGACTTTTGCCACATTGTTTTCAAAAGTCGTCTGCTGCAGAGGCGTCAGAAAGCGTGTATATGTGGGAAAGGGTTAACGGTTTTCACTTGTTATATACTCGGAGATTATTCATATATATATATATAGCCAAGATGTCTTCTTAGTGGTCTGCTGCAGTTCTGTGGTATGTGGACAAGGGTTTATTCGTGGCGACTGACCCGGACCTCCTGATTGGACAAGCTAAGCTAACTGTCCATTTGCGCTCATTCATGGGGGCTTTTGTGAATAATAGGTAAAGATCAGCCTGTTTAACTGCCCAGTCTGGTCAAGCTCTACACTGTTAACATATTTATTACGTAATCCTACATAAGATTCTGTTAATTTGTGTTGAAGCTGGCAAGTTTATTCATGTGAATAGGCTGAACAAAACCTACACTTTTGTACATTGCACATTCATTTGAACGGGTTCATTTAGTCTATTCATAATGCAAATTAAATTCTGTTCAATTCGACAACGAAGATGTTCCCATTTCACCCATTTCACCAAAACATTCCTAAAAGTCCCTTTCTAGCACATAATTCAATTTCATTTATATTTACCCACTACTTTGTTTTTCTCAAATTAATCGTTAACTTGATATGATAGAAATATCTGGAAATGGCAGATCTCCTTTTGATGTAGGTTAGAATCTTTTTGAGGTAGGGATAAATAGTTTCTTTTTCCCTTGCACTGTTTTCGAACTAAACTGTGTCTAAACTGTGAATAAAGTCATCTATATCAGTGAATGGGTTATAAAGTATAAAATACGATTATTACAGAAAGCGTCCTGCGCCGTGTGTATGTTCATAGGAAGCTGGGTTTGTCACTTGTTGTGGCAGGTACTCGACATCCCAGTTCTCTACGGTGTTGCAGGTACCCGAAACCACAGTTCTCTACGGTGTGGCAGGTACCCGACATCCCAGTTCTCTACGGTGTGGCAGGTACCCAACATCCCAGTTCTCTTAAGTGTGGCAGGTAGCCGACATCCCAGTTCTCTTCGGTGTGGCAGGTACTCGACATCCCAGTTCTCTACGGTGTGGTAGGTACTCGACATCCCAGTTCTCTACGGTGTTGCAGGTACTCGACATCCCAGTTCTCTACGGTGTTGCAGGTACCCGACATCACAGTTCTCTTCAGTGTGGCAGGTACCCGACATCCGTGTTATCTACGGTGTGGTAGGTACTCGACATCCCAGTTCTCTACGGTGTTGCAGGTACTCGACATCCCAGTTCTCTACGGTGTTGCAGGTACTCGACATCCCAGTTCTCTACGGTGTTGCAGGTAACCGACATCCCAGTTCTCTTCGGTGTTGCAGGTACTCGACATCCCAGTTCTCTACGGTGTTGCAGGTACTCGACATCCCAGTTCTCTACGGTGTGGCAGGTAACCGACATCCCAGTTCTCTACGGTGTTGCAAGTACTCGACATCCCAGTTCTCTACGGTGTTGCAGGTACTCGACATCCCAGTTCTCTACGGTGTTGCAGGTACTCGACATCCCGGTTCTCTTCGGTGTGGCAGGTACTCGACATCCCAGTTCTCTTCGGTGTTGCAGGTACTCGACATCCAAGTTCTCTTCGGTGTTGCAGGTACTCGACATCCCAGTTCTCTACGGTGTTGCAGGTACTCGACATCCCGGTTCTCTTCGGTGTGGCAGGTACTCGACATCCCAGTTCTCTACGGTGTTGCAGGTACTCGACATCCCGGTTCTCGTCGGTGTGGCAGGTACTCGACATCCCAGTTCTCTTCGGTGTTGCAGGTACTCGACATACCAGTTCTCTACGGTGTTGCAGGTACTCGACATCCCGGTTCTCTTCGGTGTGGCAGGTAACCGACATCCCAGTTCTCTTCGGTGTGGCAGGTACTCGACATCCCAGTTCTCTACGGTGTTGCAGGTACTCGACATCCCAGTTCTCTACGGTGTTGCAGGTACTCGACATCCCAGTTCTCTCCGGTGCAGCAGGTAACCGACATCCTAGTTCTCTTCGGTGTGGCAGGTAGTCGACATCCCAGTTCTCTACGCTGTTGCAGGTACTCGACATCCCAGTTCTCTACGGTGTTGCAGGTACTCGACATCCCTGTTCTCTACGGTGTTGCAGGTACCCGACATCACAGTTCTCTTCGGTGTTGCAGGTACTCGACATCCCAGTTCTCTACGGTGTTGCAGGTACTCGACATCCAAGTTCTCTTCGGTGTGGCAGGTAACAGACATCCAAGTTCTCTTCGGTGTTGCATGTACCCGACATCCCAGTTCTCTACGGTGTTGCATGTACCCGACATCCCAGTTCTGTTCGTTTTGTTTCAAGATGCTTCAAATGGGATTGTCGTTCTGTTTTTTAATTATTTGTTGGAGTTCAACACCATTTTCAACATTATTTCAGTAACATCACGGTCACAATACACTTCAGCATGATCTCTGGGAAAGCCAACCAGTAGGCTACTAGGCTGAAAAACGTGCCTTGCCAACATCACCGCGGCGACCGGGGATCGAACAGAGGACGCTGGTTCCAAATCTACCAATGTTTCAAATGTAATCAGCGTCTGGTGTAATCAGTGTCTTGGTATTGGTTGAAATGATTATCCGACTCTGATACTTTCTGGTGAAAGGTCGTTTGGATATTCGGCACTCCTCGGTCGATTTCGGTACCCTACAACAGTCTGCCGAGATGTTCCGAATGGTCTTTTGGAGTCTTCCTTAATCACGTCATATGTAGCTTCCGGAATAGTTAACCCTTTCCTACATACAGACGCTTTCTGACACCTCTGCAGCAGACGATTTTTTGGGGGAAATAGTTTCAGTCATATCCCGGCGGACAGTTCACGTACCCACGAAGTGAGCAATTTCACCTTTTGTCACATTCTTTTCAACCCTAATCAATAATTATACTTTCATTTATAGAAATGTTCTATAGTTTTACCTAGATGGTTTAAAAGTAGTCTGCTGCAGATTTGTTGTATGTGGTAAAGTGTTAGAGTCCTTAACATGCATCCTGGTTTTGACGGCCGAATCATTTTCGGCAAGAGATAAATGAGACCAGCCTCCATGTCTGATCTTGATTGACACATGACCGCTTATCATAAACGAGAATTTGGATGGGAACAACCATTTCAAATATATCAAAAATCAGTTATAGTATTGTCAATTAAAAAACTTCGCGACCATTATGAGCTACATCATTCCATGGCATTATAATAAATCGATATTTTTTCCAGTTATATCACGGTCTTACCTGGGTAAGCTACCAATACAACTGTTCCTATAATGTATTCTTACACCAGCAGGGAATGCCATTACTATAATTTTTCAAATTATTTGGTCTGACACGTCCGGAGTTCGAACCAGCTACCTCCTGTGGCAAGGCGGACGCTCTACCACTTCTCCTCATAGGCGACCGACGTACGAAGGGGGATAATTAACTTAATTGAAAAACGGAAAGATGGAATACTTAGTTCCCTTACATTTACAGGCGAATGCGGTAAACTCTCAACCAAACACACGTTTATCTCGCTGAATTCCATCCTCGGTACCCATGCTATTCATAACATATATGATACAGAGGCGTCATTATATTTATAAGAACATCGCTCGTAGCAAATCATTGCCAACTTTGGGCTTTAACCCTATCCCTCATACTACAATACTGCAGCGGACGACTTTGAATATATTTTGTCAAACAATAGAACATCTCTATAATTGAATGGATAACCTATGACTAAAATTGTAAAACATTGTGGCAAAAGGAGAAATTGCACGTTTTGTGCAATTTTTCCTTTTGTTACTATGTTTTCAAATAGCCATCTGCTGCAGGGGCTTCAGAAAGAGTCTATATGAGGGAAAGGGTTAACATGCTATCGTGCGATCTCTATGTCCGAGCATTACTGGCGTTTACATAAGCTAGTTTGCCTGGTATCCGTCGCTGTCCGATAAGATAGAGTAATGTAATGGGGTTAATAAAATGTTTTGTTTTATTATATTATCAGTCTCTATTTATTCTAGAAGAGTCAACACTTTGATATTTGTTTATTTAAGGCTTTGACGAAAATTAGTACTGCCGTATTTTCTTAACTTCCAGTGCGCGTATACAAAGAGAACACAATGATTTAAGACTATTTTTATATCTATATTCGTCATTTTAAAAGACAGATTGTAATTTATGCATGCATTTATCTGTGTTTATTCTTTTTAAAAGTTTAAATACATGTATTTGCCTTTGCTATTAATGTTTAGCTGTAAATGGCCAAAGGCAATTATATGCCGATTTTCCAATAGACTTTGAAAGTCGTATATATATATCACAATTATAAACAATAAAATACTGTAATTCATAAAATGTCTTAAATTGTACAAAAACCAATATGGTCAGTCAATTTCCGTTATCAGGCCATAGTCGGTGAGATAAGCTGATGGGGGTATTGATACCCTACTGAGATGACACAATAACGCTCACACAAATACACAGGCATTTCAACTTTCTGAGGCATCGAATTTTACATGTGTTTTGTTCAAAAAGAACCAAAATATATTTTAAAAATAATTTTTTGAATTAATACAAATGAACGAGAATTTTGTTTAGCTCCTTCTTATTTCAATGTAACTTTGGGTGACCAACAAAAACCTAAAAAAATACTAAAATATAAAAATCATAGAATCATATTAAAAATATCATATTAAAAAGCAAACGTTTTCCTAACATATTCGTTTGAAACCGAATGATCAATTCATTAACTAATTTGTAGGAGCAATTTAACTATGTTTCCCTTTATAACTACATAGGAGCTTTCGAGACATCGGATTTCCCGAAAGTTGGCAATGACTTTGACGATTCCAGTTTGTTTTGATATAAAGTGGCTTTATTGCAAAACAGTTGTAAGAACTGTGTTTTTAAATCTGCACAATCTAGTTGTAACACTTCATCTCTCTCTCTCTCTCTCTACATGTTGTCATGTCAGCAGATATATCAGTCTTATCACATATAAAGTGTTTTTACTGTACACTTGCTAATTGCATATTGATTGTGACATATACACATTCGGTCAACATGGGGGAAGATAATGGAACAATTTCCCTCCGTCTTAAACCAATTAACTGATATGAATACGCAGTCAACAGTCAACATCATATCATAATGTATGTCATGAAACTATAATATTATATTTGCTGATTTCGTAAATAGATTCAGCATCCCTACGTTGCGGTTTAATCAAGTTAAAAATTGTCTTGGGTAGATATTATGTTAAATGTATGTAGGTCGTAGAAATATATATATATATATTAAGTAAAACAAACGGTGATCCATCATGTTATCAAATAAGGTACGATTTGTCCAGTGTCGCTTAACAAATAATGAAGAACGAAGATTAACAAGTATATTAATAAAACCAGAACTGCAACCTAATAACGGGAATTTTGAATGGGTCACTCCAAACTGCGGGTAGATTCAAATCAACTAGCGAAAATTGAATTTCGATAATCACATCGAGCAAGAAAACATTACATACCAGACTATCGTCTTCGCTAGCCAAGGCTACTTCGTACATAGGCATTCCTATAAGTACATACTTATGGTAATGTAATGAACGAATTACTGTTGGCTTGCGAAGGACGTTAATCACAGCTGGGACTTCAATACACCGCAGTTCGTATATTTTGATATCGCGGCAAGTTACATGCCAGGCGACAAAGAAGCGGAATCATATTTCGGTAGGTTTTATGTTGACACACTTTAGATTGAATTATTTAGTCTTCGCCAAAATCAAAAGGCTGTATGAAAACGTAAAAATGTAGGCAGGCCTGTTGCGATCAGTTCTTAGAAAATGTAGACAGGCCTGTTGCGATCAGGTCTTAGAAAATGCCCAACAATTCTAAATGTGACCTTGAAGCAAATATTTGGTTGCATCACAACCCTGTTGTCATAACAAAAAGTTTGATGACGAAATATTGAGAAATGGCAAAGAAATAGCTCAGGTTATATTTTTGCGACAAAATCTAAGTACAGCAAGGGGCATGACATTACAAATATGGTTGACATAGTTATGTGACTTGCTGTAGTTGTCTATATTATCATTAGAAACAAGTATGCCAAGTTTGAAGTAAATATGTTTGATTGTATAGAAAATATTAGGATTTGTAAACAACTTTAACCAACGCCGATGCCGTGCGAGTGCAATAGCCTCCCTTTTCTTCGAATAGTCGAGCTAGAAATAACATTTTGAAGTTTTAGCTTAAACAATGACACAAATAAGTTAAACATGGGCACAAGAAACAACAAACAGAAATGAATGTGTAAGCCACGTATGTCCTTTTCGCTATCCAGACAAAACAATTTCCTCGCGGCGACATGCCCTTAGTCCGGGCGACCATTCACCTAATTTAAGTTAAAATAGATATTATTTATTATTTACATAGCGGGTGTCAACCCAAGATCTTACCCAGATATCATAAATAAATCAGGGTATTAAATCTGAATATGGCACTTTAAAAGGTAAAACGTCTTGTGAAAGAGCAGACATGGCAGCTTGGTCAACAGTTTCAATGCTGCGAATGCCCATATGGCTGGGGATCCAGCAAAATACAACATGTGATTTGCCACAAATCAGATGCAAGATCATATGTGAGATTTGAAGGGTTATATTTAAGTCTGAAGACATACTGCACAGCTAACTTTTGACGGCGTAAAATAAGTATGGCTCATTGGCTTATACATATTGACTTTTGATGGGCGAAGTTCTAAAAAGCGCCCAGGGCTAGCCGTAAGCCCTGATGGCGAATGGTATAAAAGTATGCAACCTGTGACTTTCACGCTGAGCCATAGACGATACATGCATAGTCTATTTTAGATTGCATTAATGACCTGTAAAGTCGTAAGAATGATTTAATAAAATTCCGTTTCGGGTCAAATAATAGACCTGTAATAATTGAACTTCAGGCACAACCTCAATAGGAGTACCGTCTAGTGTTTAATCAGAATATATGTAGTGTTTATGAACGTGACAAAAGTGCATACATTTGGTCTTGCTCTTAAAATTTGTAAAACCATTTTCGTTTGACCATTTTTACAAATTATTAAAAACTCGTTGATGTTGTCTTTCAATTGTATACATATGTTTTGATCTGTAACACATACAGAAATCATCAACATATAGAAAACATTCAACGCCAGGGTTTACAGATTTGATAATGTTATTAATCTTAGCACCACAAATTGTATCCCTGGGGAACACCCATTTCCTATTCGTGTGGATCAGAACAAATATCATCAATACGAACTTTGAACTGACGGGCAAAATGGTGGCGCTAGTGGGTCTCACGAATGCAACAAGGGTTAACACCTTTGATTTATTGTCTGTTTAAAATTTAAAAAAATAAAGAATATTCCTTACCTTTGCGACAACAGACATAACGGACACGGACCTCGTTCTACGAATTATTTGTGAGGGTCAACATTACACGTATGTGTATCACCTCAGCCAGCTCTCCAATACCGCATATATCGATATCGAAACAATGATTGTTTATCAAATCATCACGAAGTCTTCTATTTATACATGTTGATAAAGAATTGATTAAACTGAGATAGTTATTTTAAAAAGAGCATATTCTATTTCGTGATCACTTCATCTATGACTGTTATTAGAGAAAATAAAATCGGAATGATGATAAATATATTGAACTCATGTCTGCAACTGATGCTCAATATACGCTCCCGTAAGTTAGAAATTAAAAAGATATTGACATGCAAAAAATACAGTGACCCCGCATAAGAATCGAACCCAAGAAGAATTAGTTTCGCTTGATAAATATCGTGCACTTGCCAACCCAAAGCATTAATGTTTAAAATTCATGCGGTATCGAATTTATTTGGTTTACTCAACATTTAAATAATGACTACACTGCCAAATGTTGAACAGACAGTCGAGGATTAAGCACGTTAAATCAGATTTTCCTAATATAGGTACGGTGCAAAAGCATATAATTCTAGCGCGCAGGATAAATGAATAGACGAGACCACTTTTATCGCAAATTGACTATGAACCCTTTAAAGGTCGGATAAATACAAAAAGCATTGTGTTTGTTAACATTTCTGGAAGCCACATTATAAAAATGAGCACGAGAAGATTTGCCCGAATGCTTTTCTTTGTGGTATCTGTGAGATTCAGAACGCCTATACTGAGGCTAACATCTTTTATTCTATAACGCTTATATCATGTACAATGAGTAATACAAATCATAGACGCTTAAACATTAACAAGACATAATTACGGCATTATGTTACATCCTTCTCTCTTTAAAGCAATATATTAAGGAGTCAAGTCAAAGATAGTAGATCACATATATCTAGTTTCAATCGAGTACCTTTGATCAAACAGGCAAATTACATCCACATTTGATTTGTTCAAAATCATATTGATAACAAATATCATATTGCTAAACAAATTACATACGATTTTTTTTATCACGAGACACTCAGTCGTGCGAACTATCTCGTGCGCACGAGATACAAAACAATCGTGTGTGTTCCTTTAGAGCTGCCGTAGACAATTTTATTTTTCTATCATGGACAAAGGGTAATAACTGCTACAGCATTCATTTATATTTTGCATGAGTTATTTTTCGTTCTAAACAAAAAGAGTCTATTTATTGTTCAAGTTGAATATTAAATGAAAAAGATCACTGTGAGCAGATGTATGTACAAACGGATGTGTGCCAGAGAGATGTGTGAGAGGTTAATATTTCAGAGTCATATAAACAGTCCCTTAATATTAACCTTTTTGTTCTTCTAAAGACCAGTAAACCTAATACTAGCCAATTAACAAACAGTTGAATAATACTTGCCCGAACAAGAACAAAATGTATTTTAATGGCTTATCATATCATTATAATAACAAAACCAACGAGAGAGGCAAGAATACTTGATTGAATAAAAGAAGTAAAGTTCAACTTATATGTCAGTATATAATAAATGAATATCGTTAATTAAGAAGTTCGAATTTAGAGATATGTGGAACTATGGAACATTCAACAGACTGCTACAGAACACAAATAGAGGACCGTATATGGAATCTGGGACAGACGAATCTAAATTGTGACAAGAGCATTGCCGACGCTACAAACACCCTCGTGGGATCATTAAGTACAGACATATTATATTTGATGTGACCTTGACCTTTGACCTACTTCGGAGAACACAAACCAGTCCAAGCTCATTTGATACTGAACCTGTGCATGAATTATTAAGGAATTACGTCCACTTATGTATGTGCCAGAGCAATTACCCCGTTCCGTTCAGACATATTAAAGTCACTGTGACATTGACCTTTCCAAACAAGTTATTTTATTGCAGTTTGTTCATTGTATCGTAAAAAGTGTACAATGTCACGAAATGCATTGATTAGCCAAGTAGGAATAATAAAACCAGCAGCCAAATTGTTGTTAATAGACATTAGTGGAATACATGCACCAACTTTCAGTTATCAAATAGAGCTAGGTTCATTTCTGTACAAAACACATGGAATATATGCCTGACAGACATTGTGAAGAAACATATTAAACGAAAGAATGCTTAAGTCAAAATAGCTTAAATTGGCCATGCGATTATTTAAGAAGCAATACTAAACGTTCTGATTAGCTCACTTCAGATAGGACTAGAGGTATAGATGCACCACAAATTTGCCGCAATTTTAAACTTTGCTATGCTTAACAAGTTAGTATTAAGTTCTTCATATTCAGATAATAAAATAGTTCAATATATGATGCAGTTTCGTTTGGTATTATGCCTTACCGGAAGAATATAAAGTTTTGCTTATTTCTAACTGACAATGGTGGCAATAATTTTTTCGATCGTTAGATGGTCACTATGCGTTTCTTGGCGTTGTCGTCATTGCTTTTATTATATACATGAACCTGTACATTTTCCGGCACACATACATGCACGTCATTCGCTGTTCAAACACAACGGATTTGAATTTCGTATTTGGCCTCAAATACGGTACCACATATGGTAATGGTACGTCACTGAAATATGATGTGACGTCATTAACATATGAATTTTACGTCATTCAAAATGAGGAAGTGGGCCGTGATTTACACGCCAATCATACATTTTATTTCATGTGTAAATTGTGTTTTTTGTTTCGTTATAAAAAACTTTGTAAAACTGTATCGTTATTCTTTCTCAAAAGTTATACTTAGTACATAATAAAATGAAAATTATGTTGCAGTAGCGATATTTCGCTTTGAATTGTCTACTCGCGGCGTGGGGAATTTGACATCTCTCTCGACATTTGGTCTTGCGGGAGATCCATTTTCCACGCGCGTCTTAGATAATACCAAACCCAGTATGCTATTGCAACATAATATTCCTGGATTACAAATGAAAGGCTGCTAGCACTGATGATCGAAGGGCCTTCGTAAATATAAAGGCGTATCTATTTATGCAGCGCTCTGCGAAAAATAATCTTAAGCAGTTATTACACGTGTATGTATCTGCATGTCCATGCTAAAAGATCCACAGGGATTCTGGCTTACTCAATTTCTTTAAACCTTTTATGACTAAATGGTCGAGGCCCGGTAGCTCAGTCGGTAGCGACGCAGGCCGTCAATTCCGGGGTTGTGAGTTCGAACCCCAGCTCGGCCAACATTCTTTCAGACGTTTGACAACAGTAATGATGACTCGTTCCGCTTAACACCTTTCACTAATCCGGGATTAGGGGGTACCTAAAGGGGTATAGAACTATACATACCATAAATCAATTTATTTGATGTTAAGGATGCATGCATTTTAAGTTCATACTGTAAATTTATCTGACGGATAGACGGTAATTGATCAGAATAATTACAATTTAAATGCATGTTACAATTAAGTTGTTTTCTTTTATTAAATCGTTGAATTGTTCTAGTCGTAGTAATTAAGTTCAAACTGTCAAGGTCTCTGTTGAACAAATTAATTAAAAACTGTGCCTTTTGATCTTTTTTTTTTAAAACAAAAATAAACTGTTCTGTTACTTAATTGATGTTAATTTAGTTCAAACCGTTAGAAACATACGAATAACTTACGTATAAATGAAATGATGAAACAATCCAACACTCACTTAGTCACATATTCAATCATGGCAAACGCATAGCTGAACGTTCAGTACATCATCAACAGAAAATGGGGCAATAACTTGACATTTGACGGATACATTTATCGCGTAAACCGTAGAAGAGAAGACAAAGTGTTCTGGAGATGTGTTGAACGAGGTTGCCAAGCTTTCCTGTCTACATTCAACGACATACCGACAGGATTCGGGAGATAAAACCATAACCACCCAGCAGACGCTCTGCGCAGAATAAATTATACCAATTCCCACAATTGTTACGGAAGAGCTGACCAAACTCAGAGACAGCGAATGGGATGACACCTGCCGCGAAGTTGTTGAAAAGAGACCTACTTTCAACTCCACAAAGTCCATGCTGTACCGAGCCCGCAGAAAACAGACACCCCCATTTCCAAAGACTAAGACAGATTTCTACTATTCGACGACGGTGACCAGAACAACCGTATGCTTGCCTTCGCCACAACCGAGAACCCCCACCACTTAGCCGCATCCAACACGTTTTACTGCGACGGAACGTTCTACACATGCCCCAGCCTCTTCCACCAGATATATTCGATCCATGTACAGATTGCCGGTACAATGATGCCAGTTGTCTACTCCTTCTTGCCAGGAAAGATCCAAGCGACGTACAGCCGATTCTTCAGCCTCCTCCAAGAAAAGATAAACGATATCGGTCTGAGATTCCACCCAACTTCTGACGTACTTGACTTCGAGACAGCTGCCCACTGTGCCATACTACAGACGTTCCCTGGTATTCACACAAAGGGTGTTTCTTCCATTTTACCCAGTGCATTTATATGCTGTTTACTAATATCTTACTTAATAGTGCTGACAAAGATAACAAAAAAAAAAGCGATAAGTGCAGAAAAAGATCAACGTGTACGTATGTGCAGGCTAATCATAGGTAACACTTTTCTAAAATGTTTCAAATTTCGCATTATTAAATTTAAAAAAAATTCAGTTTTCTCAAATGTTTTTAATTTCGCATGTATATATATTTCTTGTTTATGCATAAATAAATATAAATTTCGCATTCTTAGGAAAATCTGTATCAGTCTTACTTATATCACATAATAACCCTCTAATGGTCCCCCCGATTCGCTCTACCGACCAGCTAGGAATTAAATGGAGTCGACGTTCCGGGAACACACCCTTCCACCAATGGGCTAACAGCTTAACTCGAAAAGAAGCCAGTCGCTAGGAAAGTTTGTTGTGTAGAGTACTGGTGTGAGCAGGCCAGAACACACATTTTTGAAAACGGCGTTAAACTCCAATCAATCAACTATGACTAAATGCGAAAGCGCTTGCTGATCTGGATTGACACTGGTCGCAACTGCCTTCCTATTGGTTTTCGAAATGCGCTGCTCATATGCACATTTGGTAGCATTAATGAATTATATATTATTTCCATTCACAGTAAGACATGCACATGTACTACCTGGATATTATCATGGATTAGTAAGTGTAATGTTGTTGAAACAATATGAATTTAGAAATGGAGGTCAACTATTTTCCTTGAGTAGGTCATTAGGATGCATGCAAATCGAAGACAGGAATTAGAGAAGGATATAAACAGAAGAGGAAAAACATATAAAAAGATGCAGAGTTGAATGAAATGTTCCATATGAGTAAAGGAAAACTAATATGGGTTGATGATACGAATTGTCTTATTAATCAATGAATGAATGATTAAATGTATCGATTAGTTCATCGCCGGTTTGATCATTCAATCAATATATTTATCAATCGATCGATAAATCAATCAATCTATTAATCGATCGATCGATAAATCAATCAATCAATCAATCAATCGACCAATCAATCACTTGATCAAAAACGCAATTTTTTATTTCTATTTTTGTTTGTTTGTCTTTTGGGGTTTTTGCCTCCTTTTCCCACCATGTATAACTTTATTATCACTTGTGAAACCTATAAAACATCTGTAAGTTCGACCCCAGGTGCAGCAGTCATGGTGGATTGATTTTCGGCAAAACACGCTTCATAGCCTAGTACTGGTTTGTTTACCCAGGGAGCATGAATAAGTGATATAACTTGAAAATAATGTTGGAAACGTTGTTTTAGGCGTATACTACAGTTATTTATCCAAAAATTTCCCAATTATAGAATTTTATTATTCTTTGTATTTTGCTAGTACATACAATAACTAGTTGAAATAAGAAAAAGAAAAAATATGTTATCGATTTAAAAAAATAATATTGGCCTGTCAATGACATGACCAATTTCATCAAAGGCACAAATATAGGCATTTTGGTCGAAAACCTAAAACACACAAAAAATCCCCAACTATAAATCATATTAAAGTTCATACATAACTTTATATATTGAATTTAAATCAATATGAAAAGAGAATTTATGAGAAAAATATGAAAAAAAATATATTAAGCTGTTTTTCAAGGTCGAAATGGTGGCACATTTTACCCCTGAAAAAGTTAAAATCGTACAATTTTTCAAGAAATTTTCTATTCTACATAATATAATTTTCTGTAATTATCCAAACACTGAACATGGTTTACTTTAATAATAAATGCAAACAAAAAGATAGATCATCGTACTCCTTTTCTGGTAAATCAACATTTTCCTTGAAGCACGGTCTGTTGTTTAAGCAAAACTGCTGTATTTCTAAGAAAACGCAAGAAAAAGCAAGGAAAACGTCCCTTTACTCTAAAAGGAGTACGGTGACCTATATTTTGTTTGCCTTTTTAGCTCACCAGGTGAGTTTTTGTTGTCGCCTTTTGTCCGTCGTCCGTCGTTCGTCGTTCGTCGTTCGTCGTTCGTCGTTCGTCGTTCGTCGTTCGTCGTTCGTCGTTCGTCGTTCGTCGTCCGTCGTCAGTCGTCCGTCGTCAACATTTGCTTGTTAACACTCTAGAGTCAACATTTTGTATCCAATCTTCATGAACGTTTATCAGAACATATATTTCCATCAAATCTAGGCCAAGTTCGAAACTGGGTCATGTCGGGTCAAAAACTAGGTCACTAGGCCAAATTTAAGGACAATCTTGTTAACACTCCTGAAGCCGCATTTTTGGCTTGAGCAATTTGAAACTTTGTCAGAATGTTTGTCTTAGTAATATCTAGGCCAAAGTCGAATATAGGTCATGTCGGGTCAAAAACTAGGTCACTAGGCAAAATCGAAGAAAAATCGTGAGCGATTACAGGGCCTCATGGCCCTCTTGTTTATTAAAGTGAACGATGTTTAATGTCTATGGATAATTTCAGAAAATTATATTATGTAGAATGGACAATTTGTATGATTTCAACATTTTCGGGGGTAAAATGTGACACCATTTCTACATTGAAAAACAGCTTAATATATTCTTTTTCCTTTTTTTCTCAAAAATTTCTTTTTCATATTGATTTACATTCTATATATAAAATATAGATAAAATTGGTCAAAAGGCAGTACACAACCACTGGTCAAATGAACTCCGTATGGACATAGAACAAAGGTCAACTATGCAAAGTTGTAACACTGATATACTGCGTATTGGCAGAGCGCACCCGATATGGGACCTAACACTTCTGACGTCAAAAAGGGCAAGAAAGCAAGAATACTGACAGGAACCTACATGCTTCAAACAACCAAAGTAAAATTCAACAAATCCGAAATCGATCCAAAATGCCCGATGTGCCGACTGAGGATGAAGACCTGAGTCACATGCTAATCAGATGTCCTGCACTCGATGCTGCGAGACGTGAGCCAATCGGTTGGATAAGGAACTGTATACAACGTTATCATGGAAATGATGTATGGGTTACACTTGCCAATCGCCAACTACTTACTTCCCTTATCATCGACTGTGGGGTCCTCGTATCAAGCGGTATCCTGCCCACCAACCCTGTTGTGACGCGGAACATAGAGACATACTCGAGGCTACTGTGCTACCGTTTACACGTCAAGCGTCTGTATACTCTCCAAAATGACTAAAATACGCAAAAACTATAATTAAAACTCTGGTCGTCCGCAACCAGTAGAATTGTGTAAACCTTACGGGGAAACCCGGTGCACTACACTTACTGGTTGAAGTTGTTTACATGTCGTGAAGTGTAGTCGTGTTTTACATGTGTAGGACACACTATATTGTTTTATACTGCAGCTATATCATTTAAGGTTTTTTTTATGTGCTATAACTTGTTTTTACATATCTGTTTGACCTTATTATCACTATGGTGTGCAATAGGATCACTATAGGATCTGTAGCACTTGCCTTTAAACAAGATTAAAATAATTTACCAAAGGAAAAACCTTAGAAATTGTATTTTCTGTTTACATCACTGGCAAATATATAATGTATATTATAAACCTTATATACTAACATAGATTTACTATATATAGTTCACATATCTACACTGTATGCACGTGGCTAATACAGTTATATATATATAATACATTGTATATATATACTTTCTTTTTGTCTAATTTGGGCTCTTAAAGCGGAGATAGAAACGATAGAGCTATGTCCATTGTACAGCTTAGGCACAGTTCAACAAAAGATATGTTTTATCTAAGCCTTTTTTCTTTACAAATTATTTTCGCAGCACGATGCTACTTATGGAACTTTCCCAGGTGAAAAGTGACTGATTTCTAAATGAACTAATGTACTAAGAGAACTTCTTCTGAATAATTTGTTCTGTATTGGCAAATACAGAAACTGTTCTGGGAAAGTCCTGTGTCGTCTTATGCACGACATACTTCTGGTATGTTGCAAACTTGCTTCTCCGTGATGCAGTTGATTGTGTTTGTTCTGCGGATTCGACTGGCTCGAGATGTGGTTTGGATGACATATATGTAAGTATTTATTTACCAAAACATATTTTGATCAACTGTGCTGGGGTACAAACTTGCTACATTGGTTACCTCCCTTGATATTACACTATCGCATAGGTCACAATACACCAACTACTTTACTTCTTTGTTCCCATGTAAATCGACCAGTTTCAGCCCTCAATTGTCACACTTTCTAAGCGTTTCACATGCAGAAAACCATATATCATGGAAAAGCTTTAAAACAATCCAAAGAAAATGGGGGGGGGGGGGGGGGGGGGGGTCATGCATTATGCAAGAAAGAATTCACGAGGCGAAAATGGTTACCGTCATTTTGGACCAAAACGGGCCCGGACAAAACCGGTGTTTAGCATTCTCAACTTTCACTTTCAAACAACGTTAAAATACTAAAAGTGATCAAATCAATCATTTTCAAGTGCATCCTATACACATTTACAATATATTTATACTCAATGTCATATATTCAATGCATTCTAGTGATGGTATAATTATATGCATACAGTTTTTTTAGGGACTATTTGGGTGTATAGATCAGCATGACAGCGGATGTATGTGGCGTAATTTGTCCTATATATCGATTGACGAGGAACCAGTTTGCATACCTGCATTGAATTTGTTGAATAAATTGTGGTTAGATTTGTTTATTCTTTTGTGTGGTTCTAAACACGGACTTTCTATATATATTTTATATATATATATATTATACAGGTATCAGTACCAGATTATATAGGTGATTTATTCATGTTGAGTACAAACCGAAGTAAAAATTAAGCTTTGAAGGTAACAGACCATTTTGGACTCTTTTGTTTCATACGACTTTTGATTAAATTGGGAGAAAATGATAATTTGATCCTGACGAGGGAGTTAGCAGACGACTCAAAATTGTATCATATTATCATATTAGTTAAACCGATTGATGTTTAATTCTTAAATGCTAATAAAACGTCTATGTCCTGCATTGAACATTTTCCATTTCGTTTCGGTGAAGTTTTCATGTCAGTTTCATGCTTTCCACTGTCCTTTTCACCTGACATAGGATACAGGTATGCGGGTGTGCAATCAAAGTCCGCACCAGGTATGTACCTTCGACTTTAAAGGGGCAGAATAATTCACATAGCGATATATTGCGGTTTTATATTCAAATTTATATCCTTGTTTTTCTGTTCTTTTTATTTTTCTCCTTTTTCTTGTACTCTTGTATAAAACTGATCTTTATTATCTGTTGGAATACAGATTTATATACTATTCCTTAATCAATAATTGATATCTCATCTTAAACGATCCATTGATATTTTAAATAATGTTTCGAAAATGATCTTTTAACACTCACTCTAATATATAATATGTGTATTGCCAGTTCGAAACAATTGCCCTTTTTTTAGACGTAACGACCATATTTCAAAACCCAAGGAATTCATCAAGATACACGAACTACAAAATTGTAATACTAGCCAGTGCATCGGAAAAAGGTAAAACTTGGCATTTCTGAACAGTGAAGGTTCAGATCACATTTCCTCTCTGTTCAGTCTTGTCAGAGTTTACACAAGTCTACATAATATTATAACAAGCTTGTGTGATTGATATGTGAATAGTGTATCTCTTGATCAGACTGTGCAATTGCACAGAGTGATCTGGAATTATACTGTTTACAAAAGTTAACTTGTACCTGTTCCAATGCACAGGCTTAAGGTTTATTTAAGGTATGATTATCCATAATTATCCATGATTATCTATTATTGATAGACACTGCCTTTACAATCTATTGATATATGCCCACTCTAAATGTATATCTATATACTGTATATCGGAATTCTTAACACATTAGTTTAAACAGTTCAGCTTTAACTTGTTAGCGGTCTATAGGTAACAATATCAATTGAATACAATGTTCCATGTATAAGAATTGGTAGATTGGTTGGTTTAATTTTAAATAATGCCATTTTGATAGCCATTCTCTGTTAGCACTTTTTCGGCACGCATGGTCACGGATTTTGCTTAAACATATTTAACATGTTGACATCAATGAACTATTCAGCAAATTGATTTAAGAAATTCCACATACTTTCCTGTTGCAATCGAAAAAGTTTGCAAAGTTTAGTTTTTTTCTTTTAGGAAAAACGCAATATTTACCCTTTACTTGGTAAAAACAAATAATCTAAAATTAAGTTAATTACAGAAAAAGACAGTTGAACCTTTGTTTAATCAAATACAAGAAAATAGCTACGGGGAATATGTGCTCGTGTTTGCATAAATTAGAATTTCAAAGAATGTTTCACCTTAAAGGTGTGGTCAAATAGCCGTTAGTTGACGTAGTGATCTGTAGGATAGATTACCGTGGGTCAGACGTGGTGTACGTACGTTAAACTAGGGTAAACTGCGTTGAACTACGTTAATATACGGCAGAATTCGGGTGAGGAGCCGTATGTTGGCCCTTGAAATATGTACGTTACTGTACTTATCTGTAGTTGAACGTACTGTAACGTAACAATACCGTAACAAAAGCGTACTTTAACGTACTATAACGTACCGTTACGTAGCTATTAACGTTGTTGGGCGTACTGTAACTTAGTCTACCGTAATGACACCCGCAGGACAGCGTACTTTAACGTAGCAAAAAGACCGTACTTACCTCTTCCCGGCCGTGAAACTTGTCAGATTTTGGTTTTGTGTGTGGTAATTAAGTACGTTAGTACGTTAAGAAGTACGTTAGATTACGCAAGACTTCGCTGCAATACGTTAGCAAAATGGATGCACATTTTACCTCTAACGTACCGCTCTTTTGAACATGTCCAAAAATTCAATCGAAAATCACGGCTCCCCCAAGTTAATACCAAGTTAACACCACGGACAAATACAGTACGGTACGGTACGGATGCCGGTACGTTCAACTACCTTCAACTAGTTAGCCTCCACTACGTTCAACTACGTCCACTAACGGCTATGTGACCACCCCATAAAATACGAATTACCTTCATTAGTTATTAAGAATGGAATAAAAATGAATAACCGCCCTTGGTATTTTAGAACTCTTATTTTATCATGACATCTTTATGTTTAAAGTTGTTAACAGAAGCTTCTGCTTCTTTTCTTTTTTTTTAGGTTTTGTTGACTTAGCGGTTAGGCATTATTTTAATGTAAAAACTGGTGAGAAGTCTTTACCTAATTGCAATGTTTTTATTTTGTTGCTAGATAACCAATAACACAAACACTTAATGGTTTTGTTTTATTGAGGTATATCGATTATATGTATGAAGTACTTAATAACATTCATTTTCACAAAGTATTTTTGTATTTTCAATTAATTATCTAGTTATGTAGTACTAAATACATAAAAACATGATGTTTTGGAGAACAATTGAAAAATGATACATTTTGTAGCCATGGTAATACATTTTATAGCCATACTCCCTGCAATTTCTTACATCGTTTGTAAGAATAGGTGATGATATCCAAGGATCCATTATTTATTTAGCCCACATGTCGGCAATAGTTTTTATAAACATTAAAACATATATTATTTTTGAATTTAATAAATTATATAGTTTTGAAGCCATGGTAACATATTTTAGAGACACTGTTCCACATAGCTTTTTACATTTGTTGTTAGAAAAGTTGTTGATGTTCATACATCCATTATTCCTTTTTAGCTCGTCTAAATACTAAACAAGAGGCCCAAGAGGGCCAGTATCGCTATATGGCCATTAGGCAACAATTAAATCTCCAAACAGCCCCGCCCCCTGATGGCCATGTTTTTTGACCAATCAACATGGCTTGAAGGAATCTGATAGAGGGTCACCCTAAGAACATTTCTACAAAACTATTTGAAAATCAGCCGTACACTTTCGGAGAAGAAGTTTTTTTAAGTTTTCACTATAGCCATATAAGACAAAATAGCCTCCTCGCCCCCTGGCGGCTATGTTTTTCGTCCAATCAACTTGGCTTGAAGGAATCTGATAGAGGGTCACCCAAGGAACATTTCTACAAAATTATTTGGAAATTGGCCATACACTTTCGGAGGAGAAGATTTTTTAAGTTTACACTATTTTTTCCTTTCGGTTTCCATGGAAACCAGAATTTTGTATGGATCCAAAAATTGAAGGCATTCAGGAGAAAACATTGAGAGGATGCTTCCTATGAAGTTTCATCCTAATTGGCCAAGTGGTTAGGGTGCGGGAAGTCGTTTGAAGCAAAAAGTTAACGCACGCACGGACGCACGCCGGACAATCCGCCATGACATAAGCTCGACTGGCTTTCAGCCAGTGGATCTAAAAACAGTTCATCATTTTTAAAGGAAACTTGGTACACATGTTCCCAGGAACAATACGCTTGTCTATACCAAGTCACACAACTCTGGTTTTAATAATTATTCAGAAATGCCCCTTCTTCAACTTAGAAAAAACGGACGAGCGTTGGCTTTCGCTCTTCGGCGCTCTTGTTATTAACAAGAACGCATTAACTTTTAACAAACATTTAAAAACTGGCAACAAATGTTCTTTAACCTCTTGATAAATTTCCCTCGTAAAGAAGAGTTTAGGAGTAAGTTGTACAAATTGATACCCAAATGAGTTTGATTGTATTTTCATTATCAAATAATGACATTTGATAGCAAATATGAATTCCTGCAAATATTTCTTCATTCATGCCAAAAACCGATTGGAAAAATGTGTGGATTTCCCATTTAAATCATGACGATTCAGTTTCTTTTATAAAGTGGTGAAAATGTGTTTGAACAAAATCCGTTACCATGCGTACTACACTGCCTGTATGGGAGTACTATTGCTTACATATAATGGTTATTAATAAAGAAGAAATAAGGACTGTGGTTATTGTCTTGATCAATTGAAATTTTAGACGGTGTTTGGTAGAGGTAAGATATAGATGTACAAAGAGTGTTGGTTACAAATTCGTTTAACCGACATAGGTCAAAAGTCAGGGTCACAATAACTATATTACGTATGTACGAAACGACGTCATAGTTGTAGCACTTTCATTTGTTACCCCGGCCGTGAGACGAAATCGATTTTTGGTCACGTGACATAATTGGGTGCGACGCAATGTCGGACGAGCAAGGCTCGCTACGCCATACAGCTTTACGTATTTTGTATCATAACATTGTTGATTAATGCAAAATGTATAAATGCGTCGCGGTATTTTGCCACAATATGTCAGTCTCGGGGATTGGTATGTTCTTTTTCTCGACTGAACCCGATTTAAGTAAGCAATGGTGCAAAACTATTAAAAGAAACAAACTTTAAAATGTTGAGTAACACAAAATATAGTACACTTTGTGAAATTCATTTTGAAGAAAATTGTTTCAAATTCAGTCCAACATTTGTTGACTTGAAAGCTTGGGTATAAACCTAAAAAGCTCCAACTGAAACCTGATGCAGTACCAACCATGTTTCAAAGACCTGAGGATTCTCGTCAAAAGATCCCACGACTGGCATTTCGAAGACTGTAAGATTATTTTCGTAGTTTGTACACATTAACATCTTACGGGACAGAAACATATAAATCAAGTTTACAATCGAGATTGAAATATAGATTGATCCTATATCTAGTAGTTAAGGTTTGGCAGAAATCACAGAGCCCTAAAAATACTTATTATATCGGAACGTGAGATGATTACTTTGGAAGTAAAACATCCTCAAGAACTTAACATTAGACCAGTATGAAAGTTGTAACAGACAACTTGTGAACATGTTGTGGAAAAGAGTCATTTATTTTTATTTTTCCATAATGTTTTCCAATCTGTTTGAAATCGCATATATAATACTGTATGAACAGAGGCAGAAATAGTAGTTTATCTGATTTATTTTCGATGTTTCGGGTGGTTTCAAATAAGGCGATTCATTTTCCACATTCCGTTCCAACGTTTAAGCAATGGACGCGATATATACCATTGAAAATTTGACGGATATACATAAAGATTTATTTTTATTTTAAATTATGTTGCTTCTTGCAGATGATATATTCTATTTCTTTTGTGAAATAATTTCTCTTTAATCGGCGTTCCGCATACTTATATTGGTTTCTTAATTTTTAAAACAGTAAGTTTATCCTCATTTGTTCGACTCTTCCTTTATTATTGCATAAAATGTATGCTTTACGCCCGCTCAAGGGATACAGAAACATTGCAAAAACCGGGCGTAAACGGCGAGAAAACGTGTATAAACAAAGCGATTCTCGCGCGTACGTGCCGTTTCAGACCGGTTAAATGTTTTACGTATGCATTACCCGGGCACCGTTAGTAAACAAAACATCGCTCCATCTCCCCTAGAATAGGAGTAATTGTTGGGTTAACAATAACATCAGCTTCTTTAACTCGATAATCGGTAACTTGCAATAGACTCACAGTTAAAGAGCATAACATAATCCAAAACCATTCGAGTCAGCGATGGCAACCTTGATGTAGGACCGGTTCGTGGATATGTAAAACATAATTATCCCTATATTGTTCCACGCTTAAAAAAAGACTCTTGACTTTTCACAATCCTCGTCATACCACGGACATTATTTTCACAACACCGGAGCTATGCTTAAACTTCTTCCCGTAGATCTGATTCAACAATTCAAATATAAAATCATTCATTTTTGTTTTTATAACAGTAGAATCGTCGGGAAGAATGTACGTCAAACACATATACCTATATCTACACAATTTTTAACAATTCATCGGCAATCTCAATCACAAAATCCCTATCATCCGATTTCACAAGGTCGACTTTTCCATATGACCATTTCTTATAAAAACAATCGAACCGCCACTACGACGTTTGGCTTGTTTGTTCCCTTAAGGCCTATCATAACTGAATGATGGAAAAAATATATTTTCAATAACCTGTGTGTTTTTTTTTGTATGCCATGTTTCGGAAAATAATCAAAAATAATTTTCAGATACAGAAATTACAAAACCCGAATGATCTATTCTAATAGACAGACTAATTACATTCCACTACAGGAACGAACTATGCTGTATCCCTGTCTTAATACTTGTCAATTGTTACAGGCTGAGAAGGGTGACTACTTCTACCGTTAATACACAGTGTGTCGTAAGACAAATAAAGCATTTTCTATCATCTTTCGCCCTTTTCATAACGGGATTTTACTCTTTTATAGTATCTTGAATGTGCTTTGGAAATTGGACACTTACATGTACATCATATTGAGTATTTTTAAATTTAGAAAATGCAGTTGAATCTTTGTCTTGTCTTGTCTATAACGACCTAATATGTGGACAATGTCGATTTTCACTTAATATATTTTGTCAATTCTAAAAGCTCCTGCACAAAAGGAATTGCTCTTTTCCTCACATATTTTGGAGGTGCTTTCAACCCAATCTGTACATTCTAGAATTCCGTAAAATAACATATTATCCGTCATCGGTCTCGACTGATATTTTTTCTACTCTAATTGTGCCTACTTGTTTCGTTAAGTGGTCATTTTCCTTTATTGATTTCGAGACATGAAACTGTACGCTGTCCTGTTTCTTTTCACATGTTTGAGAATCATACGACCTTCTAGCTTGTAACTCTTTGATCGCCGAGTCTGAAACTACAGCTGACTGTTCAAGGGAGCCTTCTATTTCAACAACGTTTAGTCACTCTATCTTCTATGTTGTTGATTTTTCTCTCAAAAGAATATGATAGTTTCAATTTTAAATTTAGTCTACTTTCTATTCTATTCAATAACACAATGGTTTGTAATAACTGTGGATTCCCCTGTATGTGTTGCTGTTATTGTCGTTGCTGCTTTCGTGTTTACAACTGTGTATATGAGGGTTGGCTAGACGTTGCTAACAGGTAAGCAACCGACTGGATAGGCGAGCACTATGCTTCTTTGCCATGCGACCAAGGGACAGCTGTCGGTGTTTGGAACATCGCCATCGGTTATTGATGTTGCTGACTGTTTAAGAACATATTACAGTTCTGAGTTACCGTTAATTGTTCATTTAATTCTGTGATAAAACTAATATTGTCTATAGAAAAGTTTACTGTCCTATAAATGCGTTCATTATTGAAGCAAATCGTTCATAGCACCATATCACTATACAGTTTAACATTTCAAGCCATTATATGCCCATAATCTATTTTTATCTTTTTCATTAAAGAGATTCGAAAATGTCGACTGCCATATTTCACGCATGCGAAAACAATATACTATAAGAACGCAATGAAACTAAGAAATGAAATAATTTGTAAAACTTATTTGTAGTTATGCTATATGTGTTTCATATGAAAATGTGTACATGTTTGCCATATATATATATATATATATATATATGTGTAATATGTAAATGGCAAAAGACTTTGCCAACAATCGTCAATAAAGTATTGGTGCAGAGGTAGAGCGTCGGCCTCTCGTATCAAAGGTCCCTGGTTCGAGTCCCGTGATGAGCGGGTCCTGACTTTGGGATTTTTTCCACACAAACGGCGCGAGTACTGGTGAAGTCTCCAGGAAGCAGACATCGAGCGTGATTAATCTAAGCCCAAGGCTTGTTTCGCAATCGATGTAAAATAAATAAGTTTAAACTAAACTAATAAAGTATTGACAGTTGGTTTTAAGTGAAACAACAAACTCTCTACATAAAATAATTCCGAATAGAGTTATCGATATCTGCAAATATAGCCAAATGTAGAAGATGAATATGAATATCAAGTCTTAATTGTCGAAAAGACCACATTTTACAGCACATAAAACCATAAAAAGTCATATATGGTACATGCACACAACACACATATTTTCAAAGCTTATTATCTTGCAACTTACACAAAAGATAAATTTAAAACCAACAATTAACTTATTATGCAATTTTAATAATTACTGGTTTTAAAGTTTGTGAATCTTCGTTCAAGCGGCGGTTTTGTATCTCTGCCAAATTCAAATAAAACATTTGCTGATTTTTGGAGAGCTCTGCTTTGAAAACATTTCAATAAAAGTGTTGGAAATATGTTGTCTGATAGTTGACTGCGAACTCTGAATACAGTGAACGTTAATTGACCGAATACTCTGAATACTTCATTCACCTTCGTGGATGTTCATGAGTTGGTTTATACAGAGATAGTGTGTGTAATACTAGCGAACATTCACGATAGTACTGTGTCTTCTCATATTTAATTTTGTTATTTGCATATTGCTGGTCAAAGCCGATTGCTCTAGTTACTCAATTCCACAAACACTCGTCGAAACCTAGACTTGAATTAGTCCCTATGTTAAAGTGTGATTACTAGCACTGAATTACATGTTTCTGTCAATTTCAGAATGTCTCGACTTTTGCAGATTATATATGATGTTTTTGAAAGCACACTGTACATGTTTCTGTCAAACAGTCGTTCGATTCCTACTCCGATGTTCAGATCATAATTTCCGAGTGATAAAATACATATTTATATATTTTCAGGTAAATACAATTCGATTTTGACACTTGCAGGTGGATGTGATGGCTCTCCGATATCTGCTGGTACGTAAAACCAAGAATAAACTATCAAAACCAACGTCTTATGTTTCTTTGTTTATCTTTGTTAATCAAAAACAGTATTAGTCTACCCTCTTATCCTTTCATTAAGAAGACATTTCAAATAACAAACATAAGTTGAGTAGCTAAATGGTAAAGCAACCGCATTCTTAGTGCGACGTCCAATGTTTGAAGCCCAGTGGCGACAGTAATGTTCTTTTAGATATGGAAGGAATCCGCTGTGGTCGAGTGGTTAGCGTCGGGGATTTCGAAACCGGGTGTCCCGGGTTCGATCCCAAGTCGCGGCACTACGGTCATGGTGGAGTGCCCTTGGGCAAGGCACATTTTCTAGCCTAGTACTGGTTTGTTTACCCAGGGATCATGAATAATTAAAATTAATTGCGCGCTAAATGACCTTAGCTGTCGATGCGCCATAAAACAATATACATTCTTTTAGATATGGCTGCTTTATGAACCACCAACTAATAACAGTTAGAGCATCAAATACATGCATGCATGGTTCCTGGCAAACGGATATGAATCGGGAAGTAAATATGTTCTGATGTCGAAAAGGTCACAATTACATGAACATACATTTCAATAGAACTGAAACTATACGTACACACACGTTTAATTGTTAAGCCTTTAACTGTCAATCGTCCGTTGATTACATATATAAGCATACAATGCGATTATACATATATACATACTCACAGTGAACTTGTACATAACACGCATGAATAAACGATGCATAGCTTTCAGAATAGCATTATTGGAATAAATCTTAAACATGTATATAATGATTTGCATTCATAGCTAAAATCTATGAAAAGTGTAATTTCCACATGTTCATTTTTTTCATAAGTTCACTCTATTAGAAACACTGTATCCACGTAGACATACGAAACAAATAAACTCTCATGCAACTTATTAACACAGGTACTCATCATATTGGCCATTATAGTTGGTTTTTCAGTTGAGGTTGAAGATCAACAAATCAGCAGTGATGGGAATGGCCAACTTCAGACGCTGTGCAAGGCGATTATCAATGGTAAGATATATGTTTTGCCTATGGGTAACTTCATTTACTTCCGTTTCCAATCATAATATGTTAAACTCACCAGCGTGCACATTTACCAATGTGAGACATTGTTTTGAAATTGCTTTCAAATTGTAATCAGTGCATAGGTGTTACTCTAAAGGTGATGACAAATGAAACAGCTGCTATACCTTTTGTCAATTTCAAACATGTTTCACAGGAAAATTCCGCCTTAAAAAACTGCTTTCATAATGTCAATTAGTGCTAATTTGCGCAGTCATTGTGGCACCAGAAATGTAATTCAGTTAAAAGCAACCATCCAAAAACAACATTAACCATCTCCTATACGACCGTGCCGTATAAGGTTATAAATAGGTAGACATCTTAATTAATATGCGAATAATGCTGATTACACTTTCCCAAAAGCCAACTTTAATGAAGTACATTTTAATATGATTCGCAAACAATGTTCGGTTTTAGATTAATCTAAACTTTCAATCAACGTCGAGGCAAACAGAAAAAATAATGTTTATTTTTAATAGGACAGTACGATATATATAAGAACACCGAGCATAAGCTAAGACGAGTCTGTTAATGCGCATCTACCACCGTCTAATCAAACCAGTCATTGTACGGTTTGGTTGCATTATTGACTTACTTTCAAATGTAAACTTAAATTTCGCCAATAGTTCTTTCGATAACCCCTTATAGCGCCCTGTATCTAGTAACAGGTAAATCGTGAAGAAATTGTCTAGGAAAAAAAGCACAATTTTAAAAGCTTTTCTTCTTTTAAGATTTTTTAATTTGAATCTTATATGACAAGAGTATTCTCATGGCAATATATGAAACAGAAGCTAATGTTTTTCATAATGAAAGCAAATTCAATTTACATTTTAGAGAAGAGGTTTTCATTTTAATTATATAAATTTTATTATATCCTCCTGTGTGACATCTCATTTATGTTCAAAAGATACACTTACTCCTGCTTATTTTTTTTTCGACAGACACAGTGACGCAAGACAATCTCAATACAACGTCTGGTAACGTAAGCACATGTGAGGATGGTACGTTATTTATTGGAAAATCATAAACTGAACCAGGTTTTTGTCCTTAGACATGTCTCTTGTTTTTTTCAATCTTTGAGTTGTGCAAAGATAACTTGAGATAGGATATTAGAATTCAACTTTGGTCTTTAAGATCAACGAAGAACCCATATCCGCGCTACTACATTTGAATTACCAAGTCATTAACAAATGTATGTACAGCGTCTTGTTTGACAGCCAAACTGTGATAAGCAATCCTGGTCACGATACCATTTATGTATGTGTAATATAACAGCGTACTTTCCATTGGGTCAGTACTGTTCTTTGTGATCTCACTAATGAAATCACAAAATATATTTGATTAACATACTATTTAAATAGTGGTACCCACACAGGAAACATTTACTCTAATTTATTAATCCAATTCAATCCTTTATTGGCAAATATCGACACAATTTGTCTATGGCCATTTACACAGTAGAAGAATATGGCTTAGACAAAAGTACATAAATATGTGTATATATATAAGGTATGTCAGAGAATCAATTTTTGGTATATAAAATGAAAAGGGTACACAGTAAGAATAGGTTAGTAAACAGCATCAAGCTTTATTAAAAATACCTTTTTCGTATGTCTTTTCACTCATCCTTCACATTATCCATAAAATGTTATGTTTGCTTTTAGTGAAATTTATTGCGAAGCATTGACTATTTACTCACATTTTCCCAAATAATGTACACATTTAAGAACCCTCTGATCGAAACGTTCTATTGCGATTTGTATACTCACTTATTACTCTGATTCCGCTTTGACTAACTCTTTGCATGTTATTTTTCTATACTCGTTCTCGCACGATCTATCAAATATGGTACTAATTATCATTATTTATGAAGCGTTAACAGTAGGTGTTATCAAGCGACACAAACTGCCCTGCAGTATCATAAATTTATTAAACATTCAATCGGTCATTTGCTAGTGAAACAGCATAACAAATTGTATATACCGATAATTCAACTCTTACACCGCTATGTAACACATCAAAAATGAACACATTTGTAAAAACTTTTTTGCAAATACTGTGTTTTTCATCGAACTATCATGTTAGGATACTACATCATGATACTGTTTTGGGAAAACATCATGAACCAATTTTGAATGTATCTATACAGATTGCAGACAGACGTATACACCCGCTGACGGTACAGTCAACTCGTTGTACAGTGAGTTATATGGCTGGGTACTCAATATATCATGTAATCATGGCTATGAGCTCAAAGGACGAGCCTCAATCATATGCTATGAGGACATTAAAACAAATGAATTTCCTGTTTGTGAACAAGAAGGTTAGTTCTGTATATTTTTTTAGAAAACATGTGCATCTTCTATACGACAAAAACACAGAACAAAACACACAACTTGAAATATGTACCAATATTCAATGTAGTTTCGTCATTAACCTCACTAGTTATTATAATGGTTGTTTATTTGTATAAGTTTTGAAAACATAAAACATGAAATAACTCTCGATAATGGTTATATTATCAAAAAAATAATGATAACATTATTTGGTTTGCACTCATACTGCTCTACCTATTTTGTTATGATAAGGTTGATATTTCTCATCTGCTTGACAGTGTTCATATTCTTGGTTTTTGACAGTGAATTGTATCTTTTTTTGTAGATAGAAAATATCAGTTAATCATAGCAAACTGATTACGTTGTGTAACTGGTATTTATCTTAAAAAGTAACTATTACCATACACATATGTTTATTATAATATATTCAGTTTAAAGAGAGTAGAAATTAGGCAGACATACATGGTGCATTTTACTCGACTTTCGTATTCAGCTATCATTGCGAATAGTTACTTTTAATAACTTCTGACGAGACACACCACAAGACATCTACAATACACAATATGTACACTGATACTGGGTAAGTCACTATCTATCTTACATATCAATTGTAAAATGGATACATGTACTTGTTTGATGCTCATAATTTCTTTCATCCATTGTACTACAGATTAACGGTTTAAATCACTCTCGAAAATCTTGAGAGCTAAAGCTCAAGAGATGCACCATTTTTGTATTATCAGTCATCAGACCCAACAAAAAAAATCCAAATATAATGATACTTCTGACTAGAATGTAAAGCTATTATTACCACGTGCATTTAGAGGGCACATCCATATTTCGAATCCACTGTGACCGAGTTGTAAAGTTCGATTCTAAGTGGTGGCGGTCATAGTGGAGTGCCCTTGAACATGGCACCTTTCCTAGCCTAGTACTGATTAATTAACTGGAGGAGCACGAATAAGTGAACTGTCGCCGTGATATAACTGAAATAATATTGGAATCCGCGTAAAGCCCCAATAAAACTAACATGTTTTAAATGTATGTTGTCTACGTAAATTCTATCTGTAACCACATACGTAGATATCAGTGGTTAAAGCGGCCAATGCATACATACATACTGGAATTGTACAGTTTAGTCCATCCGACACAAAAATAGACATTTAACAATCCGCACTGCATGTTGAATATTTATGTTTGAACAGTATTCCGTTTAACCTCATCGTTTCCTGAAATATTTACGATTGCTATCAATAATTGTATTATGTCCAGTCAAAGTGTTATACCAACATTCTTGAGCGAAGGCAGTTACTGCTGTTATTTTTGGCTCGTCTGTTTTTTAAGAAAAATAGTTGGACTTCTGTGATACCCTTGGCGGCGTCGTCATCGTCGCCGTCGTCTGCGTCGATACAAAACGTTAACCATTCCTCATAACTAAAAAAATAAAAATAAATATATTTCAAAAGAAACTTTGTACTCATGTGCATAGGCACAATTGCATGTCTATACCAAGTCATCTAACTCTGGCTTTAATAATTATTCAGTAATGCCCCTTTTTCAACTTAGAAAAAACATCAGACGAGCGTTGGCGTTCGCTCCGCGGCGCTCTTGTTTTGACTTTGGTATGATCTTACCCGGGATCGAACCTGAGTACTCCGCAGGAGATAGATGCTCTAACAACCACAGCATTGAGCCAGTCGCATAATGTATTAACTAAGAGAGAAATGTGTTAATGTTCATATCTATTTTACAGATGGTACGTCTGTTTATTGGGGTGTTATAGCTGTAGGTGTTATTGGTGGTGGTTGTCTACTAGTAATCACTACTGTCATTGTTATAATGTAAGTGAAATTTGGACACATTCCACCCACTTTACTTGTTTAAATACCCAAACAAGGTCTTAATGCTTTTAAAACAACAAGATGTTTATGTTTTTTCTCATTTGAATGTTGTTTTACTTATTTCCGTCGTTATTTTTTTAAATTAAGCTTTGAGCACAGTATTGTTATAACATAATTTCCAAGTTTGATGAAATGGTCTATTGTTAGAGGAACAAAAGGTTCCGATACGGACGTTATAGTGTTTGACGGTTTTAAAGGTGAAAATCATATCACAGTGGCAGATTTTATTATCACCATGACAACTTATGAAAGGTCGGGTGCCGCTTCACCAAGGTCTAAGTATATATCATCTGTGCCCTTATATGTCAAAGTATCGTGCACAAATTATACTGGACATAATTCTAAGCACTCTTGTTAGCTCTTGGAATGCACATACAACCTTTTTACGTTCTTAGAATTAAATATCAATCTCTGCAATCATATTTTCCCAGATATAGATATTGATGCAATTCGCTGAAAACATCAGGCACTATCTTTTTAATATCTGACTTGGTATAAAGATGTTGATGTCCGTAATTTACTTTTGAACCCGCTCCTACATAAATCTATTAAATCCACCGTAGTCTCGTGGTAAACCAGGGGACTTTGTGACCGGATGTTCCGTGTCCGATCATTTTTTTGCAAGACAGTCATGGAAGAGTACCTTAGTGAAAGACATATTCCATAGCCCTGTGTAGTGGTTTGCCACACAGTGATAATGAATATGTTTTCTGTTGACGTGCTATACTGAAACACTGTTGAAAACGGCACATACCCCGTATAAAACAGACCGTATCATTTCCATTTAGAACACTAATCGTGTATACAACAGTTACTACTTTTATGAATAATTCAAATAGCGCCTCGAAGGAAAATCATAAAATAGTTCTCTATCTGTTTTTACTTTACAGGTGGCGAGGAAGGAAATTAAGAAAAACAAGGTATTTATTCTCCGAAGCATTTAATTGAGTTATATTTTGGAACAAACGCATTGCGTGTTTCGTCCAAAAGCTGCTTTGACAGTTTTAACATTCATCACATTTGTCCGGTCATCAATAGTTTGAGCATACCTGGACACTGGTCGTCGCTCCATTTTCTGCTCTGTAATTAGTAGGTCAATGTTGGTGAATCTTCACAGCAAGCATCCTGCACTCGATGTCCTCACCAAAGTTTTTAAATTTCTTGGATGCATGCAGAATTATAGTTCCATGGCAACAAAAAGAAGAAAAAATTTAAAAAATTTCTTCTCTAAAACAAGTCGGCATATTTTCAAATATTGATTGATTTAATTCAAATTTTATTGCATAATCGGGCTACCGGCCCATACACAAATTATAAACATTCATACATTTTACAAATTGTGATTTGTGTAAGGAATATCACATAATCGAATTAATAATTATACAAATAAACAATCATGTGCCCTATCTACAAAAATATCATTAATATACAAATTCGTTTTACATTAATCAAACTATTGTATATAGTAAAACATATATAATATCACTGACATACGATAATCAGACGATACAAACAGGATATCGGCATATAATGGACAGCACAATAGAAAATGTAACTCGTCCTCGACACTGGATCACAATAAACACAACAACGATTTCCCCTTGATATGCCATTATGTCTGCCTTTCCCGATCATAAAACAGTGACAGGAATTTCTAAAGATTGCCAGGCAAGTTCTGAATTTACTCAAATCAATAACAAAGAGATATGATTCTTGAAAAAATAATTGTTTATAACCGCAGTAATAATTTAATTTCCTATTATGTATGCAGTCAGCTCTCCATTGTTGCATATGTTGGTCTTTAAGACGTTGTGTATAGTTATGGATGAAAAGGTTTTCATTTTCTACGCATTGAGCTTCCAAGATATGACCAAACCCGTTACTATATGAATTCAGACGAACAAAAGTTACCCAATTAGTATATCCTATATTGTCATAATACATTAACATATTGTAGCATAGTTTGACATACCTATAATGTGGCAATTTAGTAATTCGAATCCAATATTTGATTATTTTAGTAGATGACATAATGTGAACTGGGTATCTACCAGTATTGCCTAAAACTGAAAGATTGCAAGCTTCCATACCTATTTTTAATTAACGTTTACATGCATAAATCTTCACTTGTTCACTAGAGTTCATATGTTTAAGGCCCCATATATCAGAGCCATAGAGCATAATTGGAAGTATCTTTTTTATCAAATACTGTGAAGAAAGTATTAACTGGTATGTATGACACTTTATTAAAGGCATAACATAAATACATTTCAACTTTATTTGCCTTGAAAGAGGCGGATTCTGCCATTTTAAAAAATGACATTCTATTTGTGAAGTTGATACCCTCATATGGGACATTTTGATCAACTTTTAATGATTTTTTGTGGCGAATGGTTTGACAATCGCCACAATGCTAACGGAAACAACAACAACGAAAACATTTACATAGTGAGTTTTGTACAGCCCATTGACTTTGTATTCCTTACTGAAAACCAATTAACCTACATCCGTTAATCCGCCAATTATATAGTTCCATCAGTGATGCGGAGACACGATTAATAATAATCATGTCAGTGGTACCTTGTTACCGGATTGATACTAAGATTTGAGATTTATTGAGATGATATCTACATAGAGTTAAATGATGTAAATATTATCTTTCTTCATGTTAGGGCAGATAGTAAATATCATTGCGCGTTCTATAACTCGCATAATAAATTAAATTTCAGGGTTTTCAATAAGGACCGGCACCCGGCGAATCATTGCCGTTTCGTTTTGTCAAAATCGCCGGTTCAAATCTGTGTCACAATCAAAAAAGTATTAGACGTGTTTTTTAAAATATATGAATAAATAGTGTTCTCAGGAGTATTCTGCGATCGATGCTAGCACTCGCCTAAAGTCGACGATTAACGATGACTTATGCTTTGTTTAGGTGTCTTCGACAAGGTCCGCGTCTAAATTCCCGACTTTCATCAAATCATTTGAGCGCTTTAAATTACGACGACTGGCAAACGCTTGCGAGTCAATGTACTAAACGCTTGTTTATAAAGCGTTTAGAGTACTTTGCATATAGCAGAACGAAATCTTGCAAGAATGAAGAAGAGAAAATTTCGGCCGAAATCAGGTTTGATGCGTTTTGTTGACCGAGTTGGTGATGGAAAGAATAAAAAAATAATTAACATTATTCTACTGTCAAAAGATGCAGCTTTTCTCAAATTTAACCGCACCAGAGTGCACCATTATTGAAAATCGCAAGGCCTACACCGATATATTGCTTTTTTCTATACGATCGCCACTACAGTGCCATCGGCGATTTGATTTCATTATATAACCAGTATTCCTTTTTAGATAATTGTCCCCCGTTTTTAAATACTACGATTTTTGTTTTATTTATGTTCACCTTTACTTTGTAATGATTACAGAAGTCATGTAAATGGTTCAATTATCATTGCAGACCAATTACAGTGTCATATATAAGCCCTTTGTCGTCGGAAAACATTAGCATAACAATTTCAGTTAAATCCGGGAAAAGCTAGATGCCTCTGACATCACTGTTTTTCATTACATCTTAAAGTTTGTTAATAGATAACGAAAATAAAATGGGCTTAAAGGTCATCCCTGTTTGCGACCGACTGGGCACGAGAAAACGTCATTTATATCATTCTCTGCTTTAACACAGGCCTTCACATTATTATCAATAAAAATGTATACCTCTGACTTAATTATCTTTTATACCATTTTTAATTAAAACATTGTACAATAACGGTCGGTTAACAGAGTCAAAGGCCTTTTCGAAATCTATAAAAGCAACATAAACTGGTTTTCATTTCCAATTAAGATACTTTGAGATTATGGCGTATAAAGCAAAAGCATTGTGTACCGTATTGTAGTCAGTAAAATGAGTTATTGTGGTTGACATAGGGCATAAACTTAGTTTTATGATGCTTAGATGCGATCTCTTAGAATTGGAACAGTCTTTTCAATAATTTTCCTCCCAGATTATATGCAATTAATTGAAAATGTCAGATATTGACTATATTTTTAATATCTGACAAGGTATAAAGATTACCAACTTTTGAACCCGCTCCTTCATAAATGAATAACATTAATATAACATTTATGGAATTTCAACGTACTTATGAAGCGACTGTATTATATAATCCTATCAGGAATCCACCATAGTCCCGTGGTAAACAAGCATACTTTGTGACCGGATGTTCCGTGTCCGATCCGTGTTCAAGGCAGTCATTCCATAGCCCTGTGTAGTGGTTTGCCACACAGTGATAATGAATATGTCATATGTTGACGTGTTATACTGGAAAACGGTTGAAACACGGTTGAAAACGGCACATACCCCGACTAAAACAAACCGCATCCTTTCCATTTAGAACAATTATCTTACATACAACAGTTACTACTTTTATGAATAACTAAAATAGCCCCTTGAAAGAAAATCATAAAATAGTTCTCCATCTTTTTTTTACTTTACAGAGTAACAAGTAGGTCAATTCTGGTGAAACTTCACAGCAAGCATCCATTCAATGTCCTTACCAAAGTCCTTCATTTTCTTGTATCCATGCAGAATGCTAGTTCCATGGCAGAAGAAAGAAGACAAACATTCAAATGCTTCTTCTCTAAAACTAGTCAGCATATTTTCATTCTGTAGATATGTTCTTTGGATCAACTTCTATCAGATTCCTGCAAGTCACGTTGATTTGTCGAAAAACATGTCTTAGACAAACTTAATGTGTATGCATTATTTGGGCCATGCAACAATAACGGAGAAGTCTAAATAGCTTGGAACATCATTTTAGGAGGGGAATATAACATTTACTAGGATTTGTTTCTAGCAAAATCCTGTTTTAAATGCTTTTTGAAATTTTCTAAAAACTTTTTGTTTAGAAACAATCATTCATATATTTCAAACAATTTAATACCAATACTGGCCAGCCAGGTGCATAATTAAGTTGTTTTGACACCATTACTGCATTGTTGTGCGAAATTTAACACTACTAATTGCACACATTTGTGGCATGTATATGTCATAAATATCCACTCATTTAGGGACTAGCTGGGGTGGAAGAGTTGTATTAGGAAGTAGGGTCCAATAAAATAATTTCCCAACACATTTGCATTATATAAGTTGTGTTCTTTGTCTTTTGTATTGTAATTGAGGGGGACATTGAGTTAAGATGGCCCGAAAAAGGCAGTGCAAGGCAGTTGACTTTCAGAAAGGTGTGCCAGGTTTGAATAGGGGGTAAAACACATGCATTTAGTAACGAAAAGGTACAAACAAAGTATGTGAGATGGACTAAAACTGTCTTTGAAGCTCGTGTAAATAGACATTCGGGTATATTCACCATTCTTGATGTTGATGGTTCGGAAACAAAAGTACGTCCCTTGCGGCCATATGGGATAGAGGCTGGTATTATCGATGAGTTTGGTGTTGCCCGCAACAATACAAATGACCCGAACTCATACACAAATAAACTGTACTTTCCAGTTAAGGTGCAACTGATGTTTAACTCTGAAATAAAAAATACATGCACAGTTGAATATAGATTGTAATGGTATTCTAGTTTTTGACAGTGCTAACTCCCTAAAGTGGGGTCTTGTCTGGAGCAAATGGCTAAAATGTGAAAAATGTACATATATTGGTAAAAACTATAATTTATATAAAGAGGTTGAAAGGAACCATAAGGGAAGACGTAGACGCCAATGTTTGATTTCAGATATGTATATTCTCAATACCAATTAGTAACCATTGTGCAACACGCATACTGACACGCGTGCGGTTTCATCAGCCTTATCAGTAATATGTTGGCCTCGCTTCGTACAGGTATCGGCCATTTTGATTTACCCATTCCGATAGATAACGACCTTCACTTGCGTATGATAACGGTTACTTGCGTGTAAATACGGCTGTTTTCGTTGATTTGCTAGCGCTCTTTACAGTAACCAGGGACACAACATATAGACTCCCAGCATATTTATTTCATATATACCTGCCACGATTCTTCGAATTCTTTAAAAAGTTCCAAGCGAAGTAAAAAAGAAAATGCTGTTTTAGGGATTCATGACACTGCGTGTACCTCCCTGATATTTGAGAACGTCGAAAGAGAGATCTTTGCTAATGGGTTAAAAAAGCTGTCCAAATATGACCTTATAATTATCATATTAAAAGATAAATTTAGATGTCTGCTTTGATATTCTCCGTTCCTTTTGTTTTTTAAATGATTTCAATGCAAGCTGGTGATAATTAGATTTAATTAAATAAGAGCGTCATAAAAGACAACGTCGAAAAGATTGAATGTTTTGCTTTCGTCAGCTCTCAAGTTATGTATGTGACAAACAATGTATGATTATGTGCCAGTAAAAGTACTGACTGCTAGTTACCCAGGTATTATTGAGCCAAATTATAGCAGAACCGATGATCATTAAATTCGAGCACGGTATGTTATTTATATATGAAAGGTTTTAAAGGTAATTATAATTTCAATTTACTTCTGTATGTGTTTGTGAAGGTGTTGATCATTTTATCTGTTTAACATTTTTTCGAAGAGCAGTTAAGCTGTTACAATTTTCTTCCTCTCTCTATATATGTGTGTGTGATATACACTTGTTCCATGTTCATTTGTATATATATTGTTCTTCTGAAATACGTGCTCTTAATCGTGAAAATGGCATATGGAAAGGAGGATTTTCTTAACTGGGAATTGGATTTAAATCTTGATTAAATATTCGGTGAATACACAAATAGTGAATTTGAGGTTTCGGACAGTGAGACAGTAAATAAAAAAGAGACTGAAAGAGTGAAAAAAAAGACAAACAAACTCTATAAGTGTCCGGAGTGTGATAAAGAATATGCATCCATTTCAGGCATAAGAGGGCACATGAGATCGAAACACGGAATCAACAAAATAAATGGTATTTAAACATTTTATTTTTGTTATAAACTACTTATAAGTCAATTTATTATATGCCTGTACATTTTCCGGTGGAAATACATGCAGATTGACATGCGCAAATACACCACGACAGATTAAAATTCCGTATCTACATGCGGTGTAAATACAAGATTGTGACGTCAGACAGTGCGCGGAATACTTTCAGCGAGGTATCCCCAATAAACAATGTATTGAATCTGTATATTTAATAGTTTTTTCGCTCTTCATAGATCGTAGGTATATAATAAAAGGAATATTACGTTGCGGGAGCGATAAATGGGTACGTATTGCACGACTCGTAGCGTGGGAAAATCCATATCTTACTCGACCTTCGGTCTCGTAAGATATCGATTTTTCCACGCTACTTGTCGTGCAATACAAACCCTTTTATCGCTCCCGCAACGTAATATTCCGTATGTATGTGATGAATATAATAAAGTAAGGCTTAAGATGAATACAAGAGACTAAACCAATGAAAAATATTGCATTAATATCATGCTATATACAGACTACAAGGAACTGAATTCCTAATTTCCAAATGGAGGTCATTCTGCATAGACTTTCAGTGTAGAACCAGATCAGCCTGTATATTTATACAGACTGATTTGTATCTGCACTGTGCTATTATCCGTCTCTAAGAATGCATGCCAAGACCAGCCTGTATATCTATCCGTCTTATCAATCACGAAAAGTGCAGACCAAGATTAACATTCAGTATAATTCAGTCTGAGCCTGTTCTGCACTTGTCAGTGACTGTGCATTTACAAAAGAGCATACATGATAAACATTAAACCCACGCATGTGTTTCTAATTAACACATTTGTTCCATTTAAACAATTTGTATGTACCATGCGTTATGTGCAGGTAAAGATCTACCTTTATATATATATATATATATATATATATATAGTCTGACCTGTCCTGCACTTTTGATGCACTTTGGGTATATCATTACATGATTGTATTAGTATTTTGATCTGATAAGCATTGACCATCAGTGTTGGCCAAGATCAGCCAATATATCTATACAGACTGATTTTATCTGCATTTTGCTCAAATTACATCGCAATCTTCATCCAGATATTCATACAATGTCTTAAATATACAATGCTTGTGTATTCCTTTCTAATTAAAACTTATAATGCATGAACATGTTTATATAAAAGATAATCCTTTCCAACATACATAAGCTTCTGCAGCTGACTTTATTTGAAAACATGTTATTAGAGAGAAGAAATTGCTTGAGAGTCAAGATTCTTGAGCATTTTTTTCCTTTAAAAAAATTGTTTGCCCTTTTTTATTAAATCATAATTACATTTACAATCTTAGATATATTTGCAAAATGAATGGCCAAGTATGAATTTGAATTTGTCTGCTGCAGATGTTTGAATGTTGAGAAGGGTAATTAATAAGAGTTTAATTACCAATTAGCCCATGTCCCTGTATGTACAATGAAAGGGTTATAAAACCATCTAATTAGTATATAACTGACACATATGGAACAAAACAGGAAATGATTGCATAATGTTACATAACATAAGTCACCCTGCCATCTGGTCAGTGTGATATTATAGACCTCTTTAGAATTGCATATATTTAATTGTTTTGGGCCATCTCAATCAAGAGATAATCTCATGTTTTCAATAACAATCTGTTTTTCCATCAAACGATTTTTTAATAACCAGTTATTGTTTTTATTTTGAAAAAAATTAAAATACCACTTGACTAAGACTTCTTGATAAAAGAATAAATTATTTTACACAAATTTGAATCTTTTGTCCATACCACTATTTTCCCTGGCAATATAGAACCGCAAATCATGTTTTGTATAAACCCGATTCGTTATTTTTCTAAATGTCCGCCATTTTTTTAAAATTTCATCGCATTTTTTCTCAGACAATATTAGATTCTCGATTGAATACATACAGGTTTGTAAAATAATTTAAACCAAGATTGATCATTTAACATTTACAATCTGACCTTTGAATGTGTTTATAACAGCAATATTTAACAGTAATTGATGTTTTGCATAGCCCCTATTTGTTATTTTGACAAAATGGCCGTCATCTTTTTTAAAATTCATCTCATTTTTTCACGGATTTTCACAAACAATTCTAGAAAATTTCCGGCAAACATCAGCTATATTAAAATAATTAGGACACAGTTTGACCAATGATCTTTTATAATATAACATTGAAATGTGTTTATAACGGCAATATAGAACACATGGCGGTCCCCCACATAGCCTATATTCTTCGTTTTGACTTTATTGACCACAATTTTGTTAAATTTCATCGCATTTTTTATAATTTTTTCTCTGACAATATTAGATTCTTCATTGCATACAACAGGTTTGTAAAAATAATTAAAACCAAGATTGATCATTTAACTTTTACAATCTGACCTTTCAATGTATTTACAAAGGCCACATTGAACAGTAAATGGTGTTTTGCATAGCCCCGATTCGTTATTTTGACAAAATGGTCGTCATCTTTTTTAAAATTCATCGCATTTTTTCACAAGTTTTCACAAACAATTCTAGAAAATTATGGGCAAACATCAGCTATATTAAAATAATTAGGACACAGTTTGACCATTGATCTTTTATAATATAACATTTAAATGTGTTTCTAACGGCAATATAGAACACATGGCGGTCCCCCACATAGCCTATATTCTTCGTTTTGAATTTTTTGACCACAATTTTGTGGAAAATATCGACTTCAAAAACTCATTGCAATAACTATCATTTTTTGTTTAAATACAAGCTCAAAGTTAACGTAAATGTAAGAAAAAAAGATAGAAATTATGTTATGTACTTACATTCTCGGTTATTCCTTTTTAAACTTATTAATTTTAATAAAACATCCGTCTATCTACATCGATAGCCATCGCGGAAATGAATGTACGAAGTGGATAATGACCAGAGGGGTTAATGACCGCTTTTCTTACAGCGAGGCGAAGATAACGGAGCTTATCGATTCGCTTCATATCCCTGTAATATAGTGTCCCTGCTATTACTAATTGGGGCACAGGGACTTGCTCCTCTAAAAATAGATATGACCTACTATGCATAGATATTAACAAGGGTGGACACAGATTTCTGGGTCTCCTCGCTTCAACTCATTTTATTCAAAGTATTCGAACAAATATATGAATGTGAAGTAGGGAATCAATCAATAATGCTTTTCTCTATCGAACTATACCAAAATAACGTGTTTTTCTTCCTCCCTACGTATGTTTATTCCCTTGAAATATTCGCGATTTCGCCAAAAGGACAACAACCTGGACACAAAACGAAAGTACTTGCGATCGACATTTCGGAATGGTTCAGTTTTTTTCGTTGCGTTAATTGTCAGTGATATTGCGATTATTTTCCCGGCAACTGTCAAACCGTCAGACCATTTAAAAAAGACCGTTAAAAGAAGTTTCGGAAGGTTCGGATTTTTTCGCTGCGGTAATTGTCCGTACTTTCGTTTTGTGTCCAGGTTGTTGTCCTTTTGGCGAAATTGCGAATATTTCAAGGGAATAATCATACATAGGGAGGAAAAAACACGTTATTTTGGTATAGTTCGATAGAGAAAAGCATTATCGATTGATTCCCAGCTTCAAATTCATATATTTGTTCGAATACTTTGAATAAAATGAGTTGAAGCGAGGCGACCCAGAAATCTGTGTCCACCCTTGTTAATATCTATGAATAGTAGGTCATATCTATTTTTAGAGGAGCAAGTCCCTGTGATTGGTGTTCACGTAGCAAGTAAATTATGTATAAGGGCATCACGGTTGCGAAACAATGGAGAGATGGTTTCCTGCCCTAATCGTGCAGGCTATTACACGGCAAACATAACGGGCGAAACACCGATTGGGCAGGAAGACCAATGGAATAAAAAGACAGAGCGCCAAATATCTAAGGATCTAAAAATAACACATTTTACTGGTGATGGTGCCAGCAAAGGGCATACTGGTGTAAATAAATGTCAGGAGAACACTGTTATGAACTTAAAAGACTTGAGACATCTTGCTAATTCTATGAAGAGACAGGTTTATAAAGCCCCATTCACTAAGACAATGTGTCCATGTAACAAGTCAAACTTGAAGAATAGGTTTGCACTCTTAGTAAAAGCAAGGTGTCTGGGTGAGCTGAGATCCGCACATATGTATTACAATGGTGATATGTGTAAAATTAAAGTAAAAATGCCAAAAATCATTGAAACAATAGCCTTATGTTTTAAAGGTTACCGCGGTTCTCCATGTGCTAAGCAAAGTTTCATTTGTACCGGTCATAAGTCTCAAGTAAAATACTTCCTGCCACAACTTGATGAAGAAATACTGACAAGATGCATTAATTTATTCTTAGGTAGGGAGGACCTGGGGGAAAACTATTTTTTTAACATCAACCCAAAAATGTGAAGCCGAAAACTGGTCCTATCAAGCTGTGGTGCCTAAAGCGACCACATTCGCACGAAAATGTAATTGTTGGGGTCGCATTCATGGCCATATTCATAAGTTGAACAAAGGTTTTGCTAATTATGTCCTAACAAAATGCAGTAAGTTTCATGCAGACATAACCAGGGGTTCCTCTGTAGTGAAACTTCTGGTTTGTACACCAGAATCAATAAACTTCAATAAAGATCAATAAACTTGTCCAAAAGTAAACAATACAGATCTGAACATAAAATGTGTAGGTATGCGGGACGTTTGCGAAAATATCATTTAGACGAAAAGGTACACTACAGGTAGGGAATGACTGACCCAAAGTTGAATACTCAGGGCTTAGCCCATCTCAGTGACCATAGTTATATATAAAGAATGCACTGATTGATTGATTGATTGATTGATTGATTGATTGACTGACTGTATTGACTCACTGATAGGACAGTGTGTGTGTGAAAATATTGAACACAGATTGAATGTCCATGGTCATACATAAACAATCACCAACCAACCCCACATTTTTCACATTTTCCAGCTATATTTGTAGTAAATGTATGTTTATTAACCATATTTGGTCATATTTATTGATCAAAATGTCCAAAGATAGTGCTATACATAAGACAACTTCAGCTTTGTTTACCTTTCATCTAAGTCAGTATGACACAGTCAGGGTATATATTTTCTTGGTTAGAATAACCTCCCAAACATCTACCCCGAAAGTGGCATGTCTTCCTCTGACAATTTATCACTAACGGCTCAACACTCAAATGGCCAGTAAAACAGCATATATAATGATTGCACAGGTGGCTAATGGATTGGTCCAGACCCAATATGGCCCTAAACTGAACCATTTTAGCCAACCTGTGCACATATAATATCTTAGATCGGGGCTCATGTGGAATTTTGACACGCATTTGGCCATACCTAATAGCTGGTGCCCATATGAGCACCCTGTCCACTCCAGGCAACCAGTTTCAGCATTTGTCTAAGCATTTGGAGTGCAGTCTGTCGGTATGGTATTCTATAAAGCGTCCATTATTGCAGACGATACAAAAGTGGCCTTTCATAATTTCAAATAAATTCCTCCTTTGTTATTATGTGAATCAACCAGCTTCAACCCTCGTTTGTCACACTTTCTAAGCGTTTCCAGGTTAAACACCTATATTACTGAAAAGAGATACCTCTTACCTTTATAATAATCCAACGAAAATGGGGGGGGGGGGGGATTAATGCACTGACAATTACACAGTAGTATCTAGATATGAATTGTTCTCCAATTAACCACAGAAACCCACAATAAAGGTCTTACAAGTACCACACGTTTCATTTATATATCCTCTTTGTTTAGAGAGGTCAACATTTTCCACTTGTTGATGATTTTTTTTTACTGCAGTACATTTGTGCTTAATCCACATTATCCAAGTATATGTATGCTCTCTGTTACACAGGGTCGGGAAAGACACATCTTTGGAAAAAGAACAGCCTCAGAAATGCATCAAAATTAAAGCTGACACAGATTCAAGCTTGATTAAAATTAATAACGATTTTGACGCAAGAGATTGTCAAAAAGACATTGCAACTCCTACGGTGGAAGACGTCCTTAATATAACACATGAAGTTAAAATCCGAATAGAACAAGAACATGAACTTAATTGTAATTCTGTCCAGACAAATGACAGTGTCCGGAGAGATGCTGTGTGTAAAGAAGTTGCAGTTTACCCAAATAGAGTCAAAGCACCTGCTATATGTTTGGTAAAACCTCTTCAAGCCGGTGATGAACATACTATCGCCGCCGTTGAAAATGACAATGGAATAAACGAAATCGGTAAATACTTATATAAATTAACTGATTTTCACCTCTAAAATATAAATTGTTTGAATGTCAAAATTTACTATGAACTATTTGAATCGAATCTGAAGGAATGTAAACAATCCATAAAGTATTTGCGTATTCTGATTTGGCTCTACAATGTCAGTCAATTAGACACATACATTAAGACAAAATGTAAATATTAATCAGATGGTATGGTTTGAACTTGTCATTAATTTCAGGCTATTGTTGGTGAAACTGGAGCACGCATCATTTCAATTTGATTGGCTTTTGTCTATAGTTTCAGGACAAGTTGAACCAAGCCAACCTGGGGGTAATACCGCTGTGTTAAACTGGAATAAACTGTTCATGTATCTTGTACCACGAGTCTGTACAGATGATTGGAAGTTGTTTGCCATCAATCTACTCAGTAAGCAGACGACTTTTGAAACATTGTGACAGAGAGAGATATTGCACACGATGAGCAATTTCTCCTTTCGTCACAATGTGTTCAGCTCTTTTTAATAATTATAATTTCATTTAAAGAGACTTTCTACATTTTTCGCTTGATCTTTTTAATGATTCAATATTTAATTTTTTATATTGTAACGTAAAAAAACATGTTTCTTGTTACAACTTAAGTGTACATACATTAATGTTATCATCGTGACATAATTTAAAGTCGTCTGCAGCAAATTTGTTGTATGGAAAGGATTAATTTGAACAGCAAAAGTATGGCCTCGTCGACCGTTGACAATTTTGAAATGAACGACAATTACGATCAAATTGTTGTTTTTGCTGTTTCCATGTTTATCATGATAAAGCTGTAAACACACATTAATTCAAGGGTCTTTATTTATAATGTATTACTTTGATTGACAATTAATCTCTTTGTAGGTTCTGTGTTGAAACATAGAATAATTTAATTCAAACATTCTAGACGTTTCCATCGCGGTGGATACTAGTAGCTGCCTGTTAAAAAGGAATTCGATATTAAGCAAGCCGGGTTATGTTCGCTTGTTTTGTCGACATTGTTTCACAATAATTGAAGAGGGTATATAGTTTCAGTTTGGTAAGAAAAATCTAAATTAATAAAAGCAACTGAACGAAGCAGATAGTGGATGTTTCGATGTTGAAATGTATTTAAAGTTTGTGTCTGTATTTAAACAGTATATACTGGTATGTGGATTAAATTCTCCTTTTTACACAGGTGAAACCTTACCACAAGGACAGAGTGTTAACACTGTCATTAGTCAAATTGTAATGGACTCAAAAACACAACCTGGTGGCGAAAGGATTGAAGTAATTCTCTATAATATCCTTTGGAACTGGTATAAAAGAAGTAAGTCGGCCAGTCTGACTATTATAGAAAAAGCCTTGCAGTGGTCACATAATGAGGACATCATCCGTGACATGAACAACCACATCAAGTAAGTGTAGGCTTGGCTGACTTCCGGACCGAAACCTTTCCGAAAAAAAAATATCAAAATGATTAACCCATTCCCACATACAACACATCTGCAGCAGACAACTTTGAGAACAACTTGGCAGGGAGATACAATATCTATAAATGAAAGTATAATAGTTGATCAGAAATTTGGCAAAAGGATAAATTGCTCATAATGAGCAATTGTTCCTTTGGCTACAAGCTTTTCCTAAGTCTTCTTCTGCAGAGGCCTCGGAAATCGTCTGTATTAGGGAAACGGTTGAGCAAAAATTTGACCCCCTTCATAACTTGTTCCAGCCATATTGACTGGTTGAAAAAGGTAGTCTCCAGGTGGCATCAGAAAAGGACTGAAATGAAAAATGATTCTCCCTATATAACCAGTTATTACCATCATGCCGGTGATCGATTAAGGGTCATCTTGGCCATCATGTTTAAACCTCGTTCCTTATGAATTTATATCTTAATTTTCAGAAAGTCTTTATTCTATTATTGTCTGTTGGTAATAATAGACGACAGCAATAGGAATTCTAAACGTTTTGTGATCATGCAAAAAATATGACATGAAGATTATCATCGTCTAGTCAATTATTTTTAAAATCAATGTTATGGCCAAAGTATGCTCTTAAATTTTAGTTTACAATCATTTTACGTTTTTTCCGTAAATAGGTTGCATCAAGAGATATAAATGGAACTCCACGAAGTAGAGTCGTCTGACTCATAAGCAGACAATATGTTTATATGTCTTTGTATAAATAGGATACTTATACTGCTTTTCTATAGAGTTAGCATTTTCCTGATTGTCTCGCGCCAGTGATTTTACAACATAACCCATCATTACCAGCATTTCTACTCGTTAGTTATGTGAATACACTTCAGGCGCGTTTGACAATCGTACAATCGTTCCGTCAAATTTCAGAGTCTCACCAGAATCTACACTTTCTGATTTGATGAAGTATTTATCCACATGTATCTTCTGACATACACTAGTAGTGTAGTCCTGCGATTGTTGCTACCATAATCCTCTATGTGATCCCGTTACCTGGGAGACTTGTTACTTTTAACAATTGACTCTGCCTCTTAGTAAACATAGTTCGTTAAATGTGCCTGACTGAGTCAATCTCATTAAAAACCAAACCTAAACTTCGCTCGCTCGTATTTAGATCTGATGACCGTCCCATACAAGTCGTCTCAGATTGACCTTTGCGGCAGTCAATCAAATTGTCGCTTGTCAAATGTGTCGGTACAAAACAGGTAAGACAACCCATATAAATACACGAGATAGGGAAGCGTTGATTGTCGAGTTCTCAGATTGTACAGCGTGGGCGTTTGTTGTATCGTGTGATTTAATTGGACATAAAAACCGAGCACCTACTCATGTGTATTTAAGTGTGTAAACGGTCAATTTGAGACGACCCTTTATGCGTTGTAGTCAGATCATATTTACGAACAGCGAAAGTACTTATGTCTAAATACAATGAGATTGTGACTGAGTGGAAATATATTTCGATTGTACATATACACGAAAACTTGCTCTGATTATTAGTATGCTTTGACTTATGAACGGCATACGGAAGTAGAATAAAGGCAGATAAATTAGTTATAATTATCTCTTTATAATTAAAATAGTTTACCAGGATATAGTATCTCTAAAACCCATTACAAACATGTAAAACATCACACTAGTTCATGCATACAATTGCTTACAATATGTGAATTCGATATATAGACGTGTAGCAAATACTAAAGGAAAAGGAGAAGATATATTTCATTTCCGATAACGTTTGTGAAAACGGTTCTGCAGATTCATCAATTTCTTATCATTATTACAGAGATTTCTACAGATGTAAAGACGAGAACGATGGCTGCATGAGGCCCTATGCATTGGCCTCAATGGTATCCCGGAATTAGAATACAGGGTAGGACCACAGGAAGAAGCTATTGCGTTATTTCCATACATCGAGGGTGAAGTTTATACCGAGGAGTTGGATCCAGTCACCAAGAGGTTGGGCCCTGTTGTCCCTTACTCCGAGGAGCTCGTTACATGTAATTACCGATTTGACGAGACCGAGACAAAGGGGTTTCGTTATCAGAGAGGCAAACATCGTTATACATGTAGAACGAAACGACAATACAGTTATCCCTCTTTTCCAAGGCTGCGATACCAAAATAAGACACACGCTAGAATTAAATTCCCCGCAAGATCGAAACCGAAAGTACAATTTCGCAAGAAAAGAATGGAAATCCAAAGTACTGCAGGTCTGCATGTCTCAGACAAAGACACACGGTGTGTTAAATATATATTTCGCATACTAGATTTGGATCCACAAAAAGAATTAGATCACATGGAATACCGAATGATACTCAAATACGTTTTGTATAAAGTACAACACGCCATATCTTCCAAGACGTCCATGGATGATTTGAGGGGGATAACTTATGCCTGTTACAAGACCTGTGAACACGTACCATCGTCGCGGTATGGTGCCCTGCATATCATAAACGGCGGGGACGCTTGGATCGTTTTACAGGACGATATATGGACACTTGTGGACACATATGTACGCAGAGCGAGATGTGACATTTTGTCCCGGATACCAGATACTAACGAACAGTACCTTTTTCTGACGTTTCAAGGGGAACAGGTAAGGTATTTAACTGGTAAAACCTGTCATAGATGACTTTATATTATTATTATTATCATTATTATTGGAGCACGTTCGTCTGAAAATTTATTAACACGTTGACCAGCACTTATCTTTGCATTATCATATATTACTTATACAATATTGAAAGAAATATCTGTCAATTTGTGAAGATTCTAATAAGTCGAATCAGATGTACAGGATAGTCTGAAATTACCATGTCAGAGAGGTCAACTTGTACCCTTATTCCCAATTCTTAGATCTACTTTCGAACTCAGCTAGGGTGTAACCAGATATACCGAACAGAAACGTTGTTAGCCGCATTTAACTCTCGAAGTAAAACTTCAACTACGCCGAGCCCGGTAGCTCCGTCGGTAGCGACACGCGCTGTCAATATAGGGGTTGTGTGTTTGTACCCCATCTCAGCCAACATTCTTCCCGACTTTTTACAAAAGTCACTGCCGACAAGCGTCATTCGATTTCCACCAATTGGCCAACATTATATGTGGAAAAGCAGCCGGTTGCTTGGAATGTATGTTGTGTGAGAGTACTGATGTGAGAAAGCCAGGCAACGCAATGATAGATGACTGCAAAATTGTTGAGAACGTCGTTAAACCACAATCAATCAACAACATTAACTTGCACACGTCCGAATACTAAGTATGTTTTATAATCTAGATATACAGCTGGGTTTCGATTGCTTATCTGAATTCACAACCTAATTGCGTTTATATGAGCCGTTCCACGAGAAAACCAACATTATGGACTCTACGTAATGTATCGACCCAGATTATCATCCTCAATCCGAGCAGGCTAATCCTGAACGACACATTCCGTCTCAGGGGGATATATGTATGTAGTAATTAGTTCTGAAACAGAAATTCCACAGGAGGCGAAAAGTGTCTGGATTAGCCTACGCGGCATGCTTAGGATGATCCGTGTCGATACTTTGAGCAGAGTCCACAATGTTGGTTTTCTCGCGGGACGGCTCATATAATCAGACCATCAGTCTTACGGCAGCGAACTCGACATTCGGTTGTTGCTTCATAACTATCAACCAGCTTACGTCAACTCTGTTATGTATTATTTATCGAGCATTCCTATTTTCGTAGTTTATAAACAACATGCACATTCCTCGAATTAAATAATACATAGAGTCATGGGGCATTCTTGTAGTACATGTATCTCTGTTATTGCATTACATAACACCATCAATTGGTGGTATTTACCTAGTAAGTCTAATATATTAAGTATAATAGTACTGTATTAGTCGCGTTTGGATAATTGGGGCCGAGACTTGGTAGCTCAGTCGGTAGCGACGCTGGCTGTCAATCTAGAGGTTTTGATTTCGAATCCCAGCACGGCCAACTTTCTTTCTGACATTTGATAAAAGTCACTGCGACAGGCGTCATTCGTCTTCCACCAATATGCAAACAGTCTTTGTGGAAAAGCAGCCAGTTGCTTGGGAAGTTTGTTATGTGGATAACTGGTGTGGGGAAGTCAGGACACACATGATTAGGTGAACTGGCCGCCGTGATATGACTGAACAATTGTTGAAAAGGCGTAAAACCCCAATCAATCAATCAATCAATTGATAATTGAGCTATTGTTGTATATGATACAATGAGAAGATTTTAGATAAAACTCTAGAATTGTTGTCCTCATGGGTACTTCCGGTACATTTGCATATGCTACGAGTAACGCGATGCATTCAGTTACACAATTAGAACTAAATTATTTGGTTTGCTCGTATATGATCTGATGATTGTCTCTGATTCCGTGTCTATAGCAACCACACTTTTAATTCCCAATTTCTCAATTTCAGCATCAATGACCCTGTAATAAAAGAGCATATATGAAGAAAGACCAGATTGTTCTCTTCACATGTGTTGTCTTTGAACACAGGTTGTACTGTATATGTATAACATATATAGTTAACACATTTATATCATTATATTAAGGTTACACGCGACTATTTTCAAGTAAATGACACGGACGCCACAGAACCAATTGATGTAATGGAAAGAACAGAGAACAAGACCGACCCCAATTCCGGTGAACAACCTGTTACCATGGATACCAATAACGCGGAGAAACCTACCAGTAAATCCGGGTGTAAGACTGATGAAGCGTTAGATGTCAAGAGGAGACTCCCGATATCCCGTAACTCGAACCATATCCAGTGTACGAAACAGGTTAGCATTTATGTATGTGGCGTCTTTCGTTTATATAGTATAAGCTCGCTCTTCTGAAAAGGTATGTGTTACGTGGTGTTAACAGGTTAGATTAAGATCAGCCTGTGTGATGATTTTCCAGCTTTGTCCCGACTTGAGTTTTGAGACTGAAAGTCTCAAGCTAGAGAGCATTGGCTTGAAAGTCAATAATTCTTGTATATAACTGTATATTCTCAAAACGATATTGTTAAACGATTCAATTATATTGCACAAATACACACGGAGAGGATATCTTTTCATGCACTTGTTCTTGTAAAATTCCTAAGTAATAAGTGCATTTTGACATTTTCAAATGACTATATGTGACATGAGTTAATTGTTAACCATTTTAGAACCGTCGTTTGATACGCTTCTTATTGAAGACCATAGTAACATAGAAAGAATGTTGTTAAGACATTTTCTCAATAATCGGTACTCTATGAAAACAACCATATGCTTTTTGCGACCTGTGTAGATTCAGATCAATCTGCAGCAGATGACTTTTGAAAACTTTGTGGCAAAAGGAGAAATTGCTCATAATTCTATAATTCTATAATCCAACTCCCATTATGGACATTTTAGAAAATTTTGCCAAGATGTTTTTTAGTCTGCTGTAGATTTGTTATATGTGGTAAAGGGTTAAACTAATTACGCTAAAGTTCGTTTTTTTCATGGAGCGCACTTCAGATCTCCTTTACTCATATTTAACAGGTGGCGTTGGACACAGAACAAAATGGTCAACACGGAAGGCGATATTTTTGTGAAAACCAGACAAGAACCATAGAAAAAGTATTTAGTAAGGAGATCCAGCAAGGCTCAGTAAAGGAAACTACCATATTGAGTGCGTTTCATAATAGCTCCGAGCTACAAGAGGTATTTGGCGTACAGCCTGAAGAAGTGACTAAAATACTGGTCAAAAAGGTAGCCGATAGAGTGAGATGTTTTATTCGAAAACAAAAGAATCAGTCGAAGATGAATATCAAAAATTAAATTTGAAATTAAAGACAGATTAATGGGGAAACTTTATACTATTACCAATTGTATTAATTACCCTTTCTCACCTGCAGCCGCATTTTGACGCAATAGCAGCAGACGACTTTTGAAAACATTGTGGCCAAAGGAGAAATTACTATTGATGAGCAATTTCTCCTTTGGCCACAATGTTTTCAATCTTATTTAATAATTAAGCTATCTTTAATGGAGATTTTTCAGGTGTTTTGCCACAGATGGACACATCTGCAACGGAAGGTTTTACAATAACTATATATTTCTAATGTCCCGCTAAACCGACATTCAAATGTTCTTTAATAAAAACAATAACAGTCATTCTTGTCTTAGGCAACAACCCAGTGGAGCACAGGTCGCTGCTTAATACAAATCAAATAAGATTGTTGGTCGCTTAACCTCTGACACAAGTTCGGCTGTACCAATAAAAGTAGGACAATTTTAGGTTGGTTAAACCTAAAAGGGCTGATACATTTTAGTTGGTCGCCTAACGGTGGTGTCCTCTGACACATGTTCGGGTGTACCAATAAAAGTAGGTCGCTTAACGGAGGTGTCCTCTGACACAAGTTCGGCTGTACAAATAAAAATAGGACAATTTTATGTTGGTTAAACCTAAAAGTGCTGATAAATTTTAGTTGGTCGCTTAACGGAGGTGTTCTCTGACACAAGTTCGGCTGTACCAATGAAAGAAGATAATTTGGTGTAACCATTCACCAGAGTCGCCTGGTGTGTATGCATGACTAAACGGTTATCAACAATGCTGATCAGACTGCAAACAGGTGTAGGTTGATCTGGATCTTCGCTGCCTTCAAAGTCCCGAAGTTCAGTTTTCGTTCAATGTGAGCCATTGCTGTTGTTTATATTTGTATGAGAATCATAATGTCTGTTATGAGATGACGTTTTGTTCAAGTATATGCATCTTTTTTTATATAAAGATTTGATTGTTATAATTTTGTTAAGCTTACTGGTTTAATATACGAGCGGCGTTAGACGAAAAATGGCCTTTAGCTATTTTCAAAATGTAGAGACACAGATGAGACTTATTAAGGGGCGTCACTCTCCGCCTTTACTTAGAAGGTTTCAATCTTATAGATAGCCCTTTAGGTACGTACTTACTTATTTCTCTTCGTTCCGTTTTAAGGATGGTACGAACACGCGGCTGTTTTGCAATTCCATAAGACATTCCAATCTGACGTAATTCGGAATTTAGTGTACATCTCCACGTGGTAAATGGTGGTTAATGGTCTTCCAGGTGTCCTTGTACCTCGCTAATTTCAGTCCAGGGCCTCACGAAAGATGATTATTTCGTATTTCAGTAGAGTATGACATAGCCACTATCACTTTCTCTGTATATTGGAGCCGGTCATGGGAATTGGCTTAGTTCAGTCAATAGTTCTCAAACTGATATCTTGTCTGTCTACCAAGTCCAGCAGGTTTTGTTTGAAGCAGTTACTTTATGACAAGTAGTTTTTGGTAAAAGCCTTTAGTTCTTTTCCTTGTATCTGCGCCCTATAAGAGGACTGTTAGTTTCAAACAGACTGATATTGGATCTTGCTTCCGTTATTCAAAAATGGTTTTAATATCACAAATGCGCTTCAGGCTTTTTCAATTATGATTTGAAAGACAATCACTCTATCGTCTGTCTTGACGTCCATACTGTTATTGTAAAAAAAACGTCAACATCTTCCGTATCATTCCCTTACACTTATATGGTTTAACCCTGTAGAGAGTTGATGCGTATACGCACGCGTTTTACCATGTTCAAAGTCGTCTGCAAAGTAGGACTTTTCAGCTTGTAAGTAACGGTCTATCCTATTCTTCTTGGCTTTCTTTTTATTTTTATGTAGCTGATTCCGCCCAACGAGAAAACCAACATCAGATCAGCCTAAGCATGCCGCGCAGGCTAACTCGGGCAGCCACTTTTCGCCTCCTGTGGGTTTTCTGGTTAAGGAACCATTATTCTATACCTCTTTCCACATGAGACGGAATGTGTCGGCCCGGATTAGCCTGATATGGGTCGATACAATTAGGCAGAGTCCATAACGTTGGTTTTCTCGTGGAACGGCACATGTGTTCATGTCTTGAATCACTTGTCAGATTGTGTCGGTGTTGAGTCTTTGCATGATGCTGAAAATCTAACTAGGGATTCAATTGTCTCCTAGAATGGTCTATATGATGTTTCTATCCACCATATCAAATACCTTTTTAGTGTCAATGAAATTGATATAGAAGATTTTGTTCAATTACGATACGAATATACCCTTTATGTAATGACAATTGGGGATGAAACAAGACCATTTTTCGCCAGGCGTGGGTCATATATTGCTGCTTTAATTTTAACATTTTCCCACATAAAACAAATCTGCTGCAGACGACTATAAATCATATGGGTAGTATTATTGGAAAATCTCTTTAAATGATAGTATAATTACGTATATGAGTTGAGAAACAATGTATCCAAAGTGAAAATTGCTCATTTTGAGTAATTTCTCCTTTTGTAACAATGTTTTCAGTTGTCGACAATACATCAGAGGTTTTATGTAAATACAATATGTAAATATTTCAACTGTTTATTTGATTTAATATTTTAACCTTTTCCCACTTGTAGACGCATTCTGACCCATATGACGCAGATGAATTTTGAAATAATTGTTGCAAAAGAAGGAATTGCTCATAACGAGCAATTACTCCATTTGCCACAATTATTTCAACTACATTTCATTAAAACACTTTCATTTATAGTGAATTTCCATAATTTCAAAGTTGTCTGCTGCAGATTTGTTGTATCAAGTTGGGTTATGGGTAAAGAATTAATTGTCTGGTTTGAAAACTTTCGAGCGATATTATATTTTTTACACATGGAATTTCATAAAAGTTTAGAACAATTTGAGAAAAGGCGATAAGCTTGTTTTGAGCAAGCAATTTCTACTTTTCGGACAGTATTTCCAAGTGTCGTCTACTTAGGTAAGTTTTCATTTGTATCTGTTTAATTGTTAACCGTATTTTGTTATAATTAATCAATCTAATTGTATATGTCTTAGCAACTTGATACAAAGACATATCGGCGAGCTGGGGTTTTGTTACAAGAACAACAGTTATCATTTTTATTTTTCCTTGTCATTTGACGAGCTGGGCTTTTGTTACAAGAACAACAGTTTTAGTTTTTGCTTTGTTCCTTGTCATTTGATGAGCAGTATTCAACATTTTTATACATGTATCATGTCTTCAATCTAATGTATATTATGTCATTCAAGTATCATCAGGCTCTGGTTAGTCAGACAAACCATTTCATTACAAACATTGATCAATCGTATTACAGAGATAGTTGACTGGTATCCCATACGAATAGTCCATTATGTGACACAAGAATAGAATATTGAAATCAAAAACTCATTTGTAAAATGCAGGCCTTTATCATTGCTTAGATATGTATTTTACCGTTGTTATTATAATTAATTATTATACGTACATGTATAAAAGGATAGTCAATGTTGATTAAAAGCAGTGGTGCAGTGGTAGAGCGTCGACCTCTCGAAAAAGTTCCGGGTTCGAATCCCGTGATGCGCGGGTTCTGCCTTTGGATGTTTCCACACAAACGGCGCGCGTACTGGTTAAGTCTCCAGGAATCAGACATCGAGCGTGATTAGTATAAGCTTAAAGATTGTTTACCGTTCGATGTTTAATAAATAAGTTTAAACCTCAAGAGAAAAACCATGCTCATAATTGACAGCTGTGATATAAACTTGTTTTAATATTTTAGAATAAAAAGAAACATACTGTTTTAAACTTGTTTTAATATTTTAGAATAAAAAGAAACATACTGTTTTAAACTCCTCTTAAAACACAGAAGGAACCAAATGTCGTCTGTATCAGAAACAATTGATAACACAAATGAGTTTTAAGAAGAAAGTTTAACACTCACTTATTTCTTTTTAGTGAACACGGCTCGCCCTTAATATGTCATTCTATAAGTTAATTAGCTTCTTTAGTTTCTACGTTCAAACTTCCATCTTAGTTTCAAATAAACGATTATGAAATACCATAATGTTACAGTTGCGTTGTTCTTTTACAATCATATCGGGAATGGGTCAACGAATCGAATATTGGAAGCATATTTTTAACACAGAGCTGTAAACGTTGTTAGGAAATGATCAATTGAGTAAATCTCTCTCGCCTTCGGGGAACGGTATCAAAATGTGCTTTCTTGCACGGGCTGAAGGGTAGAAGAGACGCTGTGGTTCGTATACGATAATTATGGTACGTGTTCTGTAAACACCGTGCATATGGTCCAGGCGACAATACCACTCGAGTCGGAACACGTCGTGCGTCTGGAGTCTTACTTCATATCGTATTTGTACGTATTTGCACATACATGTGTGTCTGATCGAAGATTTTTCTTCAAATGCTCTCAATTTTAACCCTTTTCCATATTATATCACTTTCTGATGCTTCTGGTCGTGAAAACATTGTGGCACAGGGAGGAATTGCTCATGATGAGCACATTCTCCTTTGGCCACAATATTTTCAACTCAATGCAATAGTTCTACATTCAGGTATAGAGATTTTACTTATATGTTTAAGCGTTTTCAAATCGACTGCTGCAGAATGTTTGCATGTGGGAAAGGGTTGATTGATTGATTGATTGATTGGTGTTTAACGTCGTTTTATAACAATTTCTCAGTCATATCACGGCGGCAAGTTCACCTACTCATGTGTTTCCTGGTTTTCACACACCAGTACTCCACAAGCAACTGGCTGCATTTCCACATAGACTGAGCCCATTGGTGGAAGACGAATGACGCCATGTGGGCAAGGGATAACGAGTAATGATTGTGATGTTTTTGATTGATGTTTTCCGCGACTCATTTGCAGCCGACGAAGTTTCTTTCTTTTCACATTATTTTCCCCACGTCATCAATATTGTGCATTTAGCCCCCCTTTCTCATATCCAACAAACCTGAGGCAGACGACTTTTATTACATTTGTAAATGAAATTTTGATGATTGAAAACGAGATAAAAATATTGTGACAAAAGGATAAATTGACCAATTTCTCATTTTACCACAATGCTTTCAAAAGTCGTCTGCTGCTGATGCACCAGAAGGCGTCTGCAGTGGGAAATCTTAAGGGCTATGCTGTTATGTTTTAGGTTGATGCCACCATGACAGTTTCATTCTTCCCACATTATTTTTCAACACTATATCAATGTTGTGCCATTCATGTTGGTAAGTATTCTACCAAAAAAGGTTAAAAAAATGCCATGTCATCCTATTTTTTTTTAGCTATGACGTCAAATCAAAGGTCACCCTTATCCCGCAGTGAATTTTACTTTCAATTTCAGAAAAAAACATGTTGTTCTGAAAATGGCTCTTAAGCTGCCAATAAAGCTAAAAGCAAACAATGTTTTGATTACAAATCAGTCAGAGGGTATTCAACTTTATTAGAAAAAACACTTTCAAATTTCAACAAAATCATTATTGTCCAATGGGAGACCACTTCAGTCTCATGAATTCATCTGAAATACAAACGAGCACCACTATCTACTATGTATGAACGCGGTATTTTATGTTTAGAAATCACTACTCCGGGTTCACGGTTGCTTTTACCGTTGTTCATCACAACGTATGTTCATCACAACGTATGTTCATCACAACGTATGTTCATCACAACGTTCATACGGGTATAGGATTAAGGGTTTTAGCACCATTCTTCTTGTCATAGTAGAACGTGTGTGTTTGCTTTTGTCAGTCAAAGTGTTCTTTCACTATTCGTGGATTTGGTTAACGCGGCTTAAGCAACTCACATGAAACTGGTAGAGTCGCCTGCCCATAAGTAACTATGTAGGAGACAGATTAAGATCAGCAAGGGGAGTAGTACGGTATTCAAGTAGCACCAACTGTTTGTCTTCAGCTTTTTTCCATAATATTTTCACTGATTATATAGCGCGTTCAGTCTCACCATTTGAGCTTTGAAAATGGGGACTTGAAGTCTCAAGGTTTATTTCAAATGTTTTGCAGAACTCTTTAAATTCGCGAGAACTGAACTGTCGAACATTGTCTGGTATTGCACGGTATTCCATGGCACGCGAATACACTCTTCAAAGCATGTATAACTTCTGATGTAGTTTCTTGTGTGATATGTACTATCAATGTATTTGGAATAATAGTCAACCAGAAGTACATACTTGTTGCATTTAAAGTCAAATAGGTAACAACCTAACATACTATAAGGAAGATCTGATGTTTTGTAGGTTTTAACAGTTCACGCGTTTGTTGGTTCTTCACTAACGTTTTAATGTCAGGCTTCATTTATATACCTCTGTAGATACTTGACAATGCCTAGATGTGATGCGTGTACCATGTGCGCGCAAACTAGGTGGAATAACAATTATCCACCCTTTGTATATAACACCGTCTGATATTGATAGCTGATCTCGCGAGTCCCAATATGGTCGGACTTCAATTGGGGCTTCGCTTCTTACATCTAATCATCCACACATTAGAACATTGTGTAATGTAGAAAGTTCAGATTCTTCTGTGCAGCTTTGAATGTCTTAATATTTCGACTGGCTCACATAGATAATTTTGACCGATTCACCTGTAAAGTGATCTGGTTCTAATATTGCACATATGGTAAAAATGCTCGTGAAAGTGCATCTGAAATATGCATGTCCTTGCCTTTTCTGTATCAAACTTGAAGATCCTATCACCGGATTTTCATCATCATTTTCTGTAACCTCATAGGAGCTGATAGTAATTACATTTTGAATATTTGATGTAACGATTTGTGATCATTGTAAATAGTTACTTTCCAAACAACTAGCAATGAAACTTATTCACGCTATATACTATTGAAACCATTTCTTTTTCTTTCTGTGAATAACGCTTTCTGTGCATAAGACTTTTCATCTTCTGTTAATGCGCGAGATGCGTATACTATGCCTCCCTGTAACAGCAGAGCCTCTAAGCCATCTTTGCTGGCATTACATTCTATCTCAATGTTTTTGTACACATCATAGTAGGCGAGTACTGGTGGAGTGCCGCAGCGCTTCTTGAGTTCCTTAAAACTCATTTCCTGTTCGTGGTTCCACTCAAATTGTATGTCTGACTTGAGAAGAATTCTTGTGGCATTCAGTGGGCTCATGAACTGGCATGATAAAACCATCCCCTTCCATTTCGTAGAGCTGATTGATAACGCATGGTTTAAAAGATGCTGCGATTCTCTTAGGTGGGTGAATCACTCCAGCAGCATACTCTTGTAGCTTTATGCGTTATTCCCCCGGTAGAGTACCTGTTGTTCTGACCAATTCCGGAAAATCACGTGTTAGTTCATGTTATAACGACACTTGCTCTACACTGTTTATCCGCTGTAACAGACCAAGCTTTTCAGCTGTATCACCACTGATGATGTTCTCTTGATACAAGTCGACTATTTCAAATATCGCGCTGATCTGATGACTTTTAAATTCAATGGGAACGAAAAAATTGTCCCGATTGGTTATATCTTGTCGTTTGTGTAAGATGTCCGTGTTTTTGAAGAATGATACAGACTGACTTCTTTTTTTCTCCACTTTATTGTAATCTGCTTTTTACAAGAACATTGCATTGATCACCTGTGTCTATACGTCAAATTATTTATGTTGACACATATTCAGATCAACTATCCATTTATCACTAAGGACATTTATATGGTCAGAGTCTTCCTGGATTTCTGTAGTGTTGATAATGTAAAAGGTCCTCATCACCGTTTTCTGAATAAAGTTCACTTTCAAGTTTATTTACACTTTTGGGTATTGTTCTGCACATTTTTATACAATAATCTTTCTTCTTACAAAATTTACAAGTTGAACCAAATGCTAGGCACTTCCCTTTTTCATGTTTTTTTCCACATTTATCGCATGAGTTAAAAATGATGTTTTTAATGACCTTTTACATTATCAACACTAGTGTCGTTTGGTTTACTCTTTTTAAACCTTTTTTTCTTCAAGTTTTGGAATTGACAGCACAGGGTTTTGGATTATAGCCCCTTGATTTGTCAGTGAACACTTCTTCACCAATCGTCATCTTCATTTTTGACTAATTTCACTGGTTTGATCAAGAGTTAATTCCTGACCTTGATCGGGAAGTCTTTCTTGAATTTTCTGGTGTCTGACCCCACTGTTAATTAAGTCTACTATAACATCATCTCACAGTCTATTATCAAGAGTCTAAGATTATTAACGAAATTATCAAAATTCTCACCATCCAGTTGTTTTCTCTGATGAGCTCGGAACCTAGAAACCCTTTTTTCTGTCTCGGTATGACGTAATCCTCAATCTTTTTAAGTATGACATCCGGATTGTCTTCTTCGCCTCTCCAAATACAAATATCTTGTACAATACTCTACCTTGTTGGTTGATCCACATTCCGAGCCAATCCTGCTTTGTGTTTGTCGTCTACGAAGCAAGTGGACCTCCAAATGTAAATTGTACGCGCTTTTTGAACCTTCGGAATTCTTGGTTGATATCATTTGCACCCCATTGAAAACCAGCTTGATCAAAATTGAAAGCAGCGGCTGCCATTCTTATTTCATTTCCGATTTTCTGACACCATGTGAGATTCCGAACGCCGACAAGGAGGCTGACATCTGTTATTGTGTAACGATTAAATCATGTACAATGCGTAATATAAATCATGGACGCTTAATCATTAATATTTCATAATTACGACATTATGTTACAGTATCTAGGTCATGTTCTAATATGGAATATCCAGGCCAAAATTTGTTAAACCGCTAGATACCACATTTTGACTAGAGCATGTTGATTCTTTTTTTTTCGGAAACTCTCTCTATGGTATCTAGACTGAGTTCCAATGTTGGATATATTTGGTTAAAAACTAGATTTTAATGTCCAATATTTTTTGTTGAGAAATATTGTGTGATCAATCTAGAGACTTCAATCTTTATTCTAAAATAACAAAAAACGTTTGTAGTAATGGTAGTAAGGCTACGTTCGCTTATGGGTTATGGTTGGTCAAAAATTGGATCACTAAGCATATATTCAAGAAGAGTCTTCTGGATACTTTATTAGCTGCATTTTTACTAGAGCATGTTGAATCTTTGCCATTATGTTTGTTTTGATGATATTTAGTCAAAGTTAAGGTATAGGTTATGCCATTACTAACAAAATCGTTAGCATATAAAGAGCACAGAAATTGCTCATAGTGTGTTCCTTTCGGTCTTGAATGACACATTCATATTTGTCATGATTCCCAACAATGTTCTTTACACGTGTAACTTCTCGAATTGTCAAATAATATAATCGATTTTCCCCAAAATACTTTATGCTTTGTTGATTTGTTAACACATATCGTCAATGGGCGACTCAGAAAAAGGGTAAAATCATTAAAATGACAAAATATTAACATTCTTTCTGCTCTGAATGTACTTCTCTGCGTTCAAGATAATGTGGCAGTAATGTTCCTTCGGTGACTCTCTACAACAATTGATCAAGCCATATCGAATGATCAATGCAAACAATAAAACATATATAATCGTTATAGAGCATGACTGTCATGCTGCACCCGAAATGGGATGACATGACAAAATTCTAGTTCTCTGAAAGTGCCTTTCTGATTCTAAAAAAGTTTTCCAAAATGTTCCTCCGAATTCTCTCTACATAAATTGTTCAAGCCATTTTGATATATTCAATATTGTCCCTGTCTGATAGAGTACATTCCTAGGAAAGCGATCTATGACCTCATGATCCTCTTGTTTATTGTACCTAAAAGACGCTACAAAAACACCAAACATGTTATTATAAAATAACTTTATTGAGAAAATAGGTATTAATGGTTTGAATTTGTATTGTATTATTCAATGTATTAATGTATTACTATAAATTGTATTTTTCAATTGCGTTTCTGTAATATTTTATTTGACAAAAGGATATATTTCATGTAAAATTACAATTCAAGTTTTTCTCTGTAACGTAACTTTGTTTTGTAGTTTATGAAAATAGAGTTTGTCTAGATCAAACGTTTCCTAAATTCATCGAACTTTAATCAAGCAATAATAAATCATTTGTTAAATTCTCTTTTTTAAAACGGTGTATATTTATTGTTGTTAAAGGCTTATATTCAATTTGCAAATATGTATGTGTCTTACACGTACAGCTCTTCACACATGTATACGCGCGCGTGAACACAGAGTATAAACACACACACGCTTTGATATATGCTAGGAAGCACGTATACATACACGTACAAACGCTCGCCTGCATATACACTAGCGTGTATACACGTACGTACATACACATAAACATTTTAACGTCTGTCTGAATATACATGTGCAAACGTGTATCAAAGTATATTTCCTGTTTTCGTACTTCCTTATATTCTTCTACCATAATGGGAAAACGATAATATGATATAATATACAAATTTGTATATTTCTTGCGTTTTGTTCGATAAGAACCTTCTATTTTCTTCACTAGTATATACTTGTATACGGTATGATATAAGTTATAAAACAAGTCTATAAGTACATGTATCGAGTGCAGCTTTTTTACGTTACTGATCTAAAATAATATATTTTGAGCTTATAGTTTGCATGGTAGACATACACAAGTTATTATCACAAATTTTTTGACGTTGAATCATTCATTTTTATCGTCACTTTTCTTCACTACTCTTCCTTATCATGAGGTTACCTTCTTAGATACATGTATTTACATTTAACCAGGACATTTATGAGTTATTGTATGTTCGAGATATACTTTTGTCTTTTTGTGAATAAAAACCGGTAAGTTTATGTAAAGCATTGTGACGCAGGTAGAAATTGATGAAAGTTTGTTCCTGTCGTTCTTGAATGACACTTTCACTTGTCAATATTTTCAATAATGATCTCCAACAGTTTACCACATCGAAGTGTCACATAAAATAATTTACTCTTTCCCAAAGGCAGACACATTTTGACGGATGTGCTCCAGATGAACTTTAAAAACATGTAACAAATGAGAATTTGCTGCTAATGAGCATATTCTCATTCTGTCTAAAATTCTATCAATCACCTCTTTTCAATAGTTATACCTTCATTTAAAGATATTTTCCCAATTTTTGCAAAATTATTTAAAGTCGCCTGCTGCTGATCTATTTAATGTGGTAAACGGTGTTCCATGTCCGCTTGTTGATGTATCCTACATCGGTTCTCATGTAATAATTCATAGTACGGCATCTGTTCCTGTATTTTGTCTTGTACAATCCTCGGTAAACTTTTTACATCTTGTGACGAATGTGTTGACGCCTTCCTGTGGAACATCTTGCTAGCAGATGCATTTTTAAACCGGATCTCATGTAATCCACTAATGGTATCTTTAAATAAGTCATATTTTGACGAATCCGCCAAATCCCAATCATTCATACATCGATGGAATGGAATATTAACAAACTCGCAATACGATGACAGAACTGATTCTGAAAGAAATGACACACAAAGAAGACGTATATAGGCATAGAGGAAAGGAAAGAAAACATATTAAACATATAGCCTAAATTATAATTTAACGAAGAAATAAATAAATTAGTAAATAAAAAAATAGATAAACTGTTGTGGTGAAATGTCAACATTTAAGAATAATGAGATAATAAGTTATATATCTTAATGTTTGCTATAACATAATTGGGATACATATATCATTATTTATCTCAGTTATGAATGGATAGAATAATGCATAAAACATCAAACCTGGGTTTTCTCGTAGATCGCCGGAATCAATGTTTATGGTTTTCTGACACATTTGTTTCGTAACATACGTGTAAAGTTCGTACAAGTCTTTATACCCCGAATTTGCCGGCACTAACTTATCAAAATCTGAAAAAGAAAAACATGTGCAAGTGATAGGCTTCCTTGAGTATGTAGTACCAACTGTGAGCTTTGGTGGTCACCCTGTTCCCGTCGTTGTCCGTCGTTTACAATGTCTTACACAACGACTCATAACCATTGGTGAATCGAGATGCAGACACGGTAGTCGTTTGGTGGTTGCTTGTTCTACGTGTTACGTCAACAAATATGTTAGTTTAACATATCTTTCATTTTTATGTTCGCAGAGAATAACTGAAAACACCTTAAACTCATGCTCTAGTCTAGAAAATATGTCTTGCTTAAGGAAATATGAATGTCAAATATATAAAACAGTACGGCAATGAAGAGCAAATAAGTCCTGGTTGAGGTCATTTAGTTATAAATCAAAGTACTGAAAGTACTCAAATGCGGGTGGTGTTTGGCTCTAGAGTGTTAAAAAGATTTTCCTTCAATTTGACCTAGTGACCTACTTTTTGACCCAACATGACCCATGTTAGAACTTGACCTAGAAATTATCAAGAAAAACATTCTGATAAAGTTTCAACATGCTCAAGCTAAAAATGCAGTATCCAGAGTGTTAACAAGATTTTCCTTCAATTTGGCAAAGTGACCTAGTTTTTAACCCGGCATGACCCATATTCGAACTTGACAAAATTGCGGCCTCTAGAGTGTTAACAAGCTTTTCCTTCAATTTGACCTAGTGACCTACTTTTTTACCCATCATGACCCATGTTCGAACTTGACCTACATATCATCAAGACAAACATTCTGATAAAGTTTCAACATGCTCATGTTGAAAATAAGGCCTCCAAAGTGTTAACAAGCTTTCCATTCAATTCGGCCTAGTGACCATGTTTTTGATCCGGCTTGACCCATATTTGAACTCGACCTAGATATCATTTAGATAAACATTCTGACCAAAAAATGCGGCTTCTAGAGTGTTAACAAGATTTTCCTTCAATTTGGCATAGAGACCTAGTTTCTGACACAATATGACCCATATTTAAACTTAACCTAGAAAGTATTAATGCAAACATTCTGACAAAATTTCAAACTGTCGAAGCAAAAATTGCGACCTCTAGAGTGTTAACAAGCTTTTCCTTCAATTTGACATAGTGACCTACTTTTTGACCCGACATGACTCATGTTTGAACTTGACTTACATCATCAAGACAAACATTCTGATAAAGTTTCAACATGCTCAAGTTGAAAATGTGGCCTCTAGAGTGTTAACAAAAATTTCCTTCAATTTGACCTAGTGACCTAGTTTTTAACCTCAAATGGCCCAGCTTCGAACTTGTACAATTATTGATGGAGATAAATGTTCTGATAAACTTTCATGAAGATCCGATGCAAAATGTAGCCTGTCGAGTGTTAACAAGGGAAAATGTTAACGATGCACGACAGCCGTATTTCCGTATTTTTCATTGCAGGGATTTTCTCAAAAGGTTTTTATGCTACCCGCTTTCAAGCTACTCGTTTTCCATATATTTGAAAGAAGCATTTAAGATCCTTATGCCTAACTTAAATTTCTAAATTATGTATACAACTTCATGGATTAAAACTTTACATTGTGTACGTTTACTTTGTATAATGTGCATACTGTTTAGCTTGTTGTGAAACGTATTTAACTGATCCCTGGACAATCAAGACAAATTGTCCATTTTGAAAAAAACAGAGGGCAGCACAAAACATTTACACGTCCTGAACTCTGGGCATGACAATATACGGAGGTATTCAGCATAGCTGAATCCCCCGCATAATAAAAACGATATACAGGGAACAAATCCGTTGATCATTTTTCAAAGGGGTCTATATACTGTTTCATTTCGGAAATGCATTGCAGATTGGAGATAGTGTGGGATTCGATCATTCTTATTTGTCGTTGGTATTGCAATCCTTATCCTGACCAATAACAACATTTCAGCTTAAATGCTTATGCTCTATCAGAGCATGTGATGTCTGCAATAACATTGCATTACGAACAAGATGGTAACTATAAACATTGTTAGAATTGGTATGATTGCAGTGTTAACTTTGAGTAAATTCATGAGCAAATGGTTTACTAAGCTAACTCCTAGGTTATTTAGTTGCATGTCAAATAGTGATAAAAAGAGTGGAACTAGTGGAAAGAGTTTATATATGAGTCAATCCGTCACACGTAAAGAACATTTGGTCACACGTAGTGACAAACTAATCACATAGAACGTTATATTCCTCAAACGTATTGTGAAAATTTAACAAAGATACCTTTCTGTTACAATACATTTTGAAACCGCTGCATAGTTTATAGGTGTGTTCACATTTATAAACAAACGTACCACTTATCAAGGTAAACGAATCACACATACTATAGACTCCACCACATGGAATTGCTATTCTGTCACATATAGTGATGAAACCGACACATGTATCAATTGTGTCAGCACATGTGTGAATAAATGTGTCACACATCAAGGTGAAGCTACCACGCGTAATGTTGACTCCTATACACACACACAGTAACTTTTCTATTACATGCACTGATAAAACCATTATATGTATTAGAAGTTTAGTCACATGTAGGAATAAAAGCGTCACACATCAGGGGAAAACTACCACATGTATTGTAGATCACATGGAATGACGACTTTTTGCACATGTAATGATAAAACCGCCACATGTTATGACCCATGCTCAATGCTGCTGCGTGTGAAGTTCCATACACTATAGACCGACCCTTTCAATAGGAGAGACACAATAATAAAGAAACTCTTTACTCATTTCACTTTGTTTCTTTTGTAGATCAAAACTTAAGTCGCATTTTTCCTCTTTTTGCGTTAGATGATTTAAGTAGTAGAGTGGATTTAGAGGATTCTGATTCAATCTGACTTTGAGGAAACATTAATTTCTAATACAGAGTCTAGTAATTATACATAGCGGTTGATTAAACACATGTAGTGTTTAACATTGCCCTTGTAATGCAATTGTGTCACCTGTTGCATTCCCACATAATGAGTTAAGATGCCAGAATAAAAACGTGACTGATTGAAGATACTTTAGAAGAAAAGTGTAATACTAACCAATATTCCAGGTACATTGTGTATGGCTCTGGAAAATGCTGTAGACAGACATCTCGGAGCGGTCCATAAAGAAACGCGTTTTTTTTTTTTCGTATCCATGCTTTAAATGTTCGTATAACTAAAGATAAAACCGTAACTTACTGTACCATTACTATGTCGTTTTAAATCAATAACCATTGAGTGTATGAAGGTGAGTTTATTTAGTGTGTATTTTGATTCACTTATCGAAATTATACTCGCGTTCGATATTGTAAACAGTATTATGATTATAGGTATGAAACCGTCCGTTATAAATAATCAATACATTGTTTAATCTTGGTAAGTACAGCTAAATTAACTCGAATAGATAATGCTAGAGAATTTAGCCCTTTCACACACAGTAGTCAGTGGCTTCGAAAGAATGTTGTGCAAGTACTGGTGTGGGAAAGCCAGGAAAACATGGATAGGTGCACTGACCGCCGTGATATGACCAAAGCTGTTGAAAGCGGCGTTAAACTCCAAACAAACAAACAAACAAACCTTTCACACACAAACTAATCTGCAGCAAATGACTTGGTCAATCTTTAGGTTTGCATATTGAAACTCTTTATAAACGATTGTATAAGCATTAGATAACAAGCTATTTCTCTATTTGCTTCAGTGTTTACAATAAGTGTTGCAAATGCGTCTTGAAAACTGAATGGGTTAACGACGTAAGTGTAATGTATCGATATTTTTTATTTTGCTACTCAATGGAGAATTTGCCGTGGCCGAGTAATAAGCGTCGGTGATTTGGAACCGGGCGTCCCGGGTTCATACACCCTCGCAGCTTACAGGCATATTCGTTTTCAATATCACATGAAATTTTCTGCAATGAAGCTTGCTTAACTCGTGCGAGTTGAAATTGTGCGTATTTATAAAAAGCGGTCGGTCAGACCAGGGACAAAACATTTTACGGATATGAAACATTTTTCCCGTTCGTCATAGTAGAGCTGAAGGGGTCGTTGTCGTATCAGGTACTACACATATGTACCCGAGGTACATATATGTATACACACGTGTACCAGACCAATGTTGTTTCTACATAACCGTACCGGGTCTGGTACACTTGTGTATACATATATGTACCTCGGAATTAATATTAACGTGTTTTTCATTTGTTATCAGAGGGTTGATTCATTGATTGTTTGGTGCTTGATTCCTTTACCATTTCCCTCATATAGACGCTGTCTGGCACCTCTACAGCAGACAGCTTTTTAAAACATAGTGAAAAAAGAAGAAATTGCTCAAAACGAGCAATTTTTCCTTTTTGCCACAATGTTTTTCACTTTTAGTCATAGGTTATCCATTCAATTAAAGAAATTTTCTATTTTTTGACAAAATAAGTTCAAAGTCGTCTGCTGCAGAATTGTCGTATGAGGGAAAGGGTTAATCAACACTTCTTCCGTTATATCACGGCGTTTCCTAGGTAAGTTACCAGTACTCCTGGTCCATTTACCCCACAACCCTGAGGGCAGCCATTAATACAATTTTTAAAGTCTTTGATATGACCTGGTCAGGGATCAAACCCACGACAGAGTGGGGGACACTCGGCCACTACAGCACCGAGGCAGTTTTATCAGAGGACACAAAACATCCTGATAACAGAAAAAGAAAAGTGCACATGTATATTTGATTTTCCATCTAAGCGTTTCTTGGCAATGCATGAGCAGCATAATGAAATCCATTTCACAGAAAGAAATCTACTTTCAAACTGAAAATATTTGAAAAGAATCCTCAAAGATTTACTAAAACTTGAGGGGATCCCATATTGCAATGACCCTTTTTTTTTTTTTTTTTTAAATCGTTTTATAAATCCATCACACTAAACCACACTTTTGAATGAAATTGCTTTTACTATTTTCAGATAAATTAATTTGCTCCAAAGGCATTAAACTCCTTTATTACTGAGCATGTTAGTAAATACGTTTTTTGTATTCAGGTCTTGAATATTAGATATATATAAAATATGGCTTCCAGAGTGTTAACAAGATTTTCCTTCAATTTGGCCTAGATATCACTAAGACAAACATTCTGATAAAGTTTCAACATGCTCAAGCCGAAAATGCGGCTTCTAGAGTGTTAACAGTATTTCCATTAAATTTAGCCTAGTGACCTAGTTTTTGACCCTACACGACCCAGTTTCGAACTTGGCCTAGATTTGATGATCTGAAACTGTCATGAAGATTGGATGCAAAATGTTGCCTCTAGAGTGTTAACAAGCAAATGTTGACGACGGACGACGGACAAAAGGCGATCACAAAAACTCACCTTGAGCACTTTGTGCTCTGGTGAGCACTTTGTGCTCTGGTGAGCTAAAAATCGCATTCAGAGTACAGAAACCTGGATTAATACAAATAGTGACGCTGAAGGGGTCGTTGTCGTATCAGGTACATATATGTTCTCACAAGTGTACCAGACCCGGTACGGTTATGTAGAAACAACATTGGTCTGGTACACTTGTGTATACATATATGTACCTCGGGTACATATGTGTAGTACCTGATACGACAACGACCCATTCAGCCATAGTAGACGGCAGCAGTACAAACGAACCTACATTGAGGCAGTTGAAGCCTACATAGATCTAAATAAAAACACTATATGATTTAATATTTCGGCCAAATGCAGTTTTCCGGTTATATTTAAGATCACACACTATGTTGCGTCCATCTTTAAAATATTGAACATGAGGACTAACATGATGATTATCGTAACCAAGGACGACTTCACGTCATTTTCGTAACACTTTATTTTGGCGTAACGTCAAATAGAGCGACGTAGTTTCCCGCCAAAAATAGTGGGATCAACATGAAATACCCCACATATCCTATACATGAGTACTAGATTCACCTACACAAACTTGTTGTAAAATGTATACGTTGTGTAGTGTTAGATCTGATCAGACCGTGTATGTATAGACCATCCTATACGCAACAAATTAAAAAAGACCCATTCATTTCCACCCAGGCTTAATAATTCATATAAGTAAACAAACTAAAACAAGGATATAAAATATATATAATCGAAAGTATAAGTATTCATCGGACATTGTGGCAAAAGGATAATTAGCTCCCGTGAATCTCTGAGTCCGTCCGAATCTTATATGGACCGCATCTTACCCATTTTCCTTAGTCGTCTGCTTAAGAGGCGTCAGAAACCATCTCTATCCCCCCCCCCCCCCCCCCCCCCCCCGATTATATCAGTCACACATTTAGACAGGTGATCGATGAAGGGTCATCTTGGCACTCATGTTTAAACCTCCTTCATTACAGATTTATTTCATATTTTTCTGAAAGTCTTTATTTTATTATCTTCTGTCCGTAATAAGAAACGACAGCAATACGAATTCCATTTCGAAATTCACGAACCTTATCATCGTCTAGTCAATTACCTTTAAAATCAAATTTCATTGCAAAAGTATGCTCTTTATTTTTTGTTTACAATCATTTCACGTTTTGTTCGTAAATAGGTAGCACCTTTAGATATATTAAGTGGACTGTCGCCATGATATAACTGAAATAATGTTGAAAATGGTGTAAAACCGAAATAAACCGAAAAACTCAAAGGGTACTGGTTCGAATCTTAATGCACCGTGTTAATGGTTTAGATCGTATTCCTTTACGCATTGTGTGTATTTCTAGTAAATAATTTAATTCAATTTCATATTTTGTATGTTTCATTTTGTTTGATCGTTACTTTAAATGTATTCAATTGAACTGAATAATTAACGGAACAACCTTTAAATACAATAAATAAACTAATATATTCAAAAGCGTCACCCGTGTTGGAGTAATCCGCAATACGGTAAGCAAGCAATTCCAATGATATTACTTATGAGGATTGACCTAATGAATACGCTGATGAATTTGGTTAAAATATCACCGTCCTGATAGCGTAGTTGGTAGGAACAAGACGTTGGAATTCATAGTAAACTCTTTATGGTTTCGCTTCTTATGCAATGTATCTTCAGGTCTCCCAAGTTCGTTGTCATGAGCATAAACAACTACATTGTTGAGTACTAAATGAATATTAAGACAATAGAAAATAGTTACACAGTTCTCAATTGACTGATAATACAAAGTCATGGGAGAAAAGGGAACTAAGGTAGATCACGAAGTTGGAAGGCTCAAATATATATTTAATAAGGCACTAAAAGTTACAACGTATCATACATCAGAGACATATAAACATTTTCACCATATGAAATGAACAATTACTATGACATTATTTACTAGATGACATAACAATCATCAAAACATGTTTCGATCTTTTAAATTATTAATAAGATCAGATCTATTTGTTATATGGTTATTAAACTTCTTACCTAAAAATAACGTTTTTGATATATTTACATCTGTTAACGTTTTGACTGAATATATTTTATTTTCACACCATTTACGAGTATAACTGTTGTTATACATGTTTTTAGTACACAAAACTTTCGCTGGGAAATACGTTTTACCTGTATAAAATAATTTAGTAAAGGTAAATCCTACTTCCATGTGTTTTTGGTTCTAATTCTTACCTGAAAAGTCTGTTAACCTAAAACAATTTTCATATTCATGTTGGCAGCGAAAAACTGTTAGTCATTCTATGAAGCTGTTGTTATGTTTCATTGAATGCCATATTCATCACTATCGGAATGATATTTGTAATTTTACGAAAAGGTCATCGTTGGTTGATATCTTAATAAACCCATGCACATATAATTGTATAGGTCATTAATACATGTTGACTTTCTTGAAGGAAATTTAAATGAACTTTATATATTTTGTACTTTATTGAAAACCATCACTTCACTTCACATTCGTATATTGTTTTTCTTTTGTTGATAATGAAACCAAGATTTACTAGATATAACCGATTGGTGAGCTAATTAAATACAGGTATGCCTGATACCTGGCAACATAAAGAGGTTACGAGAAGTTAACGTGCGTGCATATGACGGAGTTTCTCGTACGTTTATGATTTCTTTCAATAAATGAAAAACTATAATAAAGAAATACTTTTTTTAGTTCCTTTAACTTGTGTTACGTTTAAAAATACGTTAGATAATAAAGAAGACTAAACGTGTATGTTGTAGGCCTACTAGAAAAACGGATATAGAGGATTCTGTTTACATTTGACTTTGTATATACATGTTTCTTAAGACATGGCGGTTGTTTAACTTCATTCACTGTCTAACTTTGATCGTCTTTTTGCAATAGTGTCCTGTTCAATTCCCATCTAATCCTTTAAGACAACACTGAAAGTGTGACTTGTTGACACAATTTACTCTTGAGAAGTTTTAACCACGGTGTAACGGCATTTGATTTAGGAAAGCCGGTTGGAATAATGATAACAATAATCACCCGCTTCATCAACATCAAGTTTAAATGAGCGAAAATATATCAGAAGAAATGTGTAATACTTTCAATGTCCCTGGTTCATTGTTGTTGACTCTAGACATATATTTTGAGACGGTGCATACTCAATACCGGATTTGTTTTAATGTATTAATGTTTATGATGTGCTTAACCCAAACAAGAGGTCACGCTGGCCCTGCATCACTCACCTTATTAAGACATATGATTTCCAATGTGTATTTTTCATTACAAAACACGAGCCAATACCGTTTCTTATTTGGTAATGCTCAGTCACGTTTGTTTAAAGCCGCTTTGTTACTGTTTCTGAGGGTTTCTGTTTTGTAATTTATTATTTACTTTGTCAATGAAATGATTACAAATCGTTTCATAACTTTAAACAATTCATACTGTCTTTGCACCATCTTACAGAATTGTCATTCTGTGCATTTTTCTGAATCAATAATGCAAGATGAAACAAGTTCAATAGAGAAAAACGTTTCCTTGTGAGAAACTCTGCGATTGCACATCCTTTAAACACATCTTAAATATGCATCTATTTAAATCATTTTGACGACCATAGAGATTACTATTCAGAAAAAATGAGCCTTTCTCCCTTTGACGACAATGCCAATCAATTCGATTTCATAGTTTTGATTTCAACCCACGAAGGTTATATTTTCCATAGTGTTGCCACGTCAACTCCAGATACATTTAATATGGGAAACGATTTTAAACCGGGCTAATCCAATGTTGTGTGTTGGTTTATCCTACATCGGTTCGCGTGTAATAATTTATAATACGGCATTTGTTCCTGTATAGTGTCTCGTACAATCTTCGGTAAGCTTTGTAAATCTTGTGCCGAATATGTTGAAGCTTTCTGTGGATCATCGTGCTTTCAGCTGCATTATTGAACCACGCTTCCTTAAATCCATTGACGGTATCTTTAAATATTTCACATTTTGATGAATCGGCAAGAGTCCAGTCAATCATACATCGATTGAATGGAATATTAATAAACTCGCAATAGGACGAGAGTGCTGATCCTGAAAGAAATGACAAAGTAGAAGTATATATAAGCAATACAGAAAGGTACGTTACATATTAAAATATAGTAAAAATACATTTGAACGACAAAATATGTATTATTAAAATAAATAAATAAATATGTGAATAGATAAACTATTAAAAAAAGAAATATATCATAAAAAAGAACGAGATAATAAATTCTAGATATTGGTATTTACTATAAAATAGTTGGGATACAAAAGAAATTAAGATAGAAAGTGCACGCAAATCAAAACCTGGATTTTCTTGTAGATCGCAGGCATCAATAATTATGGTTTTCTGGCACAATTGTTTCGTAACATACGTGTAGAGTTCGAATAAATCTTTAAAGCCCGAATTTTCCGCTTCAAACCTATCCAAACCTGTTCAAAAAAATCACATATTCAGTTAAGAAATTCTAGCTTACCTTGAGTAGGCATTGGACAATCTGAGATTAAGGGATTATCCCGTTTCCATTGCAATGTTTCGATTATAATTTTTTAAAAATAACACACTAACAACTATGACAAACGATTAAACTTTAAAGATTTCTGCATGTTGGTTTCTTTCGTAATCAATAGAATTAAAGGATGTTAGTAATATTGCATCAGAAAGAGTATGGGGGAAATGAAACACAAATTGATTCCTTGGGTTTACACTGTTTACAACAGTATTTCAGTTATAACATGACGACGTTACACCAACTCTTGATCTAAAACCGAATTACAAGAAGTGAATTCAAATTAAATACCAAAGATGTCGTTCGGTGTTTGTTGGTTTTTATTTTTACCTAAAATGTGTTAGCCTAACATATCTTTCACATTAATGTTTGCAGTGAATAACTGTAAGATCAACACCTAACATGTTTGCATAAGTCTAGAAATATACATAACTTAAGACAATACTAAATACAGAACGTCAATGAAGAGAAAATACATCCATTGTGAAGGTCATTTTGTAACAAATCACAATGCAATACATTGGAAAAACAATCCATGGAGACTTTTCCAAATTCAAGTCAGAATTTTGAAAAAAGAAAAACTTTTTTCTTTTTCCTTGGCCAAATGGAAAGAGCGTTGGATTCGATCCTTTCTCGCGTCGTACATATTTCAATACTTATCCTGACAAACGTTTTCCTATTTTGAAAAAGTCAATGTAAATGAAGTTGGATGGAAAATAATCAATGGTAACCATTTTCTTTAGTACAGGCTAAATCATTTTGTTTCCAATAAATAATGTGTCAAATGTTGTATTAAATGTTACTTGCCTGAAAGTTCAGGTTTAGTAGACAAGTTGTACAATGATCTGACACTTTCATGAGGATCTCTGATAAGAAATGTATGAACAAATCCGTTTGGAACTAGTTCCTCGAAATGGTAGGGAGAACGCATCACACTGTAAGCTATGTCCTTTACGAAGATAGTATCATAACCTGAAACAAGGATAAAACAGCCTTCCGATATTATCAGAGAGGAAACTTTGGTCCTTCAAATCATTATCAACAGGTTTCCATATGCGTTAGGTTCATACTTGATAAGCGGACTCAATAGTCCAAAGACTCACCTGCAGGTCAGTTTAGGAATCGGGAGGGATTCATAAACACAGTTTAACTCCTATGCTGCCAAAGGCAATTAAAAGCTTTCGCAAACAATGCAGATTCAGGTGAGACAGCTGTCTATCCTGAACTAGGCATTGTTCGACACATAGACATTAAATATTACAAAATGTCCCATTGGACGAAATATGTTCAACATGGAAGAGTCAACTTTGTGAAATATGCGGTGAAAACATTAAAGTATTACTTTGTTTTATCTTTGGTACATTTCCGATGAGTACTTCGAAAAAGTAACATTTAACGATTTGAGTTAGTTGACGTTACAAAATAAACAGCAATTATCGCGTGAAGTCATCGTTTTTTAAGTCTGGAGGGTCATTAAAACATTTTACACAGATAGTTTAAATGAGTTGATTCTTCCTCTTTTTCTGAAATATTGTGTAATTATTTTCACTGTTATTACACGAGAAGGAGCCAATAAAGAGAGACGGAGGTAATTCAGCTTTTATCCTCAAATCGTTTAAGGTAAAGTGAAGGACCATTACTCAAACCAAGAATGTACGATATATATGGTATTTCTAAGTAATAAGTCCATCACTTTGCGAAACAACCAACTAAGCACAAGGTACACACATTCGCAGAACAGTCTAGTCAAGTGTTAAAAATAATGGTCGAACAGTTTTTGGGAGGAATGCGCGTTACAAAAATGCATGCTCTAGAGACTATTTTGTTTTAGATATTTAAGGCCCAAACCCATGCACGTATTAGGCGAATTAATAAATAAAGCCCATGAGCTGATTTACATTCTTATAAAGTGGTGTGACTTTTTATCTTACATTTATTTACATATCGCTCTGTAGGCTATTTTGTTAAAACATTCAAGGGTCATAACTCTGCCTGTAAAGGGCGAAAGAACAAATTAATATCCAGGTGTATAATTTCGATTGCTGGTGAATATATCATTGAAGTTTTGTGACTTGGACTCATAAAGTTTGTAGATTTGCGCGACAAAAGATTTTATAACGGGAGAAAGGACGGACAATGGCAAATCTATATTACACCCCTTTCAAAGGAGGGGCATAAGAATTATCAATCACAAAATTCATTGCTTTAATTTAATTTGATCTTTGAAATGCATGCTTTACTTAAAACAAGTAGAAACATTCCTTGAATAGCCATTTCTAATACTCTATTCTTTTATTGATAGTTATTCCTCATGACCTATGATAATTCAATGCTTTCATAAAATGTTTGCTCTTCAATCAAAATATTAATTAATTTTTCTGATGACTACTTTAATGTTTATATGGATAACACATCAATGATGTAACACATGTCCCCTTCACAAAATGGAAGCTTTGCACAGCTGTAACGTTTTCTATACTAACTGCCCAGAGAATGAAAAAAAAGAAAATATATGCCTATAACACTTACAGCAAATAGTTCATTTTCATTCTTTCAGAATGTATTTATTGCCTATGGGTAGGATCTAATTGAAACAATACAAATGATGACGTAGAAGTTTTAATTCCCGTGAATGCCACTGAAAAGTTCTAAAATGCTATTTGTGTTATTGTTGTTGGTGAAGTTTTGTTGGTCAACATATATGTTTTCACCTTTAATTATTTTATAGTAGTAAATATACAGCAACCGCTTTCATTATGAGCAATTTCTCTTTTTGTCACAAAGTTTTCAAAAGTCGTCTGCTGCAACGTCGGAATTAGTCAGTGCGGGAAACGATCATGACAAATTATCTCTAGATCAGACTCCAGGAAAAGCAGGCAAATATTAAATATCAATACCATAGATGAGATCGTATATTTTTTTCATTTTTATGAAGTCATCTGTAACCCTTGCTGATTGAGTCGGCCCCAACATTGTGATTTTGAAATACATAAATGATAGTTTGACATAGAAACTCCTACAAGTCAACTATAAATTGATCGGACGGCCAACCTTAATTATGATTATCCTACTGTAATGCTTTGGGTAATAGTCATCTACTTAAGTTATTATTTTGGTACAAATGTAATTTTCTCGAAGACGTGTGACTGCAAGAAAGTCTGTCGGAATATCTCTATGAAAAACACTGTTCGCCCAGATTTTGGGACCCCGTACCGAAATAACTTGTATTGTTTTCGTAAGATTTCCGATCTATAATCTTTTTATTTCATTTAAGCTTAAATAAGGATTCATTTCAATGTGTAGGGTTTTCTTTACTTTATTCCTTTTCGTCTTAAAGAGATCAAGAAAAGAATCGACTTAGGTTATCTTTATAGAATGTTCAGTATTTAGACTAGTATTTTAATAGGATCAATGGTAAACCCTTTTTCAACATCAATCTTTTTTATAATAAATCAAAATATTGTTAAGTTGTATTCTTTTATTTATACACTCTGCCATGCCAAATTAACATTGTTACTGCTTTGTTAAAAAGCATCTACTGCATTTGCAATATATTTTAACTTGCTCTATATACACTTTGTTGAATCATTTATCACCTGTTATGTATAAAACTTTACTACTTTTATTCACTCAAATACATTCAATGTGACATCTCATAGCTCTTTTTCTCTAGCTTTCAGTATGATGTGGATATATTCCCTTTGATGTCCATGTAGCACAACAAAAATAAGACAAATGCACGATCTATCAGACTATATGCATCTATATTCACACTTTGACAAGATCGCAAGACAAAATACCTTACTATGATGGTATATACACCTTGTGAAGAAAAATAGTTGAACCATCCGGAGATATAAACACAATAGGAGGTTAATGGTCTGAGTAATTGGCATTGGCAATCTTTTTGAACGCTGCAATACAACTTATATCTCGTTTGCTTCAGCACTATAATTAATTACGTATTTATTCAAGTATGAATAATAATTGTCATGTGAGCATTTATTCCTCCAAATGAGCATATACGAATCAATAAATTAACATTGAACAGACAAAATAGTGTGGTAACATAATGTCTAAAGTAGTACTCTAGTATTGCTTTCACTGCTTGAATCATTTGACTGCCATCACAGGCGCAGGAATAAAGTGGGGTTTTTTATTTCTGAAATGTCATGGCAAATATCTATTTCCAAAACGAAACATCCATAGGCGTTAATGGGTTTTTTTATGTCAAAGTTCAGGGAAACCATTTACAATAGTAAAGGACAAAGAAAATGATGAATTGTGAAACTAGATAAAAGAAAGACAATGAAAGAGTGTGGAATTAGATAAAAGAAAAACAATGAAGAGGTGTGGAACTAGCACTAGATGAAATAAAGACAATGAAAAAGTGTGGAACTAGAACTAGAACTAGATGAAATAAAGACAATGAAGAAGTGTGGAACTAGAACTAGATGAAATAAAGACATGAAGAAGTATGGAACTAGAACTAGATAAAATAAAAACAATGAAGAGGTGTGGAACTAGAACTAGATAACATAAAAACAATGAAGAAGTAAGTGTGGAACGAGATAAAAGAAAGACAATGAAGAAGTGTGGAACTAGATAAAAGAACGACCAGAAAAGAGTACCTGTATATGATTGATCCAACCGCGATACGATGTCTACAAATTTATAGCCAGGCAATTCACTCATTGAACTGCGAACAATCTGACGTTCTTCGCCACATGTGAAGGCAGTTGCAAATGGTTCAAATATACCCTGAAAAGTGATGCATATGGTTCACATGCGAGGGGTTCAAAACGTCCAATATGAACGTCATAATTCATAAATCAAGCAAGATACAATTGTTTATATCATTTCGAATTACTGATTCGTTTACAGATTAGCGCATGATATATATATATATATTTAGGCACAGCATCATATGTGAATATATCGCAATAATGTTGTGTCGCGTGTACACAGGCTTCTTTGGTAACAGTTTCTAACATGAAGGCATCCTAAAAGAATCCCTGTTCTAGTCGGAAAAACTCCAGCAACCTAATGATCCAATAAACAAACCACGAATCATTGCTTTCTGGTGGCAGGTGACGTTGCCCTAATGAACAATATGATTTTCTATCGAGTAAGAGCGTTTTCTTTGAATGGCGTTCCTTTCCACCATCTGTATCGAAGAGCGATATACTGACGTTAGTTTCGTTACCTGAGGTATTTCACTTACCTGTATACCGAGCAATTTGAGTACGATGCTATGACAAATATCGGCACGGACGAGATATAACGAACGAAATATTCCTTGTGATGCTGTGACAACATATAAAGTCGGATTGGACGATACAATAAAAATGGAAGTAAAATGCCCAGGTGTGAATTTTACTTGTTTTCAGGACTCAATGTCGTAACCTCCAAAAGTTATTGCATGTGCATCGAAACTTTATGAACTTCGTATACGTTATTAAAAACACCATGTAAATTACTTGATAAAGATTGTTTAAGAATACTCTGTAAATTGATTGAGATGCATCTATATATACACGGCAAACGGTTCAAATCGAAGGTGTAAATTTATATACATTTCTTAAAATCGAATACATCCTTTAAATTGATACAAGTTTGGCAAGTGGAGAAACCCGGTAAACTGATATACATAGATCAAATATACAATACACTTCTAAATCGATAAAATATATCAAATAAACTTTGTAAACAAAAGTATACAAACAAAATTTATCCAGTGGAATGCTACACTACAAATATACCCTGATACACATGGATCAAATATGCTCTACAAGTTTATACTTATGGACCAATTATAACAAGAGCTGTTGGAGGACAGCGCGCTCGACTTTACAGTGCTTATTTACTTAAGCACTATTTCAGTATATTGCCTTTAAATACTATCAAATGATATATACTATATATATATGTAAAAGCAACTCAATAGATACATAAATTTAAATATATATAATTTAAAAAATCAAATTTCCTAAGTCAATCAAACTCCATATTTAGGACACAATGGAGTTATGTAATCTAATCGTGTGATGGTCTTTAACAAATGTGTTAAGTATAAAGTGATTTGAATGAAGGGTATTGGAGTTATGAATAAAAATGACAGCTTGCCCTATAACATTAACCGGACACCAACACCGGGGCGAGTAGTAACGTCCTCATTTTTCTTCGAATAGTCGAGCTAAAAACGAAACTTTAACGTTGAGCTAAACGCAAATGTTAAAACTGACTGAGTCATAAAATAGCAAAAAGGTTTTCCAAATGTTTGACACCAAAACCTGTTTGAAATGATGAAGAATTATATTTGATAAATGAATGATCACAATTAGAAAGGAATGTAACACGAATTATGAATTTATCTCAAATTCTCAAAATCGAACAAAAATCATGTTTTTTACCTCAAAAAGTCATACTCAGCATCTTCAACAAACAATGTGAAGAAAGGTAGTATATGTTATCACATTCCAAATATGAAAGCCCTAACACAAGTTCTTATTTAGAAAAAGACAAACAATTAATGAAGATGACAACTTGCCCTAAAACTTTAACCACACAAAAGCATGTCTTTTATCCCAAAAAGAAGGCCACACTCAGCATACTCAGCATACAATATGAAGAAAGGTATTAAATATGAATGCCCTAGCACAAGTACTTATTGAGAAAAGGTAAAAATAAAATGAAAATTCCAACTTGCCCTAAAACTTTAACCACCTAAAATCATGTGTATGACCCCAGAAAGAAGGTCACACTCAGCATCTTCAGCATACAATATGAAGAAAGGTATAAGATGTAATTATATTCCAAATATGAAAGCCCTAGCACAAGTACTTAATGAGAAAAATTAAAAAAAAGATGAAAATTCCAACTAAAACTTTAACCACCCAAAATCATGTTTTTTACCCCCAAAAATAAGGTCACATTCAGCATCTTCAGCCGCGGCGAGTAGTAAGGCTCTCATTATTCTTCGAATAGTCGAGCTAAAAACGAATAATTGATGCAAAATGATCAAATAAACCGTTGCAAAAACAGGACCATGATGGTCCTATATCACGTCCTAGCTAGAAATATTCGTATTGGATGATACCAGTTGCCGGATGATCCGAAATAACGTCATATACATGTATTACATTTACAGCTTCGTCACAATTTATATCTGCGTCATGAAAACGCCATAAATGCCATTACTTATATAAAAATATAACATTAGTTATGAACAAGAGCGCCAAATGTCACAAAATACGCCCGTCCTGTATGGTGATAATTGTTATTGAGCTGACAAGACCAATTTTAGGTAATTTCTATAATTAAAGGGCGATTACTCTTGATTGACTAAATGGATATGGCTAGTTATCGAACTTGTCTGAGATATTATGCCAATACACATTCTGACAAAATTTGGTGATGATTGGACAAAGGTTTCTAAAGTTATTGAGCTGACAAGACCAATTTTGGGTAATTTCTTTAATTAAAGGGTGATAACTCTTAATTGACATAAGAGAGATGGCTAGTTATTGAATTTGTCCGAGATATTATCTCAATACACATTCTGACAAAATTTGGTGATGATTGGACAAAGGCTTCTTAAGTTATTGAGCTGACAAGACCAATTTTGGGTAATTTCTATAATTAGTTTAAACTTATTTATTTTAAATCGATTGCGAAACAAGCTTTAAGCTTATATTAATCACGCTCGATGTCTGCTTCCTGGATACTTCACCAGTACTCGCGCCGATTGTGTGGAAAAATCCCAAAGTCAGGACCCGCTCATCACGGGACTCGAACCAGGGACCTTTGATGTGAGAGGCCGACGCTCTACCTCTGCACCACTGTCTTCCACGAATTCTATAATTAAAGGGCGATAACTCTTGATTGACTAAAGCGATGTGGCTAGTTATCGAACTTGTCTGAGATATTATCCCAATACACATTCTGACAAAATTTGGTGATGATTGGACAAAGGCTTCTAAAGTTATTGAGCTGACAATACCAATTTTGGGTAATTTCTATAATTAAAGGGCGATAACTCTTGATTGACTAAAGCGATATGGCTAGTTATCGAACTTGTCCGAGATATTATCCCAACGCACATTCTGACAAAATTTGGTGATGATTGGACAAAGGCTTCTAAAGTTATTTAGCTGACAACATACTGGACGCCGCCCGCTCGCCCGCCAGCCCGCCCGCCCGCCCGCCCGTACGCCGCAGGTAAAACTATAATACGATCCGTTTTTTCAAAACGGGCGTATAAAAAGGACACACACTTTCCTCGATTGTATAATATGATAATTTCTTTACCGATACTGAAAGCATTTTTGTTGGCTTAAAACTGGCCACGTAACGTTTCGGTTATTTTCTAAAGAAAGATACATCTACCCCAACACTAGTTTATATGTAGATATATGTTAAGCAAAAGGAATGCAGACTGTATGGCGAAGTTAAATACATTTGAAACGTATGAATACTACTTATAACTACTTTAAAAGGGGGAACACAACGGTGTACTGAATAATGTAACATCCAGTGATTTCATTTGATTTAAGTGACGTCGGATGAAATGACTACATACAATGACATATTAAATTGTGCATATGTTCTGTGTCATGGAACTAAATATATTTCAGCACGCGAATTTGGCATAAAATAATATCAGAAAAACACAGTTTTACCATCAAAAACCATATTTAGAAAACCGATTGCAATGACAAGGTTTTAGTTGAATGTTTGGTTGCAGTTATACAAGTGTAACACGCTTTCGTACAGAGCAAAAATGATCAACAACCCTCGGACATTATTTGCTGAGTAAAAGGAAATTGCCTTTTAAACACTTATTGATGCAACAATACATACATTAAAACCATTTACTGAACATTGGAAGTTCTGATTTTACAAGCTAATACCAAACGCTTGCCACCGCTCGCGTTTGTTACATACCCGTAAAGCTTTATCTATAAAAAGAAAAGCAATTATTAACTAATGTTGTACTTGTCGACTGCATTAAGAGGAGTTATTACGTTTTACAGTGGGGATATCTTGATGTACAGTACAGTGTTTAGTTGAAGACAGTGATGCAGTGGTAGGGCGTCTACCTCTAGTACCCCTCGTACCAAAGTTCACGGGTTCGATTCCCGTGAGGAGCGGGTTTTGTCTTCTGGATAATACCACACAAACAGCGCGAGAATTGGTTATGTCTCTAGGAATTTGACATCGAGCGTGATTAATATATGCTCAAGATTTTTACGCAATCGATGTAAATTAAAATAAGTTTAAACTAATACACTGTGAAGTAATTAAACATGGCGGTTGAATAAATTCACGCAACGTGATTATCTTCCATTTGCACTAGTCTCCTGCTGCATATCCGTATAATCCGTTTATACAACACAATGAACGTATGCCTTATTGACAAGTTTTACTCATATATCATTTTTACCACGTCACAAATTCACTTGTTCTACGAGATTCGTTTAAATATAAAAACAATACGGAACTTCACCAATATCAAGTATAAATGAGTATAACATAGTTCAGAAGAAACGTGTAATGATTACCAATGTCCCAGGTGCATTGATGATAGCTCTGTAGAATGCTGATGACAGACATCTCGGAGCGGTCCATAAATACACGCGTTTTTGTTTCGTATCCATGCTTAAAGTGATCCTATAACTATCTTACTGACACGTAAACTTTGACGTTTTGCATCAATAGCAATTGAGTATGTGTGCAGTATAGGTATAATCTTTCCGTTATCAATTTCATGTTTATCTCCATATACAGTAAAAACTCGCTAACACGAAACGCATTTTTCAACAATATGATGATATTCGACATATCGATTGTAGATTCATTTTCGGACGGCGAAAAAGGGTTTTATCCTGCCTACCATATACATGTACTTTGCATAATCGCAATGCATACATATAACTAACTTAAATTATCTCATACGTTAGACACAGAGTTATACACCTATAACTAACTTATCTCATACGTAGCACACATAGTTGTTCACATATAACTAACTTATCTCATACGTAAAACACATAGTTGTCCACATATTACTAACTTATCTCATACGTAGCACACAGAGTTGTACATATATACATGTAACTAACTAATCTCGTACGTAGCACACAGAGTTGTACACATATAACACAATTTGCTGATACGTAGCACACGGAGTTGTAGACATATACTTGTAACTAATTAATCTCGTACGTAGCACACGGAGTTGTACACAAATACATGTAACTAACTAAACTATTACGTAGAACAAAGAGTTGGCCACATATAACAAAAGTAGCTCATACGTTTGACACATAGTTGTACACATATTACTAACTTATCTCACACGTAGCACACATAGTTGTACGCATATACATGTAACTAACTAAACTCATACGTAGCACACACAGTTGTCCACATATAACACAAGTAGCTAATACGTATTACACATAGTTGTACACATATAACTAACTTATCTCATACGTGGCACACATAGTTGTACACATAACTAAATTAGCTCACACATAGCACACAGAGTTGTACACATATACATGTTACTAACTAAACGCATACGTAGCACACAGAGTTGGCCACATATACAAAATTAGCTCATACGTTGAACACATAGTTGTACACATATACAAAATGAGCTCATACGTTGCACACATAGTTGTACACATATTAATAAATTAGCTCATACGAAGCACACAGAGTTGTCCACATATGAGTAACTTAGCTCTACGTAGCACACAGCGTTGCTCAAACAGCTTAACTGGGTTCGAATCTCATATATGGATTGTTCATGAATTAACTTTTTATAATAACTTTCTTTCTTTAGACTAGCGATCTGAGATTTTCAGATCACTTGAGCCGAAGGCTTAATGTGATCTATTCTGATCACTCTCTGTCCCTCGTCCGTCGTTAACTTATAGCTTTAAACATCATCTCCTCCTAAACCACATGAACAATGTTCCTTTGGTGATCCTCTTTCAAAAGTGTTCAAAGATTTTAATTATATTGAGAACTTTGGTTGCTGCGGCATCAGAAGAGGGGAAAATGTCCAAACTTTAAAAATCTTCTACTCCGAATCTGCTTGTCAGATTCCAATATAATTTGGTAGAAATGTTCCTTGTGTGACCCTCTACAAAAATGACTACCATTTTTAAGAAAGTGCTTGTCTGATTTTAAGAAAATTGAATAGGAATCTTACTTCAGTGATTCCCTACTTAATTTGTTCAAGCCGTATTGATTGGTTACAAAATCATAGCAACCAGACGTCATCACAAAAGGGGTAAATTGAGCTTTTAGCTACACATGACAACTCGTACCATTCCACTTGACCAATTTAACATTGACTTCACAGGAATGTTCCTTTGTTGGTCTTCTTTCAAAAAGTGTCAAAGACTTACATTCTGTGTAGAACTTTGCTTGCTGCGGCATCAGAAAGTTAGAAAAATACCCAAAATTTATAAAAACCTTTTCCTCCATTGTCCGATTGCACGATAATTTGGTAGAAATATTTCTCGAATGACCCTCTACAAAAACTGTTCAAGCCATATTGATATCGTTGAAAAACTGGGCAGCAAGGCCGCAACAGGAAAGGCGCAAAATGACAAAACTTTATAGTTCCATTCTTATTAAAGTTCTTATTGGATTTCAAGATACAAATGGCCTTTACTGATAAGCTATTTCTTTAACAGTGTCCTTTCCTTGCAGCTTCATGTGCACTCCTGATCAAATTTTCACATATATTTGCAGTTAAATATTTGCTACTAATTTACTGAGGTGATCGATTTAGGGCCATCTTGGCCCTTTTGTTTTATTTTAGGACAATTATAAAAAAAAATGCTTCCTAACCCTTTTACATACAAACAATTTCCCCTATTGCTAAGCAATGTTTTAAAATCCATTGAATAATTGTTACTTACATTTACAGGTGTACGTGTATCTCCTATTTCTGCCTAAATGTTTTCAAAGTCGTCTGCTGCAAATTTGTTGTATGTGGGGAAGGATTAAAACATAATTGATGAATGATATCAGATGTGCCTTTGTATAACAATGCAATAATATTTCTTTACTGTTGAACAATCATTGCTTAAGAAATTATATATAAAGGAAATGTGGAACATACATAAGACATATTGCTTGACGATGTTGTGTTCAAATATTAGCTTGTTAACCCTTTGTCTGCTGGAATCGATTATGTGAAGCCTGTGTAACCAGTCCGTGACACCTTGTCAGGCGATATACTGGTTACTGCTCTACTAAGCACTTTAATATTTACTTTCCTTAATTAGCTATGTACTCTGGAAAGGTCCAATTAAAACAAATGGCATTGCATTTGTTAAAGTGTCTGGAAACCAAATTATAACAAGAGCTGTCCATAAGACAGCGCGCTCGACTTTTCCACCGCTTATTAGTTACTGAGATATTGAATATAATATAGTTGCATGTAAAACATGAACACGAATTTCTTAAAGGGTGGTGATTTGCATTATATGCAGGATGGAGTTATCTAACTTTATTATTTACAAAGGTGTGATGGTTGGGAAGGGTTGTATAAAGTTCAAATGCAATGCATCAAGCAGTTACTAAGATGTGGACTCTTAATGTATTTGCAAGCAAACCTTTAACCAGAATTTCAAAGTAAAAAAGGGTCATTATTTGCATTATATGCAGGATGTAGTTATCTTACTTGATTGTGTATATATGTTTAATGATTGGAAAGTATACATTTCCAATACAAGGTACAAGTAAAAAAGGGTCATAACTTATATTAAATACTGGATAGCGATACCTAACATGAAAATTAACATAGGTGTGATAGTTGAGAAGGGTTGTGTAAGGTACAATGCAATACATCAAGTAGTTACTGAGTTATGGACTCTTAATGTAAGGTCCGTGAAGTTGGGTTGACGAGTGCCGATTTGACGAGTGACGAACTGTGACATTTTTTCTAAAAACTTTATTTCTTTCTTTAAGATAATGTATCTGGACGTATTTAATGCAAATTAGGCCCTATTTCATGTTTTATGGCGATCAGTCAATCAGGAGAGCTTCGTCAAGTTCGTCAATTCGTCAACTCGTCAATTAAGATGAAGAAATTGACGAAAAAAATATATTTCTAAAAAAAATATTTCTTTCCTTTAGATAATGTATCTGGACGTATTGAAACATCAGAAGAGCTTCGTCAAGTTCGTCAAGTCGTCAAGTCGTCAATTTAGTTGACGAAATTGACGAAAAAAGTATTTTTCTAAAACTTTATTTCTTTCCTTTAGATAATGTATTTGGACGTATTGAATACATTTTAAGCCCTTTTTCAAATTAAAAGGCAATCAGTCATTCAGAAGAGCTTCGTCAAGTTCGTCAATTCGTCAGCTCGTTAATTTAGTTGACGAAATTGACGAAAAAAATATTTTTCTAAAACTGTATTTCTTTCCTTTAGATAATGTATCTGGACGTATTGAAACATCAGAAGAGCTTCGTCAAGTTCGTCAATTCGTCAACTCGTCAATTTAGTTGACGAAATTGACGAAAAAAATATTTTTCTAAAACTTTATTTCTTTCCTTTAGATAATGTATCTGGACGTATTGAATTCAAATTATGCCCTATTTCATGTTTCATGGCAATCAGTCAGTCAGAAGAGCTTCTTGAAGTTCATCAATTCGTCAGCTCGTCAATTTAGTTGACGAAATTGACGAAAATATTATTTTTCTTAAAACTTTATTTCTGTCTTTAAGATACTGTATCTGGACGTATTGAATGCAAATTAGGCCCTAATTCAAATATCATGGCCATCAGTCATTCAGAAGAGCTTCGTCAAGTTCGTCAATTCGTCAACTCGTCAATTTAGTTGACGAAATTGACGAAAAAAATATTTTTCTAAAAACTTTATTTCTTTCCTTTAGATAAGTATCTGGACGTATTGGATGCAAATTAGGCCCCTATTTCATGTTTCATGGCGATCAGTCAATCAGAAGAGCTTCTTCAAGTTTGTCAATTCGTCAACTTTGTTGACAAATTTACGAATAAAATATTTTTCTAAACACTTTATTTCTGTCCTTTTAATAATGTATCTGGACGTATTGAATGCAAATAAGGCCCTATTTCAAATTACATGGCCATCAGTCATTCAGATGAGCTTCGTCAAGTTCGTCAATTCGTCAACTCGTCAATTTAGTTGACGAAATTGACGAAAAAAATATTTTTCTAAAACTTTATTTCTTTCCTTTAGATACTTTATTTCTGTCTTTTTAATAATGCAAATTAGGCCCCTTTTCATGTTTCATGGCGATCAGTCAATAAGAAGAGCTTCGTCAAGTACGTCAATTCGTCAACATGTCAATTTTGTTGACGAATTGACGAAAAATATATTTTTCTAAAAACTTTATTTCCGTCTTTAAAATAATGTATCTGGAAGCAAATAAGGCCCCATTTCAAATTTCATGGCGATCAGTCATTCAAAAAAGCTTCGTCAATTCGTCAACTCGTCAATTTTGTTAACGAATTGACGAAAAAAAATATGATTGTGTTTGCTGAGTCCTATGATTAAAACTAACTCCTGTGATGAAGAATTTAGTAGAAACTGGAGAGACAATCCCTTGTTTACTGACGCCGCGTGGAAGCGCGTCGTCAGTATGGGATAGGTTTTAATTTTGTACCATATGGGGTGACGTTATCGAAAAGGGAGCAACCAACATCATTATTGTTAAGAAAAACTCTTTTGTATGTTTGAAAAAAAAAACCTGTATGAATCAATAAATTGTATTAACTTATTTAAGAAACAACAAGATACAAAATACGTTTGTCTTCTACCGTTATTACAAAACTTTAGACACATTTAATTTGTATTTAATAACTTTTCTCCAACTGTCTAGGCTACGCAGTTTTTGATTGTTTGGTTTACGGCCCTGACTCAATTCATCAAAGCTCAGAAAAAAAGTTCAATTTTCCAAAACTTTCTAGGCTACGCGTTTTTAATTGTTTGGTTTACGGGGCCAAAATTCGCCGGATGTTTTTGCCTATTTATAAAATTCTGTTGTATTTCTAAACTTAAACAATTTCCCCATACAGTTTGTTCATTCAGACCATTGTATTCTTGCTATATGTTGACTATACATGAGAACTTTTTCTTTTAATTTCATAAATGCTCAATTTTGATCATAAATATCTTTAACCTTTGTAAAATTACTTCGTATGTTTTGTTTATATACTCCTGTTTTTAGCTCAACTGGCTGAAAGCCAGTCGAGCTTATGTCATGGGGAATTGTCCGTCCTGCGTTCGTGCGTGCGTCCGTGCGTGAGTGCGTGAGTGCGTCCGTGCGTGAGTACGTGCGTGCGTGCGTGCGTCCGTCCGTCCTTAAACGTTTTGCTTCAAACGATTTCTCCTACCTAACCACACGACCAATTAGGATGTAACTTCATAGGAAGCATCCTCTCAATGTCCTCTCCTAAGTTCCTCAAACTGTTTGGGATCCATGCAAAATTCAGGTTTCCATGGAAACCGAAAACAAATAATAGTGAAGACTTATAAAATCTTCTTTTTCTTCTCCGTAGGTATCAGGCCGATTTTCAAATAATTGTGTATAAATGTTGCTTGGGTGACCTTCTTTCAGATTCCTTCGAGCCAGGTTGATTGGTCGAAAACTATGGTCGCCAGAGGGCGTGGCTATTTTGCCTTATAATATGGCTATAGTGAAAACTTAAAAAATGTTTTATATATATATATATGACACTCTATCAGATTCCTTCAAGCCATGTTGATTCGTCAAAAAACATGGCAACCAGGGGGCGGGGAAATTTAATGGCAGTGGAGCGATACTGGCCCTCTTGGACCTCTTGATGTTATCATACTTCAGATAAACTGGAAGGAGAATAGACTTTTCCCTCTCCTTCCAAAGCTTGTGTCACACTTAACTTATAACTAGAGGCATTAAATGTGAATATTTAAGCACCTATGTGATTTTTTTATCTAATTGATCTAATTAGAGCAGATTTGAAACCGTTTATTGGTAAAAAATTAAGAAACTTCATTTTGTATGGTAACCTTTTATTATATGCTATGGTAGCCAGGTGAGCAATATAGGCACATCTTGGCCTTCTTGGTTATGATAAAGGGACATTTGGCCTTCTTGTTCGAAATATTTACATCCTGTCTGTTTTCACACGTTATTTAAATGTACTGAACTACATTTGCTTCATTTAAGTCATGCTTCAAAATCATGCGCGGCGTCTTTGATGCTCTGCATCAAAATTCGTCTTGTTATATTTTGAATGCTCATTTCTTTATATTGTTAGTACAATATAAATAAGACCAGTTATCAAAATAGCTATATACCACAGCGAGCTTAATCCATGCCGCAACATCCCTTTGTAACTTTGCTTGCTGATTGTATTGCAACCAAAATTGGTAACAAGTTGAAAATTATATTTGTTCAAATGGAGGGGTTCACGGTTTTGTACATCTTGGTAACAGCAAAAGGACGGGCCTTTATGTTCCCTTTACTAGAGGTAAACAACATTTGATATGTCAACCTTATTACGATGTGTTCACTAATGAAAACAATACCAATTTCGTCTACACTGTACGGATGTGAGCTATGGCATTCTATGTCTTCTTTAGATATCCAGAACGTTGCAAACTTTGGTAATTATATGGCAAACAATCACAGCATTTGCACTGTAGAACACGTACAGATATGGTATTTAGTCTGATAGGTCGGTACAACATACAATGTGAAATTGACAATCGCAAAACAAATTTCCATCAAAGCCTGTGTACAATGCCTACGAATTGTCTCACTAACCAGATGTTCACTTATCGTCTAAAATAGTTTAAAACAATTCAATGTACTCGACAAAAATGTTTTATTTCCGATACTTTCAATTTATTACAAACATATGGTTAAACTGCATACATTGTATGTGCACTCGTATCTAACTACTGGCACATTCCCTGAGAAAAAGGTTCTTAAAAAGGGAAAGTTTTTAAGGCCGTTGAACGGAAGTTTGAATGCGAGCGTCAGGAAAGAATGAACCTCCACTATGGCATCGACCGTTTTGTGTCTGTTCACAAAAACAGCCTTCCATTTTTTGATATTTGCCAAAACGCGCAGAACTATGCATCATGCATAAAGTACTATACAAGTATTAGTTATTAGCAAACACTTAAGGGAAACTGTCAGTCAGTGTGTGTAATGCCAAAATACTAATACAAATATCCAGGGAAACTTAATATCCGATTTTACTCATTTCTCAATTGAACGGAATTTATATTTTTGAAAACATCAGTTTTTAGTGTACTAATGATAGCTATAAACGTTGTTAAACTTCAGGGCTTCGCTCAATAGTATGAGTGTATATGTGATAATTTCATGCGTGGACGCGCACCAGAATACATTTCTAAATACAGAAAGCTATCAACTAGAACCTGTGTATGTATTCTACTGAAGAAGAATGTGCTGTGATGTTTGTCAACGTTTATTTTGGTGCGTTTTATACGTTGACAAACATCAAGGCTCATTTACATCTAAAATATGCATTTGTGGACAGTCCGCCAGTACGTGTGTACTTTAGGTAATTGTATGCGTGGACGCGCCACAGAATACACTACCCCTATGCATAAAGCTATTAGTTAGAACCTGTGTATGAATAAATTCAACTGAAGAAGCATATGCTGTGATGTTTGTCAACGTATATTTCGTTGCGTTTTATTTCTTGAAAAACATCAGGGCTCATTTTCATGCATGGTTTGCTTTACGGTTATGTTCACCAGTTCGTGTGTATGTGATAATGCCATACGTGAGTGCGCCTCAAAATAATTTTCCCAATGCAGAATGTCATCAACTAAAACCTGTATACGTCGAAGTCCAAAATCAGCACCAATTTTCATATACTATATTCAGTTATCTTCCGTTCACCAATATGAGTGTATATATGATAATTTCATGCGTGGACTAGCCCCAGAATACATTTACCTCATACAGAAAGCCATCAACTAAAGTCTAGGTATGTATCTATTCAACTGAACAAGAATGAATGACAACCAATTGACGAACTTGATGAAGCTCTTTTGAATACGTTCATATTCAATTTCTAAAAGACAGAAATAAAGTTTTTAGAAAAATAATATTTTCGTCAATTCGTCAACAAAATTGACGTGTTGACGAGTTGACGAACTTGACGTAGCCCTTCTGAGTGACTGATGGCAATAAAAGTTGAAAAAGGGCATAATTTGCATTCAAAACGTCCTGATACATTATCTTAAAGACAGAAATAAAGTTTTTAGAAAAATATTTTTTCTTCTATTCGTCAACAAAATGAAATACGAAATAGGGCCTAATTTGCATTCAATACATCCAGATACATTATCTAAAGGAAAGAAAAATATTTTTTTTCGTCAATTTCGTCAACTTTATTGACAAGTAGACGAATTGACGAACTTGACGAAGCTCATCTGATTGACTGATCGCCATGAAACATGAAATAGGGCCTAATTTGCATTCAATACGGCCAGATGCATTATCTAAAGGAAAGAAATAAGGTTTTAGAAAAAATAATTGTTTCGTCAATTTAGTTGACGAAATTGACGAGTTGACGAATTGACGAACTTGACGAAGCTCTTCTGACAGACTGATGGCCATGAAATTAGAAATAGGGCCTAATTTGCATTAAATACGTCCAGATGCATTACTTAAAGGAAATAAATAAAGTTTTTAGAAAAATAATGTTTTCGTCAATTTCGTCAACTAAATTGACGAGTTGACGAACTTGACGAAGCTCTTCTGATTGACTGATTGCCATGAAATAGAGCATAATTAGCATTTAATACGTCCGGATACATTATCTTAAAGAAAGAAATAAAGTTTTAGAAAAAATGACACAATTCGTCACTCGTCAACCTAACTTCACGGACCTAAAAAAATGTCACAGTTCGTCACTCGTCAACCTAACTTCACGGACTTCTTAATGTAGATGCATGCAAAACTTTAACCAGCATTTAAAAGTAAAGAAAATGGCCATTTCTTGCATTAAATACAGAATAGAGTTATCAAACTTGATTATTTCAATAGGTGCGATAGTAGGGAAGAGTTGTATAACGTGCCAATGCATCAACTAGTTACTGAGATAAGGACTCTTAATGCAGTAGCACTCAAAACTTTAACCAGAGTTTCTAAGTCAAAAAGGGGCCATAACTTGCATTAAATGCAGAATAGTGTTATCTTACTTGATTACTTACATGGGCGTGATAGTTGAGATGGGTTGTATAAAGTTTCTATGCAATGCATCAATTATTTACTGAGATATGAACTCTTAATGTAGACTATGATAATGTTTTACAAGCAATGTTGCGTTATTTTTACATTATATATGGACATGTTATAAATACTTTGTGCAAGTATAAATACTTTGTACAATTATAAATAAGATGTATAGTGAAGGGGTATAATTTAACGGATGTTTAGTCATGCACAATAGGTTATAAAACACCTATAAAATATAACTCTCTTCGGTTAAAAACTAGATCTCTCTTTAATTCCTATTTGAAAAACATATTGTGGTGAACACTTGAGGGGCTTCAATCTTTTTTATTCTATAATTAAACAAATATTGTAGTAATGATAGTTGATCTGTTAACAAACATGGCCAATGTGCGGCCTCAGAAAAAGGGTTAAATCATTAAAATGACAAAACATTAAAATTATTTCTGCTCTGAATGTACTTGTCCGAGTTCAAGATAGTGTGGAAGAAATGTTCGTTCGGTGACTCTACTACAACTGATCAAGCAATATGGAATGTCCAATGCACAAATTAAAACATATGGAAGCGTTCTAAAGCATGACTACCATGTTACAACTGAAACATTTGCAACATTTCTTCGTACCTGAATGTGCTTTTCTGATTCCAAAATAAGTTGTCAGACATGTTCCTCAGATTACTCTCTTCTCAAATTATTCAAACATTTTGATATATACAATGTTGTCCCTATCTTTTGGAGCACATTCCCAGGAAAGCGATCTAGGACCTCGTGATCATCTTGTTTAGTGTACAAAGTGACGCTACAAAATCAATGAAAGTGTAATGATAAATAATTTATTGAAAACATGAATGTATTAATGTATTAATTGATATTGTGTATTCAATTGCGTTTCTGTCATATTTTATTTGACAGAGGATTTATTTTTATGGTCGCTTTTCTTCACTACTCGTCCTTATTTTTATGTTACTTTCTTTAGATACATGTGTTTGTAATTAACCAGGAAATTATGTTCAAGATATACATTTTGTCTTTTTGTGAATAAAAGACGGTAAACACTGAAAACAACAAATAATTATGAGTTTATGTAAAGCATTGTGACGAATGTAGAAATTGCAGGTAATTTTGTTCCTGTCCGTCCTGAATACACTTTTATTTGTCAAGATTATCATTAATATTCTCTAACAGTGTAACATATTAAAGTGTCAAATAAAAGTATTTTCTCTTTCCCAAAGGGTGACACATTTTGACGGATCTGCTGCAGGTGAATGAGAATTTGCTGGAGCATTTTCTACTTCTACAAAACTTATATCAATCAACTCTATTCACAAAAGTGATACTTTCATTTATAAATATTTTTCATATTTTTGCAAAATTATTTTAAAGTCGCCTGCTGCTGATCTATCTAATGTGGTAAACGGTTTTAAACTTGATTATTCCATGTCCGCTTGTTGATTTATCCTACATCGGTTCTCATGTAATAATTCATAGTAAGGCATCTGTTCCTGTATAGTGTCTTGTACAATCTTCGGTAAACTGTGTACATCCTGTGACGAATGTGTTGACGCTTTCTTGTGGAACATCTTGCTATCAGATGCATTATTAAACCAGGCTCCATTTAAACCATTGAGCAAATCTTTAAATAAATCGTGTTTTGATGAATCGGCCAAATCCCAATCAATCATACATCGATGGAATGGAATATTAACAAACTCGCAATACGATGACAGTACTGATTCTGAAAGAAATGACACACAAAGTAGACATATATAGGCCAAGAGGAAAGGAAAGAAAACATATTAACATATAGTCTCAATTATAATTAAACATATTAAACATATAGACTAAATTATAATTTATCGACAAAATAAATATAACATGAAAACAAAATAAAATAGTAGGTTCTATATCTTAATATTTACTATAATATAATGCGCATATAAAAGTAGTTGTTTCAGTTATAAATAAATATAAAAATGCTTAAAAAATAAAACCTGGGTTTTTTCGTAGATCGCCGGCATCAATAATAATGGTTGTCTGACCCATTTCCTTGGTAACATACGTGTAAAGTTCGTACAAGTCTTTAAACCCCGAATTTTCCGGCACTAACATATCAAAATCTGAAAAGTAAAACAAATTTAGTTAGCCATTGATGAAATCACTCGAGTAAGCAGTACCAACTCTGAGCTTTGGTGGTCACCCCCATGCCCGCCGTTGTCCGTCGTTAACATTGTCTTAAACAACGATCCATAACAATTGGTAAATTCAGATACAGACACAATAGTCGTTTGGTGGTTGTTTGTTCTACGTGTTACATGAAACAATCTGTTAGTTTAGTTTCATTTGTATGTTCGCAGAGAATAACTGAGAACACCTTAAGCTCATGCTCTAGTCTAGAAAATATGTATTGCTTAAGGAAATAAGAATGTCAAATATATCAAACAGTGCGGCAATGAAGAGCAAATACGTACTTTGTTCATGTCATTTTGTTAAAAATAGACAAATAATACAGAGACAAAACAACATATTGATCATTTTTTAAAAATCGAGTTAGTAGTTTTGATTTCGTAATCCTCCATTGCTGATTGGAAATAGTGTCGGATTCGATCCTTATTATTTGTCGTTCGTATTGCAATCCCTGTCCTGACGAACAGTAACATTGAGAATACGACTTCGAGTATACATGTGGAACGAAAATAGCCCTGGATAACAGTTTTCTTTAGAAAAGGCTATAACAGTTAGTTTCCCACCTAACAATTTACAGTTATATTATTTAAACGACGTGACTTACCGGGTAGTCCATGATTAGAAGATAAGTTGTAAACTGAACGGACACTTTCATGGGGATCCCTGATTAGAAATGTATGAACGAATCCTTTTGGAACAAGTTCCCCGAAATGGTAGGGTGCACGCATCACGCTGTATGCCATGTCCTTCGCAAAGATAGTATCATAACCTGTAACGAGGATGAAACAACATGCCGGTATCATGAGCGAAGATAATTAGCCTCTTGAATTGATGCGTAACTTTCATGCTTCATAAGCGGACTCTGGTTATTTTAATTTTTGTTGAATAGAAAAGAGTACAGTTTAAATTTAAACTAGTCTAGGATCAAGTTTTAAACATTGTGTACAATCTCGTCGACTGCTTTGCAAAAATTCATAATTTTACAATTAGCAATTCAAAAAAATGTCTTCCGATTATACCTACATACGAAATATAGTAAAGATACCTTTCCCCGGTTTCTCAGACCATCCTTTCTTATGATTTAAATCGTTAACTGAATAGTCAAGACTACAAATGTGATTGGCGTCATCATGTTTTGGTCACTTGTGTAATAGGTTTTCATTTTTGGGTGTATTTTTGGTGACTCCAATCGTGCATATGCCTAAGAATTTATTTCTGGTGCTGAAAAATAGCCCAACTATTTCTGATGCTTTAAAACCCAACTACTTTTGGTGCTTTAAAACAGTCCATATATGTCCGGTGCTTTGAGAAAACCTAACTATTTCTGGTGCTTTTAAATAGCTCAACTAATGCTGGTTCTTTCAAGTAGCGTACCAGCACAGCATGTTAATATATCTTGTACGACAATATCTGTATCCCGTCTGGGCTCTCATATACATTATAGATGTAAAGGGCCCTTATAAGGGGAGCCAGTTCTACTTACAACAAACACGGGGGCAACGAAGGTCTACCAGAAGCTTAAACTCAAGGATAACCCTCACCTGAGCAGGCTCACATACCAAGTTAGTGCAAACGAAACAACCATTATAGAACTGGGAAAATGAGCGCTCAACATCAGCTTAAGCCAAATTACACTGCTTAAAGAATTGACAGTGGCTGAAGTTGAAGTCGACGGCTTCTTGGATTGGATATCATGCAAATTGACAGCAGATATTATCAAAGGCAAAATATTAATGTCGAAGCTATTGCTCTCACTACTTGAATACTTTGACTGCCATCAAAAACGCTTTACTTAGTAATCAGTAATCAGTGGAGGGTTTCTGAAAGGTTATAGCTTACATATCAATATCTACTTATTCATACATGTATTGGTTCGTAAACCGCACATTCACGGGCGGTTATGACTTTATTAGTGGAGGGAAACCATTTAAAAATAGTATAGAAAAGATACATAGTATGTATCAAATACAAGGAAGAAATTTAAGTAGATAAAAAAAGGACACGAAAGCAATACCTGTATATGGCCGATCTAACCGGGACACGATCTCTGTAAATTTATAGCCAGGCTTATCCTTGTTAGAAGTTCGACAGATCTGACGTTCTTCGCCATATGCAAAGGCAGTTGTAAACGGTTCAAATATACCCTGATTAAGTAAATAAAAAATGGTTCCAATTCACAGAAAATTTATGCAAAAAGTTCAATATATCCTGTCAATTGTTACAAATGGTTAAACATACGAGGGTTTCAAAACATCCGATAAGGACGTCACCATTATTAGACTCAACAAGATACAAACGAGATATTTTATATCTGATAATTGCAATACATCATACGCATTTCGAATTACTGATTCATTTCTAAAACAATGCACCTTAAAAGTAATGTGACCATTCCATATGCCTAAGGTTTCATGACGTCACGAGAACGTTTAAATGATCGGATGTACTTAGGTTCACAGGTACAAGTATCGTAAATATTTAAAAAAAAAAAATCACTATTTACTAATACGTCAACAAGGTACTATTTCCTTATGGACGGCTATTTTTTCAAATTGTGGCAGACAAAAAATGCTTTAAGATATCTTCGTGGAATTTTCATTTTTATAAACATACCATACAAATAAACACTCCCATTCAATTTCGTTGGTTCATTTGTGATATATGCGAAAAAATGCAAATATATTGTGTCTAGACACGATGTCCGAACAAAATTTTCACATGTACGATGTTTTGTTGAATTTCAGGCAGTTTCTGAACATTTCGATATCAATAAAATCAAAGGTCAATGATAAATAAATAATTTTACCTGAAATAAAACCGGAAAAAGTAATTCCATGAATACGATTCGATGAAATCGGCTGCCGGTTTTTTTCATTTTGATAAATAAGTTTTCAGTTTGTCTCAAGTTATTTCATTAGCTGTATTCAGGCGGGAAATTTAAATTGAACAATTGAACCAATGAAAATCGTCGTTTCAAAAACTGACATTCAAAATGAAATATACCTTGTTGATGTATTAGTAAATAGTGAACAATTTTTGTTTACGATACTGGTATCTGTGCTTAGGCTTTGATACACATGTACAAAACATACCCTGTCAATTCATAAACATGGTTTAAATATACACTGTTAATTGATACACATGGATCAAATAGTATTATGTGTATTATATAAGTTGACGTTTTTGAAAAATTGTACACCAAGATATGTTAATCAACTCACTCATTCTAGTGGTGAGTTATATAATGTTAAAGTGTAGTTAGAATGCCGCCCATTCTCAAAAATTATGATTTTACTCTTTTGTGCATTAGACGCAAATGCTATTTATAGCAATAATTGTCTATGTCGTTTGTATATTATTTAATATAATCAATACAAAATATACCATCTATATTTCAGTTGATGTTGTTCAAATGTCATTTAGGAAAACTGAACATAAAATATTGCTAGCTGGTCTCCTTGTTATACACCGATGTTTGAATATATATGTATTCAGATGTATCGGACAGATGATCAAACAGTTTTAGACACTGATTTAATAGCTTTGACAAATTTCGTACTAACGTATGTTACTTTGGGGTCCTCTTTCAAAAGTGTTCAAGGTTTAAATTATATACAGAACTTTGGTTGTTGCGGCGTCAGAAATAAAGAAAAATGTCTTTACTTTAAGTTTCTTCTTCTCTGAAGCCACTGGCCTAATTCCATGATTATTTGGTATAAATAGTCATTGTGTGACCCTCTACAAAAACAATCAAGCCATATTGATTGGTTGAAAAACATCGCTGCCAGACGGATTCAGAAATTGGCAAAATGACAAAACTTTAAAATTCCATTCTTTTAAAGGTATTATCTGATATCGTGATATAGTAGATGAAATGGTCCTTGGGTGACACTGTTCATAATTTGTCCAAGCCATGTTGATTGGATGTAAAAGAAAGCTTCGAAGCGATATCAGAAAAGGAGTTAAATGAACTTTTAGCTTCAAACAACATATCAACCAAAACCAACTGCCCGATATCCATCAACATTTCACAGGAATGTTCATGTGGTAATCTTCTTTCAAATTTTTGAAATATTTAATGCGTTATTACAAATAACCTTTACTGATAACCTGGTTCATTTGCAGTTCATTCCCACTCTTGATCGAATGTACACCTTTATTAGAAGTAGCATTCGCTACTATACTATCACTCAGATGAACGATTAAGGGCCATCATGGCCCTCTTGTTTAGGAAATGCAGCTGATTGAATTCTTGCTCTGTCGTGGTAGTAATAAAACTTTACAATACTAGGGCGTATTATTGTTTGTAACCTTGCTATAAGTCTGATTTTGCTGAATTTCCAGCAGATGGGTGGGTTTTTTAGCTTGTCACATGAATTTTGTGATTTTTTTACTTGGTCTGTGGCTGTTTTAATTCTCCTGGGTGTTTATCAAAATGTGCTCGACTCCTCTACTTCAACCACCCTTTTGTCTATTGCTGCTACTTTTGTTTCGAGTTTGTTCAATTTGTGTTCATCGAAATTACTGGGTGTTTTTTTCCAATATTCTTTATTCTGCATACTTCGGTCTTGATGCATTGGATATCCTTCATTATATTTTCTGCCCATGGTAGTGTCTGAAGATTGGATATAGTAAACTGTGGCGTATATTGAACGGTAGGTGTTTGTACAAACTGGCAAGGGAATTGCTGGGGATATGAGTTATTCATATTGTTCTTACTGTTACTAGAAATACAATGTGATTGTGGCATGCACTCTGTACATCGAAATATTGTCATATGACCTTCTATCTCTAAATGCGACATTGACCTTCAAACTAAAGTGGTTGTAACATGCGCTCTGCACACCATCTCAAAGAGATGAACATTTGTGGAAGTTATTTCAAAATCCTTCAAGTAGTTAAATGACATTTGACCTCAAGTTGCGACATTGACCTTGAACCAAAGTGGTTGTAGCATGCGCTCTGCACATCGTCTCGTTATGGTGAACATTTGTGGCGAGTAATTTCAAAATCCTTCAAGCGGTTCAAAAGTTGTGGAGCGGACACGATTTGTGACAGACAGACAGGCAGACAGACATTCAGAGCCAAAACAAATATGTCTCCCCATTACATGGGGGAGACATAAATACTATGGCGGCGATGGAAAAGAATAATGTAAATGGTTAACTCTGATTTCCTGCGTTGTCCAAAGTTGACGCCGAGTTACACTGCCCAAACCGGTTTGTGATGACAGGTCACTGTCCGCTGATTGTGTACATTCCTTTTATTTCCACTATTCGACATACCTTTCTTCTGTTGGGCTTTTGGTGGCATCTAAATTCACTTTAAATGTCTAGCTCACAATGTATACTCCCCTCAATCTGCCAAAAAGTCCTTTAAATTTGCATGTTTTCTTTATTGTTCTGAGCGAGTAAAATACATGCCTTAACCAATAAAAGGCGGTAAATATAGTCACCTGCTACATACCCGTACACTAAGTTAAGATGCCACAATAAAAACGTGAGTGAGTGAGTGAAAATACTTCAGAAGAAAAGTGTAATACTTACCAATGTTCCAGGTGCATTGTGTATGGCTCTGAAAAATGCTGTAGACAAACATCTCGTGTGGGTCCATAAATAAACTCTTTTTTGTTTCGCATCCATGCTTTAGTTAAAACCGCAACTAACTGAATCGTTACTATGACGTTTTGCATCAACAACCATCGAGTTTATGGACCGTGTATTTTGAATCACTTTTTGAAATTTAACTCGCATTCGATATTGTAAACATTATTATGAATATAGGTATGAAATTGTCCGTTATCAGTGTAATCTTTATAAGTATAGTTAAATTAACTCGAAGAGCTAGTGCGAGAGAATTTTGCCCTTTCACACACTTTAACACACAACTTATCTGCAGCAGACGACTTGTTCAATTTCTAGGTATGAATATTGAAACTCTTTATAAATGATTGTATAATCATTAGATAGAGTGGAAAACGTTATTGAATGGAGACATTGCTCGTAACAAGTTATTTCTCCATCAGCTACAATGTTTGCAATAATTCAAGTATTGCAAATGCGTCTTGAAAAGGGAACGGGTTAACGAATTTTTTATTTTGCTATTCAAGGGAGAATTTGCCGTGGCCGAGTGATTTGCGTTGGTGATTTGAAACCGAGCGTCCTGGGTTTGATGCCTTCACGCGGCGGTCATAGTGAAGTGCCCTTTGGCAAAGCCTATTTGTTAACCCAAGGATCATTAATAAGTGGACTGTCGCCATGATATAACTGTAATAAACTTTAAGGGTACTGGTTCGAATCTTAATGCACCGCGTTAATCATTTATATCGTATTCCTCTATGCATTGTGTTTTATTTCTAGTAGATAATCTAATTCAATTGATGTTTTGTATCTTTCATTCGTTGTGTTCATTTCCTTAGAAGTATTCAATTGAATGGAATTATTAACGGAACATTATTTAAATACAATAAATAGATATAGTATATTCAAAAACGCCAGCCGTGTTGGATTTGTCGTACTGTCATTGGCGGTAAAACGTTTACGTTTATTTAAACAAAAAACATAAAAACAAAATTAGAAAATCTCTGAGCTGAACTTTTTCGTCAGTTACAAAAGCACACATCATACAACTCTATCAAAGAAGCAGATAGGAACTTTGGATGTGTTTCCTATGCATGTGTACATACATCAGATATTAACAATGCTATGCTGTATCTCTATGTGTAGTTTCCAATAATGTTTCGGTCGTGGTAATGGTCAAACAAACGGTATCGAGTTATACAGTTTAAGTAAATCACGAATCTAAGGAGCACCTAAAATGACATTTAACATATCTTTAGCTCGGCTATTCGGAGAATATGAGAGCTATGGTACTCACTCTGGCATCGATGTCGGCGTCTGTGTTGGCGTCAAACATTGGTTAAGGGTTTGCATGCAAGTACATATACTGCACTATAGCTCAGTTACTTCTAGATGTATTGTATTGACAAACTTCCCAACTATCACACCTATGTAAATAATCAAGTTAGATAACTCTATCCTGCATTTATTGCAAACTATGGCCCTTTTTTGTCTTTCTGGTTAAATATTTTACTGCAACTACATTAATAGTCCTTTTCTCAGTAATTGATTGATGCATTGCATTGGAACGTTATTCGAGCCATCCCAATCATCCCATTCATGTTAATAATCAAGTAAAATAACTCTACACTGCAGATTATACAACTTATGGCCCTTTTTACTAGAAATATTCTGGTTCAACTAAGTAAGTAAGTAAGTAAGTAAATATTTTATTAAAGTGACATGTGTATAACATATAATAAAAGATTTAACAAAGTTCGTTGAAAAAACACCCGGCCCCATGGGCCTATATGTCACTATATATAAAGGTAATGTCTGTGTACATATATTCATTCACTCTTATCAATGGGTGGTACAAGCAGTCTATATACATATATACATATATACATATCTATAATTATTTCGACGGTTTCGTGCGAGCATGGCGAACCTGCATCTTGTACAAGATGCAGTTATTGCATCCTCGAACAGAGCCATCTATAATTCTGATGATTTCGTCTTATTTTAAGGATTTTATTTGAACGGTAATCCGTAACTGTACCGACATAAGTCTAGATACAATTACTGGTCATCAGTGCTACAGGCGCTCAATTATTTTATGTATTTACAAAAGCAAGTCGGCGTAATTGGTATAACCTAATCTTATGAGTAAAGTCATATGATATCAAATTTAAAAATCATAAATGAACGGATCATGTTTATACAGGTATTTGTATCATTCACTACCTATCGCGTATGTTTTGAAATAAGTCTTTTTAATGTTGCAACCGCTAATCACGCCCCTTCCTTGAAAGGAGACGTAGCACGGATGCAAAATAAAACCCGAGTAATAGTGTGATTATTATAACATGTATGTTTGAAAAGCCTTTACCGAAACGAAAAGTAAAGGTCAGATTCACATACAGCCTTCAAATAGAACTTGCATGCGACATACTCATAATATAACCATGAAGATAGTAATTCAACAGCGAGCAAATTAATCAATCAATTAATCATCCCGCCACTAGACCTAACAACCAGTACGTCCATTCTCCGAATGTGTAAATAAATGAATGACCGAATGAACGAACGATTGAATGAGTGAACAAACAAGTGAATGAATGCTTGAACAATTGGATGAATCAACTAACCAGTTAACCAACTAATTATTTAATATATCAGCCAACTATTCGCGATCAAACAATAAACTAATTAATCAATCATATATTTCATCGGTGATTATATATCAAACTCCTCCTATGGCTAAACGTACGGTGGCACAGAGGTGACATGTGTATGTTTTTATTTATCTCGTGCGCATGACATAGTAAGTCGTGCGCACGACTTAGTAACTCGTGCGCACGACATAGTAACTCGTGCGCACGACTTAAGTATCTCGTGCGCACGACATAGTATCTCGTGCGCACGAGTTACTAAGTCGTGCGAACGACTTAGTATGTCGTGCGCACGAGATAAATAAAAACATACACATGTCACCTCTATGCCACCGTACTGTGGCACAGAGGTGACATGTGTATGTTTTTATTTTTATTTTACTAAGTCGTGCGCACGACATAGTAAGTCGTGCGCACGAGTTACTATGTCGTGCGCACGAGTTACTAAGTCGTGCGCACGAGATACTTAAGTCGTGCGCACGAGATACTATGTCGTGCGCACGACTTAGTAAAATAAAAATAAAAACACACACATGTCACCTCTATGCCACCGTATAAACGCTTTTGTAACATATTTACATAACTTTCGCAGAAGGTGTTTCATTAAAATATAAATATATTAAAATATTTCACCGAATACATTTCTGCGTATTTCATTGTAGCAATCACAAACTACGACAAAGTGTGTTTCTGTTTCAGTCTCCGTCTTATTGCAGAATAAACATGTTCGTGTATCTATCTGTTCCCCAACATAACGACCGGTCTCATTCCTTAGAGGTAAAATGCCACATCTTAGCTGAGCCAAATATGAGCGTTCGCTTTTTAATAATTTCAGCTTGACATATGTTTCAAGTTGGAAAGTCTTTTTAAACAGATTATAAGTTCGCAGTGTTGGTGATTGTTGTACATTGGAAGTCCATTGATTGATGAAATAATGTTGTATACGTTGTTCTGCTATCTCCAATCTAATAAACAGTCTCTTGTTAAAATAGTCCTGTAAATTTAGTTTTTTCAGTATGTTTTTTAAGTCAAAGCACCAATTGTTCTCGCATATACTATAATCATGTTGAAAAACCTGTTTCATTAATCTGTTCCAAAATCGGATAATTGTTAACCACTGTCTAAACATGCTCGGTAGCCATCCCGTGTCACCAGTTAATGCGACCACTGAAGCAAATCTATGGACACCTAGATAATATCTCATACATCGATTCTGGATATTGTCTATACATTTAAACGTTTTAAATGCCCATGTTGATGACCCATAATCTAGTATGGGGACTACACAATTATAAAAAAGTTGTTCATTGAACTTGAAACGAAATCGTTCACTTTGTATACTTTCGAGATAATTCCACCCAACGCTCTTCCCGCACCTTTTGATATTGCCTCGCAATGTGCTGTATAATCTAAGTTTTCATCGAAAATGACCCCTAGATATGTGTACTACTGGATGCATTGCTTTGAAGCTTTATACAGCCCTTCTCATTCTTAACACCTATGTATATAATCAAGTTATATAACGTTATGTTGCATAAAATGTATATTATGGTCGTTTTGATTTCACTTAGAAATTCTAGTTAAGGTTTTGCATGCAACTAGATCAGAGTCCATATCTCGGTAACGAATAAGCAGTGGAATAGTCGAGCGCGATTCTTTACGCAGAGCTCTTGTTTTAATATGCAAATATCTCGAATTTTTTTCGTATTTACGAAAAACTTATGTCTTAAAAAGGAAATTAGATTGCGATACGTTTTAAAAACGCAAATGAGCAGTTTAATTCGTATTTACGAAATAGGTAACTCGTTTATAGGTATACTTATATATCGTTAAAACCAAATAATTATTCAACACTTCTTTTTAATAAACAAATTTACAGTTTACCGTTTCGATTTTATTTCTTATTTACGCAATAACAAGTATCATTAGAAACCGATTTTTCACCGTCCATGTTCAGCAACAGAGTTTAAGCAGTGTACATGTATAATACAGTGCTCTTACTTTAACACAGAATAAGAAAAAAAAGTTTCGAATAATGTTTCGTATAAAGGTTTCGTGTGTTACGAAAAAAGTTTTTTCGTTCATTCGTTAATTTGAAATTGAACGGCTAACTTGCACATTTAAAAAAATGCCGAATAATTATTTCGTTGAAACGAAAGAAAATGGCGTATGTGCATGTTAAGACAATAATGTCGAATGTCACTTCAGGGGCTCCATTAGAATAAGTGTACCAATACATGTATATCTTGTTCAATCACGAACATTGATAGTTTTAAAATGGTCGTGTGCTTAAAATAAAGTACTTACATGTATGTGTTTACGGTTTGTTCATATTTGCATTTTTTATTCATTCATCTATTCATGTCTTTATTTACCTTACCATTTACCTTTTAATTACAACACTTACATTTGGACCAGAATGCCGATAGATCATTATCTTATGATATAAAATAATAGTTTTGATTTAAGATTCGAATCGACGGAGTGTAGGTTGGGCAACGTCTTCTTTATGTTAGTCACCTATACCACCCTGTCACAATGACAATTATTGTCATAATGATAGTTTCTCATTGTTTCATAAACAGTTGTATTAATAAGCATATTAAATTTGGCACTCATTCATATTCGTGATATTGGGTTCTAAATTGAGATTGTCGATACATGAAACAACGAAATAACGAAATATTATTTCGATGAAACGAAATAAAACAAGTATTTAGCATGTCATCTACGGGTCTCCGTATGAAACAGCTGTTGGGTGTTTACATTTTCCCACATGTCGACATACGGGGCTGTGTATGAAACAACTGTAGGGGGTTTACATTTTCCCACATGTCGACCCACGGGACTTCGTATGAAACAACTGTTGGGTGTTTACATTTTCCCACATGTCGACATACGGGGCTCCGCATACAAAAGTGTTGGGTGCTTACATTTTCCAACATGTCGACCCACGGGACTCCGTATGAAACAACTGTAGGGTGCTTACATTTTCCGACATGTCGACCTAAGGGACTCCGTATGAAACAACTGTAGGGTGTTTACATTTTCCGACATGTCGACCTACAGGACTCCGTATGAAACAACTGTAGGGTGCTTACATTTTCCGACATGTCGACATACGGGGCTCCGCATGAAACAACTGTTGGGTGCTTACATTTTCCGACATATCGACCTAAGGGACTCCGTATGAAACAACTGTAGGGTGCTTACATTTTCCCACATGTCGACATACGGGGCTCCGCATGAAACAACTGTTGGGTGCTTACATTTACCGACATGTCGACCTACAGAACTCCGTATAAAACAACTATAGGGTGCTTACGTTTTTTCCACATGTCGACATACGGGGCTCCACATGAAACAACTGTTGGGTGCTTACATTTTCCACATTTCACCTACGGGGCTCCGTATGAAACAACTGTTGGGTGCTTACACTTTCCAACATTTGACCTACGGGACTCCGTATGAAACAACTGTTTGGTGATTACACAGTCCCACATGTCGACCTACGGGGCTCCGACTGAAACAACTGTTGGGTGCTTACATTTTCCCACCATTTCGACCTACGGGACTCCGTATGCAACAACTGTTGGTTGCTTACATTGTCCCACATGTCGACCTATGGGGCTCCAATTGAAACAACTGTAGGATTCTTACATTTTCCAACATGTCGACGCTTTCTGGTAACGTTGTAGGGCTACATTTTCCAACATGTCGACGCTTTCTGGTGCTTTTGTAGGGTTCTTACATTTTCCAACATGTTGACGCTTTCTGGTGCCTTTGTAGAGTTCTTACATTTCAAACATGTCGACGCTTTCTGGTGCTTTTGTAGGTTACTTACATTTTCCAACATGTCGACCCTCTCTGGTGCCTTTTTAGGGTTCTTATTCTTTCCCACATGTCGACGCTTTCTGGTGCCTCTGTCCTTTGAACATATTGAGGATAAAGGGGGAAATTGCGCAATCTGACGAATTTCTCCATTTGCTACAATGTTTTCTGCTCTATTAAATGATTATACTATCATTCATAAACAGTTTCCATATTTTTGTATATATGTTTACAATATCGTCTGCTGCAGATTTGCTGTATGTTGGCAATGGCTTATTTCCAACCTAGGTGTCAAATCTCGGTTGAGAAGAACCCTTTTTTTTTTAATAAGTTTTTTTATTTTAATTAGCTTACTACTGTATATAATAGCGATGTGCGAACTTTGTTCGAACAATTGTATTAAACTAGTTCATGCTTCTGAATATAATCGATACATTTATTTTTTAGAATTTGTCTATGTATTATAACTGCATTGTAAATCGAGGGATTGGTGTGAAACGGTTTTAACTAAAATTGCTATTTTTTTTACCAAGGTTAATCACCTCGCTATCACCACGTCTTTATAAGCGTTAAATCATTTTTCTTGGTAAACAATGGAAATTTAGGTGTCATTGCCATTCTGGGGTCAAAATTGCCACTAAACAAGGGTTTTCAAAATAGGTTTTTAGTTACAACCGATTCACGCCAAGCCGTCGAAATTTAAATGTTCAGAAAGTTGAAATATACTGTATGTATACTTAAACAAAAACTGAAGGATGAAATTTTATTGTTAACTCAATTAGGATTTCTGACAAAATAATTGAATGTAAGTAAGAAATAACATTGATATTGAAATAGAAATAATATAATGACCCAGCATAAGAATCGAACCCACGACGAATTAACTTCGCTTGTTAAATATCGTGCTCTTACCAACAGCGGTATCAATGTATCAATGCATACATGTTGTGGTCACTCGTTATATATATCTAATGTATCGAATAATTTATTCAGAGGGATCCTAAAAATAGACACTAATCGTGTATTTATAACAATGCGATAAAACAAACCCAATCAATTGTTTTACGTGGACTATTGAATTCTGTCCGATCGATCTGTCTACGGTCATATTCATTATTCAAGGTCTCCTCAGACTGTGAAGTTTTGATTTGCGTAAGGTATTGGACTCATTATGTGTTAAGGTAAAAATACTTCTTCTTCTTCTTCTTCTTCTTCTTCTTCTTCTTCTTCTTCTTCTTCTTCTTCTTCTTCTTCTTCTTCTTCTTCTTCTTCTTTTTCTTCTTCTTCTTCGTCATGTTCTTAATCTTTTTCATGTAGTTTTTGAAGTTAAAATAGTAATTATCGTTTTAGGAGAAATATTTTAATTTAAATTTTAACAATTGTAGTTGACCTATTAAATAACACTTTTCTCTGTTCCCTATCACCACGATTGCTAAACCCCAGTTTGTATAATCAAGCTCTTGGTTTTTATGAGACTGTGCTGTTTAAATGTTGTCAAAGCCGGGCAATAAAAAGTGATTATATTTGATTAACCGGTATTTTAAAATCTTATTGTTGGTACATTTTATTTTTTTATTTTATATTTTGTCAAATATGTAGCTTCTTTTTGTATTTCTTCCAGAAAGAAACAACACCAAACCAAAAGCATTAACCCAATTCTTGTTTCCCGAAATTAATGATGAATTTGGTGACTGCTTGTGTGCTACTTTTTCTGGCGGAACGTTGTCATGGAGCCCTAAGCACCGCCCATCAGTCTCTGTTCACGGCCAATGGTTGGACGATAACTGAAGATGGGATGGACTATTTATTTGCACACACTGGTGTGGTAGACCGTGACACATACACCGTCGGTAAGTTACTTTGTAATTCACTTTCATAGACATCATATGAGTCCGTCCGTCCATGGGAAAAAGTAGAAGTCGCCATTTTTTAACACTGTAGGTTCATATCATGTCCATACCTGCTCAGTCTTTTAAGAATCATCACAAGTTAACAGAGTCTTCTAACACACTTATGCAGTAAGTAATATACAAACAGTGTAGGTCTTGATCAGACTGTGCGCATACATAGGCTGATCTGTACTGACATTGTGCATAGTAGAAGAATTGTACATGTTCCAAATATACTTGTCAGTACCATTTTCGTTGAATAATTAGCTCTATTGTTTTCAAAGTAAGCAACGTGATCCTATAAGATAAGAAACCCCAATGGCATTCAATCATTGAACAAGTCGATTAAGTTCTGACGCCATGATTGTAACCAAAAGCGACATGACTCCTATTTAATAGCAACTAGATCCTATAAGATAAGAAACCCCAATGGCATTTAATCATTGGACAAGTCGATTAAAATCTGACGGCATGATTGTAATCAAAAGTGACATGACTCCGTTTTAATAGCAACTAGATCCTATAAGATAAGAAATCCCAATGGCATTTAATCATTGGACAAGTCGATTAAAATCTGACGACATGATTGTAATCAAAAGCGACATGACTCCTATTTAATAGCAACTATATCCTATAAGATAAGAAACCCCAGTGGCAGTCGATTAAAATATGACGACATGGTTGTAACCAAAAGCGACATTCCTCCTATTTAATGATATTCTGTAGAAAGTGCTGAGCAAATTAATATTTTACTGTGCATTCTATGCTTTTAATGTAAATAACTAAATACATGTGAGCCTTTCCACGAGAAAACCATCATTGTGGACACTGCGTAAAGTATCGACTCGGATCAGCCTAAGCATGCCGCGCAGGCTAACCCGGACCGACACTGTTTGCCTCCTGTGGATTTTCTGTTTTTAGGAATCATTACTCTATACCTCTTCCCTCTGAGACGCAATGTGTCGGCCCGGATTAGCCTGCGCGGACTGTGCAGGCTGATATGGGTCGATACATTACGCAGAGGCCATAATGTTGGTTTTCTCGTGGAACGGCTCAATTATGTTGTTACAGGTTTATTTCCAAATTCTGACAACCCAAACAGAATTCAAACTCAGAATTACCAAATATATGTCCCCAAGGACGCAACGAAACAATCAACAACGATGTGTACGGGCAAAGGATACATTGGAATGGCTGTGAATGGTGCCGTGTTCTTCAATCCCCTCACAGGTAGGGCGTATTAACATTCTCATTAAAAACCAAGCATAATCTTCGTTACAGAAGCAAACATCCGTTTAGATGTGATGACTGCCTAAAACAGGTCGTCTTAGATTGGCATTTGCGTCACCCAATCAGAATATCGTCTACAAAATCGTTAGGTATCAACAGGGGAGTTAACCTATGTGCATAAACGAGATAGAGAAGCGGTGATTGTTGCTTGTTTCGATTAAATTCAAAGTTAAATATGAAGGGCCAATTCAAGACGATCTACATTGCAGAGCGTTAAATATATATTCTTACAGCGAATGACGTGTAGTTTGGTATGGTTTTAATGATATTGTGTGTATTACTAATGTATGGACCAAAAAACACGAAAACCAACTTCGGAGGTCTTGAAAAAATAGCGATTGCAATCAAATGCATAATTTCATTATCTCTCATAACAGATCTTCAGATACCTCTTCGATTCGAAGGTTCCGGGTTCGTAATGTTACTGTAGTTTAAACTTATTTATTTTACTTTGATTTTGAGGTCCGGTGTACAATCTAACATCAATCATCACTGTTGATGCTTTCTTTCTGCACATTCAACCAGTACTCCAAGTACTCCTTGAAAAGTGTCTGGGGAGGGGAAGTTCCAAATTCAGACCCATTCTCTGTGTACACTGGTTTTCTACATTTTCGCAGGGACGTAGATAAGAGGGATAGGCAACTCCACCTGTACACCTGTTATCTGGTTAAAATATCACACATAGAAATAAAATTGTCCAAATGTTCACATTTTGTAGCAAGTAAATCTTTGAAGTCACATTTGGCACATAAACACAACATACATATTCTGAAAGCTTAATATTTCAACTAAAGTTATAGATATAATGAACAACTGGAATTTCTTTGTATTTTGAACAATGACTGTTTTAAAAGACACCGATATTGGGATTTCTGAATTATATTATTATTTTTCACAAATTAATAGACTGACATTTTTCATACGGATAACATATTATCAAAACCCGTAATGTATTAAAGTATTTTTATCTACTGCAATAGAAGAATGTTTAAACTTGCAGAAAATATATTTTTTATTTTCATATCTTGAATAGTTTTTAAGTTTTACTTGCTACAAATGTCGGCACGGGTGATGTTTTAATATATACTTCAGTTACTTATCCCTCTTATCTTCGTCCCTGATTTTCGCAAACGCAAGCTCTGACGCCTCTAGTATACGTTTGTTTGCGATACTTTCAGCTGAAGACAAAGATGCCGTGACGGGTGATTGTTCCGAAACGTTTGACACCTGCCAGGGTCATCCTGACATGCAGGGAGTCTATCACTACCATCAGAACCCGTCGTGTGTATCAATTAGTAAGTATAGGGTTGCTTGCAGACGAAAAGACACACGAACATACTGACATAGCTCATCAGAAACTCGTTGTGCTTATGTGAAATAAACATGTAAGAAATGTGTCAAAACGATGTAGAAAAAAACCGTGTCCTATGTATGGTACAATTTCAGACATATTACTCACATAACATTCTGAGGTTTTTAATTGCTGTTTTAACCTCTTTTAAAGACATTTCTATATTTAAACACGCAGCCTCTTGATTCATATGATCCGTATATTCTTCGAATATTAATGAAAGGGCTTTGTCATAATGGAGAAGGGGTTTAAAATAATTATTTCATACAGACGCACCGTATAAATATGTTTCACTTGACTTAAAGGTGCTGAACTTCAGGGGATAGATAATCATATTATAGTTAAAGTTTTAAAACGGTTCAAAAGTTGTCTTGAAATATAAGAATCATAATTCTGGGATAAAATAAGATAAATAATGTCACTTTCCAGTACCATAAACATCTACATATTGATCGTTTATGCTTCATTTCATACCCAGATGATAAGCCAAATTTTGTACATTGTTATGACTTTTAATTGACAGTTTTTCAACAATTACTGCCAAAATAGTGTTGAACTACTTATTACTTACTTTGTTGTCACTAATAGCAATATTTAAAGAAGTTTCAACATTTCAATATTTTGATCTCCATCTAGAGTTCAATGCCTTTAATAGTCTTTAATGGATTTGTTTTAATAGGCGCCAACATTTCTTAGTATTTGACCTACTATCTTCTAAGGTGCATCTTTGTTGTTGATGAAATTGTATTTGCTTTTCTTACAAAGACTTTCTTAGACTTAGTTCTAGTTATAATATACTCTTATACTCTTTATATTCATTTTCGTTATCAGATTTACGAAACCATCGAAGGGGCCTGTATTTGTTATTCTTCAAGAGTTCACACTGATCATCCCAACAGGGAGCTTGATTATTTGTTTCGCTATTACGATTTAAAAAAGTTGTTTCACGCATTTTATAAGATGACTTAAGATAAAGGGAGATAATGCAGTCGACTGCTTCATCAACATTCAAATCGAAGAAAACTTTGTTTACTGTTAGTTAATTTGGAAGGCTATTTAAAAATGTATTTCAGTGATAATTAAGCTATTGAAATTGAACATTTACTGCAGCCATACATAAATTATTATCAACGGTTTATTTCTCCTAGCCTTTCTCCAGAAATGAAAAATTGCATAATTAAGGGTAGTGATCAGAATACTCCCATTCTCCAACTGGGACATCGAGCACGTCTCTGCTTGATATGAGATAACTATTAGACTACATTTTTCCATTGTTTGAAAGACAAGTTTCCTAAACAATCATCAAGTTTTTAAATCTATAACAGTCTTTACTATTGAGCTCAATTTTGAAATGATCTGCGCTACAGTCTACGTCACCATGAATATAGTATATATCATCATTTATCATAAAGTCTTCAAAATCATTTGTTCGGATATTGAAATATTCAGCAATTATTACATCTGCAAATGGATATTTATGCTGTAGCTCGTGAAACTGCTCTTGCATCTGGATAATTCCATTAGGTTCTACTACATTGACATAAACGGTCGTTCTGGTGAAATATATTTATTTATTTATTTATTTATTGGGGTTTTACGCCGCTTTCAACATTATTTCAGTTATATCACGGCGAAAGTTCACTTATTCATGATCCCTGGGTAAACAAACCAGTACTAGGCTAGAAAATGTGCCTTGCCCAAGGGCACTCCATCATGACCGTAGTGCCGCGACTGGGGATCGAACCCGGGACACCCGGTTTCGAAATCCCCGACGCTAACCACCCGACCACAGCGGATTCCTCTGGTTAAATATACACAATATATAAAATAATGTATTTAGCTTCATATTTATTTGAGACGTTACAAAATAATACAATACAATCAATCCAGTTATCGTATGTTCTGGTATTAATTTACCCTTTCCCACATACAGACGCTGTCTGACGCCTCTGCAGCAGACGACTTTTGAAATCATTGTGGCAAACGGCGAAATTGCTCATAATGAGCAATTTCTCCTTTTGCCACAATGATTTCAACTCTATTCAATAATCATACTCTCTTTTATAGAGATTTTCTATATTTTGACCTTGATAATTTCAAAGTCGTCTGCTGCAGGTTGGTTGTATGTGGGTTAAGCTCAGACAGTTTACCCGATATGAAACGGCTCACACCTCCACTATTTCTGATAGCATGCATTTTGTATAATCCTAACCTTAGGTTAGTGTGTATAACCAGGCGTATAAATAGACTGATCTTATTACGAATCGACCCGGTAAGTGAAAAGATGATCCGCATGAGTGGTTAACATCGACAGACTGTAACAAGTAACACTTAAACCCTTTCCCACATACAACACATCTGCAGCAGACGACCTCAATACAATCTAGGAAAAATATGCAATAGTTCTTTGAATGAAAATATAATTATTGAAAAGAGTGTGAAACAATTGTGGCAAAAGGAGAAATTACTCATCATGAGCAATTTCTTCTTTTGTCACAATGTTTTCAAGAGTCGTCTGCTGCAGAGGCGTCTTTCAGCGACAAATTTCCAATATAAAACCCTTCCATGTTTGAAATCGTGTGACTCCATTTTTCATGAATTAAGAGTTTTAAAGTCGAACAACTCTGATTTCAGGTGCAAAAACCTCAATATTGCTATTGACGCTATAATTAATGACATTTATTCTAATCTGTGTTTGAATTGATGTATACAAGTTATATATATTTTATTTTTAAGGCGCGAACGACGAACCCATTGGTATTGCCCTGGACGGATTCTTGATTTACAAAAATGTCGACGAAAATGGAAATGCTTTGGCTTCCACTGACCTTGATACCTGCGGTGGTCGCACTGGAAGCGGCGGGGACTACCGGTATCACCTGCAATCCTCATATCCGTATACTGTTGGATGTTACTATGGCACTTTAAGTCCACGACAGAACGTGAACACGGACTGTTCTAGCTTACTGACGTGTGGCGCCAAAGCTTTATTTACATTTCACAGCCTGATTATTGTACTGGCATGTGTGATAATGAAATGGATTGTGTAAACAATAATCATTTCTACCACTTTGGCAAGGCCACGCAGAAAACCTGAAACTATTAACCATACCGATCTGTTTGAACAGTTACAGAGTAGATAACTTGCCAGAACCATTCTACAACGGTTTTCCAGATGCTTTTATTACTGGATGGAGAACAGACATGCGCAGTCTGGTTCTTCGATCGCTAGTCGCATACACTCAAAAGTGTGGTTTCTTGTTACGTTGTGGACTCTGCGTAATATATCGCTCCAGATCAGCCTGCGCAGTCCGCGCATGTTAATCCGGGCCGACAAATGAGGATAGAGATATAGAGTAATTAATGATTCTGAAAGAGAAAATATCCACAGGAGGCGAAAAGTGTCTGTCCGGGTTAACCTGCGCGGCATGCTTGGTCGAAACTTTACGCAGAGTCTATAATGTTGGTTTTCTCGTGGAACGGCTAATTTGGTACGAGCAATATCAAATGTTTTTACAACATTTTTTCAACTCATACATCCAGTTTTCAAGATATTACATTTTATCAAGGCAGTTTCAAAACAGACGATCCCAAAAATGTCATATCGGATAGACGGTTAGCAAAGTTATACTTTTAATTCCAGATCAATGTTTTCGTTATTGATTGTTAATTGATATACAAGCGCATTCCACACTGTTAATTGGAATGCTATGACTATATCCCCTTACACACGTTTTATAAATCAAAGTTTAATATACGTTACCATTAATTTATTTTTCTATCTGTTTATCTTTTCACTGTCGCTGTTTTATTTCCCCATGTTTTATTCATCATTTTCTAAATAATATATGTTTTTGTTGCAAACATCGCAACCTTGCTTTCTTTTTTTCACTGATGCATTTCATTGTTGACGTTTTACTTATTTTATATTGCTGCAGTCTACTTTTGTAAACATTATGGCAAATGGAGAAATTGCTCATAATTAGCAATGTCTCCTTTTGCCACAATTTTGTTTAAACTGTATTCAGTAATCGTTCTTTCCATGTGTTTGACTAAATGTTGTCCTAGCCGCATGCGAACCTGTGCATACGGTTATAAAGTAGCCTGCTGTATACATGGCAGAAGTGATTCAAGACGACGTGACTGCTGCAACTGATCAACAACTCGTTTCGTTAAGCAGTGTGACCTAAAGAGGGAGATACTCTTATAATAGCATGTTGTGATCCATTCACTTGAATCATTTGTCATCCAAATAGGTATACTATGTATACAGTATGTTTGGCTTTACACCTTTCTGTTGTCGCATTTTGTCGCATGACGATGATGAATTGAATTTGTTTACCCGTGCAGAATTAATTAACTATTTAGCGAGAATTGTGTTGTCGCATATGCAGCAGATATCTTTATATATCGTTGAAGCAAGCAGAGGACTAGATAAGAGGGAGTGAACAGGTCTTTTCACCACACTTTGTATCTTATTACTCAACAAAAGCCTATGTTGTGGGTACTCAAAAGAATCGTCTCACTGAGACGATTCTTTTGAGTACCTACAACATCGGGTTCGAATGTCAAATAAGGAACTTTAGAACATAAAAATACCCCTTATTTAGAGCTCCGATCAAATTTACCCAACACAGTAGTCGATATGTGCTTGTTAGTTCTTACAGTTATATCACGGCGTTTTCTGTGTAAGTTACCAGTACTACTGACTTATTTATTCTGACACCGGCGAGTCAGTCAAATGCTAACCCCACAATCCTTAGCGTCAAGGGGGAAAAGGGGGGGGGGGGGGGGGGGGGGGGGTAACTTTACACAAAGGACAACCACTCTACTAACGTCGCTATAAAAGCCGGCTTCCACAGCAAGGCTGTAGAAATAATATTTATACATATACCTAAACCCCGTTCCCGTTACATTAGGAAAATGTGAATATTTTTTCATAAATGCGAAGTTATTGTGCGCAGACAAATGATAACAATAATTTTGGGAGATCGAGGTCAACACGTTGGGAAAAGGTATTTTTGTTTTCGTTTTACATATAACTAAACAACTATTGCTATCATGTATTGATATCATATATTTAAAAGCGGGTTTCGTGTTTTTCTAATCAAACAGTATTTCTTAAGCCATAACATGCTGATTCCCGCGACAATTGCTGCATCTTGCAGCAACTCTTGTATATCAAAGTGGTACGCAAAATACTTTTGCTGCTTGGCGCACTTTATTATGAATGGTGACCTAATTAGTAGACAATTACGTATCAAAGTGGTACGCAACGTACTTTTGATGCTGGGTGCACTTTATTATGAATGGTGACCTCATAAGTAAACAATAAGATATCAAAGGGGTACGCAACGTGCTTTTGATGCTGGGCGCACTTTATTATGAATGGTGACTTCATAAGTAAACAATTAGATATCAAAGTGGTACGCAAGTTACTGTTAATGCTTGGCGCACTTTATTATGAATGGTGACCTAATAAGTAGACAAGTATATATCAAAATTGTACGCAAATTTCTTTTGATGCTTGGCCCACTTTATTATGAGTGATGACCTAATAAGTAAACAAGTATATATCAAAGTAGTACGCAAATTACTTTTGATGCTTGGCGCACTTTAATATGAATGGTTACTTTATTAATAAACATTTACAGATATCAAAGCGGTACGCAAATTTCTGTTGATGCTTGGCGCACTTTATTATGAGTGATGACCTAATAAGTAAACAAGTATATATCAAAATTGTACGCAAATTTCTTTTGATGCTTGGCCCACTTTATTATGAGTGATGAACTAATAAGTAAACAAGTATATATCAAAGTGGTACGCAAATTACTTTTGATGCTTGGCGCACTTTAATATGAATGGTAACTTTATTAATAAACATTTACAGATATCAAAGCGGTACGCAAATTACTTTTAATGCTGGGCGCACTTTATTTTGAATGGTGACCTAATAAGTAATAAGTAAACAACTAGATATCAAAGCGGTACGCAAATTTCTGTTGATGCTTGGCGCACTTTATTATGAGTGATGACCTAATAAGTAAACAAGTATATATCAAAATTGTACGCAAATTTCTTTTGATGCTTGGCCCACTTTATTATGAGTGGACCTAATAAGTAAACAAGTATATATCAAAGTAGTACGCAAATTACTATTGATGCTTGGCGCACTTTAATATGAATGGTTACTTTATTAATAAACATTTACAGATATCAAAGCGGTACGCAAATTTCTGTTGATGCTTGGCGCACTTTATTATGAGTGATGACCTAATAAGTAAACAAGTATATATCAAAATTGTACGCAAATTTCTTTTGATGCTTGGCCCACTTTATTATGAGTGATGAACTAATAAGTAAACAAGTATATATCAAAGTGGTACGCAAATTACTTTTGATGCTTGGCACACTTTAATATGAATGGTTACTTTATTAATAAACATTTACAGATATCAAAGCGGTACGCAAATTACTTTTGATGCTGGGCGCACTTTATTTTGAATGGTGACCTAATAGGTAATAAGTAAACAACTAGATATCAAAGTGGTACGCAAATTACTTTTGACGATTGGCGCACTTTATTATGAATGGTGACTTCATAAATAAACATTTATAGATATCAAAGCGGTACGCGAATTACTTTTGATGCTTGGCGTACTTTATTATGAATGGTGCCATAATAAGTAGACAATTAGATATCAAAGTGTTACGCAACGTGCTTTCGATGATTGGCGCACTTAATTATGATTGAATGGTGACCAAATAAGTAGACAATTAGATAATAAAGTGGTACTTTTGATGCTGGGCGCACTTTATTATGAATGGTGACCAAATAAGTAGACAATTAGATAATAAAGTGGTACGCAACGTACTTTTGATGCTGGGCGCACTTTATTATGAATGGTGACCAAATAAGTAGACACTTAGATAATAAAGTGGTACGCAACGTACTTTTGATGCTGGCGCACTTTATTATGAATGGTGACCAAATAAGTAGACAATTAGATAAGAAAGTGGTACGCAACGTACTTTTGATGCTGGCGCACTTTATTATGAATGGTGACCAAATAAGTAGACAATTAGATAATAAAGTGGTACGCAACGTACTTTTGATGCTGGCGCACTTTATTATGAATGGTGACCAAATAAGTAGACACTTAGATAATAAAGTGGTACGCAACGTACTTTTGGTGCTGGGCGCACTTTATTATGAATGGTGACCAAATAAGTAGACACTTAGATAATAAAGTGGTACGCAACGTACTTTTGATGCTGGCGCACTTTATTATGAATGGTGACCAAATAAGTAGACAATTAGATAATAAAGTGGTACCCAACGTACTTTTGATGCTGGTGCACTTTATTATGAATGGTGACCACATAAGTAGACAATTAGATAATACAGTGGTACGCAACGTACTTTTGATGCTGGCGCACTTTATTATGAATGGTGACCAAATAAGTAGACACTTAGATAATAAAGTGGTACGCAACGTACTTTTGATGCTGGCGCACTTTATTATGAATGGTGACCTAATAAGTAGACAATTAGATAATAAATTGGTACGCAACGTACTTTTGATGATTGGTGCACTTTATTATGAATGGTGACCTAATAAGTAGACAATTAGATATCAAAGTGGTACGCAACGTACTTTTGATGATTGGTGCACTTTATTATGAATGGTGACCTAATAAGTAGACAATTAGATATCAAAGTGGTACGCAGCGTACTTTTGATGATTGGTGCACTTTATTATGAATGGTGACCTAATAAGTAGACAATTAGATATCAAAGTGTTACGCAACGTACTTTTGATGCTGGCGCACTTTATTATGAATGGTGACCTAATAAGTAGACAATTAGATATGAAAGTGGTACGCAGCGTACTTTTGATGCTGGCGCACTTTATTATGAATGGTGAGCTAATAAGTAGACAATTAGATAATAAAGTGGTACGCAACGTACTTTTGATGATTGGTGCACTTTATTATGAATGGTGACCTAATACGTAGACAATTAGATATCAAAGTGGTACGCAACGTACTTTTGATGATTGGTGCACTTTATTATGAATGGTGACCTAATAAGTAGACAATTAGATATCAAAGTGTTACGCAACGTACTTTTGATGCTGGCGCACTTTATTATGAATGGTGACCTAATAAGTAGACAATTAGATATCAAAGTGGTACGCAACGTACTTTTGATGCTGGCGCACTTTATTATGAATGGTGACCTAATAAGTAGACAATTAGATAATACAGTGGTACGCAACGTACTTTTGATGATTAGTGCACTTTATTATGAATGGTGACCTTATAAGCTGCAGAAGTTATGACATATCTACGGTTACTCAGTGTTAATGTTAAGCACATACAGATGCTTTTTGACGCCTGTGAAGCAGACGACTTTTGAAACATCATAAGAGCCTGAACTGTGTATACGGACAAGCTTGAACCCTATGATTTATGTGCAAACACATTGCCCATCAATGTTAAGCTTTGCACCTCGAAGCGCTGATACATATCGGAAAATCTCTGAGGGGGCAACGTCTTGGCTTTGTCGGGAAGTCCAAACTCTAGCTGCCTCGACTCGGCGAAACGTGTCCTAATGAAACACGAAGTGAATTGGGGCGCTTGCACCTAGCATGCATCAATGGGCCGCCGCTATCTCGAACAATAGGGACGTCAAATCAAGGGTAGAAGCCATTCAGTTGGCTCAACTCCGGCTGGTTTTCAGCCGGCTTCCGAAACACGACAGAATGGCGACATGTGCGGATTGAAGCCAGTGTTTGTCGCCTTCCCATGATACGTACCAGACAGCCGGCCAGACTCTGTAACTCAAGCAATATACAGCCGGAGTTTGGCTGTTGACTTGCCCAAAATTCCAACTTCAGTTGAGCATTGCAGTCTGCTGCCACAATCCGGCTGAACTCCACCGTGTAAGGCTCGGAGCCAGACATAAAGTAAATTCTATATCTCCAACAGGACGGGTGCAAATTCAGGACCTTGTCGGGAAATCCCAACTCCGGCTGGGCATATCAGCCGTTTGCCGCAACTCGGCTGTTCTGGACTTAATGCAATACGAAGTCAGTTTGGGGGCCCTTGCACCTGGCATGCGTAAATAGGCCGCCAAATCCATCTATCTCGACCATTAGGCACGCCAAATCTTAGGTGGGGCCACTCTGTCGGTCAAAATACTGAAGGGTTTTGCAGCCGGCTGATAAAACGCAGCAGATTTTCGACTAGTTGGACTTGATGCTAGTGTTTGGCGCCTTTCCATGACACGTGCCGGCTAAAATATGTCACTCGAGCAATATACAGCCGGAGTTTGGCTGTTGACTTGCCCAAAATACCAAATTCAATATGAAATTACAGCTGGCTCCCACAATCCGGCTTAACGCCACCTCTTGCGACTTGGGGCCAAATTTAGGAACTTCCACCTGACACGTGTCAGGTTGCCAGCTAAACTTTCTTACTCGAACAGGACGGGTGCAACATCGGAAATTTTATATCCAAAATCTGGCGGAAAACAGCAGCCGGCTGCCACCCTTTATGCATCAATGGGACGACTAATCCATCTATCTCATACAATAAGTACGTCAAACCAGTGGTTGGCGGTTCCCCTAACACTGGTCGGACTGTTACCCACAGCTGGGCTGTTGACCTGCCAAAAAGACTAAACTTAAAAAGGACATGTCAGACGGCTGCTTTAATCCTGCTGAACGCCACCCAGTGCGACTCTGAGACAGATATATCAGGTTGCCGGCTAAACAATCTAACTCGAACAGGACAGGTGCAAAGTCGGGTTTTTGTCGGGCAATCCAAATTCCGGCTGGGAATGGCAGTCGGCTTACAAGGCATGCATTAGTTGGCCACCTAATGCATCTATCTCGAACAATAGACTAGCCAAATCGACGGTTTCATTTTTTACAACATTGCCGCATTTCTGCCCCTGACATTTATGTCAAAGGGAAGCAACTCGAAACGGGATTTTTTTCCAGAGAATTCAGATGAATACATAATACTGAAGTTGTCTACCATTGGACAATTAGGATTTTGTTGAAAAGTGTTTTTATTTTATAAAGTTGAATACCCTTTGAATGATTTGTCATCAAAGCATTGTTTACTTATAGCTATATTGACACATTAAGAGCAATTTTCAGAACAACATATATTTTTTGAAAAAATAAAGTAAAATTCACTGTGGGATAAGGGTAACATTCGATTTGTCAAAGCTAAATAAATGCTTGATTGATTCATTGGGGTTTAACGCCGTTTTCAACAATGTTTCAGTTATATCACGGCCTCGCATGCTTCCTGGTTTTCTCACACCAGTACTCCACACAACATACCTTCCAAGCAACTGGCTGCTTTTTCACATGGCCTGTTAGCCCATTCCTGTAAACAAAAAATGGAAACAATAAAATGAATAAAACATGCAAAGAGCAAGAGAATATAGTCCTATATATATCATTGTTTATGAATATGCTTTCCCTTATTATCTTTCTAATTGTCCGCTTGTATTGTAAATATGGAATTTCGTTTGAACAATAGAAACATTATTGCCAAACAATGTTGATGGTAACAGTGTTAAGGTTATCATTGGCGTTTTATGTGAGTTGACGTCTGGACCCCGTTTGATGGGATGTCACACCCGAGCTTCCGTAGACATTTCTGTAAATACAAAATGGAAATAATAAAATGAATAAAACATGCAAAGAGCAAAAGAATATATCTATATATTTTGTTATGAATATAAAATAACTGTAAAAATCAATACTTTACCTTTTAATCTAGTTAAATGTCTGCTTTTAGTGTAAATATAGAATTTCGTTTAATATTTTAACCTCGTTTTCGGGCGGTTTTAATTATGCGCATGCGCACTTCACTGGATAAGACACTGCAGATGTGTAATAATTTGACAAGTCAAAATTTCAATTTCTTCAGACAGTGTCATTGTGTGAGATATCAATCATGTCAAAGTTAGACCAGATTCTTGATATTCAGCCCAGTACGGAGCTTAGATTTCGAGGTAAGCCATTAAACGCTTGAAGAATGTGTTACGCTTTTTGGACAGGGGTCAAAATCTTCCTGTGTACAGTTGTCATTTCCTATTTAAGATAAATTCTTAGTTAAATCTTATTAGATGATCGATATTTAACCCTTTCCCTATTACAACAAATCTGAAGCCGAAGACTGAAAGAATTTAGTTAAAATTGTCAAAAATATCTTTATGAAAATGTTTTATTATTGCATACGTATGAAAACATCAATATTGTGGATATTTCTTTTGCCACAATGATTTTTATATTCATCTGATGCAGAATAGTACAAATGCTTCTGTTGTGAGAAAGGGTAAAATCTTTTGGAAAGATCAATAATTTATAGTACTTTGTTGTCAGACATAAAGACATAAAATGAAGCACAAATTAAACAGGATGTGTAAGTGTTGTCCTTGAATAATATATATATACTCATGAGTCATGTATCCCAAGTTTGTGACATAGACATTAAAAGAAAGGCTGTAGAAGTGGTATTTGTACCATTACCCTATTCCCGTTACATTTCTCCCTCCGCTTGACTGACTCGAAGTCACACTCACACAACTGCACACAAGCAGTATATAACAAGCAGTCTTATGTTACATTACTGGGAACCACCAGGGTCCGGGTATGATGATGATGTCACCCCAATATCCCACTGCTGCCACCATTTATAACGTGCAACAGGTCGGGTCCTTCACGGTCACCCGTCCAGGCACTAAATGCGATGTACTTTGCTTAACTTTGTGAAAAAACCAACCACTCTTCCAACGTCGCTATAAAAGTGGACTTCTACAACAAGGCCGTAGAAGTGGTACTATACCCAATTCCCGGGTTCCCGCTGGAGATCACCATTGTTGCCAGTGGTGATGAAAAATTGGCGCAATAAATTTCAATATGGCGAAAATGTTGGCAACAACATATTTCGTAAATGGCGCTGCATAATAAACTGTTATTTTATAATGGTTCCCGATTTTTCATTCGCCGCTTATAACCGCAGTACAAAAATCGATAAACAGTATATGCAAATCACCCGAGCCTGTGTAGTCTGTAAACTGTCAATGTGTTGTTTATCACAGCAGGTGTCGTCTGTCAAGTGTCATTTAATCTCCCATAACAATCGGTAAAGGGATTAATTAAGCGTGCTGATTAAAGATAGAGTGTAAACATGTGACAGTGTTAAAAAATTTGATTGATATGCAGGGTCATTCAGGGTTTTCAAAATAAACCGATTGCGGATCAAAATGATCTGTTAAAATCACTTTTTGATCTGTTAGTTTTGCTCCTCTGGATTTGCTGTTGACCTGACCCCAAGCCTGATTGGTTACTTTTCTCATTTGATCTGTTGCAACAAAACATTTTGGCAACCCCAGACTCATTTGAGCTTGCAAACCGCAAGATTCCGAGAGTATGTTAACAGTTTGTCATGCTTATGAGACACAATAACGATGTCAGCTGCTTTTAATTAGCATAGTGTTTGTAAAACAACGTCTTTAATTAGAAAGAAATATTCAAACTTAAAAAGCAGCAGAAGTCCTACATCTTCTAAAGTTTGTGTTAAATGGAGATAATTTCAAAACACTTTGACAGTTGTCATAATGGCTTCGAAACGATCATTTGATATTTTGGACACTATTTGTCATTCACCTGCATCATTTATTGTAAAGTAGACGTATTTTAAACCTTTCCGTGATACGACAATTCTGCAGCAGACGACTCTGAACGTATTTTGTCAAAAAGTGGAAAACATAAATTGCACATTTTGTGCAATTTCTTCTTTTGTCACTATGTTTTCAAAAAGCCGTCTGCTGCAGAGGCGTCAGAAAGCGTCTATATGAGGAAAAGGGTTAAGTGTGAGAATACTTGTTTATGTCCTAGATTTTTAATGTTAACAATAACATAATCATAAAGATTAATAAAGTTGATTATGTAGTAAGATGATCATTGTTATTTGTCAAGTTTCCTTAAACCTTTCCAATGTACACACATCTAAAGCAGACAACTTTAAAACATCTATGGAAAATCATTTAAAATTAAATGCTTGTATACTGTTGAAACACTGGAAAAAGGAGTTAAAGCTCAGTAGTATGTCAAAAAGTGTCTGTTTGTGGAAAATGTGGTTCCAAAAGTGACTCCAGAATTTTTCATTTGGCACAAACTTTTCCCGTTTGGCAAAAGTGATGGCGCAAGAAAAAAATTGTCCAGGGTGAAACCTGCATTCCCGTTACATTTGCGAGAAATGACGTTTTCCCCGTTATTATAATTACACAATTTAAGCTCAAAGATGATTTATATAGCAAACAATATCTTGATCAAAATGCACTTAAATCAGATATATTTAAATGCAATCGACATATATGTATGTAAATTGTTCAATATTATATCTGTATTTATTGATCTTTCTCATTGAATAAATATTTATATTTGTTCTTGAATTTCATTTATTTACATGTAACTGTCAAAGATATATAATAAATACAAACAGGACAAATTTATTTTCTCTAAAGTAGATGATCTTATTAACAGTGTGGCAAAAAACCCAAATTGGTCATTATGAATATGAGCAAATTCCTTGTTTTGCCACAATGTGTTCAAATCGATTCAATAAATAAAAATTATATGTACTTTCATAAAAATAAAAATGTTCTTTATTTATTCCAAAATACTTAGAAAGTCGTCTGATGCATATTTGTTGTAACAGTATGCGGGAAAGTGTTAACCCACATACAACAAATATGCAGCAGACGATTTTGAAAACATACCCGGAAAAAAATTGCGAATTCCCTTTAACCCTTTCCCTTATATAGACGCTGTCCGACGCCTCTGCAGCAGACAGCTTTTTGAAAACATGGTGACACATGAAGAAATTGTTCAAAACGAACAATTTCTCCTTTTGCCACAATGTTATCCCCTTTTACTCATAGGTTATCCATTCAATTATAGAGATTTACCATTTTTTGACAAAATATGTTCAAAGGCTGCAGAATTGTCGTAAGAGGTAAAGGGTTAAATGAAAGTACAATAATTGAATAGAGTTGAAATCATGGTGGCAAAAGGAGAAATTGCTTGTTTTTGAGCAATTTCTTCTTTTGTCGCCATGTTTTTAAAAAGCCCTCTGCTGCAGAGGTGTCAGAAAGTGTCTATATGAGGGAAAGGGTTAAATCCAAATAGCATATTATCAAAACTTTTGAAGAAGACGATGTTACAATTTCACAAAATGTATTTGATCAATCATGGTAAAACATGTTTAAATGTTACTTGATCTGTGAAAATCTTTGGTAAGGGCTGCTTGTTAACTGTAACATAAGCACCAAAGTACTTTTGTACTTATAAACTGAATTATTATATACCTTAGAACTATGGACGAGAAGCAGTCATGTGTGATTCAATAAAAAATGACTATTTGACTCCTTTTCGCTTTTATTCTAAAATTCAGGTCCAATAGTCCATTTTCGAGTCAATAGTTCATCTGTTATGACGTTATTGTTTGAAATGACGTCATGCACGTGCATAACAAACATTTTAATGCGCGTGTCATGTAACAGTATACTGCATTCTTGGTGCATTTACAATAATAATCCTGTGTTTATGTTAGAATCTACATTTATGTTACATACATTTACCCAATTAAAATGATGACAGCAATGTTATAAATAAACTAGTTAAATTATACTTTTTTCATGAAGATATATAATAAAACAGCTATTTACTCCCTTTGAGTTCAATGGTGAAAAACTATTCTTCCTCGCAAATGACTATTGACCCGAAATAGAGAACTATTGACCTCGACTTCGTCTCGGTCAATAGTTCTCTATTTCGGGTCAATAGTCATTCACTTGGAAGTTGGAAGAATAGTTTTTCACTATTGACTTCAAGAGGAGTAAATAGCCGCCATATACTATTATATAAAAGAAGCTGGTTAATTACCTAGTTTAGTAGGTGAAAAGTAGCACATTTCTGCTAGATTTTGATTTTTTTGTTTTTTTCTTTATTATTGATACTTTTATTAATTTGCCAATGTTTTATTTCTTCAGGTCCCTTTACGGAAGTTGTGTCATCAGACTTAAAACTTATCAATCCATCTGAAAAGCGAGTATGTTTCAAGGTAAAAACAACAGCTCCAAAGCGTTACTGTGTTCGACCAAACAGTGGTATCATAGAACCAAATGGACAAATAAGTGTACAAGGTAAACACTTGCCTTTTCCAGTCTCTATTAGCCCTTACCCACATACAGACACTTTCTGACATCTCTTCAGCAGAAGACTTGAAAACTTCAAGGCAAAAGTTGAAATTGCTCATAATTGCTCAACAGTTTCAAGAATGATACTTTCATTTGTAGTTTTACGAGTTTTGTCAGAAATTTTTAAATCATCTGCTGCATATTTGTTGTACGTGGGAAAGGGTTTAGATTCTGTTTCTGATTGGTTCAATTTCAACTGTATTTATCTTTTTCCCATACTTTCTTTCCTATTATACTGGTATTTAGCCCAAATAAGGTATTTTCACAGACGCTTTTGAATCAAAATTCATTTCAAACCCTTTAATATTGGATAAAGATGAAATACCAAAAACAAGTTTAAAAATAAATATATACCTGGTACAAACTACGGTGTTTTCAAAGGATGTTTTCAGAGCAGAAGAATAGGAAATGTCTCATTTGTCAAATAAATGGTTAACTTTTAACCTGGGATATCCCTTTCCCACTATTAATGTCACTGCAGCAGGAGGGTTTTGAAAATAATATTTAGGCTTGTAACGTCATTTATACATTGGGTGTCTGTATTACCTTCCTTGTACTTTTAATTTTTGAAAAAAGTGAGATAAAGCTTAGTATTGTTGATGGCACATTTACCCTTTACCACATAAAACAAAACTGCAGCAAACATTATTTAACCCTTTCCCTCATACGACAATTCTGCAGCAGACAACTTTGAACATATTTTGTCAAAAAATAGAAAATCTCTAAAATTTAATGGATAACCTATGACGAAAAGTGGAAAACATTGTGGCAAAAGTAGAAATTGCTCATTTTGAGCAATTTCTTCTTTTGTCACTATGTTTTCAAAAAAACGTCTGCTGCAGAGGCGTCAGAAAGTGTCTATATGAGGGAAAGGGTTAAAACATCTAGACCAAAAATGGAATATCTATTTGAATGCAAGTATCATTATTGAATAGAATTGAAAGCATTGTAGTAAATGGAGAAATTGTTCAATATTATGAATAATTTCTCCTTTTGTCACAATGTTTAGAAAGATCATCTGCTGCAGATGTTTCAAAATGCACAAATACAAGAAGAAAAGGGTTTAACCTTTTCCCTCATATAGACACTTTCTGCAGCAAACAGCTTTTTGAAAACATAGTAACAAAAGAAGAAATTGCTCAAAACGAGCAATTTCTCCTTTTGTCACAATGTTTTCCACTTTAAGTCATAGGTTATCCATTCATTTATAGAGATTTTCTATTTTTTTGACAAAAATAAGTTCAAAGTCGCCTGCTGCAGAATTGTGGTATGAGGGAAAGGGTGTAACCTTAATCAATCAACACCATACTCATAAACGACACACATCTACATGTAAATGATTGATAATCATGATAGTAGTAACCCCTTCCCACGTACAACACATCGCCTACAGATGACTGAAAACATGTTAACAACAAAAGAAAACATTCTACAAATGAAGTTAAAATTAAAGCAAAGAATTGAAAATAATGTGGGAAAAGGAGAAATTGCTCATCATTAGAATTTCTTCTTTGGCCAGAATATTAACAAAAGTTGTCTGTTGCAGATGTGTCAGAATGCATCATCAAATGGGAAAGGGTTAACCTTTTACCTGATGTATTTTGTAGTCTGAAGAAAAACACACATTTGGATAATTTGAATTTAATAAAGAATTAAAAAATGCCAATTGAAAAGAACGAACATAGTGTCCCTCTCTCTCCGATTCGTGCATAAAAATTATTATGAAAAAATATTGTAGGAAATGACTTAATGAGTAATTGCTCATAATGGGCCATATTTTCCAAAACTATTTGCTACATATATATGTGTTAGGTGTCTTCTGTAGAATTTGATATGCAGAGAATGTGAATAGGGAATTATGTGAACATTTTCGAAAGAGCTCATTCTTTTTGGTTGATTGTTTACTGAGAATATGCTTGTTCTTTTGTATTTTGTTTGTAAAAAAGAAATGCAGTGTATAATATATTATAGGTGTCAATACTGGTTCACAAATATTCTACTTTTTACCCTGAGGCAAATTCTTTTTCCAAACTGCTGTTTTGTCATGATTATAAATGATTATTTGACAAATGACATGTGATTGTTATTACCCTTAGGTTTTGGTATTTTTCCAAAAGATGAATAGTTTATATCAGCCTTTCAAGTTCAGGGTGCACCTATAAAACATTTTCGTGATTCATGAGACTATTGATGTCTGTGCAATAAATTCATCAATTTTAAAATGATACAAAAAAATGGAAAACAATTATCTTCATTATTAATTTCTCTTAGCATACATAAATTTTTCTGTTTCAATTTGTCAAAATAATTCTCCTCACGTAATGCAATGATATAAAACTGACATTTAGAACAGTATATTTAACCCTTTCCCACATGCATCAAGTCTTCAGCAGACAATTTTGGAAACAATTTGGCAACAATATGATAACACTCTGTAAATGAAAATATGCTTATTGAATAGACTAGAAATCATTGTGTTGAAAAGAGAAAATATAGATTAAGATGAATAGTTTATAAAGGTGTTACTGTTTTTGTGGTGTCAGAGTTGATTTGCGTATTTTGAATGAACATGTCTATTTTATGATATTTTTTCAGTGATGCTTCAACCTTTTGAATATGATCCAAATGAAAAGAATAAACACAAGTTTATGGTACAAACAATGTTTGCACCAGAGGGGAAAATAGAAAATCAAGAAATCTTGGTAAATATTTATTTATGTAATTAACCCTTTTTCTCATATAGACGCTTTCTGCCGCTTCTGCAGCAGACAGCTTTTTGAAAACATAGTGACAAAAAGAAGAAATTGCACAAAACATGCAATTTCTCCTTTTGCCACAATGTTTTCCACTTTTTGTCATAGGTTATCCATTCAATTATGGAGATTTTCTATGTTTTGACAAAATACTTTCAAAGTTGTCTGCTGCAGAATTGTCGTATGAGGGAAAGGGTTAATAAGTTTTAGCTTCACTATTCGGATAAGCTATGGTACTCACACCTTGGTTAAGGACTTCCATGCAAGTACATATATTATTATACCTCACATGACTTTGTAATGTTAAATTCTCATATTCTCATCATGGGCAATTTCTTACTGTCTCATGCTAACAGTACATTTTGACCGGTTAACAGTATACTGTTACACGGCACGCGCTTTAAAATGTTGGTTATGCACGTGCATGACGTCATTTCAAACAATAACGTCATCTTTTAGACGCGCGTGCCATGTAACAGTATACTGTTAACCGGTATATTCATATATGTGTGTGTTACATTGTAGTAGATCTACCCATGTTCACCTCCCCTACAAAGGTACAGAATAAATTGAATAAACGTGTAATTTTGTTCGGTATAATAAAATAAATATTGCATGGTTTCCAGTGTGACAGTACATATTGTCAACATTCGGGTAAATACTGTTAACCTCGGCTTCGCCTCGGGTAACAGTATTTTCCTCATGTTGACAATATGTACTGTCACACTGAAAGCCATGAAATATTTATATAATATTTCACCATAGCTCAAGTGACTTCTAGATGTGCTGCATTAACACTTTATACAAGGCTTCCAAACCATCACATTTTGTCAATAATTAAGTTAGTATATAATGCAAATGGCGGCCCTTTTTTGTCTTAAAAGAAATTCTTGTTAAAATTGTGTTTGCAACTTCATTAAGAGCTTCATATCATCCAAAATTGAATCCCTCGAACTACTCATAGGTGGAACTATTTATTATGGACCCAGCCAGATTGAGTCACATGATGTATTTCGAGCAAACGCACACTTTCACCTAGACTACTATGCAGTAGACAACTTTTGAAAACACATGAAAATAGAAGTCATGCTTATCCACCCCCACAATGTTAATCAACTTTCATAAAGAGTAAACTTCTTTAATATATTTCAGATGTTAACATATTTGGTATTAGACTTTCAAAGCAGACAAATGTTAACATTTTATAGTGGTATAGTACCATGTAGATGGTTGATCCACTAATTTTAATTGTCCAGACAGGTCTAGGAAAAAAAATAAATTGCACAAGTGTTTCTTTAACCCTTTCCTACATACAACAAAAATGCAGCAGACTACTTTGAAAGCATCTAGGCAAACATATGGAATATTCATAAATGAAAAGTTAATTATTGAATTGAGTTAACCCTTTCCCTCATACGACAATTCTGCAGCAGACTTTGAACATATTTTGTCGAAAAATGGAAAATCTCTATAATTGAATAGATAACCTATGACTAAAAGTGGAAAACATTGTGGCAAAAGGTGAAATTGCTCGTTTTGAGTAATTTCTTCTTTTGTCACTGTTTTCAAAAAGCCGTCTGCTGCAGATGTGTCAGAAAGGGTTGTAAAAAGACATTGTGGCAAAACGAGAACTTGTCTAATTAAGAGCAATTTCTACTTTTTTCACATATTGTCAAAAGTCCGCTGCAGAGGCATCAGAAAAGGTTAAATAATCTTAATATAATCCGCTATAAAATGTTTATTCTACAGTGGAAAGAAGTAACGCCCAACCAGTTGATGGACTCTAAATTACGCTGTGTGTTTGATATGCCAGCATCGAATTCGGAAACTACCACGGTATGTAGGTTTTAACATAAGTATGTTCTGTTGTGTATGTCTTATCTTTAAAGCAAGGCCAAAACAAAAATAGCTGAGCAATTTTTTGTACAGAACATGGTTATTCCCCGCTAAAGGCAGATGAGAGGTTTAGTTGGCGTTGTCAGTCCGTCCAGAGCCATATCTAAGGCAAGGTTGAAAGAATTTGATTAAATCTATATGGAGATGTTGAACACTGTAGAGAAATGTATGTAAGATACTAAGGTTCACTAAGATTGTCTCAAAACTCCCAAATTATGACCAATTGTTTTTATAAACTTTTAAAACTAATATGAACCATTGCATGAGAAAAAGGTACAAGTTCCTGTAGTGAACAGTATAGACAGAGATCTTCACCATTCACATATTACTAACAAAAGTTCTGTCAACTTATGTACAAGATGAACCGTCATTGTTCATAAACATCAACTTGTACCTTTTCTCAAGCACTGGCTCATATTTGACTTGGCTGATCAATCTGCTTGAAGTTGAAGATCTTTCTGACTGGAAATCTGTAAGAAAGAATATTTGGTGAAAATCAACCTTAGAGCATTTGTAGTAGTGGCTATAAACTGTATGTGTTCTGGCTTACTTGGAATGCATTTAACAAAGTTCTGGGCTATGGGAGTTAGTGACTGATGTTTCTGGACACTGGAGGATGAAGTCAGTCTGTGCACAACAAGCAAGTTTATCTGGCTTGTTGATGCCCATGAGTGCACTCTATGAGTCTTAGTTTTGACAAAGTTAATAATTTTTGATAGTTTAATGAGCAGACTTGTTAGACAATACTACATCTGCAATGGTCTATATTTGTTGTCACTGACAATTTGAACACATCTAGGCAATAAAATGAAAGTTCCATATATATTTATTGAATAAGGGTTGTAAACATAGTGACATAAAGGTGAAATTGGTCATTTTTAGCTTGGATATTCGAAGAATATGAGAGCTATTCTACTCACCTCTGTATCACACATTGGTTAAGGTTTTGCATGCAAGTACATAATTATATGACACCATAGCTTAGTTACTACTTGATGTATTGCATTGAAACTTTCTACAAGGCTTCCTAACTATCACAACTATGTAAATACTCAAGTAAGATAACTCTATCCTGCATATATTGCAAGTTATAGCCCTTTCTTGACTTAGAAATTCTGGTTTAATTTTCGTGTGCAACTACATTAAGAGTCCGTATCTCATTAACTACTTGATGCATTGCATTGAAACTTTATTCAATCCTTCCCAACCATCACACCTATGCAAATGATAAAGTAAGATAACTCTATCATACATTTGATGCAAATTATGGCCCTTTTTACTTAGAAATTCTGGTTATTAAAGTTTTGCGTGCAACTACAATAAGAGTCCATATCTCAGTAATTACTTGGTGCATTACATTGAAACAGCAATGTAAACAATTAGATAACTCGATTTGCACATGCAACAAATTATAACTCTTTTTTTACTTAGAAATTCTGGTAAAAGTTTTGCATACAACTACATTAAGAGTCCATATCTCAGTAACTACTAGACGCATTGGATTGAAAACTTATACAGCCCTTCCCACCCATCACACCTATGTATTATATATAATAAAGTAAGATAACTTGATTGTGCATATAATGCCAAAAAACCCCGTTATTCTTTGACTTAGAAATTCTGGTTAAAGTTTTGCATGCAACTACATTAGAGTCCAAGTCTGAGTAACTAATAAGCGGTGGAATAGTTTAGCGCACTGTCTTACTGACAGGTTTTGTTACTTTGGCCACAATGTTTTCAATAATTGTCTGCTGCAGAGACTATGTTTTGGGGAGGGGGTTTACTGTGGTGTAGAAGAGAAGGTGTTGATGTGGTCTTACCGGCATTTTTTCTGTTTTAGGCACAACCAACAGCAGTTCAAGAAGACAAGGTAAAGCCAGTTGTAAAATCTGATCTAAAACAAGATTTTCCTCCACCTGCCTCCCAGTTTACATCCAGTAAAAATGTAAGGTCTTTTATTTGTCACGGCTAAAACTTAATAGTAGCCAGAACATATTAACATAATCAGAAAATAACTTCTTTACAGTAACAATTTTCATACTGGGGTTGGCAAAGTTAAAAATGAATCTTCAGAGAATTTTAATTTAATATTAATATTGATAAGGTTGTTCCCTTGTATAGTTAGTTTATGGTCATAAGCATTCTCCAGATGCTTCGGGATGCTCTTATGGAAAATGGACAAAATTACAATGTACAAGCTAATTTGAGTCATATTGTTTCCTCAAAGTCTCAAAGGTTGTTGGTTCAATTCCCGGCTGGGTCATGCCAAAGAGTTTGAAAATGGTAGAAATGTCTGTCCTCCTTTGCCCTTAGGGTGGTGGGTAAGCATTATGCCTGACTGGCTTGTGTCAGGATAAATGGACCAGTGGTAACTACTGGTAACCTTCCCAGGAAATATTTTTATTTTTCTACCACTTTGTAAACTGCTACATACATGCCACCCACCTGAGCGGTGTAGCGTAAGAGTGTCTGCTTCGATGTGGGTTCAATCCCCAGATGGGTCATACCAAAGTTTTTAAAAAAGGTAATATTAGCTTGCCCTCATTGACGCTCAGAAATGTTGTGTTGGCATAAGTTTGGCTCGCTTGTGTCGGGATATATCGACCAGTAGTAAGTACTGGTATCTTACCCAAGAAACATCACAATATAGCTTTAAAAAGTTGTTGAAAGCAGTTTAAATCATCCTACAAATCAATTTTTCTACCACTTTGTTTCCTGTTGCATACTTGTCAAATATTGAATAAGGAAACATTTTTCCTGACTTTTGACAAGTTTCTGCGACTGACAAATTTTGAGAACAACTAGTTTGACAAGTAGTATAAATTGTAAATTACTGTCAACATTTTTCTTGAATTATATCTTTTATTAATGATGACTGATACCTGAAGTATACATGTCCAGTAAGGATAAAATGATAGTTATATTTAGCATTTCCTAGGGCAACATAATTTGTCTTCAAAGGATACTTTTTAAATACATTTGTACTAAATCAGATCTTTATTTCTCATCTTTTTTGTAAGATTATTGGTTATTACATATAATTAACTAGTGAAATATAAACAGATTTGCAATCCCTTCAGTACACCATTATACTAATAGTAATTTACTAACATTAAATGAAATGCATTAGAAATAAGCTAATCTCTCAAATCAAATCAAAGTTATTTTATTTCTAATTTTAACAATCTAACAATGAACGTAGCACATACATGTATTTATTAGTGCCCTATTGTATTCACCTTAAAAGGGGTTTAGAAATGAGCTTAAAGATATTGAGAGAGTATTTTTATTGAGTCTATGGATGCAATGTTAAGTTAAATATATATATAAAAAGATGAGCTAGGTCACGAGAAAGTCTTCGAAGTTCAGAGAAATGGGTTTCAGATTGCTCTGTGAAAAACGCAAGCTGAATCATATCCTACATCTATAAGCATTAAAAATTTAATATTAAATAGCGATAATAAACCGATTGTCTTAACCGTTTCCCACACACAGATGCAATTTAAGGAATTTGCAGCAGATGTGTGGCAAAGCAAGAAATTAGTTATTTTACACCAATGTTTTCACTTGTGTTCAATAATTATACTTTCCTAACTCTTTCACTGCTGAATTTCAACAAGTTGTGTTTTCCATGTTGAAAATTTGATCACTCAATGTTTCGTTCTAAAGGAAATTTGGTAATATTTAATGTCTAAGCTGTGAAAAAAGATTTCAGGAGAAACTGCTTGTTACAAGCTGTCTCACCCGAATCTGCATTGTTTGCAGAAGCCTTTATTTGCCTTTAGCAGCCGCAGCAAAAGATCCACATGTTTACCTAATATTACTAGAAAGGTTTTGTTATTGGCTGGCTTATCTTCATTTATACAAACTTAAGATTTGCTTGATATATATACATGTTGGCTGGGTATGATGCTTGAAGATGCACCCATAAACAAGCACAAGTTGTACATTTCATCCATTGACTTAATTTAACTATGTTACGGTTACTGAATAGAATTTGGTACTTTCTGGACTCATATAAATCATAAATAGCAATTATGATTAAATTATGCCAATTGATATTTTTATGAATACAATATACAGCTTGCCATTTCTATCAGGGTAACAATAGAAATATTGTGAAATATTTTGAAAACTTATAAAAAGGAAGACACGGATCAAATCTTGTTTCTAACCATTTTCCACCTGCAGACGCATTTGCAGCGGAAGACGTCTGAAAACATTGTGGCAAAAGAAGAAATTGCTCATAATGATCAAAATCTCCTTTTGCCACAATGTTTTCAATTCTGTTCAATAATTATGCTTTCATTTATAGAAAGTTTCCATATTTTAGCTTATATGTTTTTAAAGTCCTCTGCTGAAGATTTGCTGTGTGCGGGAAAGGATTATAGAACAGTTTAACCCTTTTCCATTTACAATAAATCTGCAGCAAACAACTTTGAAAACATCTAGAAAAAGTTTGAAATATCTTATTATATGAAATGTTAATTTTATAATATAATAGAGTTGAAAACATTGTGGCAAAAGGAGAAATGTTTTCCAAAGTTGTCTACTAAAAGGGTTAAAAAAAAACTTTGCATAATTTGTTAACCCTTTCCCTCATATAGACGCTTTCTGACGCCTCTGCAGCAGAAGGCGTTTTGAAAACATAGTGACAAAAGAAGAAATTGCTCAAAACGAGCAATTTCTCCTTTTGCCACAATGTTTTCCACTTATAGTCATGGCTATCCATTCAATTATAGAGATTTTCCAATTTTTGATCAAATATGTTCAAAGTCGTCTGCTGCAGAATTGTCGTATGAGGGAAAGGGTTAAAAGGAAATGGCTATATTGCTTAACATTTGATATCTTACTCTAACCAATGTACCCATTTCCTCAACAAATAAGTCACATTCTTACCAAAAGTATTAATCTATGGATGCATCTGGGGTTGGCAAGGGTGTAGGGATAGCAACACATGTTTTACAAAATGTGCCATAATAATCATCCACTTATATTTATATTTAATATTATATTCTTTATCATAGATAGAACGAAAGTAGTTATTTTACTTGCACACCAGTTTATTCAGAGGACTAGATAGAGGGGAAGTAAGCTGGTCGTTCTTCATGATATCTATCTTATTACTCAAACAAACCCTATACTGTGGATACTGAGTGAGACAATTCTTTTGAGTACCAACAACATAGGGTTTGAGTGACAAATAATGATTTTAGGACATGAAAAATGCCCCTTATCTAGGATTGTTTTTTATGTCAAAAAAATAGCTTTTCTTAGCACAACTTATATATATACATGTAAAACTGCTGTCAATATCTTTTTAACTCTCTTCCTTATATAGTCGCTTGTTGACGCTTCTTGCAGTAGACAACTTTAGGAAACATTGTAGCAAAAGGAAAAATTGCTCTTAAACTTCAATTTTATAGTATTGTGTCATTCAACATTTTATTGCTTTTAGTTGAGACATATAGGGATAAGGGAATGTGAAAAACCTTTCTTATATAGAGCTCTGACATATATCGCTTATACTATGTATCTATATATTACACATCTAATAACTTGATAAATGGTTTATATATTTTGTAGTCACATTATGCTGATGCAGAACACAAATATAGTGATGAAATGAAGAAGTTACAAAGTGAAATAGAAAAATTGAAGCAGGAGAATACGAGCATTAAGGTATTACGCTGACATTTCCCACTAGTGTGTCTGTCACAGAGCACATCTTTTATTGATCAGAGACAATCAAACTGACATGTATTCCCCTCACGATATGTTTTTCAGACAGATAACAGACTGGCTTGAAAATGTCATAACTTTATTCAAAAACTGTTCTTTTATTTATAGAGAGTTTCCATATGGCTGACTTAATGTATTTAAAGTCGTCTGCTACGGATTTGTTGTATGTGGGAGAGGGAGGTTAAAGTTGGTCATGATGACACAATATTATCTTCTCTCTATCTAAATAAAACTGTTTAGGTTGCCTGTCTTGGCAGGGAGACACATAGGGATCACGTCATTGCCATGTGTTGAACTGAAATAGCTCGGTCCTCACTACCTGGACTCTCAAACCAGGGATAGTGAGTTCAAACCTAGTTCCACCATTGATAAGTCCCAACAATTTACAAATCAATGACTAGTGTCATTTGTTTTCTACCAATTGGATGTGGGCTTTTAGCCATTTACCTTTGCCTAGTCCGAAAAAGCCTGGACACTTGTGGTATCTGGCCGCAGTGATATAACTGAAAAATATTTTGAAAAAGGCATTTAACTCCAATAAATAAATCTAAAACTGGTTGATCTTAGCATAGCTCACCTAAGCACAGAGGTGAGCTTTTGTGATCACTCACCGTCCGTCCTCGTCTTCATCTGTATGTACGTCTGTTAACAATTTCCTAAAAATTACTTCTCCTACTAAACCAATTGGCTGATCTCAAAATAACTTCACTGGAAGGTTTCTTATGTTGTCCTCTTTTAAAGTTGTTCAAAGAATTTAATTCCAAGTAGAACTTTGGTTGTTGCGGATTCAGAAAAGGGGATAATTGCCAAAAATTCAAAAATCTTCTTGTCCAAAAGTATTGGCCCGATTTGAAAATTATTTTGCTCAAATATTCCTTGGGGCACCCTCTACCAAGATTGTTCAAACTATTCCAATCCGTTGAAAAACATTACCCCCCGGGGCGGAGCTTGTTATCCCCTCAGCTAACGAAGTTTGCGAGGGGATATAGTAACGGGGCTGTCCGTTTGTTTGTTTGTTCGTTCGTCCGTCCATAACAACCTTGTGACCACTCTACACTGAACATCCTTCGACCGATCTTAACCAAACTGTGTATACAGTTATTATATGGCAAGGTTTAGAAGCCTATTTATTTTCAAGGTCATAGGTTAAAGGTCAAGGTCAAAATTGGACTGACTATTTTCCCATATCAACAACCTTGTGACCACTCTACACTGAACATCCTTCGACTGATCTTAACCAAACTTGGTATACAGTTAGTATATGGCAAGGTCTAGAAGCCTTTTTATTTTCAAGGTTAAAGGTCAAGGTCAAAATTAGAATTTCACTATTCCATATCAACAACCTTGTGACCACTCTACACTGAACATCCTTTGACCGATCTTAACCAAAATTGGTATACAGTTAGTATATGGCAAGGTCTAGAAGCCTATTTATTTTTAAGTTCAAAATTGGACTGACTATTTTCCCATATCAACAACCTTGTGACCACTCTACACTGATCATCTCTTGGCAAATCATAACCAAACTTGCCATAAATTTAGTATATGGTACGATCTAGAAGCCTATTGATTGTAAATGTCAACGGGCAAAGGCCAAAGGTGGAGACAAGGACAAATTACACTTAGTTCTGTGGTACATAACATTAATAACAATTTAATAAAGGCAAGGACAAAATACATTAGTTTTCTGGTACATAACATTAATATCCAGGTCATTGGTCATATTTTTAAATTGAATACCGAGGGGAAACATCCGCATGCGGTGCCCTTGTTTTCCTTACATCAAGATACATGTGCATTGTAAAATCGTTAAAAATCTTCTTGTCAAAAAGAACTGGCACAAATGTTCCCTGTGGGACCTTCTACCAAGGTTGTTCAAATTAATCTGATCGTTGAAAAACATGGCCACCAGGGCCGGGGCTTGCTTTACTTATATGTTATATAGTGAAAACTTACAAAAATCTTCTTGTTCTAAATCACTGGCCCAATTTGAAAATAATTTAGCACAAATATTTCTTGTGTGACCCTCTGTCAAGGTTGTTCAATTTATTCCGATCCGTTGAAAAAACATGGCCACCAGGGGGGTTGCTTGTTTTCCATATATGTATAGAGTAAAAACTTTGAAAACTATTGAAGTTCTAATAAATCAGGTGAGTGATAAAGGGCCATCATGGCCCTCTTGTTTCCACAATGTTTTCGAAAGTAGTCTGCTGCAGAGGCATCAAAAGGTGTGTGTGTTTCAGGAAAATAAGTTAATTCACACATGCATAAATATTACTTCGTGACAAGAATGTGGTCGGCCCTTTTAGGATTGAAATCTTTGCCTTGTAAGTGTTAAATTGAAACTATATGGAAATTTAGACAACCACTATAAGGAAATGTCAGACAGCAAGTTTCACTAAGGTTGCCTCAAAAACACAAGAGTTATGTCCCCTTTAAAATATTTTGTATAGTATATCATTTTTAGCCTCTTGATCTATCATGTTGTATCCGTTTCACTGTCACTTCAACATAACCAGACAAATTGGGTCAAAACAATGCATTCTTAGACAAATATTATTTGTTGTTTTACGGGTACATTATAATATCTAGATACTTTAGATGAGATACCATTATTGACCTGCCATTAAATACATTGTGCTTAATATCCCTTTCCCACTTAGAACATCTCTGGAGATGAAGACTTTGAAAACATCTAAGGCAAAAACATAGAAAATATTTAGAGGAAGGTATAATGACTAAACAATCCCTAAAGTTGAAAACATTATGGCAAAAGGAGAAATAACTTCTTTTTCGTGAATTCTACTTTTGTCAAAATGTTTTCAAAAGATGTATGTTGCAGATGCTTCAGAATGTGTCTGCAGGTGGGAAAGGGATATATCTAACAGTACTGGATATTTTAATTCTCCTCATGTGCAGAGGTGTAAATACAAGCAGATTGGCATGCGCGAATCAAACGTGTCTGATGAAAATTCCACATAAGGTCAAATTTTTACGTGACACGGTAATGGTATGTCAGTGAATTTGCCAATCATGAGTTTTACTTTATGTGTAAATTAATGGTATTTCGTTATCTTATCTATAGAAACTTGTATAGTTTACTTCTGTCAAGATAAGAATTTATACAAACTATATAATAAAAGGACAATTATTTTGCTATAGCGATATCTAGATTAGTATTGTCTACTTGGGGCATGAAAAATTAAACATCTCTCTCAACCTTTGGTCTCGTGAGGTATCAATGTTTATGCCCCTTGTTATACAATACTAAATCAAGTTTGGCTTCTGCAACCTAATATTACCTATTTATTTTATATCACATGTGTTTGTTTATAGAATAATATTAATATTTTATAATGCAGGTGAGTAATAGAAGCATTATAGCACCTATTTATCAAATTCTAGAATATGTTGCTTCTACTGCATAATTAGTGAAATGCAGTGCACATTTATGATTACTAAATCTTTTAACCTTGCTTTATATGGGTTGGATATTTTCTTCTTTATAAGCTGTGCTCAAAGTAGGGGTTTGGATTGCTGGGCAAGTAGAAAGATTCAAAGAAGTGGAGACATGTTACTTAACCACTTTTTCCCTGATACAGATGACATTTGTTGTCTTAGTAGGTCTTACTTTTTTGTCTTTTAAAAAATTTGAGAAGTGGAGAATTAACTTAAAACAAGCCATTTCTCATTTTCCCTCAATGTTTTCTATTCTATACAAAAGTATACATATATATATCAATGTTATACATCAAATTTTCCAACTGTTAATTATCTGGAGAAACCTGATGTTTATAAACTAGAATGCTCTAAAAATATCATATCAACAAACAGTCATATTCAGAATACCTTAATGTTTTCGGATAAAAGTATATCCCTAAAAGTGGATGATGCAGTTCGCTTGTTGATATACATGTATATGTCTGAGCTGTTTTCTAAGAATTATGATATCATTTTGTTAAAAGCTGGTCTTTTCTTCTGTTACAGGATTCAGAAGTACGACTAAGGAAAGTTGCCATGTCGGATACAGTCACGTCAACGCCTCCCCCTTCAGCACAACCACAAGAAATGTCAAACAAGTCATCATTTCCACCATACCTATATTTAATTCTTGCACTTATAATTGGTATAATAATCGGAAAAATTATTCTGTAGTTTCATTCAATACACATCCTATTTTTTAGACTGGTATATATATTTATTTGTGCGAATTCTAGGGGCCACAACTTAAGCAGAAGGAAAGGCTAGATAAGGAGGAGCACGAGCAAAATGTGGCCTATCTACACAAATCCACCTTTGTCATGAGAACTTATTAGAATTGTCTCCCTTTGGCGATTGTATGTGTAATCACAGCTTCGGTTGGAAGAAGTAAATAATTCACAAAAAAAGATGGTTACGTAAATAAAAACAACAACAAGGTCCCCTTATCTAGAAATCTAAATGAAATAATCGCTTCCCCATCAGTGCAGAGAATTTGAATTCTGGTATTTAGCCTTAGACTCTACCAACCTGAAAATATATGAAGTATGAGATTTAAAAAAAAGAATAGGCAAAACATGTATTACTTTCAGTACAAAATACATTATGGGTTTAGAATCCTGATCTGTTGAGTCATCTACTGAATCTGCTGCAAAGGCTTTAAGACTCGACTGTTTCGTTGGAAGCTTTGACATTTCTATGTTGATGGGGTTATGGAGTTAAGAGATGGGCCAAACGTTACAAAGGCCAACCATAGGGCATTTGCTACCAGTCTATATCAATCTGTTTGTTAACACAATATGATCTAGATCTGCACTGATTGCCAATGAGTTTAAAGAAACTTAACTTCTGACAAACATTGCCTATTTAGATCAAATTGCATGGATACACAGATAGAACTTTATTTACGCTTGTTAACCCTTTCCCTCATATAGACGATTTTTGACGCCCTCTGCAACAGACAGCTTTTTGAAAACAATGTTACAAAATAAGAAATTGCTGGAAACGAGCAATTTCTCCTTTTGCCACAATGTTTTCCACTTTTAGTCATAGGTTATCCATTCAATTATAGAGATTTCTATTTTTGACAAAATATGTTGCATAAGTCGTCTGCTGCAGAATTGTCGTATGAGTGAAAGGGTTATAGACTCACTAAGGTTGGTTTTTCTTGAGCATGGCTCAATTGAAAATGATGAAAAATGAAACATGTAAAGGTTAACAGCTGAGTTTACAAGATAAAATATGTGATAATAATGTTAAAGAATATGTGAGGTGTGGCTTCTGCTGATATTCGTGCTTTACGCATAATCCTTTCCCACATATAACAAATCTGCAGCAGATGACTTTGAACACATTGAATCAATCTATGATTCAAAGTTTATTTTTTTGAAAACATCGAGTAAAAAGGAGGAATTGTTCATTATGAGCGATTTGTCTTTTTGCTTCATTGTTTTCTGAAGTCTGCTGCAGATGTGTCAAACTGTGTCTGAAGGTCGGAAAGGGTTAACACAACAATTTAATCATTTACCCGATAGGATAGTTTGAGTCATCTGCTTGTTAATGTATACCCAATTTGATTTTTTGGGTTGTCTGTATTAGAAACATCAGAGGGTCATTTGCCTCATACAGACACATTGTGACGCCTCTCTGCAGCAGATGACTTTTTTGAAAAAATTGTTCATGATTAGAGAAAGAGTAAAATATGTTGAGTAAAAACAAAACAATTGGATCTGGATTCTTGTGTAGATGCTTGTTTCTTCTCCCTTTTCCCACGATGTTTTCAAAAATCATCAGTTAAATATGACTATATAACTTATCCATATCAGGTAAATTTAAGTTGTAAAAACTATCATTGACTTTAGTGGGAATGAACATTACTTTGAAATTTGATCAAGATTAACAGCTTAGTACTTCTATTCAGTGAATTACATAGTATTCTACTTTGGATGACATATCAAATTGTTTGAACATTTTGGCAGTATCTAACACTTGTATTGGAGCGGAAGAAGATAAGATAGGAATAAATAGGCATCCCCAGACCATTTGGCAAGGGAAATGTGCAATCTTTGGTCAAATGCCAATGAATACACCCACTAAATTCAAATGATTTAACATGTAAACAGATAGAAGATGTACAATATCATATGTAAAACTAAAGATGTTAAATGTTTTTGTGTAACCTTTATCATTGTTTATCATTTCACTTATATGTGTTTTATTTCATTCTGTCTTTAAATAGCTATAAGTAGGTTTTTAGTTCTGTACAAATATTTCAGTATGAACTGGAGCATTTTCAATCTGAAAAAAATAGCCAACAAATTTTCCCTTCATATCTCCAAATCATCTGCTGCATAGGCATCAGTAAGCTTTTCTTTTAGCCAATATATTAGGGTATCAAAATCCGTGCTAGTGTTATTCATCAATACTTAGATAATTTATTCAGATTTAAAAATGCCTGATACTTTTCACATTTGATCTGCATTTTATCCCGATTAATTCCTTCAAACCCTTTCTTTTATAGAAATGATTTGAAACGCCTTTAAAAAAAATATTATAAAAAAAAAGAGAAATGTATACTCATTATTAGTTATTTCTCTTTTTCCCAACAATTTTTACTACCATGTCTGTGAACATTTCTATGTGTCCATTTTAACCCTTTTTCACATACAGCAAGTCTACAGCAGACGACATTGAAAACATTAATGCAAAACTGGAAAATATCTATTAATGTAGGTATAATTATTGAGACATTGTAACATAAGGAGAAATTGCTCGTTTTGAACAATTTCTTATTTTGTAAAAATGTTTTCAAGAGTCGTCTGCTGCTGCAGATGCGTAAAAGTGATTGAAAGATTGATTTTGACATATTATCACCGATGTATATATTTCTTTTCTTCTTTCATAGTCATAGATGCATTTAGATGCATGCTTAAAAATGAAAATGTTATGTTGTTGATCAGAGCTGTAGATATTTCTTAAGATTGCAAATATTGTATGCTTCATATGCAGGGTGTATATGTGTCTTTAACCCTTTCCCACATACAACAAATCAACAGATCAACAGAAGACGAATTTGAAAACATTTAGTCAAAAATATGAAAACTCTATAAATGAAAGAACAATTATTGAATAAAGTTAAAAATGTTGTTTCAAAAGGAAAATTTTCTTAATTATGAGTCATTTCCCTTGTTTCAAATTATTTTCAAAATTCGTCTATTGCAGAGGCGTCAAAAAGAGTAAGTTGGTGGAAAGGATTTTTAAAAAAGAAAATATATTCAGCAAATATCATTTGTAAAATCTGTTCTGTGTAACAGATCTACAGCTATGGTTCATACAACTCTTATTTTCTTCACAATTTATATGCTTTAGGCTTCTTTTCCCATAAAAAATGTTAATTGATTTAGTGTGGAATCATGTTAGAATGGAGGAAAAGAGTTTTCAAGATTTGATTGTTCAAGTGTGATTTATAAACTCTACTTTTACATGTACTAGCTTGTTTGAGTATATAAATATTATAATATTTTAACCCATTTCTGATAGAGACAACTTTTGTGGGTGGGGAAAATGTGGAAGAAGGATAAATTAAATCCTTTGCCCACAATGTTTTCCAATGTGTTAAAATAATAAGATCATGCATCTAATTTCCCAAATTAAATTACATGTACAACTTTTCATTAGACATTTTTAAAGCAGTGGAATCGTTAACCCTTTCCCTCATACAACAATTCTGCAGCAGACGACTTTGAACATATTTTGACAAAAAGTAGAAAATCTCCATAATTGAATGGAAAACCTATGACAAAAAGTGGAAAACATTGTGGCAAACGTTTTGTGCAATTTCTTCTTTTGTCACTATGTTTTCAAAAAGCCGTCTGCTGCAAAGGCGTCAGAAAGCGTCTATATGAGGGAAAGGGTTAAGATAGCATATCAGGTGGTTGGTTCAGACTGTGATCTAGCTCTTCCAAGTTGACGTCCGTCTGTCCTTGCTCTGAAACACAGTTAATTGGTGCATGTTTGCATATTTCATAGAATAGATGTTGTGGTTTAAGAAAACAAATCTTTGCAGTCACATTCTATACTTTATTTATTATCTGATGTATTTTCTGAATTTTAAACTCAACTGTTTCAAAATCATACATACAATGAATCAATTTAACCCTTTCCCACAGTCTGACGTCTCTGCAGCAGACGACTTTTGTAAACATTGTGACAAATGGAGAAATTGCTCAAAGTGAACAATTTTTCCATTTGTCACAATGTTTTCAAGTCTATTCAATAATTACACTTTCATTAGTAGATATTTTGTTGGATGTTTCCAAAGTCGTCTGAAGGAATCCGCTGTGGTCGAGTGGTTAGCGTCGGGGATTTTGAAACTGGGTGTCCCGGGTTCGATCCCCAGTCGCGGCACTACGGTCATGGTGGAGTGCCCTTGGGCAAGGCACATTTTCTAGCCTTGTACTGGTTTGTTTACCCAGGGATCATGAATAAATAAATTTAATTGCGCGCTAAATGACCTTAGCTGTCGATGCGCCATAAAACAATATACATTCATTCCAAAGTCGTCAGATGCAGATTTGTTGTATGTGGGAAAAGGTTATGGATCGTATCCATCTCCCCGTGCAAAGGATGTTCATTTGTGACTTACAACTCTGATAAAGACAACATCATCTTGAGTCTGTGAAACAGACATCAGTTTGTAACCATTGTTAACCCATTACTTCACACAGACGACATTTAACGCCTGCAGATGACTTTTGAAAACATTGTAATAAAATGTGAAATTGCTCAAAACGAGCAATTTCACCTTTTATTGCAATATTTTCAACTCTTCATCAATATAATTCTTTCATTTTTCTAGATTTGTGAAATTGTTCGTCTGATGATTGTAAAGCAAACGACCTATGTAAAGCAGTGTGAAGTTATGGGTTAAAAGCCTAGATAAGGACAATAAGTAGATCTTTACCCCAGGATTACTCTTACTAAGCAATGAACCCTATACTTTGGGGTATTTAACCCTTTCCCTCATACGACAATTCTGCAGCAGACGACTTTGAACATATTTTGTCAAAAAATGGAAAATCTCCATAATTAAATGGATAACCTATGACTAAAAGTGGAAAACATTGTGTCAAAAGGAGAAATTGCTTGTTTTGACCAATTTCTTCTTTTGTCACTATGTTTTCAAAAAGGAATTCTCTATAAATGCTTATATATGTATTGAATTAGGTAAACAAGATGTTCTATTTATCACATAAAGTGATTTATAAGGCGTATTTCCAAAAAAATAAACAATGTTTACCATATTTCTACAAGAAATTTGCCGGTTTGGGCGTCAAAGTGACTAACGTTATGACTTCAAACTGCTGATGTGACATCATTTTAATAGTTTTGTCTCCGCGTTGTAACAAAGACTTGAGCGTAGGACTGGAAACCAAACTAGTAGTGTCATATGATATTTATGTAATGGGATTTTTGACACTACCATAGAGGGTTTTATGTCATAAATGAAAGTATATGTATTGAATGGAATGGATTTGAAAACATTGTGGCAAAAGGAGAAATTGATCATTATGAGCAATTTTCCCTTTTGCCATAATGTTTTAAAAAATTGTCTGCTGCAGAAGCGTGAGAAGGTACCTGTATGTAGGAAAGGGTGAAACAATGAAAAATCCTAGTAATTTTAGTTTACAGAAGAAAATTTGTATGAAAGGGAAGCAGTTTCAATTTTCCCACAATGTTTTTGAGGAAATTAAGTTAGTGCTTATGCGCTGATTTCCATAGGTAAATGAGACAAAAAACTGAGTGAAATAGAGGTATTGATTGGTAGTATGCATGCAATAAGAGGAACTTCATGTGTAATGTATATTGTATTATGTGTATTTCAAATATGTTATAAAATGTTTGTATAATTGTCAAACACCTTTCTCTTGTAATCTTGAAAGAACAACTTTTTGAAGAATCCGTAGAATAAAAGTTTGAATGAAAATGAATTGCTCATGTTAGCAGCTTCAACTTTTGCCACAAACTGGAAAATCTGGACGTACAAAAGAATATTTTTCAACTTTTTATTAACAGAAATCATACTTTCAATTGATAAGATTTTCTTTCATTCTACAGATTTTTTCTGTGAAAGAGTCTTACGATAGCCTTCAGGTGGATATTATGGAATGGTTAACATACTCATTGATTGTCAGATCAAAATTGGGTTATTTAAAAGAAGATAATCATATACGAAACATAATTATGGGTCTTGTTGTTTTCTGCATATATGTTTCATGGATCTAAATGTTAATCGATTAACAAAACCTGATATGCCCAACAGTTTTTATGTCAATGTAACCTTAAATTATGCCAATACAGAGAGGAAATAACTTCTCAAACCAAAAGACCCAATAATTGTGATGTGTGATGCAGGTATTCTTTTCTATTACTTTTCTTGAAATTAAAAGATTGATTCCTGTAAAGTCTGTCTGATTTGATTTAACTCAAAGTTTGCAAAGTTTGTTTGATCAATGATGGTCAAGCGCTTGTGTTCATAATGGACTGTAATCGGTGCTCATTTCAAATGAGTTATCTTATTGATATTTGAAATGTTTAAGTGTTGTATACATTGTCCCAAGTATAATAGTATAATTAATCATTTAACCCTTTCCCTCATATAGATGCTTTCTGACGCCTCAGCAGCAGACAGCTTTTTGAAAACATAGTGACTAAAGAAGAAATTGCTCAAAACAAGCAATTTCTCCTTTTGCCACAATGTTTTCCACTTTTAGTCATAGGTTATCCATGCAATTACAGAAAATCTCTATTTTTTGACAATATGTTCAAAGTCGTCTGCTGCAGAATTGTCGTATGAAGGAAAGGGTTGAAGCCCTGTGTAATTCATAAAAATATGATTAAACTGAAAATACCATGCTTTACACATATTTGCATGAATTGTACTGTAACTTAACCCTTTCTAACATACAACAACTCTGAAGCAGACAGCATTGTAAACACCTAGATAAAACATGGGAAAATCTGTATTAACACTTTCCCTCATACAGCAATTATGCAGCAGACGACTTTGAATGTATTTTGTCAAAAAATAGAAAATCTCCATAATTGAATGGATAACCTATGACAAAAAGTAGAAAACATTGTGGCAAAAGGAGAAATTGCACGTTTTGTGCAATTTCTTCTTTTGTCACTATGTTTTCAAAAAGCCGTCTGCTGCAGAGGCGTCAGAAAACGTCTATATGAGGGAAAGGGTTAATGAATACATAGTTGAATAGATTTTAAATAACTGTGGTTATGGGAGAAAAATCTCTCATTATGACTAATTTCTCCTTTTGTCTCAATAATGTTTTTAAGAAAAGTGCCTGCTACAGGGGTAAAGGCTTGAAGATATAAAAGACCTGCCTTATTGGTTTGTCCTGTTAATAGAGTTGAAAACATATTGGCAAATGGAAAACTTGTTCTACATAAGCAATATCTCCTTTTCCTGTATTTTTTTTCATTTGTTGTCTGCTGGAGATATGTCTACATTTGGGAAGGGGTTAAAACAGTTGAAAGTCTAACTTACGAATTTGCAATGAATGAAAACCCAGATCTTAGTGTAACACCCAACCCTTTCCCACATACAACAAATCTGAATCAGGAGTTGTGTTTGTTTTGACATTAGTTAAACTTGTTGTGTACTCATCTCCCTTGCTTGTCCACCTTAGCTTCCACTTAATACTATATCTTTCTATATATATAGAGTCGGTTAAAAATAACTTGTTTGGAATACCTAGCTGTACATTTTGGAATAGTGTGGTCGCTTTGTATGTATGTATGTATGTAGGTTTTTTGTTACGAATGATGTACTATAGGCTCTGTTGTTTTTACCGTAATTCGACCCACTTTGACTGCAATAAATAAATTTAATGTTACTGATAAGCTTTGTTTGCTGATTATTTTATGCCTTAAATTCAATTACGACGGCAATGGTAGTTCAGTGATAGTGTTCTAGATTGATTACCTGAATTATAATATATGCCTTGCAAACATTAATAAATTATACAACACAGAACCAGTTTATAATGAGCCCCTCTTCAAATACACTTGACATAAATATATATATATACATAAATCCTTTTACCTGGCGACATACATACTAATTCAGGTCCACTCATATGCCTCTGTGGAATTTGTAGCACATTAGTAGATAATTTGTTGGAAATAATTGTATTGTTTTGGTGAACACAAATTGTGACTGTGAAGCTGCATAACACAGAAACATGTCCTATTTGAACAGATCTTGTATAACTTGGCCCGTATGTAGGCATGGTGGCACTAAAGTTGAAAGTTTAACATGTAACAGCTTCAAACTATACTATTTAAAATATGGTAAGAGTCACTATGCATTCTGTTTAACATTGTAACTTATTGTGTTGGTAATTGATATGAATCTTGAAAGAATGTTCAAATTATGCTCCTTGGGTCAAAATTGGTCCCACCCTGGGTTTTACATAGAGATAAATAGGGAAAAACTTTGAATATCTTCTTGTCTGCAACTGAAAGGCCTAGAACTTAGATATTTAATGTGTAGTATTGTCTACTGGTTCTCTACAAAGGTTGTTCAAATTCGGCCCCTTGGATCAAAATTGGCCCCGCCCTGTGAGTCACCTGTTTTACATAGGAATATATAGGGAAACACTGAAAACGATCTTGTCTGAAACTGAAAGGCCTAGAGCTTAGATGTTAGGTGTGTAGCATTGTATTGTGTCATCTAACACAATTGTTCAAATTGTGCCTCTGGGGTCAAAATTGACCCCACTCTAGGGGTCACCTGTTTTATAAAGAGATATATAGGGAATAACTTTGAAAAACTAATTGTCTGAAAATAAAAGGCATAAAGCTTCAATATATGGGGAGATCAATTGTCTAGTGGTCTTCTACCAAGATTGTTAAAATTATACTCCTGTGGTCAAAATTGGACCCGCCCTTAGGGGTCACCTGTTGTACATAATGATTTATAGGGAAAAACTTAGAAATCTTCTTGTTAAATACAAACTGGTACATAGACACTTCTTTAGTGACCTTTTAAGTCATATTAACTTGACAAAAGACGGACAACATAGGATGTGTGTTTTTCACTCTGTGGCAGTGGAGCTATACTGGTCCTCTATGGCCTCTTGTATTGGCTTAGCTGACCGCAAAATGAGTTATTGTGATTGGCATGACAAATCACATTACATAACTCTGGTGAGCGATTATGGCCCTCTTGTTTTATTTAAAATGTCATTGTTTTCTTAACTTAATTCTCAGCAAAAATTATGAAAATAACGATCTTTGAAGCGTAATGAATGCAAGAATGACTTGTAGTCTAAATTACACACTTCTTAGCTCATGCTGGAAAGGGAAATACGAAAAAGGATTTTTTGAGGGTGGCTACTGTTAGGTTTAGGAACATGTATGACAAACATGTGAAATGAAAGCCGCTTTGCATTGCCTCCTAATATTATGTTGCCATAGCTCCTCTTTTAAAAAAACCTGACAATTCCATAGCGTCAGCAAAGACAGTTGTTGCGCAGTTCAGATCAATATTCACAATGGAAGATGATAATGGAACGTTACCAGGCACTTAAAAAAGAGGAAGTAAGAATGTTAAGCCGCACACTAACTACATCATCTAATGGAGAAATGAAACTTTTACAAAGGATTGACACATCCAAGAAACGAGGACCGGACAGGTTCTCAAACCGCAACCTGAAGAACTGCGCTGTTCAACTAGCCCCTGGCTTTACCAGCACTCATTTAAAAACATGTAAGATACCCTCTAACTAATTAAACTTTTGCGTGGCATCTACATCTCGGTAAAGAGGTATCCATATACAGCAGAAGATTACCGCGCGAATGGATGGGTGACGAGCTATCATAAAGAAACATACAATGATGAAACAATTAATTCCCCTATCATCAAAAAGCCCAACGGGTTAACTCTAGTTATGTCCGATGTCAGGCTTTCTTCGATTGTATCGCGTTAGCTTAAACTAATTTAGTTCATATCGATATGCCTTATTTGTGTTTTTAGCTCACCTATGCACGAAGTGCAAGGTGAGCTATTGTGATCACATTTTGTCCGGCGTCTGTCCGTCGTGCGTCGTCAACATTTGAGCTTGTTAACACTCTACGGGCTACATTTTGCATCCAATCTTCTTGAAAGATTATCAGAACGTTCATCACCATAAAATCTTGTACAAGTTCGAAACTGGGCCATATGAGGTCAAAAACTAGGTCACTAGGTCGAATTGAAGGGAAATCTTGTTAACACTCTAGAGGCCACATTTTCAACTTGAGCATGTTGAAACTTTATCAGAATGTTTGTCTTGATGATATGTAGGTCAAGTTCGAACATTGGTCACGTCGGGTCAAAAAGTAGGTTAGCTTGTTAACACTCCAGAGGCCGCAATTTTTGCTTCAGCAGTTTGAAATTTTGTCAGAATGTTTGTCTTTAAAATATGTAGGTCAAGTTCGAATATGGGTTATGCCGGGTCAGAAACTAGGTCACTAGGCCAAATTGAAGGAAAATCTTGTTAACACTTTGGATGCCACATTTTTTGCTTCAGCAGCTTGACATTTGGTCAGAATGTTTGTCTAAATGATATCTAGGCCAAGTTCGGATATGGGTCATGCCGGGTTAAAAACTAGGTCACTAGGCCAAATTGAAGGGTAATCTTGTTAACACTCTGGATATTGCATTTTTAATTTCAGCATGATGAAACTTTATAAGAGGTTTTTTTCTTGATGATATGTAGGCCAAGTTCGAATATGGGTCATGCTGGGTCAAAAACTAGGTCACTAGATCAAATTGAAGGAAAATCTTGTGAACTCTTTGGATGCCGCATTTTTTGCTTCAGCTTCAAATTCGAATATGGGTCATATTGGATCAGAAACTAGATCAATAAAGGAAAATATTGTTCAAACTACGGAGGCCGCATTTTTACTTAGAGCAAGTTGAAACTTTGTCAGAATGTTGTCTTGATGATATCTAGTCCATGTTGGAATATGGGTCATATCAGGTAAAAAAATATAGATCACAAGGCCAAATGAAGGAAAATATTGTTAACACTGTGGAGGTTGCATTCAGAATAATTGTCTTGATGTGTTTTGCATTGCAGTACATTGTATAATTAAGGTGAGCGATCCAGGGCCATCATGGCCCTCTTGTTTACCATTTTAATGGCGTCACTGGCCTGCGATGGACTAAGCCCTATGCAGTAACAAAGTAGAAGTAGAAGTTATCTGGTCTCTAAATCATCAAAGGTTAGATGAGAGCGCTCTGTAACGTTACTGTATGGAAATAGTTCGGTACTTGAAAGATCTGAGTGCAATATCAATGCGTGCGGTATCGCTCCGTGCAATATCGACGGATACTGCATCCTTTTTCCAAATGGAAAATAGACGGAAAAATATCAAAGTATACAATACATACGGAATATTATGTTGCAGGAGCCACAAATTAGCTCGTACCGAAGGTCGAGTAAGATATGGATTTATTTTCCGAACGTAATTTTCCTTTTATTATATATCTACAATATATTAAGAGTAAAAAAAGTAACAAATATACAGATTCAATTTTTGTTTTATTGAAAAATGTTTATCATGAAATGAAGAAAAGAATGGCGGATGAATATTTACTACAATACTTAGGCCATGCCCCATAGAATGTATTCTGATACGTAGGTCCAGCCAGTTAAATTGTCATTGTTTTGTGGGAGAAAATGACTTAACACAATCTTTATTTGCGGTTTTTTTAGCTCACCTAAGCACGAAGTGCAAGGTGAGCTTTTGTGATCACTCACCGTCCGGCGTCCGTCGTCGTCGTCGTCGTCGTCGGCGTCTGTTAACAATTTCCTACAAATGACTTCTCCTACTAAACCAATGGACAGATTTCAAAATAACTTCACAGGAATGGTCCTTAGGTAGTCCTCTTTCAAAGTTGTTCAAAGAAATAATTAATTCCAAGTAGAACTTTGGTTGCTGCGGCATCAAAAAGGGGGAAAATTGCCAAATCTTAAAAAATCTTCTTGTCCAAAAGTACTGGCCCGATTTGAAAATTATTTTGCGCAAATGTTCCTTGGGGTATCCTCTACCAAGATTGTTCAAATATTTCCGATCCGTTAAAAAACATGGCCGCCAGGGGGCGGAGCTTATTTTCCTTATATGTGCATTGTTAAAACTTTAAAAATCTTCTTGTCCAAAAGTACTGGCCCGATTTGAAAATTATTTTGCACAAATGTTCCTTGGGACACTCTTTACCAAGATTGTTCAAATATTTCCAATCCGTTGAAAAACATGGCCGCCAGGGGGCGGAGCCTGTTTTCCTTATATGTGCATTGTTTAAACTTTGAAAAATAATCTTGTCCAAAAGTACTGGGCCGATTTGTAAATAATTTTGCACAAATGTTCCTTGGTGCACCCTTTACCAAGATGATTCAAATATTTTTGATCCGTTGAAAAACATGGCCGCCAGGGGGCGGAGCTTGTTTTCCTTATATGTGCATTGTTAAAACTTTAAAAATCTTCTTGTCCAAAAGTACTGGCCCAATTTGAAAATTATTTTGCACAAATGTTCCTTAGGGCACCCTTTACCAAGATTGTTCAAATATTTCCGATCCGTTGAAAAGCATGGGCGCCACGGGGCGGAGCTAGTTTTCCTTATATGTGCATTGTTAAAACTTAAAAAATCTTCTTGTCCAAAAGAACTGGCCCGATTTAAAAATTATTTTGCACAAATGTTCCTAGGGGCACCCTTTACAAAGATTGTACAAATATTTCCAATCCGTTGAAAAACATGGCGGCCAGGGGGCGGAGCTTGTTTTCCTTATATGTGCATTGTTAAAACTTTAAAAATCTTCTTGTCCAAAAGTACTGGCCCGATTTAAAAATTATTTTGCACAAATGTTCCTTGGGGCACCCTTTACGAAGATTGTTCAAATATTTTTGATCCGTTGAAAAACATGGCCGCCAGGGGGCGGAGCTTGTTTTCCTTATATGTGCATTGTTAAAACTTTAAAAATCTTCTTGTCCAAAAGTATTGGCCTAAAAAGAGTAAAAACTTTGAAAACTATTGAAGTTCTATTAAATCAGGTGAGCGATATAGGGCTATCATGGCCCTCTTGTTATTAAATTGAAACTAGATTTTCGATACAAAAAATAGAAACGATTTTCCTAAATAATACTGGTTGTCTGCATATTTGACTACGTTGCACAGATTCAAAACAGGAACCTCGCTGAAAGTAGTCCGCGCACTGTCTGACGTCACAATACCGTATTAAACACGTGTACAATACAAAATTTTAATCTGTCGTGTCTGAACTGCGCATGACAATCTGCATGTATTTGCGCCGGGAAAATGTACAGGTATATAATAAAGTAACTTTGACCAGGCAACATGAAACATCATAAAAGTGTAAATACAATGCCACCAATCCCTGGTACGAAGGACATGGATTGGAAATTAGTGTCGACTAGTCTATCTATTTTTTTTAAATCGATATTGAAAAGGGATGTGTGGTATTTTCGTGTGAACTTACATTTTTACGAACAAGTTAAAAATAAATGGAACCGAGTATAATTATTTTCCCGGTCGTCATAACAGACGACAGCAAAACTACGTCAAAATCCAAATGTTGACTGTATACATTGCTCATTAATGACAATGTGAGCTAGATGCACGTCATTTTACAGTGAACAAGGGGTAATGTCCGTGTTTGATCAAAAATAAAAACACTCTATAATTCAATATTTCGGCCAAATGCCTTTGTCTGGTTAAATTTAACAAGGATCAAACACTTTGATGCATCCTTTATTGAAAGTATTGAACATGATGATTATCGTTGCCAAGTCATTTCCGTATCACTTCATTTTGGCGTAACGTCAAATAGAGCGACGTCGTTTCCCGCAAAAAAAAAAGGTGGGATCAACATGAAAAGCCCCAAATTCCTAAACATGAGCAATAGATTCACTCACACAAAATTGTTTTAAAATGTATACGCTGTGTAGTGTTAGATCAGGTCAGACTGTGTATGTACAGGTCAATCTTGATCCCCATATACTCATACGCAACATATACATAAAGGCCCACTCATATCCATCCAGGCTAAATAATTCCTATAAATACACAAACTAAAACAAATAATCTTGCTATATTAGATCTTCCAAAGGGAAGAAAGTCAATAAAACACTGTAAAGGCCTATCATTAATCAAGATTTAAAAAAAAACCACACGTAAATTTAAGTGTACTCAATTCTGATGCATCTTCGCTACCCAAGGCTACTTCGTACATAATCATTCCCATGGTAATGTAATGGACACATTACCCTTGGCTTGCGGAAGATGATTCTGGTGTTGAACAGATCGAAAGGAGACGTCGTCAGGACATCATGACGTAATTTCAGTCGTGGCGTCATATGATTCCCGTACTTTTCCACCTGTTGAAAATCGGCTTTCTATCAAATAATGTATCGTCCCTTTCTGCGATTTGAGGCGCGTGTTATTGTCAATATAGTGGTACAAACAGTATAAACTGAGCCGGTCAAATTACACCAATTACTTCCGCAATCATACAAAATAGTCCCTAAATATATTTGTTTGCGGTAGAAATTAGTGATTCCATCACCAGAATGCATTGAATATATAGAGTTTAATTAACATTGTTTTCATGATACGGGATTTAAATCCCAAGTGGAAGATAGTATTGCGATATAAAAACGAGTGCGCCATAGCGCACGAGTTTTTATATGCAAGAATCTCTTTCACGAGGGATATAATTCCCAAATCATGAAAACACTGTTTATTAAACTATATACTATATACTCGGCGATAATTTTCGTTTTTAAACGACAATACCCCTGTGCAGCTCATTTATTTTTAGCTCAGACGCGGAGAGATCTGAATGACGTAATCTGCCAGTTTTGCAATGACGTCACTACGCGCGCACCGACAAATGTGTACATTGATTGAAATAAATGTGTCATGTCGATTCAAGCTCTTATTTGCGGATTTAAAAGTGCAATTGTGGATTATTTAACTGTTCATCATGGAAATAAAGTGGATAAGTAGTGAACATAAAAGGGAGCTTAAAGGTGTTTAAAAAGAGATTTAAAAAAGTAGTTCCGAAAATCCGGCTAGTGAGCTATATCGCACACTAGGCGATATTGCTCAGTAGACAAAAAGCATGTTATTGGTTTTCTCAAGTTGGGAAATCTCTATATTTTATCATTGAGTATATATATATGACATTAATTGCGTTTAAATTCATTGTAAAAATGTATAGGATGCACTGAAAATTATTGATTATATCATTTTTAGTATTTTGACCGTGTTTGAAAGTGAATATAAAGGACGGGAAAACCGGTTTTGTAATGATACCTGGTGCTTTAAATAAGAAACGCTTTGAAAGTGTGACAATTGAGGCCTGAAACTGATCGATTTACATGGAAAAGAAGAAGGCATTCATTTGGTGTACCTTGCACACTTGCACAAGGTCAAGGTCAGATGAATATGTAAGACTGAAATTGTCACCCATTGGACAATAATGATTTTGCTGAAAGTTTAATTCTTTTTTTGAAAACTATATTATCCTGTGAGTGATTTGTAACCCTGGTTTGCTTTTGACTGTATTGACACCTTCAGAGTATTTTTTAGAACATCCTGTATTTCCTGAAATTTAAAGTGAAATTCAGTGCGGGATAAGGGTGACCTATCATTTGACGTCATAACTAAAACAAATGGTAGGATGAGCCCTGAGTTTCTGGTGCTGTAATGGTAGATATAAGAATGGACTTTGATTTAATACAGGTTTGTGGCTTCCTTGAGATGTTGGGAAAGAACCATAACCCATAACGCTACAATGGTCGCCTATGTAAAATGAATTGCTTCCCTTTGACCTAAACCCACTAACAACAACAACAACAACAAGTGGACGATGAGCAACAACAACAACAATGGCCGCGATTGTACGAATCAAACGTCGCCGAGATGAAGATCCACAAGATTTACTTCTGTTGTCTTGTAAAAAGCAGAAGTCAAGTATCGATGACTCTCAAGGAGTACCTAACGACCAAAAAACTGTTTTCAAATTCGCTGGAACAGTATCGTCGAAGGTAAATTAAGCTAGTTTAAATATTGTCATGTATTTTCGCGTTTATTATGTTTTGTAAAATTGTGCAATTTCTTCATATACAGCCCAATATACCGACATCAACGATATTTTTTAAATAATTCATTAAATCTTGACATTGGGGACTTCTATTCTTTGAATACCTCTCCACAAAATAGGCAAAAGTTCTAATTTCATTGACAAGTACAGTCTACAGTCAGTCTACTATTGAGCACTCAAGTGACTGATCATCGATACGTCACACACACAGTCACCCACAATGAAAATTCAAATCATATCAACAGAGCTCTAGATAAGGTGTGTATTAATTGTTCTTGGTGAAAATGGCCATTATATCAAGATTTCCCTTTGTGTATTTAAAGGTGTCTCAATGTGTGGACAGCTTCAAGGGATTTTAAATGGTGTTAAAATTGCCGACCAGAGCCATCAATCAAGGACTTTTGAGTTCAAACTCAATGTTGGTCACATTCACTTTTACTCGGCAGCATTCTTTTAGATGATTTACAAAAGTCATTGTTAAAAGCATTGTCTGTCTCTGAGGCCCATATGGAAGATTGAGACAACCCAAATGTGTTGCCTCATAAAATAAAGTTGTTATTATTATTATTATTCCGAGGTAGGCTAAAAAGTTCAGGTAGCCAGTTGCCTGGGAAGAATATTGTCTGAAGTACAGGTACAAGAAAGCCAGGAAACAAACATTGGGTGAACTGGCTGCCATGCTATAACTGAAATTTGTGTTTTTAACTACCCTCAATGGCCTCAAACTGGATATTTTTTTGTAAATATTTTATATCCTATTCTTAAAAGATTTTTTCTTTTTTTATCAGGGTTTTCATTAAGAGGCAGCAGGTGGCCAAAATTGTCAAACAAATTAAAATCTGCTTAAATCTGACAGAAACAATATTAAAAAAGTTGAAACTGATGATCCTGTGTAAAGCACAGTTAGGCTAGCACTCTATCTAAACACTCAGCCTCTTACTTTCACAATTTAGCCTCCTGCTCAATTTCTTAATGAAAGCACTGACTATAAAGCCAGAGCTAGGGGAATGCATTCTTTAACCCTTTCCCTCATACAACATTTCTGCAGCAGACGACTTTGATCATACTTTGTCAAAACTTAGAAAATCTCTATAATTTAATGGATAACCTATGACTAAAAGTTAAACTAAAAGTGGAAAACATTGTGGCAAAAGGAGAAATTGCTCGTTTTGAGCAATTTCTTCTTTTGTCACTATGTTTTCAAAAAGCTGTCTGCTTCAGAGGCGTCAGAAAGCGTCTATATGAGGGAAAGCGTTAAAACAACTCTAGCTAGCTTACATGTTTCAAAAGATATCTAATTATCTTATTGCCTAAACACACTTTGACCGTTACCCTAGTTATTTTCTACTAGACATAATATTGTTTCCTTCAACATGATTGCATTCATTATAAAGATGCTACATTTCTTTATTGTCCCCCGCTTAGCGAAAGCGTGGGGACTATTATTTCTCATTCGTCAGTCAGTCCGTCCGTCAGTCCGTCATGCTGTCACAAAAACTTTAACCTTGGTCATAACTTCTGAACCGTAATAGGTACTGCTTTCATATTTCACATGTGTATTCCTTGTGACAACCCCTTTCCATCAATACCAATGTTTTTGACCTTATGACCTTGACCCTGGCGGGGGACCAGAATTCTCTGAATTTGCTTGTTTTATTAAGGATGATGCTGTTTCTAAACCAGTGAGAGAGGCAATACGGAAAGAAAAGCTTGAAAAAGAGTTTAAGCAGCATCAAGTCAATACGTATGGTGGGATTCGTCAACAGACCAGACAGGAACATAGACAGGTATTAAACATGAGACACCAATCACCCCGAGAACTTAACCCTTACCCACATACAACAAATCCGCAGCAGACCACTTTGAATACTTAGTGACAAAAACCCTGAACAATTTCCAAAAAAATAGCTTAATTGTTAAATAAAGTTGAAAAAATGCATCTGTAGGTGGGAAATGGTTAAGTAAGATGAAGCAGATGTTCAGACTGATCCAAACACCCATTAGTCAGAGATGTCAACATCTACCTTTTCCCATGCTCTGACTTCTTTATAAATCCTTATTTGATTTACAAACCCTATCAGACTGAGAGGACTAGATAAAGAGGAGTATTCTCTTATGACACAAGATATTAAACGCGATAGCAGCAGACGACTTTTGAAAACATGGTGGCCAAAGGTGAAATTGCTCATAATGTTTTCAACTTTATTTAACAATTAAGTATATTATATGGAGATTTTTCAGGTTTTTGTCACTCTGCTTTCAAAGTCGTATGCTGCAGATTTGTTGTATGTGGGAAAGGGTTTAAACTCTTATTAGAAAATACACAAGTTGACAAATGCTTCGAACAAGCTGAGCTTATACATATATATAACAAATACTAAGTGAACTGTTCCAGAAAGCAAACTTGTACCTTTTCTCATGGACAGGCTCCAATATGAAAACAGAAATACACCTCCTAACTAGGTATATCAAGTTTTTATTCAAGTATAGAGGCCAACAGCCCATAATACAACATAAATACAATTCATATTTTTACAAGAGTGACATGTATACAGTTATGATAGTTAGAAGATTTGTTCAAATTTCAATCAAATTAATTTGATTTTCCTTAAAAAATGTAAACATGTAAACATACCGGTATATTTATTTATTCTTCATTTTGAATGAAACTTTCTCCAGATATAGATCACTTTGGATTCATTTGCAGCAGAAAATTTGTTTGAAAATATTGTGGGAAAAAAAGATGACTTGGTGTGCTGTTGGTGTGAATTCAATCAGAATAGTTGTCTCGAAGTCAGGCCTGCTCTAAGTATGATTATATGACTTTGAAGTGGAGTAATAGATACTAGTAATAGATAGAGTGTCTGTCCTCCTTGAGACAGAGTCATACCAACGATTTGAAAATTGATAGTACATCTTTTATCTGGACATCACGGTTTGGATAAACTTGCATGCTGCCCTATCAAAGGTAAAGTGAGGGATTTCATTCTTTGATTTTGAAACATCCATGAGATTAAACACATTGGGAATGTTTGAAAAGCGAAAATTTTAAATTTTAAGCAGATTGATGAAGTCAAATTAGATCGACCAACAGTACTTATACACACAATGGGCCTCTTCTGGCTGTTCCCAAATGTGGTGTTTGCATTTGTTAAAAACATTGTCAATGTGGCAAAAGGAGAAATTGCTGTCCAAGAGCAATTTCATCTTATGCAAAAATATTTTAAAAGTTGTCTGCTTTAGAAGCCTCAAGATGTATTTTTTGAAGGAAAAGGTTTATATTTATAGTCTAATTATTTGTTAACTTCCCATTGTAGTCATCACAGAAAAACAGATACAGAGTAGTATCAAATCACAGAGTCTTTGACCTTGACAGTTTGGATGAAATCGATGAAAATGTTAAAGTACAGTCAGAGACAAAACAGACAGAGGGGAAGAATGATCTATCAACACATACTGTTCAAAAAGAAACAAGTACATGTAAGATATGTGGAAAGATGATTGGCTCCATACAGCAGTGCAATAATGTGTATGAGTCTCAGTGTACATGTAATTCAGTGAATACAGACAAAGAAATGAAGTCTTCAGATAAAGAATGTGCTAAAACATTAGAAAAAAGTGTTGAGAAATCTTCAGTGGACAAGTGTTCAAAAGAAAAAGACCGAAAGGTTTATTGTCTGCTAGATGTGGAGACGGACATGCCATCCTATCAGTCAGTGGTGAGTAAACTAGAAGTCCAGATAAGGAGGGGTATACAGCTATTTTCTTCACAATATCTCTAATATTTATCATCTCATTGAGACAATTCTTTTGAGTACCAACAACATAGGATTAGAGGGTCAAATAAAGATTTTAGAACATTCAAAACGCCAATCAACCCTTTCATGCATCCAACAATTCTGCAGCAGACGACTTTGAACATATTTTGTCAAAAAATAGAAAATCTATAATTGGATAGATAACCTCTGACTATAAGTGGAAAACATTGTGTCAAAGGAAGAAATTGCTCAGAAAGCGTCTATTTGAGGGGAAGGGTTAAATTTTTTATTTAAATGCATGAATTTGATAAAGAGAGAAAGTTAAAATGTTCCTTGTTCAAGAGAGAGAAAATAAATCGGAGGTCATCAAGAATGTATTTTTGTCATCGGCAGCATAGGTATTTTAATACACTTTCATGTAAATTGTCTTATCTATTTGTGAAATTTTAACTATCATCAGATAATCCTTGAAAATATTGTGTCACAACGTTTTCAACTCTATTCTATAATTTTTTAATTTATAGAATTTGTTTCCATATTTTTGTCAAGATGTTTTCAGAGTTGTCTGCTGTAGATTTGTTTTATTTGGGAAAGGGTTAATGCTGACACATCAAATCAAGGAATGGGTAAGCTGTTGCAATTAGGGGTTTTGTTGCACTTGTGAACAGTGGAGCCTCAGGTGCCCCAGTGCTCATGAATCTTCACTGTCCATGGGCACATAGAATACACCAAGCTGCAACTTCTGGCATATATATATGGTATTGTAGCTCCATTGTTTCACTACCAATACCACATGTTATCCTTTTCTGGAGATGTAAAAGGACCCCTAATTACCAAATGGGATTCATTGTGATTGGATCTAACAATGTTTCTTGTAAATTGCAGCTGAACCAGTCAACATCTGATCAGATCACGTGCAACTCGGAGCCAATGAAGAAAGAGATTGTTTCAGAAAGAGACTCAGATGCTGACTATGTGTATGACCTTTATTTCCTCAATAATCGCGACTTTGACTTTCGTACGTTAGAGAATGGCCTCACCCTTGAAGCTTTTACAGATGATAACATATATACTGGTGGATTGTCGGACGATGATGAGTTTATTTACGAGGATGAAGATGATGAAAATGACGAGAATAACTGGAGAAACGATTATCCAGAGGAAGATCCAGGGTTCATTGAAAATGACGGTGGCGACGAATTTTATGGTGAAGGTATCTGATTTGGATTTGTTTGTCTCCTTTCACGTCTCCCTAAAATAGTTTTTAGATTAAATAAAAATTGAAAGCGTAATTTTTTATTATCAGTGTATTCAATGCTTTTCATTTCTCAAACATTTCCTACATACTACAAATCTGCATTAATAAACATCAAGATGTCTATAATTGAAAGTATCATTATTGAATACATTGAACAAAACATTATGACAAAAGGAGAACTTGCTTGTTCTGAGTAATTTTGTCACAATGTTTTCAAAAGTTGTTAGCGGCAGATGCATCAAAACGTGCCTACATGTGATTAAAAAAAACACCTATGATGCTTTAAATAGATTTCTGAAAACTATAATATCAAGATAAGGGATGACGGAGAGTATTTCGAAGAAAGAAAGCTTTATAATTTAAAGGAGTTTCTAACCCTGCAATTGTAAACTGCAGATCGCTAAGTGAGTGGGGTTCACTTAAATTATGTCATACCATGTGGTTTTTGGTAAACTCAAAATAAACTTAATTCAAGGAACAACATTTAAAGTATATGACTTAAACCATATATTGATAAATTTCAATAGCAAAAGTTAGGCCAGTCTTTTGCATGATAATGGAAAATTGCCAATTTGGCTCTGGTGACACAAGATTTGAAATTCTATACACTCGGTTTTGAAATTCATTTAAGTTCCAACAGTGCATGTTTTAACCCTTACCACATTTTGATGCATATGCAGCAGACAGTTTTTGAAAACAAAGGAGATATTAGTTATTATCACTATGAGAAATTTCTCCCTTTTCCACAATGTTTTCAAATTTATTAAATAGTTAACACTTTGAATTTTAGAGATACATGTTCATGTTTTTCATATTTTGCTGAGAATTTTATGAAATAATCTGCTGCATATTTATTGAATGTAGGAAAGGGTTGATAACTTGTCTTCTTTTGGCTTTCAATGATAGCTAATATTGTACAATAAGCGATCTTAACCCTTTCCTACATACAACAAATCTGCAGCTGATGACTTTTAAATCATCAGGGTAAACATATCAATAATCTATATAAATTGAAGTTTAATTATTGAATAAAGGTGAAAAGATTGTAATAAAAGGAGAAATTGCTCATCATGAGCGATTTCTCCTTTTGTCACAGTGTTTCCAAAAGTTGTCTGTGTGTGGAACAGGGTTGAACTAGTTTTTCTGATCACTTGGGTTATTTACCTTAAAACACAGAATACACTAGCCACCACTGTTCAGTCTGTGACGTCTAAATGTCATTGATTTTAAATTAGCTATTAGTCATGAAGCATTTTGATAACACTGCTGTTAACCCTTTCCCTCATACGACAAATCTGCAGCAGACGACTTCGAACATATTTTGTCAAAAAATAGAAAATCTCTATAATTGAATGGATAACCTATGACTAAAAGTGGAAAACATTGTGACAAAAGGAGAAATTGCACGTTCTGTGCAATTTCTTCTTTTGTCACTAGGTTTTCAAAAAGCCGTCTGCTGCAGAGGCGTCAGAAAGCGCTTATATGAGGGAAAGGGTTAAATTAACTGTATTCAATACTAAAATTTTCCTGGATATTTTCAGTTGTTTACTGGAGATTTGAGGGTGTTTTTTTTGTGGAAAAGTTGAATCGACAATCAATGATCCTACTGTGCACCATTTCAGGTTTACAAGAAGTCGATGGTTTTGACAGGGGGGTCACATTGTACATTGTTTTCAATTCTTATTATTTTATTTATAGAGATCAGAGGTCTAGATAAGAAGGAGTAAACTGGTCTTTTATCAAACATTATTTCTCTATTAAATAATTATTACTACATTAAACCCTATGTTGTGGGTACTTAAAAGAATCACCTTACTGTGACGATTATTTTGAGTGCCTACAACATAGGGTTTGGTGGTCAAATTATAAGGATTGGGGGATGTGAAATACTCATCTTATCTAGGGCTCTGCAGATAATAAATATTTTGCCTGGATATTTTCAGTCGTCTACTGGAGATTTGTGGGTGTCTTTGTTATGGAAATGTTGAATCATTAATCATACTGTGCACCATTTCAGGTTTACAAGAAGTCCATGCTTTCGAAAGTGGCCAGAATAACCAGCTGGCAGAATGGATGTCATGGAGGTGTAACAAAGGTAACATTTCATCTATTGGTAGAGCGTCTGCCTTGGTGATGGAGGTTGTGGGTTCGATCCCCAGCCGGTTCATACCAAAGACTTTAAAAATGATAGTAATGTCTATCCTTGGCTCTCAGGACTGCGGGGTTAGGATTACGACTTGAGTGGCTGGTGTCAGGACAAATGGACCAGTAGTACTGGTAACTTACCTAGGAACTTCTGTGATATAACTGAAAAATTGTTGAAAGCGGCATTAATCACCAAACAATCGATGATTGACCCCTTATCCCACTTGCAGGTAGATTTCCACTCATCTGTATCAGACAACATTTGAATGAGCATTTTTTCCTTTCGCCACACTATTTTCAGCTCAATTCAACTTCCATTTAAGCCTTTCCCTCATTCTGATGCCTCTGCAGTAGACAGCTTTTTGAAAACATAGTGACAAAAGAAGAAATTGCTCAAAACTAGCAATTTCTCCTTTTGACACAAGGCAGATAACACTATAGAATTAACCCTTTCCCACTTATAGACGCATTTTAAAGCATCTCAAGCAGACTACTCTAGAAAACATTCTGGCAAAAGGAGAAATTGCTCAAAACAAGCAATTTCTCCTTTTGCCACGATGTTTTCAATTTATTTCAGTAATTATACCTACAATTAAAGAGATTTTCCATATTTTCATAGTCGTCTGCTGCAGATTTGCAGTATGTGGGAAAGGGCCCATAATCTGATATGCTATTTGATGGCTCTGAGAATGAATTGCTTCTTTGGAAAAGAAAGGTCAATGGTCAATTTGCTTATAAATGTAGTCGGGCTCTCATGCTTCTGCAGCAGAAAATATTTATAAAAAATGGTTAGAAACTCCTTGTAATGGATCATTAATGATTTCTAATGTTCTTTTGTGTGTTGTCTTGCATTTTCATCCTATTTTTAAATGCTTGAAATTTGCTAAACCCTTTCCCCTATAAAAACGCTTTCTTACGCCTCTGTAGCAGACAACTTTTGTAATTATTGGAGCAAAAGGAGAATGAGCAATTTCTCCTTTTGCCAAAATGTTTAAAACTAGATCCAAGAATTGTTTTATCATTAACAGATAGTTACCATATTTTATATTAAATGTTTTTAATGTCGTCTGCTCCAGATTTGTTGTACATGTATGTGGGAAAAGGTTCAATAAAGTTGTCATTATTATCTTATTACAAATATTATTATTGTCCCTACTTTTTGTCTTCCAGAAGACGACAACGAATTATCAAGCGACGATGATGTTGAACGATACGAAGCAGGACAAACACATTCAAGTGAATACTACAGACATGTCAGTGAAATCAATAATGACAAAGACTCAGATGATGGAACTGTATTACCAGATTTATAAAGTGTATTTTACTCTTTTTCACATATAGACGCTTTCTGGTGCCTCTGCTGCAGACAGCGTTTGAAAACATTTTGGCAACAAAAGAAATTGCTTATAATTATCAATTTCTCCTATTACCACAATGTTTTCAACCTTATTCAATTATTATACTTTCGTTGCTAGAGCTTTACCATATTTTGGCGCATATGTTTTCAAAGTAGTCTGCTGCAGATTTGTTGTATGTGGGAAAATGTTAAATTCTTCAATGTTAATGCTGCAGAGATAGAAAGGCAGAATTCTTATATTCTCTAATAAAGAGGAAGCCTAATGTACTCTGCAATTAGTCATTAAAAGAAAAATGTATTTAAATAAAACACAAATTGAGAATCATGAGGGAAAAGGGGTCTTGTAGAAGCTGCATTCAGTGAAGACTGACCCAAGCCTGTGAATATAAACAGTCTCATCAGAGGCTTTACTTTATACCTGCCATGTGTAGTGGATGTTACTGTTGACAAAAAAATAAACCTACCGTAGCTGGTTTCAATTCCGTGTTGCTTTATTTAATGCCATAAGACCCTTTTTAATTTGACTTGGCTTGAATGATGATAATTATCCATTTTTCTTTTTTCAGATTTCTAATTATTATCAATTAGACATTCATTTTGTCCAGTCTACCCACATGATTTTTCTGAATTGGATAAGTCTGTAGCAGATGACTTTGAAAACATCTGTGGACAAATACAGTAAATCTCTATCAATGTAAATACATTTATTTAATTTCGTCAAAAGAAGACAGTGCTCAATATGAATAGTTTCTCCATTTGCCTGGATGTTTTAAAGTCTTCTGCTAGTTACAACTATTTTGCAATAAACTTCTGTTTAGGGGTATTTATCATCTTCAGTGATAGTTCTAGTTTCATTTGCCCTGGTATAAATGCCATTTCTTTCTTCATATATTTCCAATTTGATTGAAAGGCTAGTGTCTATTCTATTTGTTATCAGCTAGGTCAACATAGTCAAGTGCCCATTTTTATGCGTCCCGAACATTTTCGGGGGAGCATATAGTCGCTGCTTCATCTGTCCCCCTTTTGTCGGAGCTATTTCTCAGCAACCACCACTTTTAATTCAATAAAACTTTATGGGTAGCTTCACTAACAAGAACAGGGGCTATTTTGCCTTATATGGCTAAAGAGAAAACTTAAAAAATCTTCTCCGACGAAAGTGTCTGGCTGATATTCAAATAATTTTGTAGAAATGTTCCTAGGCCTCTATCAGATTCCTTCAAGCCATGTTGATTGGTTGAAAAATATGGCCGCCAGGGGGTGGGGCTATTTTGCCTTATATGGCTATAGTGAAAACTTAAAATATCCTCTCCTCCGAAAGTGTCGGGCTGATTTTCAAATAATTTTGCATAAACATTCCTTGGGTGACACTCTACAATATTCCTTTAAGCCATGGTGGTTGGTAAAAAACATGGCCACCAGGGGGCAGGGCTGTTTGGAGATTTGATTTTTGGCTTATGGCCGTGGAGCGATACTGGCCCTCTTGGGCCTCTTGTTTTTTAATCCATCCAAAATTCTGGTTTCCATTGCAACCAAAAGAAAAAAATAGTGAAAACTTAAAAAATCTTCTTCTCCGAAAGTGTCAGGCTGATTTTCAAATAGTTTTGTAGAAATATTCCTTGGGTGACCCTTCATTAGATTCCTTCAAGAAATGTTGATTGGTTGAAAACATGGCCGCCAGGGGGAGGGGCCATTTTGCCTTATACAGCTATAGTGAAAACTTAAAAAATCTTCTCCTCCAAAAGTGTCGGGCCAATTTTCAAATAATTTTGTAGAAATGTTCCTTGGGAGACCCTCTATCAGATTCCTTCAAGCCATGTTGATTGGTAAAAAAACATGGCCACCAGGGGGCTTGGCTATTTTGCCTTATATGGCTGTTTAGATATTTAATTTTTGTCTAATGGCCTTGGCACTCTTGGGCCTCTTGTTTACAGTATTGAATTTCTATATAGTATGATATAGGACCATTTGTGTGCTGGCTATTTCTCGGCAACCAACAGTTGGAATTTAATGATACTTAAAGGGAAGCTTCACTTACAAGAGGAAATGTGCTTGTTATCAACATGTTTCGATTAACAAAAAAAACATTGTCATCCTCCATCATTAATACACTCATAATATACATTTCATCATATAAGTGGAATAACTATTTCTTCTTTTGTACTCGCATTTCTTACCATTTACTTACTTACTGGCCATTGATTTTGCTAAATATAATATATTATATCCAATATATATGTAGCACCATTCCTGTGTTCAGGCTATACTTTGGGGATCATTCATCAGTTCCACTGATTGTAGCACCATTCCTGTGTCCTAGCTATACTTTGGGGAGCATTCATCAGTTCCACTGATTGTAGCACCATTCCTTTGTCCTAGCTATACTTTGGGGAGCATTCATCAGTTCCACTGATTGTAGCACCATTCCTTTGTCCTAGCTATACTTTGGGGAGCATTCATCAGTTCCACTGATTGTAGCACCATTCCTGTGTCCTAGCTATACTTTGGGAAGCATTCATCAGTTCCACTGATTGTAGCACCATTCCTGTGTCCTAGCTATACTTTGGGGAGCATTCATCAGTTCCACTGATTGTAGCACCATTTACTGTGTACTAGCTATACTTTGGGGAGCATTCATCAGTTCCACTGATTGTAGCACCATTCCTGTGTCCTAGCTATACTTTTGGGAGCATTCATCAGTTCCACTGATTGTAGCACCGTTCCTTTGTCCTAGCTATACTTTGTGGAGCATTCATCAGTTCCACTGATTGTAGCACCATTCCTGTGTCCTAGCTATACTTTGGGGAGCATTCATCAGTTCCACTGATTGTAGCACCATTCCTGTGTACTAGCTATACTTTGGGGAGCATTCATCAGTTCCACTGATTGTAGCACCATTCCTGTGTCCTAGCTATACTTTTGGGAGCATTCATCAGTTCCACTGATTGTAGCACCATTCCTTTGTCCTAGCTATACTTTGTGGAGCATTCATCAGTTCCACTGATTGTAGCACCATTCCTTTGTCCTAGCTATACTTTGGGGAGCATTCATCAGTTCCACTGATTGTAGCACCATTCCTGTGTCCTAGCTATACTTTGGGAAGCATTCATCAGTTCCACTGATTGTAGCACCATTCCTGTGTCCTAGCTATACTTTGGGGAGCATTCATCAGTTCCACTGATTGTAGCACCATTACTGTGTCCTAGCTATATTTTGGGGAGCATTCATCAGTTCCACTGATTGTAGCACCATTCCTGTGTACTAGCTATACTTTGGGGAGCTTTCATCAGTTCTACTGATTGTAGCACCATTCCTGTGTCCTAGCTATACTTTTGGGAGCATTCATCAGTTCCACTGATTGTAGCACCATTCCTGTGTCCTAGCTATACTTTGGGGGAGCATTCATCAGTTCCACTGATTGTAGCACCATTCCGGTGTCCTAGCTATACTTTGGGAAGCATTCATCAGTTCCACTGATTGTAGCACCATTTCTGTGTCCTAGCTATACATTGGGTTGCATTCGTCAGTTCCACTGATATCTTGTTTATACAGGACACATTTTTTCTGTCTTGAGAACAATAAACCCTTTCCCACACTTAGACGCCTCTACAACAGATAATTTTGTTAAATATTGTGGCGAAAGGAGAAATTGCTAATATTGCCTCCGCATGTTTTAAACCCTATTCAATGATTTTACTATTATTTATAGCGAGTTTCTATATGTTTTCAAAGTCGTCTGCTGCAGATTTGTAATATATGAGAAAGGGTTGAGTGATGTAATTGCTATAACACAAGATAACAAGGTTGCATCTTGAAATGGACTTTGAATACATCTAGTCAATACTGTGGAAAATCTTAAGAAAAGAAAGTATAATTATTGAATTTAATTGAAAAACAGTGTGGCTGTATGCCATCTTGCAGAGAAAGCGTTAATAGTAGGAAATATTGATCATACTATAGGGTGGAAAATGGGAAATTGTTCAATTTGGGCAAATTCACCTTTTCTTCAGTCTTTCATAAATTGTATGCTGTAGAAATGAACTCTGTCAGCACTGTTTTCCTCTCTGTCCCAGGGTTGTAGTTGAAAATTTAACCCTTACCCACATACAGACGCCTCTGCAGCAGACAACTTTTGAACTCATTGTGGCAAAATTTTGTAACAATATTTTCAACTCTTATCTGATTATCATTCTTTCATTTACAGACATTTTCCATATTTTTGCCAAGATATTATTAATGTCATTTGATGCAGATTTGTTGTATGACGGAAAAGATTAATTATTGAATAGACCACCTCAGTGGTGTAGTGGTAGACCATCCGCCTCTGGTGTGGGTTTGCGATCCCCAGCACGGTCATATCAAAGACTATACAAATGGAAGTAATGTCTGTCCACCATGGCACATAAGGTTGCGGGGTTGGCATTACGACAGACTGACTGGTGCTAGAAAAGCACTGTGATATAACTGAAAAAGTGTAGAGAGCTGGGTAGAACACCCATCGATCAATCAATCATAATTATTGAATAAAGTTGTAAACATTGTGGGAAAAAGAGAAATTGCTGTAATTTTATCAATTTCTTCGGATCAAAGTTGTACTCAATTGCTCTTGTAATTCTACCAGGAGCTATGCCATTTTATGTAAATAAATACAAATAAGTCAGTTATGTACTTATGCCTTTTATTTTTTATACCAATGAACATTAATAAATAAAAATAAAATGAAGACAAATTAAAATACATTCTTAGTGGTATTTATTTTTTGGTAAAAACTAAGAGAACATTGTGGGGGATAAGTTACATCGACATCGTACCAATATCGTAAAACATCAAAAGATGTTAAGGCTCCCTTTGAAACTTGGTTAACCCTTGCCCTCATATATAAACGCTTTCTGATGCCTCTGCAGCAGACAGCTTTTTGAAAACATAGTGACAAAAGAAGAAATTGCTCAAAACGAGCAATTTCTACTTTTGCTACAATGTTTTCCACTTTTAGTCATAGGTTATCCATTCATTTATAGAGATTTTTTTATTTTTTACAACATATGTTCAAAGTCGTCTGCTGCAGAATATTTTAGCCTGATTATTCGTAAAACATCTGAATTAAAACGAGATGACCATGATGGTCCTATATTTTAACCCTTTCCCTCATACGACAATTCTGCAGACGAATTTGAACATATTTTGTCAAAAAATAGAAAATCTCTATAATTGAATGGAGAACCTATGACTAAAAGTGGAAAACATTGTGGCAAAAGGAGAAATGACTTGTTTTGAGCAATTTCTTCTTTTGTCACTATGTTTTCAAAAAGCCGTCTTCTGCAGAGGCGTCAGAAAGCATCTATATGAGGGAAAGGGTTAAGTACCTGGTAATTTTTATGTTTTTTCTTTATACATATATAAGGAAAACGAGCCACGCCCCCTGCTGGCCATGACTTTCAACAAATTGGAATAATTTGAACAATCTTGGTACCCAAGGACAATTTGTGCCACATTATTTTGAAATCCGGCCAGTACTTTTGTACAGGAAGACCCAAGTTTTAACTATTAAAACATAAAAGGAACACAGTTGAAAGAGTTGTGCCAAATAGTTTTCAAATGCCAGTAATTTTATAAATGCATTTTTCCCTCTTTCTGAACAGACAGACAATGACTGGGGACACAGGATGATGAACGATCACAATAGTTCATCCCACACTTTGAGCTCAGGTGAGCTAAAAAAGTAACTTCTAAAAAACAAAAAAATAATAATATTCAAGATATTTCAAAAGCAGTACTCTGCAGAGGCGTCAGAAAGCGTCTATATGAGAGAAAGGGTTAATCAGTGTCTTAACCCTTTCCCACATGCAAACAATCCGCAGCAAAAAGTCTGAAAACATACCCACAAAAATGTGGAAAATTTCTTTGAATAAAAGTAGTAGTTATAATTAAATAGAATTGAAAACATTGTGGCCAAAGGAGAATTTGCTCATTTTAAAACAATTGTTTTCTGCAGAGGCGTCAAAAAAGTGTGGCCATGTTTTTCAACAATCAATATTATGTAATGTATTATTTTCAAATCCGATGAGAATATTTTCAAAGTGTTTGGATTTTTTTTGTTATATTTGGTTGAAATTGATATCAGAAATGTCATTTGAAACTAAAAGTTAGTGATGGTCGGACAACAGAGGGACAAAGAGTGATCCAAATAAATCACTTGAGCTCAGGGGATCTAACAATGTAATTCATACTTAAGAGTGCAAAGAATATCAAATAAAAAAAAAAAAAAAAATATTGCAGCTTTATGAACAAAATGCAACAGAACAAAATAATACAAAAGTGAAACATACAATCATACAAGAAATAAAATAGATTTTTAAAAATAAATAAAAACTACATTAAAATCTCACATTCAATACAAAAAGACACTAAGCATGACATCAGCACAACAGTTAAGAAAGTTTATTATGAAAAGCATAACTTGTTAGAATACTCTAGGGTGAACATGTGTTAATGTCTCTCCACATAATAAAAACTGAAGGTAAATGTAGTTTTGCAGATTAGACCATTTTCTCTTCAGTATTTATTCCTTGTATAAAAAAAGCACTGCTTGACAGATAGACATAAAAATAAAAGATTGCATGACAAAAAAACAACATTCCCTTAGGCCAACTCGTGCATTTCTCTTGAATGGCAGACTGATGTACCGGTAGCACCCAAAAGGGAGTTGATCGATACTCCAACCTAATCCGGGGCTTATGTCTACAGATAAACATATCATATCAAATGGGTTTGTGTTAACCCTTTCCCACACATTTTGACACAATAGCAGCAAACAACTTTTGAAAACATTGTGACCAAAGGAGAAATTTGCTCATGATGAGCAATTTCTCCTTTGGCCACAATGTTTTCAACTTTATTTCACTATTAAGCTATCTTTTATTGAGATTTTTCAGGTTTTTGTCATTATGTTTCAAAGTCGTCTGCTGCATATCCATGTATGTTGTTTGTTGGAAAGGGTTAAATATACCTGTCACACAAGTTCCAATTTTGAAACAATTCTATGATAGCCAAGGTCTGTATCAGAAGGGTTAAGTAACCTTGCTAGGTGATACATTTCCACTATTTTTTACTATAGAACATTTAGATGAACAAATTCACATTTTGGGAAGGAACGGTATCATAATGTACATGACTATTCTGAGTACTCTTCATTTGATCAAAATATGCCCAACAGTATATAGAATGGGCTTAACCCTTTCCCTCATATAGACGCTTTCTGACGCCTCTGCAGCAGATGACTTTTTGAAAACATGGTGACAAAAGAAGATATTGCTCAAAACGAGCAATTTCTCCTTTTGCCACAATGTTTTCCACTTTTAGTCATAGGTTATCCATTCAATTATAGAGATTTTCCATTTTTTGGCAAAATGTGTTTAAAGTCGTCTGCGGCAGAATTGTCATATGAGGGAAAGGGTTATACCAATACCATCATTGTAATCCTGTGTAGATGGGTAATAGGCATGCATGGCTCTTGGCCAGTCTTGGGTTCAACAACTACCCGTAATTAAAAATATCTTGTAATAGACATCTTCTGACGCATCTGCACTCTGCAGCAGACGGCTTTTTGAAAACATAGTGACAAAAGAAGAAATTGCTCAAAACGAGCAATTTCTCCTTTTACCACAATGTTTTCCACTTAGTCAGGTTATTCATTCAATCATTAAAGAGATTTTCTATTTTTTGACGAAACATGTTTTAAATCGTCTGCTGCAGAATTTTCGTATGAGGGAAAGGGTAAAAAGGAGATATATCAAGATATTCATACAGTAATTTTCCTTAATTATCTACTGGTAACTGATAAAGTATAATTATCATTTAAATGATTTTTCATTGTTAACCCTCTTGCACTTGCAGCGACAGCTTGACACATCTGCAACAGACGACTTTCGAAAACATGGCAAATGGAAAGATTGCTCCTAATTTCTCCCTTTATCACAATGTATTCAACTCTTGCTCATTGCTTACATTCTTCTTGCCAATATTGTTGTATGTGGGAAAGGGTTATAAGTAAGCACAGACTACAAATTCACACTAAACTACAAAACTATTAAAATATTTACTGTCTGTAAATGAAAAGCATAAGCATAACCCTTTCCCACATACAATTAATCTTCAGCGGACAAATTTGAAAACATCTTTTTCACAAAAGAAAGTATAATAATTTAGTTTAAACTTATATTTATTTTATATCAATTGAGAAACAAGCCTTAAGCTTATATTAATTAAATCACACTAGATTTCTGCTTCCTGAAGACATAACCAGTACTCAGGCTGTTTGTGTGGACAAATCCCAAGGGCGGAACCCGCTCATCAAGGGATTCGAACCTGGGACCGTTGGTACAATGCACCGACGCTGTACCACTGGAGTAATTTCTCCATTTGTCACAAAGATTTCAAAAGTCAATAGTTGTCCGCTGCAGAGACGTCAAAATGCAACGCTATAAGGGAAAGGGTTATAAAATGTAATATGATACTTTTGGTGTCAATGGTTCTGAAGCATCTAATGTACAATTTTTATACGGGCTAAAAGATTGTAAAGGAATTTTCTATTGTAACATTTTTTCTTTCTCCCTGTGGCTTCAAAAATTGTCTGTTGAAAGTGTATATATCAGATATTCTGGTTGATTTTTTGTAGATAAACACTTAAGCTTTACAAATTGGCAAGTAAATGCTGCAGCTTGTATGTTCCCAAATCTCTGTGGCAGAAGTCATATCATTGGTCCATTTTTGACCAATCAAATCAAACGTCTGTATGTTTCTACACTTGCGCTTGTAATCACCATTTAACCAGCCACCAACGACGACAATTTTATCACAGAACACTGTATATGAGGCAAAAAGTCTTGGACTCGGTACTCTTGCCACCTCTACCCATTGCTCTGTTTGAGGGTTAAAGCAGTCAATGGCTGAAGCCATTATCCTTTGGTTGGTGATAGGGTCCTCAAAGCAGCCCCCAATTACATATATTTTATCATTATACACAAACATCGTATGGTGAGCCCTAGGGGTCAACATGAATGGCAGCTGGGTCCATGTGTCGGTGCTTGGGCGGTATTTGTAGAATGTGTTAAATGTCGGACCTTCAGGATCTTGTAGGCCCCCTGATATATACAGATAACCCCCTAAAACTGTACCAGCATGGTCTGTTCGGTTCCCAGGAAGCATAGCGATCGGGGACCATCTGTTAGATGCTTGGTCATAACACTCACATTTAGCGAAATCCATTGGTTCAACTGTAGCTGAAGTGTCTCCGCCTATTGCATATAGTTTTTGTCCTACAGCACCCAAATAGAACCGACATCTTTCATTTATCATGGGTGGAATGGTTTTCCATAGTTTTGACTGGGGATCATAGCTGAAACCGTAACCATGGATCAGCTCTTCCATCTGGTCATCATTATAGCAACCACCTACCACATACAGTCTGTTATTGACTGTTGTCATACCAAAATTACACTGTTCTACATGAGGTACTGTGGCAAGGTAATGCAGGGTACCAGACTCTTTGTTGTAGTATTGTACATCATTGCTCATTCCAGAACCTGGCAAGAAACCACCACAAACAACCACAGACTCCTCATATCCCCTTATATTAAGCAAACCTTCAACCTTAACAATGTTTGTACCAATTGTTGATTTAATGAAAGACTGCAATTTCCATCCAGAAATGTGGTCAAAGAACATTTTTTCAAATTCTTTAAAATTATTCATGCTTTCTATTTCCTGTGGTAGCAAACCACTGATATTGACTTTAGAAAGGTATTTCAAAGCATGCTTTGCACTGTTGCCATGATGGTGTAAAATCCAACCAATCACAGCTGAGAACACATCAATTTCTCTACAGTCCACTGCATAGTTCATATCTAACAAGTTTTCCAATTGGCTAGAGGAAAGTGTTAGGAATTCGGATGTTAATGCAAGAGCATTAAGATGTTGTGATACGTATTTGTAGACATGTGAGCGAAGAGTATCCAAAGAGAACAGTTCAGAAACAGTAATCATATCAACACAGTTAGAAAGCACAAGATGAGATTTCAGAAAGTTGACGCAAGCTTCGACAACTGGCAGTATTTGTACATGGTTGGCAGCAGAAAGCACATGCTCCACATTTTCTGTAACAGAAGGAAAGTATAATCATTAGATAAACATCATGTATAGTTCTTTTAACCCTTTCCGACATACAGAAAATCTGCAGCAGACGACTTTGAAGTCATTAAGTAAAACATATGGAAAAACTCCAAAAATGAAGGATAATGACTGAAAATAATTGAAACATTGTGGCAAAAGGTGAAATGCCTTGTTTTGAGCAATTTCTCCTTTTATCACAATGTTCTCAAGAGTCGTCCGCTGCAGATACATCTTTAGGGGGGAAAGGCTCTTTCTAACATCATTTTGAAGCAGATGTCTATAACAAGAGGCCCATGAGGGCCTATGCCCTACTGGGATGGTACTTTTCAATCCGGAGCATGTATGTATGGTGAAGATCGGATAGTAAATGGAGGCTCTTTTGTGTTCACAAGCTGTTTTATTGCAATTTTAACAATTTCAAGGGCCATAATCCAGTTATGCAAGGGCACATCTGGCTGGTTTTCGAAAGGAACCGAGCTCTCATCAATATTTAACTACTATCTAAGTTTGGTGAAGATCAAATAGTAAATGGAGCCTCTATTTTGTTCACAAGCTCTATTATAGCAATTTTGGCAAATTCAAGGGCCATAATCAGGCTTGCATGGGCGGATCAGGCTGGTTTGCAAAAGGAACAAAGCTCTCATCAATATTTAACTACTATCTAAGTTTGGTGAAGATCGAATAGTAAATGGAGGCTCTATTGTGTTCACAAGCTGTATTATAGCAATTTTGACAATTTCAAAGGCCATAATCCAGTCTTGCAAGGGCGGATCTGGCTGGTTAGCGAAAGGAACCGAGCTCTCATGGATATCTAACTAAAGTGTAAGTTTGATACAATCAAAGACTTTATCGCGTTCAAAAGCTGTATTATAGCCATTTTGACAACTTCAAGGGCCATAATCCAGTCATGCAAAGGCACATCTGGCTGGTTTTCCAAAGGAACCAAGCTCTCATCATCATTTAACTACTATCTAAGTTTCGTGTAGATCAGATAGTAAATGGAGCCTCTATTGTGTTCACAAGCTCTATTATAGCAATTTTGACAATTTCAAGGGCCATAATCCAGTATGGCATGGGCGGATCTGGCTGGTTTGGAAAAGGAACCGAGCTCTCATGGATATCTAACTACTGTAGAAGTTTGATTGAGATACAATCAAAACTTAAGACTGTATCGTGTTTACAAGCAATTGTTTATGGACGCACAGACGACGGACACCATGCCACGGCATAAGCTCTTCTGGCCTTTGGCCATTAGAGCTAAAAATATCAAGGCAAAGAAATGGAAAATCAATGACTTTAAAGTTTAATTATTGAATATGGGTGAAAACATTTGCTAAAGGAGAAACTGCTCATCATGAAGTATTTCTGCTTTCGCATCAATATTTTCTAAAGTAGGATGCTGCAGATGTGTAAAACTGCATCTCCTCAATGGAAAAATGTCAAATTTTATCAACTGTGAACCAATATTTTTGAGACCTCCGTCACGGAAACTTGAGATAAACATTGTTGGAAAAGAAGCAAAAACATGTAGTCTGTTTCAAAATCATAATTCAATTTGATTGTACATTCCCATATCTCTGTATGTTTTCAATTTGTCTGACAATAAAATATTAATCGGGTAAAGACTTTGTTATTGAAAAATAACATTAAATTAGTTTAGTTTCATTGGGGTTTTATTCCGTTTTCAACATTAGTACAGTAGTATATTGGTAACAGAACACTTAGTCATGATCCTATGGTGACAAATCCCTACTCAGTTAGGAAATGAACAAACAAACTAAAACTAGACAAAACTATATGTATACCTGAATCAATGAGTATTTTTGAAGAATAGGCGAAGTCTATAAGATTCCTCATTCCTAGGGCTGTAACACCATTCAGTTGTATTTCATCTAGTCGGCTCTCTAACAATCCATCTGTGAACATAGCCCTGTTGTGAAAATCATAAATATTAATTTATAGGTTTTCTATAAACATTTCCCAAATGCAGCAAACGACTTTTAAAAAGGGGTCTATATCAGAAAAAGGGTTTAAAAATGGAAATAAGTCAGTGTCATATTCATTTATCATAATCAGTCTCTGCCTTTTGTCAAATTTGAACCCTTTTCCACATGCAGATCTATGTATCTTGACTCATCTGCAGTAGACGCCCATTGATGACATAGTGGCAATAAGAGAAATTGCTTATAATAAACATTTTTCTCTTTATCAACCATGTTTTTAACTCTTTTAACCCTTTTCTACATACAATAAATCTGCAGCAGACGACTTAGAAATTATTTAGTCAAAAATATAGAAAATCTCCATAAATGATAGTATGATTATTGAATAGGGTTGAGATCATTATGGCAAATGGAGAAATTTGTTCATCACATGCCACACTGTTTTCAAAAGTCATCTTCTGCAGAGGTGCAAGAAAGCGTCTGTATGTGGGAAAAGGTTTACTTTTACTGTTTTAATTTCTAAAAGGTCAACAAGGAAATGTACGAGACAATGTAAGAAAACAGTTTTTATTGAAAGAAGCAAACAATATTGATCAAACAAACATTGTTAGCAGAGGTTTCATTATATAACATGTATCAATGGTTTGAAGGAATCTCAAGGAATGTTTCTGCAAAAACAATTGAAAATTTACTTGATACTTTTTGAGGAGATTTTTTTTTTAAGTTTTCACTTAAGCAAAACAGGTCTACCCCCCTGGTGGCCATATTTATTAACCAATCAACATGACTTGAAGGAATCTCATAGACGGTCAACCAAGGAACGTTTCTACAAAATAATTTGAAAATCTGCCAGACACTTTCGGAGGATTTTAAAGTTTTCACTAAAACAATATATTGTCGGAAAAGGAGAAATTGCCCATCACAAAAAGCTATACATCATAATTCTACTTTCAATTTGCCAGATATCACTTACTTTTTCCTCTTGATATTTTCGGTGAAGATGACTGCTACAATTTCATATCAGGTAAACACTTAACCCTTTCCCTCATATAGACGCTTTCTGATGCCTCTGCAGCATATGGCTTTTTGAAAACATAGTGACAAAAGAAGAAATTGCACAAAACGTGCAATTTCTCCTTTTGCCACAATGTTTTCCACTTTTTGTCATTTAATTATGGAGATTTTCTATTTTTGAAAAAATATGTTTAAAGTCGTCTGCTGCTGAATTGTCGTATGAGGGAAAGGGATTACCATTTCCCACAAACAAACAGTTTAGCATCAGAAGACTTTGATAACATCATTGCACATTTGCACAAATAGGGAAAATCCCTGAAAATGAAAGTAAACTTTTTGAATTCAGTTGAAAACAGTGTGGTAAAAAGAGAAATTGCTCTTTGAGGTATTTTTTCATTATGTTTTCAATTGTCGTCTGCTGCAGGCGTCAGAAAGGGTCTGTATGTGGCAAATGGTTAAGTAACCTGCTATTCATCAACGAATTAAAAAAAAAACAGTAAATCATAGTCTTTACCTAAAATAATCACTGCAGGCAGCAAGTACAACCCTATGTGCAGGAAATCTTTCATTCTCTACAATCAGAACGACATCAAACAACTGTTCCATGTTTCGTAACTTTGTAAGACCTGCCAACACCACATCCCCATGATCGGACGATTCAAACTTGACCTTGGGATCAAACCCCTGACCTGTATATGGCAGCTTGTAGTACCATTTTGGTCACGTTTACCTTGATATTTCCCCTGTATTTGTTTCATGTAAAGCACTTCAGATTGATTTCATGAAAAGCACTTCAGATTGACTGTCATGAGGTTGATTCTGAAAAAATAAATAACATTACATATATGTATATTTCACAAACAAGTGGGCCATGAGGCCCTGGGTTGCTCACCTGAAAATGTTCCCTTCTAGACAAGATCAATATTTACTTGCTCAAAATGAGCAATTCTCTTTTGGCCGCAATGATTTCACTTTCATTCATTTATTGTTCAATTATTTAGCGAGAGTTTCCATATTTTTGACTTAACGTTTTCAAAGTCGTCTGCTATAGATTTGTTGAATGAGGGAAAGGGTTAAATTCTTCTGCTTATTGCAACTTAATGCTTTTTCACTAAAAGTGAATCTGCAATATAAGTGCAACATTTCCTAACTCTTGGGACATGTTTTTTAACCTATCAAAAGAAGTTGAACATATTTTGTAGTCACCCTAGGAACATTTCTACTAAATTATCTGCAAATTAAAAACGTTTTTAAAAAAAATTGTCACTATATTCCTTCTCTGATGTTGCTATGTTTTTCAACAAAATTAAAATAGCTTGATATTTTTTTAGCTTTTTTAAAAGGGACATCTGAGGAACATTTATGCAAGCAGGGTCAATTATGGAACAATTCTCGGAAATCAGACCACCAGTTTCAGAAATTTGTGTTGCTTTGAGAGAGAGAGAGAGAGAAAAGAGAGAGAGAGAGAGGAGAGAGAGAGAGAGAGAGAGAGAGAGAGAGAGAGAGAGAGAGAGGAGAGAAAAGAGATGAGAGAGAGAGAGAGAGAGAGGAGAGAGGAGAGGGGAGAGAGAGAGAGAGATAGAGAGAGAGAGAGGAGAGGAGAAGAGAGAGAGAGAGAGAGAGAGATGAGAGAGAGAGAGAGAGACAGATAGGAGAGAGAGAGAGAAACAGAGAGACATAGAGAAACAGAGAGAGAGAGAGATATAGAGATAGAGAGAGAGAGAGATAGAGATAGAGAGAGAGAGAGAGAGACAGTGTGAAAGACAGAGACAGACAGACAGAAAAGAAGACATATTTTGTTAATTTCTTGACTCTTTATATATACATGTACAGACTTTCGATTTCAAATTACCTCAAATTTAAATTTCCCGTAAATCACCCAAATAAGCAGAAATAATTGTCAAAACAATTTTTCCCAAGCAACTCCAATGAAGTTATCCACTGAATTGATATTTATCATGCAGAACAAAGCCTAAAATATTCCCATCACAGTGAATAATCAGGTTTAAGTCACGTTTTCATTACCAGAATTGATTTTATTTTTAGCAACAGGAAATTTCTTTGTATACACCAGACATCTGTTACCTTTTCCTACAGACTTGCACAGTGAGACATATTAGTCAAAATTAAATCTGTAACAAGAAAGCGGAATCATACAGAAATACTGAGTTGCATTAAATTTTCCAGTAATCTAACAAGGTTTTTTATTTCCACATGAATGTTTTGAGAGAACTACTGATATAGTGCTTTTTAAAGATCCCTCTAGATCTTCATGTATGAAAATGTCACTTTAAGTGTAAGTTACAAACATAAGGATCGATCCTTTTTATATTCTTTAACTTGGTCTCCTTTAACTTCCTGCCACAATAGATGTATTTATAATTTATTGCACAATAAAAATCTTAAATCATTTAAATCAATATAGCACACTTTGACACATTTTCTAAAAAGTCTTTCACATGAAATTATTCTCTTATTCCATCAAAAATGTATTTGCCTTAAATCAATTTTTAAGTAGGGCATATTTTTATGTTTAAGTGCCTAGTATGGGAAAGCATTGATAATAAATCCCTTTACTTTTAACCAATAAAAATTAACTTATTAACTCTTCATAAGCTTACCTATTTAAAGATCAATAATCAGGATTAAGATTTAAGGATAATACTTCTTTCTAGTTGTTACATAAATGTATGTTTTGAATTAACCAGAACTTCTGTTGCAATGTTGTAAAATCCTGATACATGTACATAAGCTATTATTAAACACAGGTGTTTTTTGTAAGTGAAGGATATAAGGCTTTATATTACTGTGGTGAAATCGGGTACACATGATTTTCTATCTTTATTACGTAGTTTAACCACAATCTATCCGTATTTGGTCTGTCACGGACCAGTGATATTTCTTTTCTTAATGATTCAAATAGTGATAATTAACCCTTTCCCACATACAACAAATCTGCAGCAGACGACTTTGAAAACATACCCAAAAACAGTTGGAAAACTCCCTTTAAATGAAAGTACATTAATCTAATAGAGTTCAAATCATGGTGACAAAAGGAAAAATTGCTTGTTCTGAGCAATTTCTTCTTTTGTTGCCATGTTTTCAAAAGCTATCTGCTGTAGAGGCGTCAGAAAGCGTCTATATGAGGTAAAAGTGTTTAATAATTCAAACAATGTTTATTTTACCATTTCTAATACATCATAATATTTGTAGTGACTATTGATATACATGTATATTAAAATGTTTAATCCCCCTTTCTCACATTCAACAAATCTGCAGCAGTCATAAATATGGAAACTCCTTTTATATGAAGGAACAATTATTAAATATATAAAGTTTAAAAATAATGTGGCAAAAAGGAGCATGATGAGCAAGTTGACCTTTTTGTCACAATGTTTTCAAAAGCCCTGATGGAGAGGTATTAGAAAGCCTCTGTATGTGGGAAAGGATTAACACCTTTCCCTCATATGACAATTCTGCAGCAGACGAATGTACATATTTGAACATATTTTGTCAAAAAATAGAAAATCTCTATAATTGAATGGATAACCTATGACTTAAAGTGGAAAACATTGTGGCAAAAGGAGAAATTGCTCGTTTGGAGCAATTTCTTCTTTTGTCACTATTTTTTCAAAAAGTCGTCTGCTGCAGAGGCGTCAGAAAGCGTCCATATGAGGGAAAGGGTTAATACATTTTCATTATTTTGTCACAATCAAAATCATTGATATAAAAACAGCAATTGCTCTTCTTCAAGTTTGTAATTTTGCTTTCAGGATGGGAAAGAATAGAGCAAGAAATGAAAGAGTTTAACCTTTCCCACATACAACAAATTCACAGCAGACAACTTTGAAACATTGAGGCAGAAAATATGGAAAACCTCTATAAATGAAAATTTTATTTTTTAATAGATCTTAAAATATTGTGGCAAAAGGAAAAATTACCACAGTGGTTTAACCCTTTCCCTCATATAGACGCTTTCTGACGCCTCTGCAGCAGACGGCTTTTTAAAACAAGAGGGCCATGATGGCCCTGGATCGCTCACCTTAATTATACAATGTACTACAATGCAAAATACATCAGGACAATTATTCTGAATGCAACCTCCACAGTGTTAACAAGATTTTCCTTCATTTGGCCTAGTGATCTATATTTTTTTACCTGATATGACCCATATTCCAACATGGACTAGATATTATCAAGACAACATTCTGACAAATTTTCAACTTGCTCAAAGTCAAAATGCGGCCTCCGGAGTTTGAACAATATTTTCCTTTATTGACCTTGTTTCTGACCCTACATGATCCATATTCGATCTTGGCTTAGATATCATTTAGATAAACATTCTCATAAAATGTCAAGCTGCTGTAGCAAAAAATGTGTCTTCTACAGAGTTAACAAGATGTTCCTTCAATTTGGCCTAGTGACCTAGTTTCTGACCCAATATGACCCATATTCGAACTTGACCTAGATATAATTCAGACAAACATTCTGACCAAAATATAAGCTGCTGAAGCAAAAAATGTGGCATCCAAAGTGTTAACAAGATTTTCCTTCAATTTGGCCTAGTGACCTAGTTTTTGACCCTACATGATCCATATTCGAACTTGGCTTAGATATCATTTAGATAAACATTCTCATAAAATGTCAAGCTGCTGTAGCAAAAAATGCGTCTTCTACAGAGTTAACAAGATGTTCCTTCAATTTAGCCTAGTGACCTAGTTTCTGACCCAATATGACCCATATTCGAACTTTACCTAGATATCTTTAAGACAAACATTCTGACAAAATTTCAAACTGCTGAAGCAAAGATTGCGGCCTCTAGAGTGTTAACAAGATTTTCCTTCAATTTGACCTAGTTACCTATTTTTTGACCCAACATGACCCTTGATCGAACTTGACTTACATATCATCAAGAAACACATTCTGATAAAGTTTCATCATGCTAAAGTTAAAAATGCAGTATCCAGAGTGTTAACAAGATTACCCTTCAATTTGGCCTAGTGACCTAGTTTTTAACCCGGCATATTCGAACTTGGCCTAGATATCATTTAGACAAACAGTCTGACCAAATTTCAAGCTGCTGAAGCAAAACATGCGGCTTCTACAGAGTTAACAAGATGTTCCTTCAATTTGGCCTAGTGACCTAGTTTCTGACCCAATATGACCCATATTTAAACTTGACCTAGATATCTTTAAGACAAACATTCTGACAATATTTCAACATGCTCAAGTTGAAAATGTGGCCTCTACAGTGTTAACAAGGTTACCCTTCAATTTGGCCTAGTGACCTAGTTTCTGACCCGATATGACCCATATTCGAACTTGACCTAGATATTTTTAAGACAAACATTCTTACAAAATTTCAAACTGCTGAAGCAAAAATTGCGGCCTCTAGAGTGTTAACAAGATTTTCCTTCAATTTGACCTAGTGACCTATTTTTTGACCCGACATGACCCATGTTCGAACTTGGCCTACATATCATCAAGACAAACATTCTGATAAAGTTTCAACATGCTCAAGTTGAAAATGTGGCCTCCAGAGTGTTAACAAGATTTCGCTTCAATTTGACCTAGTGACCTCGAAGATTGGATGCAAAATGTAGCCTGTAGAGTGTTAACAAGCTGAAATGTTGACGACGCACGACGGACGACGCACGACGGACGGACGCCGGACAAAATGTGATCACAATAGCTCACCTTGCACTTCGTGCATAGGTGAGCTAAAAACATAGTGACAAAAGTAGAAATTGCTCAAAACGAGCAATTTCTCCTTTTGACACAATGTTTTCCTCTTTTAGTCATAGGTTATCCATTCAATTATAGAAATTTTCTTTTTTTTGACAAAATATGTTTAAAGTCGTCTGCTGCAGAATTGTCGTATGAGGGAAAGGGTTAAAGCAGACGGCGTTTTGAAAACATAATGACAAAAGAAGAAATTGCAAAGAACGTGCAATTTCTCCTTTTGCCACAATGTTTTCCACTTTTAGTCATATATAGGTCTTCTTCAGAGGCGTCAGAATTGCCAGTATGTGGGAAAAGAATATGTAAATCATTTTGTATAAATAGTAAATACATACTGTGCTTTATTTTGTATAAATAGTAAATACATACTGTGCTTTATTGTTTTAAAATGAAATGTTCTCTTTGAACTTCCGATCCTCCATTATGAATAAGCATTCATGAATAAGCAATAATTACTCATACTTATTGCTTTTTGTAAACCTTGTCCCATTTTGCAGGCACATTATGACACATCTGCAGCTAACGACTTTCGAAATCACTGTAGCAAAACGAGAGTAATTTCTTCTTTTACCACAATGCTTGATACTCAATTACATAAATACATGTATACTAATATATTCATAGACACAGATGTATTGAAGTTGTCTGCTCAGGATTTGTTTTATGTGCGAAAGGGTTTAAAAGCCAATAGAATATAACAGGGTATTGATTTTAACCCTTTCACAAATACAGTCAAACTTGTATTAAGAGACCACCCAAGGGAAATGCTGTAAGTGGTCTCTTAAGACAGGTGATCTCTTATTGGGGTACAAATGAAATTTTCTGTTTTGGGGAAATTATGTTTACTACATGAAACATGTACTTGTGTGCACAGTCTAATTCTGCTGCTTCTGCAGCCAATGACTTTCGAAAACATTGTGGCAAAAGGAGAAATTCCTCATAACGTTGATGAGTCAGAAAGCATTGATATGTGGGAAAGGGTTATAGCAAGATAATGGGAGGCATAATAATTATGATTTAGTTGGAACTTATCGAAAAACTTAACCAAATTATATGTTGAAAAAGGGCCAAAATTAAGGCAAAATACATGGTAGAGTTATGACTATCGCAGTATAGAATCAACTTGTGATGATGAATAACTGTGTCATCTTTCAAAGGCATAAATTGTAGGCATAAAGTGGACCTAAACACAATACTTAACAAAATTGTTGGTAAAAAAAAAGGACAATTATTCAAGCTAACTAAATGGTTGAGTTATGGCCCTTGCTGTACAAAGACGCCTTAAAAAATTATGGCGATAAATAACAGTTATATACATATATCGTAAAATTTAGCAGAAAATTCTAAGTTGAACAAGAGCACCGCCTGTGGGTGCCTGCCGCTCATTTGTTATTAAGTATATAAACGAGAATTTTACAAGATAAAAACAATGAACAATTACTATTAATAAATAATACTGAAAATCCCTTTTCACCTGAAAGGTAAACCTCTGCATGATCACCTGTTGTTGCTACTATGATATAAGACAACTATTTTAAGTTTCAAATCTCTACCTTGAATGGTTACTAAAAAAAGTTGATTTAAAAAAAAACATCTGACTTAAAAAGGGGCATAAGTTTGACAAATTTCAGTCAATAGTTATAGAACTTGTTCCTCTTGTTGTTACTATGATGTCAGACAACCATATCTAGTTTCAAAGCTCTACCTTGAATGATTACTGAGAACTGGACTTAAACAAAAAACTTTACAGAAATTCTGTCAAAAAGGGGCATTACTTTGACAAAATGCTGTCAAGAGTTGTGGAACTTGCCCCTCTTATTGCTACTATGATGACAGACAACTATACGAAGCTTCAAAGCCCTACCTTGAATGGTAAGTGAGGACAAATGGACTTAAACAAAAAAAATAACCAAATATAGGACGCAGGACGACGACGACGACGAGATAGCTATGACTAATATGCTCATCTGTCTGAAACAAACAAGCTAAAAAGGTGCATAATTAAGGGTTCGAAATTAATGTTTTGGGCTGGTAACAAGTACTTGCTACCTGCATTGAAAGTAGGTAGCTAATTCATCTTTCAGGTAGCATTAGGAAGATAAAAAACGAAACATAAGCAAGCTTTTAACTTTTATTTAACCCTTCCCTCATACGTACAGTCAATTCTATTGAGTACCCAAAACATATCATTATTTTGAGGACTAACTATTTTCAATGTAAAATGCACACCTTATCTAGAGCTCTGATATATTTGGGCTAGATTACATGTTTAGTGCTTTCCCTCATACGACAATTCTGCAGCAGACGACTTTGAACATATTTTGTCAAAAAATAGAAAATCTCTATAATTGAATGGATAACCTATGACTAAAAGTGGAAAACATAGTGGCAAAAGGAGAAGTTGCTTGTTTTGAGCAATTTCTTCTTTTGTCACTATGTTTTCAAAAAGCTGTCTGCTGCAAAGGCGTCAGAAAGTGTCTATATGAGGGAAAGGGTTAATTCATCTAATGACCCGAGTTAACTTGTTTAAAATCGATACTTAAAATGCATCCACTTAAATGCTTGGTGGAGTTGATATTGTCTGGTGTAATGTAATGTGTTAACCAATCACCTTGACAATTTGTTTGTTTGAACAAATTGATAAAAAGAGTGTGTAATTCAACTTGATTACACAAATAATAGGAACAGAAACATCGACCGAAAACGAAACTGGGCGCAAGTTTAGGCAGGTAGCAGATTCCCATCTTAAGTAGCAAATTTGGTACTTGCTATTGTTACTTTCTAACCCTGATTATTCAAGCAAAAAAAATGGTATTGTAATGAAACGGGTATATCAGATACTTTCCTTGTTGGTCATTTATTATATTTCAGTTGTAATCATTCCATTCCATAGAAAGCTTCTGCAAACCAAGATTGCCATTTATAAATTAAATCTGTTAATTATATCATCTTTTCCAAGAGACACATCTTGTAAGACCGTTTGTTTGTTTGAAAAAATTGATATAAACATGTATAAAGAGTGTGTAATTAAACTTGATTGCACACAGATAGGATTAAACTTGATTGCACACAGATAGGAACAGAAACATCGATCGCAAACGAAACTGCCATTGGCCATTTTTTTCATGTAGCAAGTTTTTGTTACTGACGTTTCTGGCAGGTAGCAGTTCCCATCTTAAGTAGCAAATTAGCTACTTACTATTGCTACTTTCTAACCCTGATAGTTCAAGCAAAATAAATGGTATTGTCATGAAACAGGTATTTCGGTTACTTTCCTTGTTGGTCATTAAATTTCTGTTGTTATCCTTCTGTTTCATAGAAAGCTTCTGCAAACCAAGATTGCCATTTATAAATTAAATCTGTTAATTATATCATCTTTTCCAAGAGACACATCTTGTTAGTACTTGGATAATTCGGGATAGATACTTGTTTGATTGCAATTATAGTTTTATATGCATTTCCTGTATCTAGAGAACAGAGCACTTTGAAATATGCAAGAAAATAAATCAACCTGACGCTCATCAAATTGTTGATAATAATTATATAGATGCGCAGCCAATGCAGTCCGAAAGCATCTATTACTAGATCACGTGAGGTATTGCTATATAAGCTTGGGTTTCCAGTAGAATAGTCAGTTTGTGTTCGGCAGTTAGAAAGAACACATCTCCAAGCCCCAATCTGTGACGTACGATTTTGAGAAGTGAAAGAGTGGCAATTAGTGGGGATCCCTCAGAGTTGCAGCTTCGGCTCAGAATTGAAGGGTTCTCTACAACATATTATCTCGGATCATATGGGCCAGTGAATGTTTGAATGAATGAATGTATATTGTTTTATGGCGCATCGACAGCTAAGGTCATTTAGCGCGCAATTAAATTTAATTATTCATGATCCCTGGGTAAACAAACCAGTACTAGGCTAGAAAATGTGCCTTGCCCAAGGGCACTCCACCATGACCGTAGTGCCGCGACTGGGGACACCCGGTTTCGAAATCCCCGACGCTAACCACTCGACCACAGCAGTGAATGTTTGATTGAAAGTTCCGTTGTACAAGACAAACAGTTCCATATTATACAGTTGTTGTACGCTCGCTACCTGTTCAGTGCAATTGAAGGTTTCAGGCTGTTACAGTTTGTACCAACCATATATACATGTTGTATGAGACAAACTTGTTAATTAACCCTTTCCCTCATATAGACGCTTTCTGACGCCTCTGCAGTAGACAGCTGTTTGAAAACAGTGACAAAAGAAGAAATTGCACAAAACGTGCAATTTCTCCTTTTGACACAATGTTTTCCACTTTTTGTCATAGGTTATCCATTCAATTATGGAGATTTTCTATGTTTTGACAAAATATGTTCATAGTGGTCTGCTGCAGAATTGTCGTATGAGGGAAAGGGTTAATAATTATATACATGTAGCTCCAGACAGCTTGTATTGGTTCAAACCTGTTGGTGTAATTTGTCACAGCAGTACATGTGACAGTATAGTTAAGATCCTTGCAGAGTACAGATGCCCTTAGATGATGTTGAATAATTGATCTGAGGTACAAAGCCATTGCTTTTATAGCAAAAAAGTGGACCTAAGCACAAAACTTAACCAAGATTGCAATGTAGACACTTTGATCAAGTGATCATGACTATATTTTCTCAAATGAGCTAAAAAATTAAAAAGTTTTATAAATCCAAGAAGATGCAGAACTTTAGAACAACTCATCAGCAGACATGAGAAACATGTGATACAAATCTATTCACGATGGTGTGTGTACAAATCTACACACGATGGTGTGTGTACAAATCTATTCACAATGGTGTGTGTACAAATCTTCACACGATGGTGTGTGTACAAATCTACACACGATGGTGTGTGTACAAATCTACACACGATGGTGTGTGTACAAATCTTCACACAATGGTGTGTGTACAAATCTACACACGATGGTGTGTGTACAAATCTACACACAATGGTGTATGTACAAATCTACACATGATGGTGTGTGTACAAATCTGTACAAATCTACACACAATGGTGTGTGTACAAATCTATTCATGATGGTGTGTGTACAAATCTACACATGATGGTGTGTGTACAAATCTACACACAATGGTGTGTGTACAAATCTACACATGATAGTGTGTGTACAAATCTATCCCCCATACAACAATCTATACATGATACTTTTGATAGTGTGTGTTGTTAAAAGTTAACCCTTTCCCCCATACAACAATTCTGCAGCAGAAGACTGTTAACATATTTTGTCAAAACATAGAAAATCTCTATAATTGAATGGATAACCTATGACCAAAAGTGGAAAACATTGTGACAAAAGGAGAAATTGCTCGTTTTGAGCAATTTCTTCTTTTGTCACTATGTTTTCAAAAAGCCATCTGCTGCAGAGGCGTCAGAAAGCGTCTATATGAGGGAAAGGGTTAACATGCACCACAATGCCCATTATGAGCACCTATTAAATACTTTTGCTACAAATTGTTTCCAAATATCTTCCTTTGTAAATTTATGATTGTTAAAGAATTAAGAGTAACAAATATCCCTTAGCCTTTGGTAAGGTACAACAATAGCATGATCCAGGAATGCGCCATACTAGCCGAGTGGTTTGCGTCTGCTATGTGGAACCCTAGTCTCAATATATCGCCGTTACATATTGCATTGCATAGGATGCGAACAGTCAAAATAAAAAATCGCATTCCTTGTACAGAAACCTGGACTATGTGGAACCCGGCATCCCAGATTCGATCCCTAGTAATGGTGGAATGCCCTGGGCCTAGCAAAATTCCTAGCCTTATACTAGTTTCTTTATCCAGGGATCATGAGTAAGTGAACTGTTGATATAAGTTATAACAGAAAAAATGTAGAAAAGTTGGTGTTACTTCAATTAAAAAAACAAAGGATAATGATATCCTCTCACCTTTGTAATTTGACTTGTTGATCACAAATCATTCAGTGTCAATGAACAATTTTTATTTGGTTTTTATTGAACAACAAATCGATATTGATTAGAAAATTGAAATTGACCTAAAATGAACGAATCCAATGAGAAACACGAAGGAAACAAACGGAATTTGACATGAAATCTAGCATACAATTTTCAAACCGTTTGGACGTAAATCTGTAGGAAAGATAAATAAATATATGCCAAAAATGTAGTAAACTATAAATACCCTAATCGATAGTGACATGGAAGTTCTCGTCTACGTCTTTTGTTCTTTAGCATAGCAATGTTTACTATGGACCAAATATACGGGAGATAATTAACATATACACCGTTTGTTGAGAGTTGTTTCCCTTCATTTCAAAAAAGGAAGCTGAGTTGGAGACGATCAGTTGTCACACATTAAAAATTGTTTCTACAATCATCACTTGACTTAGAGAAGTAAAATATCCTAATTTATCGTTAAAGAAAGTTCCTTAAACCCATTTCTACTTTTTTGTGGTATGAGGGATATACTGATTTTTACAAAATCGCACACTTTCAATCGTCCTCATTCCTTATCGACCCATAGCTGACAGATGGGAAATTGTATATCAATTTGTTGTATACATTTCTTTTTCCGTTTACTAAAGCATCGGGGGAATTAAAATAACAAGATCATTTAGGACATTGTCAAAGCCTTCACTATCAGAGAAGAGCTTAAGTAATTGGTTTTAACACGTTCCCACATTCACATTTAATTTGATGCAGCAGATATTATCTGAAAGCATTAAAGAAAAGCAATTTCTTCTTTTACCACAATATATTCAGTTTCACTATTAATTTATAAATTATCCTGCCATCTGTATAAAAGATTTTCATATTTTCCACCAAATGTTTACAAAATTATCTGTAATTCTGTTACATGTGGGAAAGAGTAAAATCGCCAATTTAACCACATAAATGTATGTATCTGCTTTAGTCAAGGTCAATGTACTGTATAATTGCATGCTTATTACATATAAAAGATATATTATAAAAATATTTTTACAACTCCTTTTACAGGTAACGATCGTCTCTAGAGAGTCCTCACTACATATCTATGGTGGACGTTCCACAGCAGTTGGTTCAGGGGGTGCAATCTGGTACAGCGTTAGCCAATCAGATCACACATTCCATCATGATGGACCTATCTGTCACGAATGTAATCAGCTTTTTCGCTGCAGGGGCCATGGTCATTGGCGGCATTTTCCCGTTCATTCCACAGTACAGGGACATTCACCGATCTCAGAATTCTGACGGATTCTCTCCATTTGTCTGTTTAACTCTGTTGATTGCAAATATTTTAAGAATTTTATTTTGGTGAGTAATTGCTGTCGAACCATTTCCTTATCTTTTGACACATTAGAAAATGTGTGAGGCAAAAATGGAGAAATTGCTCACAATTCATCCTTTTGCTACAATTTTTTCTTCTCTATTTAATAATTTTATAATTATAGAGATTTTCCATATTTTTGTCTGGAATATTTTCAAAGATATTTAATGCAGATTTGCTAAATGTAGGAAGGGTTAAAGAATTTATAGTAACAGTTATTTACATGACTACCCTATGTTTAAGCTTATTTTAAGGTGATACGTCTTTAGTCCTGTATCCCTTATTAAGGCGTACTGGACCAAAAAGATATAATCCAATATGAGAGCATTAAGAAGTCTTGTAATTGAATATGGTATGTGCCATATGGTCTTTTCCCAACAGTGTCAGTCTAATTACTTAACCAAACCCTATGTTATTGTTACTCAAAATAATTGTCTCACTCAGTCAAGAGCTCTGATATATTTTGGCTATTGCATGTTTAACTCACTCAAATGTGTACTTATATAATAGGAAGATAGCCAGTGGCCTTGGAAGTGTTGTTTGGCGAATTGGTGCAAGAAAGCTAGGAAAGACACTTGCTTAACCCTTTCCCACATACGACAATTCTGCAGCAGGCGACTTTGAACATATTTTGTCAAAAGATATAAAATCTCTTTAATTGTATTGATAACCTATGACTAAAATTGGGAAACATTGTGTCAAAAGGGGAAATTGCTCGTTTTGAGCAATTTCTTCTTTTGTCACTATGTTTTCAAAAAGCTGTCTGCTGCATAGACATCAGAAAGCGTCTATATGAGGGAAAGGGTTAAAAGCACAAGAATGACATACTGTTGAAAATAAAATAATATGTCTCAGTAACGACTCATTTATTGTCTGAAACTTATGTCAGGTCAATTAAACTCAGGCTATTTCTACCAATAATTATTGTATAATAGCCTGGGTTCAGAGGATAATTATATAAACCAAGATAAGTTTGTACTTCAGTGTTTTATGATCTCGATCAACTTAATCTAATTATCCCGGCCAAATCATCATCAGGGTTCATCTGAACAATCATCTCCATCAAATCGAAGTTTGGTTCAAACCTGGGTTCAAAACTTGGTCACCAGGTCAAATATTAGATCTTAAGATGCCACATGTTACATCCAATCTTCATGAAAAATCATCAGATTATTCATCTCCATCAAATCCCTGTCTGGTTAAAAACTGGGTAATATGGGGTCAAAAACTAGATCATTTGGCCAAATTTTAGAAAAATCATCAGAACATTCATCTCCATCAAATGCCAGTCATATGAGGTCAAATACTAGGTCAATAAGCCAAATTTCAGAAAAACCCTATGACCATTCAAATCCCAGTCAGGTTCGAAACTGAGTCATGTGTGGGCCAATAGCAGTTTTCTCCAATGCTTTCTACACTATCTGATAGAAATCTAATCCTAAATTTCAATTCTCAGCTTGAATGTAATAAATTTTGATAAAGATATAATTTATCTGCTATTGCAGTCGTTTTCAATCGGCGTCGGCGTTGCAGCTTTGGTTAAAGTTTTGCATGCATGGCCTTCTATCAAAAACCACAGATGCTATTGCTTTGAAATTTCACACATGTATTGGACATCATCACACGACCTTGCAAGACAAGTCCTGTAATTTTACATTATATTTTGTCTAAATTTCATGTATGCTCTCTTTAGCGTGCAACTAAATTAAGTGTCCATATCTCAGTAACTACTTGATGCATTGCATTGAAACTTTATAAACCCTTCTCAACCATCACACCTATATACAGTATCAAGTTTGATATCTCTTTTTGCATATAATGCAAATCATGGCACTTTATTATTTGACTTAGAAATTCTTGTTAATTCTTGTCTTATGGACAGCTCTTTATTTTTTGCAGGTTTGGTAAACATTTTGAATTGCCACTTCTTGCCCAAAGTATAATTATGACATTTACCATGCTTGCTTTGGTGGAATTGTGTGTTAGAGTGAAGAGCAGATCAGAAATTATCAAAGGGAAGCAATTACACTTTACAGGTAAGTTGACCCTTTTCCACGTACAAACAATCTGTAGCAAATGACTTTGAAAAGATCAAGGAAAAATATGAAAATTTTCTATAAATAAAAGTCCATTGACTGAATAGAATTGAAAACACTGTTGCAAGAGGGAGGAATTGTTTGTTTTGAGCAATATCTCCTTTTGTCACAATTTTTCAAAAGTCTTCTGCTGCAGTGGAGTCAGAAAGTGACTGTATGAGGGAAAGGGTTAAGAGTGAAACCGATTTGTGTTTCATATGTTGCCATGCTGAGTTATCTCTAAGGCTTTACTTTTCCCCACATGCAACAAAGCTGCTGTAGACGACTTTGTAAAGCTATGAAAAATCTCTGTAAAGGAAAGATTGGTTATTAAATAAGATTTAAAAATATTGTGTCAAAAGGTGAAATTGTTTATTTTGGTCTTTTTCTCGTATTGCTACCATGTTTTCAAACAGTGTTTACCTAAAAAGCGTCTAACTGCGTCTGCATGTGGGAAATAATTTTGAAATTTAACAGGTCAATTGATAAAAGAAATGTAACATGATGAAACGTTAAATGGCTTTTACGCCTTCCGACATATACACAAATCTGCTGCCGACAAAACGATGGAAAGTTCTCTGTAAATGAAAGTATTTGAATAGAGTTAGTGGCTAAATATAACATTGCTCATAATGAGCAATGTCTCGTTTTGTCACAATGATATCAAAAGTCGTCTGCAGCAGATGCATCAAAATGTGTTTGCGGGCGGGGAAAAGGGTGAATGCCACATGGGTTATCACTTCGTAACCTTGATCTGGTCTATTCAAATAATGTTAAAGGCTATTTTCACCCTGGAATTGGTTTGACACCGCTAGCTTTAAATTTTGCATACAATCCTGTTTCTTTAACCCTTTCCCTCATATAGACGCTTTCTGACGACTCTACAGCAGACAGCCTTTTGAAATCATAGTGACAAAAGAAGAAATTGCTCAAAATGAGCAATTTCTCCTTTTGCCACAATGTTTTCCACTTTAAGTCATAGGTTACCATTCAATTATAGAGATTTTCCATTTTTTGACAAAATATGTTCAAAGTCGTCTGCTGCAGAATTGTCGTATGAGGGAAAGGGTTAAACTACAAGGGTCATTGCAATGAAACTTAAAACATGTCTGTATTTGTCAGTATGGTCATTAGATAAGCCCTCTAACCACGTCTTATCACTCAGTTGCAATTTGGTAACTCATTTGGGTATAACATTTGAACATTAATCATGCTTAAGAAATCATTAGAAAAGCTCGCTAATCAAGTCCCATCACTGACTTAAAATTGAGTCCTGGTTTTTTTTTGGTGTTTTATGTTTTTTATTTTTTAGCTAGCTTAAGACAGTTTTGTCTCTTAAACTTACATTTTATAATGAAAAGTCAAGCCTTGCATTTTTTCCCAATGATTTTTCATTTTAAAAAAACCCTACTTTTTTATTCTTATTGCAAACACTTTACAGCATTTTAGATGAAGCTGCAGTGGACAACTTTATAAAACACTAAGCTAAAAGAGAAATGCTCTAAATGAAATATTTCTTCTTTTCACTTAAAATGTTCCATTTATTTATCAAATATAAGTAGTCAACCCATTTCCACTTGCAGACACATCTGCAGCCGACACCGTTTGAAAATAATGTGGCAAAAGAAGAAGTCCCACATAACGAGCAATTTCTCCATTTGCCACAATGTTTTCAACTCTATTCATTAATTATACATTCCTTTGTTTAATCCTGGTACTTTTGAAGTTGTCTGCTTCACTTTTGTTGTATGTGGGAACGGGCTTACTTATAGTCATGAAACTTGAAGGGAAAGTTAATTTACAATAAATATTAACCCTTTCCCACATACAACAAATCTGCCGCAGTAGACTTTGAAAACATATTGTTAATAACTTGAAAATTCTCCATAAATGAGAGTTTTATTATCAAATTGAGATGAAAACATTGAGGAATTTATACTGCAGAGGGGTCAGAAAGGGTCTATATGTTTGCCTCATATAGACGCTTTCTGACGCCTCTGAAGCAAAGGTCTTTTGTAAACCTTGTGACAAAAGAAGAAATTGCTCTAAACGAGCAATTTCTCCTTTTGCCACAATGTTTTGAACTCTTTTTAATAATTAAACAATCATTTATGCAGATTTGTCACGTTTTTGTATATACCTTTTCAAAGTCGTCTGCTGCAGATTGGTGTATGTGGGGAGGGGTTAACCCTTTCCCTCATACGACAATTCTGCAGCAGACGACTTTGAACATATTTTGACAAAAAATGGAAAATCTCTATAATTGAATGGATAACCTATGACAAAAAGTGGAAAACATTGTGGCAAATGGAGAAATTGCACATTTTGTGCAATTTCTTCTTTTGTCACAATGTTTTCAAAAAGCCGTCTGCTGCGGAGACGTCAGAAAGCGTATATATGAGGGAAAGGGTTAAGTTGTGAACCAGTTACCTGGCAGTATTAGTAATACCAGAGACTAAGTAATGACCCTTGTCATGAACAGTTTGTGGCATTAATATCTCCTTAACCCTGCCTTATATACAGCAAATCTGCAGCAGACAACTTTAAAAATGTCTACTCAAAAATATGGTAAATCTCTATAATTGTTGGTATAATTACTGAAAAAAAGTTGAAAACATTATGGCAAAAGTAGAAATTGCTCGTTTTCAACTCTATTCAATTATTGTTCTTTCATTTAAAGGGATTTTCTGTGCTTTTGCCTAGGCGTTTTCAAAGTCATCTGCTGCAGATTTGTTGTATGTGGAAAGTGTTAATTTGGATACAAAGTAATGAGTGGGTATATTCTGTTCTAAACAGATTCAAGCCACACTCCAACGGATCATACATTCTTTGGTAGGTTATCACCCTTCCTGTGGCTCCATGTTATAAACCTTTCCCACTTGCAGACACGATTCGACGCGACTGCTGCAGAGGACTTATAAATACATTGTGACAAAATTATGAGCGATTTCTTCTTTTGTCGAGATGTTTTCGAGGGCTTGGCGTGAAACGGTTGTAACTAAAATTGGTAATTTTTTACCAAGGTTAATCACCTCGCCATATAGTCTTTATAAGCATTAAATCATTTTTCTTGGTAAACAATGGAAATTTAGGTGCCATTGCTCGTTCTGAGCAATGTCACCTAAATTTGCATTGTTTACAAAGGGGTCAAAATTGCCCCTAAACCAGGGTTTTCAAAATAGGTTTTTAGTTACAACTGTTTCAAGCAAAGCCCTAGGTATGTCCGAAAGGGTTATTTTGAATACATAGTAATGAGTGGGTATATTCTGTTCTACACAGATTCGAGCCACGCTCAAAAGGATCATACATTCCTTGGTAGGTTATCACCCTTCCTGTGCTCTCCATGTTGTAACCTCGCACCGTTTATTTGGAATACCAACAGTTTTCTCCTTCCATCCAATAGGACTCTAGAACAAAAAGTTCCATCTTAGTTTAACCCACTTGCAGACGCATTCTGACGCATTTGCAGCAGACGACTTTTGAAAACATTGTGACAAAAGGAGAAATTGCTCATGATGAGCAATTTCCCCCTTTGCCACAATGTTTCAACTCTATTTTGTAATTAAACTCTCATTTATGGAGATATTTCAAGTTTTTGCCGAGATGTTTTCGATGTCGTCTGCTGCAGAAATGTTGTATATGGGAAAGGGTTAATGGGGACAAATCAAAAGATCTTGAAAGAGAATCTTATCCCTTTTTCACATGTAGACGCTTTCTGACACCACTGCAGCAGATGCCTTTTGAAGACATTTTTCCAGGTTTTTGTCAAGATTTTTTCAAAGTGGTCTGCTGCTGATTTGTTGTATGTGGGAAAGGGTATGATATGACATTTCCATAGGCATTGGATTTGGAAACATATAATGTTCCTTTCCCACATGCAGGTTCATTTTCGTCCATCTGCAGCCGATGCATTGTGTAAACCTTGTGACCAAAAGAAATTGCTCATGGTGAACAATTTCCCCTTTTGTCACCATGTTATCAACTCTACTCAAAACCACAAATTTATTTGTACATACTTTCCATTTTTTTGCCTACCTGTGTCCACAGTTATCTCGTGCAGATTTGTTGTATCATAGTGTATGATGGAATGAGTTAAATACTGTATGAAAAAAACATTTTCATCAAGTGTAGATGATCCTGTGCCTTCCTGCAGTGTTATCAAATCCTAAACTGTTTTTCAGAATCTCTTGAAAGCTTGTGAGACAGTGAAGGCTCTGATAAGACTTCACTCACATAGACAGAAAAAATCATCTCAAAGTGCACAAGATATTTGGTTTACGCCTTTCCCACATACAGACACTTTCTGAAGACTCTGCAGCAGACGACATTTGAAAAGATTGTGGCAAATGGAGATTTTGCTCATAATGTGCAATTTCTTCATTTGCCACAATGCTTTCAATGTTTTTCAACATTATTACTTTCATTTATGAATGTCTGCTGCAAATTTATTGTATGTGGGAAAAGCTTTAAAGCGTCACTTACATGTATTTAGGGAGAGCATTTTGAATTGAGTTTAATTTGTAGCATTTGGAGTATAAATACATTTGACACAGCCTGTTGGATGGAAATGGTCAACAGCTTTTCCTTATAAATTATACACCTTCTATGGCTTGTATGTAAATATATTTAGTTATGAAGCCATAAAAGGTAATCAATTACCACAGAAGCTTATTAATGCATATATTGTTGACATGCAGCCATACATTATTATCCAGTCAAATTTCTACAATCAATGTGCATAATGCATGATATATTGCTAATGCTATTCTTGAACTTGATAAAATCAGCTGAGTTGAGTGTCAGCACCTGTTTCGAGTGTTCTTCTTTCTTGAATGTTTGCCTAGGTGTTTTATAACATCAGATTATCCCTTTCTCACATGCAGCAGCAGAAGACATTGAAACCAGCGAGGCAAAAACATGGAAAGTTTCTTAAATGAAGAAAAAATGTGAAAATAATCTGGCAAAACGAGAAACTGTTTGTTTTGAGTAATTTCTCCTTTTATCAGAATGTTTTCAAAAGTCCGCTGCAGAAACATCACACTATTTTAAAAGTTGCCTGCTGCCAATGTGGCAGAATGTGATCGCATGTGGTAAACACTTAACAATGCTTTGCCTTACCATCACTTGAATGTAACCAGATCACATGTAATAAGCATTAGTACTTTCCAGTGCAAGAAGTACTAAAACCATGTTCTTGATTTGATTAATTTTTACATTTATCTGCTTTAAAACTGTCAGAAGAATAAATTGTATCCTTTAAAAGAGTGCAAGCATATTTACTCAGCTGCGCATAAAGTGCTCAACGTAAAATAGTGTAATCACCCTGTGTCCAGTATTCTTATGCATGCTGCACACCTTGTCAACAATTTCTTTGAACAACATCACCTCTTAAAATTTTAATTCTATGTATAACACTGATTGGTGTGGCATCAGAAATCCAAAAAATAATGACAGAAATATTCCTCATATGATTTCAAAATGTATTCAAGTCGTCTTTTTTTCCCCCCCCAAAGGTTGATGGGATATTTCTTTGGCATTGTCCATCTGTCTGTCCGTCCTCAAGTTTGAAGCCATATCATAGGCTGGTTAGATGGATTTTATTAAACTATAATATTATGGTAATGTTAACCACCATAGGGAAATGTCAAGACACCAAGTTTTACTAAAAATTCCTGAAAACCCCCAAAGTTATGTCTTGTTGAACTTATATTATAAATGTACTATATATCATGGTTTATATCACAATGACCTTGTAAACACTTGACAGGTCACATTGAACATCCAAACTTCATGAAAATACATCAGAACTATCTTCTCCATTAAATCTCGGTCAAAATCTAAACTGGGTCATGTGGAGTAAAAAACTAGGTCACTAGGTCAAATTTTAGGAAAACCATATGAACACGCTAGAAATAATTTCCAAGATTCTTGTCATATTTTTGAGAGATTGCATTGTACTCCTAAGATATTTATTATTTTTGAGCTTTTGGCCGGACCAGGGCAAAGGGATATATACAAATTTGGCTGGACTAAGGGATATTTTGTTTTCCCTTAAAGGCTTTTACACTTTTTACTTCTTTTGGTAACAGATTATTCCGAATGTAGGACGTTTTGGCCACGGATGTTTTGGCCAGGACGTTTTGGCCACGGACGTGTTGGCCAAATGGAAATTCAAAGTAGGACGTTTTGGCCAAATTCTATTTTAAAGCAGAAAAAAACATTATTGTTGAAATATATTGAAGTCTTTATTTTTTAGTACTTGTGGTATGTACGGGTGTGTACAAAATGAAGACTTTTAATAAATATGGATGAAGTTATTCAGTTTGATTTATGTTACTTTCTGCTTTAGAATAGTATTATGCGTTGTTTGTTCTTGGTAGGTTTGAAACTGTAGCATCGTAATAGTTCCATCTGTGAGGCTTAAACATCGGGGGTACTCTCCGGAAGTTGACAACAAGTCCATTGTTGTCTCTCCTTTGGCGAAGTTGTCCAGACACATAATTTGAGTCAAAGTAGTGCAGCAATTCCTCGGCTGCTTCTGGTAAATTGTCTTTTAAGTAGTCCATGCCTTCACTTACTTGATCTAGTGGAAGGAAAGCCAAGGCATCTATGTGCCCACAAAACAGTCTGAATTCATTATCGTTCTCGTATCGGTGTGTTAGTCCAAGAGCCTGAATTTTGCGCCAAATTGATTGGGATAAATGGTAGAAACAAAACTGAATATTTACATGTTCACCAAACACTGATAAAATGGCAATTTCAACACTACGCTCAAAGTCCACTATTATTGTTGAAGGGAATGGAATTTGGCCAAAACGTCCTACTTTGAACTTCCATTTGGCCAAAACGTCCCTGGCCAAAACGTCCTGGCCAAAACGTCCTGGCCAAAATGTCCGTGGCCAAAACGTCCGTCCACCGATTATTCCACATGCACATTGAAATGTCGCAAGTTGAATATGTAACAAGTTCCAGAGGACTAGATGAGGATGAGTAAACGGGTCAACGATATCTCTCTTATGACTTAACTTAACCCTATGTTGTGGGTCAAATAAGGATTTGGGGGATTAGAAATTCTCATTTTATCTAGAGCTCTGAAGTTATCCCTTTCCCTCAAACAACAATTCTGCAGCAGACGACTTTAAACATATTTTGTCAAAAAATAGAAAATCTCTATTATTGAATGGATAACCTATGACTAAAAGTTGAAAACATTGTGTCAAAAGGAGAAATTGCTCGTTTTGAGCAATTTCTTCTCTTGTCACTATGTTCTCAAAAAGCTGTCTGTTCCAGAGGTGTCAGAAGGCGTCTATATGAGCGAAAGGGCTAACAAAGAAATATAGAGTTGTCACAGACCTATCAGTCACATTGCAGTGGTAGTTAAATGTGCAGATTAAATACTACCCCATAATACACTGTTCAATCCTTAACCCTTTCCCTCATACGACATTTCTGCAGCAGAAGACTTTGAACGTTTTTTGTCAAAACATAGAAAATCTCCATAATTTAATGGATAACCTATGACAAAAAGTGGAAAACATTGTGGCAAAAGGAGAAATTGCACGTTTTGTGCAATTTCTTCTTTTGTCACTATGTTTTCAAAACGCCGTCTGCTGCAGAGGCGTCAGAAAGCGTCTATATGAGGGAAAGGGTTAACCCATTACTTCACATGACTTTTCAAAGGATGTCTGCTTAACAATCGTCAGACGAACAATTTCAGCCATCTACAAAACTGAAAGATTTATATTGATAAAGAGTTGAAAATATTGCATTAAAAGGTGAAATCGTTAGTTTTGAGCAATTTCACCTTTTATTGGAATGTTTTCAAAAGTCATGTTCAATAGCACAGGTGTCAAATGTTGTCTGTGTGAAGTAATGGGTTAACCCCTTATCCACATACAACAAATCTGCAGCAAATGAACTTACTGAAAATGTTAAGTCAAAAATATGGAAACTCTCTATAAATGAAAGACATGAATGAGGCTGAAAACATTGTGGCAAAAGAAGAAATTGCTCATTATAAACTAAATCTCCTTTTGCCACATTGTTTTCAAAAGTCATCCGCTGCAGAGGCATCAACAAAGGGTTAAATCCTTCAAACTATTAAACATCCCTTAAGTTCAACCCACTCCGATTTCATATAGCATGCAGTTATGATACAATAGACATATACATTATGTCTATTCTTGTAATTTTTTGCTCACTAGCTTACGAGCACTTTGTGCTCAATTAGCTTTTTAGCTCACCTGTGCTCAAGGTGAGTTATTGTGATTGCCCTATGTCTGGCGTCCGGCGCCCGTCAACATTTTCTCCTCTGTAACCGGTGGGTCAACTGGGATGAAACTTCACAGAAAGCATCCTCTCAATGTCCTCACCAGAATTCCTTAAAAATTTTGGGATCTGGTTTCCATGGCAACGAAATGAAAAAAACTTCAAAATTCTTCTTCTCCCAAACTGGTTGGCAGATTTTCAAATAATTTTGTAGAAATGTTCCTTGGATGACCCTCTATCAGATTCCTTCAAGCCATGTTGATTGATCGAAAAACATGGCGGCCAGGGGGGGTGGGGCTATTTTGCCTTATATGGCTATAGTGCAAACTTAAAAAATCTTCTCCTCCAAAAGTGTCAGGCCGATTTTCAAATAATTTTGTAGAAATGTTCCTTGGGTGATCCTCTATCAGATTCCTTCAAGCCATGTTGATTGGTCTAAAACATGGCCGCCAGGGGGCGGGGCTATTTTGCTTTTTATGGCTATAGTGCAAACTTAAAAAAAAATCTTCTCCTCCATAAGTGTCCGGCCGATTTTCAAATAATTTTGTAGAAATGTTCTTTGGGTGACCCTCTATCAGATTCCTTCAAGCCATGTTGATTGGTCGAAAAACATGGCCGCCAGGGGGCGGGGCTATTTTGCCTTATATGGCCAAAGTGAAAACTTAAAAAATCTTCAACATCTTCTCCTCAGTAACCAGTGGGTCAATTGGGATGGAACTTCACAGAAAGCATCCTCTCAATGACCTCACCAGAATTCCTTAAATTTTTTGGGATCCATGCAGAATTCTGGTTTCCATGGCAATGAAATGAAAAAAACTTCAAAATTCTTCTTATCCCAAACTGGTTGGCAGATTTTGAAATTATTTTGTAGAAATGTTCCTTGGGTGACTCTCTATCAGATTCCTTGAAGCCATGTTGATTGGTTGAAAAACATGGCCACCAGGGGGGCGGGGCTTTTTTGCCTTATATGGCTATAGTGAAAACTTAAAAAATCTTCTCCTCCAAAAGTGTCGGGCCGATTTTCAAATAATTTTATAGAAATGTTCCTTGGATGACCCTCTATCAGATTCCTTCAAGCCATGTTGATTGGTAAAAAAACATGGCCGCCAGGGGGCGGGGATATTTTGCCTTTTATGGCTATAGTGAAAACTTAAAAAATCTTCTCCTCCAAAAGTGCCAAGTTGATTGGTTGGAAACTATGCCCGCCAGATGGTGGGGCTTATATAGCTAAAGTGAAAAAAAAAATCAGGTGAGCGATTCCAGGGCCATCATGGCCCTCTTGTTTTATTTATGACTCACTGTTTGTCTGTTCAAATCTTCTTCCCTAGAGCTACAGTTCTGATTTCATCTGAGCCTAAAAGAGAAAAAAGCTTCAAACCTCTTGCCCAATTTAAAAAAAAAATCACACCAATGCTTCTTAATGGTCCTCTACTAAAATATTCAAACCTTTCCTCTGCTGCACAAGATGAATGCTGGAGCTTAAAAAAGAAACATCTTTAACCCTTTCCTTCATATAGACGCTTTCTGACGCCTCTGCAGCAGACGGCTATTTGAAAACATAGTGACAAAAGAAGAAATTGCACAAAACATGCAATTTCTCCTTTTGTTACAATGTTTTCCACGTTTAGTTCTAATTATTGACAAAATATGTTCAAAGTCGTCTGCTGCAGAATTGTCGTATGAGGGAAAGGGTTAAAATAGAAAAATCTTTAAACAGTGTTGTTTTCTTCTGATGTGTAATAATATATCTCGATAGAGCAATACAGGTCATCCATCATGGTCCTCTTGTGTAACCCTTTTGCCTTATATAGTAAATCTACAGCAGACGAAAAAAAAAGTTTCAGAAAAAACAATGAAAATCTCTATGAAAGTATTATTATTGAGAACAGTTGAAATCCTTGTGACAAACGGTCATTATGAGCAATTTCTCCTTTTGTCACAATGTTTTTAAAACTTGTCTGCTGCAGAGGCATCAGAAAGTACCTGAATGATGGAAAGGGTTTAAATAATCATATGCAAAGCTTGGATTTTAATGTTTATTTTCTAATATTTCAGTTCATTATCATATTTCAAGTTTTAATTTCATTGCAGAGATAAAAATGGGATTCATCTATATTATATGAAATAGTGGACATAGTTTTAATTTCATCGCAGAGATAAAAATGGGATTTATTTATATTATATAAAATAGTGGACTCGCAATTACTCAAGTTGAAAGGGTCTCATAAATGACTTTGAGTTAGGGATCCCTCGATGTATGCTAAATTAATTTTTGTATTTTCAGCTTTGTTATACATTTGTACTTATTATGAAAGGAAATCAATGATAAAATCAGTCATGCTTACAAATCATACATAAAATTAACCTTTTTTTTCCAGATTTTCAGTGGGAACATTTTTGGAAATGGACGGACTTTCCTAGTTATCTCCAGTTTACAGCTAGTTTTACAGCTCTGATGCTTCTTATCACCTATATATTCCTTGACAGCTGGTTCTATGTTGAAACTCTGGGCTTTGCGGCCGTGTTTGCTGAGGCAATGTTGGGTGCTCCACAGTTTTATAGAAATTTTCAAAAAAAATCAACTCAGGGCATGAGGTAAAGTTAATTTTCAAAAAAAATCAACTCAGGGCATGAGGTAAAGTTACCATGTCATTCTTATGCTAGGCGTAACCCTTACCCACATGTATCAAATCAACTTTGAAAACATTAAAGCAAAAGTATGGAAAATCTCTATAAATAAAAGTATAATTATTGAATTAAGTTGAAAATATTATGGTAAAAGGAGAGATTGATAATCTGAGCAATATCTGCTTTTGCCCTAATGTGTTCTATATGTATCTGCATGTGGGAAACGGTTAAATAATTTACACAATGAGAAAATTAACGATGTCTGTCATTTGAGTTGTTTTTAGCTCACCTAAGCACAAAGTGCGAGGAGAGCTTTTGGGATCAATCTACGTTCGGCATCCTGCGTCGTCTGTACGTCCATCTATTAACACTTTCCTACAAATGACTTCTTCTACTAAACCAATGGACTGATTTCAAAATGTATTCACAGGAATGTTCCTTAGGTGGTCCTCTTTTAAAAACGTTCAAAGAATTTATTTCCAAGTAGAACTTCGGTTGCTGCGGCATCAAAAAAGGAGAAAATTGCCAAAACTTTAAAAATCTTCTTGTCCAAAGGTACTAACCCAATTTGTAATCAATTTGCACAAATGTTCCTTTGGGGACCCTCTACCAAGATTGTTCAAATCATTCTGATCCGTTGAAAAACATGGCCAGGGGGCAGAGCTTGTTTTCCTTATATGTGCATTGTAAACTCTTTAAAAATCTTCTTGTCCAAAAGTAGCAGTCCGATTTAAAAAATAGTTTGGCAAAAATGTTCCTTGGTGGACCTTCTACTGAGATTGTTCAAATTGTTTCGATTCGTTGAAAAACATGGCCACCAGGGGGCGGAGCTTGTTTTCATTATATGTGCATTGTTGAATCTTTAAAAATCTTCTTGTCAAAAAGTACCTGCCCGATTTAAAAATAATTTGGCACAAATGTTCCTTTGGTGACCCTCTACCAAGATTGTTGAAAAACATGGCCGCCAGGGGGCGGGGCTTGTTTTCCTTATACGTAATATAGTGAAAACTTAAAATAATCTTCTTGTACTTAATCACTGGCACAATTTGAAAATAATTTGGCACAAATGTTCCTTGTGTGACCCACTGCCAAGGTTGTTCAATTTATTCTGATCCGTTGAAAAAAATGGCCACTTGCGGGGTTGCTTGTTTTCCTTATATGTATAGAGAAAAACTTTGAAAACTATTGAAGTTCTATTAAATTAGGTGAGCTATATAGGGCCAACATGGCCCTCTTTTTCTTAAAATTTATATTTGATGTCATTAAATGTAATTTGGAATAACTGAAGTTATCAAGTTGTATTGACAAATTCTATTTTGAGTTTTCTCTTATATTATAGTATCTATTCTTTTAACTTATTTCTCTATACAACAAATCTGCAATAGACGACTTCGAAAACATATATCCAAGTAACATGATAATCTATATAAACAATTGATTGATTGATTGTTCTGTGTTTTACACCACTTTCAAAAATTGTTCAGTTATATCACGGTGTTCCTGGGTAAGTTATTAGTACTACTGATCCATTTATCCTGACACCAGCCGGTCAGTCGTAATGCTAACCCAGCAACCCTGAGCACCAAGGAGGGCAACCATTATTACCATTTTTAAGGTCTTTGAGTCCATGCCAGTGATCAAACCCGCAACCTCCAGTACCCTAGGCTGATGCTCAACATCTTTTAGGCTCTACACCACTGAGGCGGTTTGATAAACAAAATTAAAATTATTGAATAGAAGTGAAACATTGTGGCAAAAGGAGAAATTGCTCCTTATGACAAAAATATGGAATAACTCAATAAATGAAAATTTATTTATTAGCCTGTTCCCACATCCAGATGCTTTCTGACGCCTCTGCACCAGATGACTATCGGAAACATTTAGTCAAGAGGGGAAATCGCTCATCATTACCATCCTGTGTATCAGCATTGTTTCCCCAAACTTGAAATAATTACCCCAAGGTTAATTTTCCTTAACCCTTTCCCTCATATAGACACTTTCTGATGCCTCTGCAGCAGACAGCTTTTTGAAAACATAGTGACAAAAGAAGAAATTGCTCAAAACAAGCAATTTCTCCTTTTGACACAATGTTTTTTGCTTTTAGTCATAGGCTATCCATTCAATTATAGAGATTTTCTATCTTTTGACAAAATATGTACAAAGTCGTCTGCTGCAGAATTGTCATATGAGGGAAAGGGTTAACCCTTTCCCACATACAACATATCTGCTGCAGACAATTCTGAAAACATCTAGAATTTTTTTTGGAAAATCTCTGTAAATAAAAGTATATTTACTGAAAAAAGTTGAAAACTTTGTGGCAAAAGGAGATATTGCTCATCTTGAGCAATTTCTTCTTTTGCCTCAAGGTTTTAAAAGTTGTCTGCTGCAGATGTGTCAAAATGTGTCTACAAGTGGGAAAGGGTTTAGATGTGCTCAATTATCTTTTTAAAATATTTCTTTTCTATTACAGCAAGAAGATGGTAGCCATGTGGACTTGTGGAGATGTTTACAAGACCTGTTATTTCTTTCTGAGGGCTGCTCCTCCACAGTTTTGGATATGTGGGATGCTCCAAATAGGCATTGACATCTGCATATTTATGCAAGTGTTTATGTACAGAAACCTCATTGGGAAGACTGCAATCAAATAGGAGACATCTAACCCCCCGTTCAAACATACATAACATCTTCGGCAGGCAAATATGAAACATCCTGGTAAAAAGATAAAAAAATCTTTGTAAATGGAAGTGGGTTATTGCCTGAAACTAGTGAAATAAAGCTAAAAAAATTGCGGCAAAAAATAAGAACATTTTTCATTTTGCCAGAATGTTTTTCAAAGCTGTCTGCTGCAGGTGTGTCAAAATATATATCATATGTATGATGGATAAGGTCAAAGAAATCCTAAGAGCCACGTCACACGAAAACCCATCCAAACATTAACCCTTTTCCACTACTAGACACATTTTGACGAATATACAGCAGACAATATTGGAAAACTTGGGTGTTATTTAAAGACCTTTTCCATATTTTTGATGAAATGTTTTCAAAGTGTTCTGCTGCAGATTTGTTGTATATGGAAAAGAAATAAACCTTTCCCACATGTATACAATAAATCTGCAGCAGACAACTTTGAAAACAAACACGAAGACAATCGGAAACGCCCATTAAATGAAAGTACAATAATTGAATAGAGTTGAAAACATGGTGAAAAAAAGGAGAAATTGTTTGTTTTGAGCAATTTCTCCTTTTGTCAGCATGTTTTTAAAAAGCCGTCCGCTGCAGAGGCGTTAGTAAGCGTCTATATATGGGAAAGGGTTAAAGGTGTCTATCATCAGATTGCATCAGTAGTTTTTGTCTTGATCTTTTCAAAGTCGTCTACTGCAAAGTTGTTGTACGCAAGGGTTCAACCATTCTCTTGGTACTTCCTTGACACTTGATGGTAAACATGAAATGCACGGATGCACTGGCATTTGGATCTTTGTACAGAGCTCTAGATAAGGTGCATTTTTCATGTCGTAAAATCCTTAACCCTTTCCCTCATACGACAATTCTGAAGCAGACAACTTTGAACGTATTTTGTCAAAACATCTCCATAAATGAATGGATAACCTATGACAAAAAGTGAAAAACATTGTGGCAAAAGGAGAAATTGCATGTTTTGTGATATTTCTTCTTTTGTCACTATGTTTTCAAAAAGCTGTCTGCTGCAGAGGCATCAGAAAGCGTCTATATGAGGGTAAGGGTTAATGGTAAACTTGAAATATCCTGAATGGTAAACACGGAAGATTCTGATCACACAGCATGGATGCACTGGCATTTGGATCTTTGTACAGAGCTCTTGATAAGGGGCATTTTTCATGTCGTAAAATCTGAGACGATTCTTTTGAGTACCCACAACACAGGGCTTGATTGAGTAATAAGATAGATATTGTGGGGAAAAGACCAGTTCACTCCCCCTTGTCTAGTCCTTATCAAGTCCACTGTTTATAGATGGTAAAAGTATGGAAGGTTGTTTTTCGTATGACCGTGACTCTTATTATTTTGTGCAATGTTAGATTTAAGTCATACCATTGGATAACTTATTTTATGATATGCTATACATTGAAGTTGGATATTATTTGAGAATATACAAAGTTTGATAAACTAAATAAGTTTTCAGCGTTAATAGATGAATCCCTTTAATTATAATGCAACTTGCGAAGAAAAAGCATCAGACAAGTTAAGATGCATTATAGGATGTTGTGAAATATTCTTTATGAAATTCTCCCTTTCAGGAAGATTACACTTTTATATATCTAGATTTTTAGACACCCTAAATTTAACCTTTCAAACTTGCAGTTTTTGCATTGTCTGCAACCGTCAACTTACAAAAACATTGTGGGAAAAAGAGAAACTGTTTGTATATCCTGCAAGCAATATCTCTGCTTCCTACAATGTTTTCTACTTTATTACACTTTCATTTATAGAGGTATTACACATTATCCTGCAGATGACGTCAATGTCATCTGATACAGACTTGTTATAATGGGGGAATGGATTATGATCGGGTAAGGATAGTTTCCAGTAATAAACCATGGAGTAGTTATTGACTCCATTCACACTTTGAGCGTTTTCTGGTCTGTATGCCTGCAATAAAATGGGTTTTTTCCATGGGAATTGAGTTAATTCCTTTTTACTACGAATTCCATTATTTCTATATGAGTCAATTTAACCCTTTCCAACTTTCAGACACATTTTGATGCATCTGCAGCCACCGTGTTGTGAAAACATTGTGACAAAAGGAAAAATAGCTCAACTTTTTTGAAGTATAATACTTTTATTAGCTCGACTATTCGAAGAATATGAGAGCTTTACTACTCGCCCCAGCGTCGGCGTCGGCGTCTCCGTCGGCGTCCGGTTAAAGTTTTAGGGCAAGTTGGGATTTTCATTCATAAGTATTTGTGCTAGGGCTTTCATATTTGGAATATAGTTACATCTTATACCTTTCTTCACATTGAATGCTAAAGATGCAGAGTGTGACCTTCCTTTTGGGAAAAAAAACATGATTTTCGGGGGTTAAAGTTTTAGGGCAAGTTGGATTTTATTTTTTTTATTTTTTTTTTTCTCAATAAGTACTTGTGCTAGGGCTTTCATATTTGGAATATAATTACATCTAATACCTTTCTTTATATTGTATGCTGAAGATTCTGAGTTTTACCTTCTTTTTGGGGTAAAAGACATGATTTTGGGTGGTTAAAGTTTTAGGGCAAGTTGGCATTTTCATTTAATTTTTTAATTTTTCTCTATAAGAATTTGTGCTAGGGCTTTAATATTTAGAATATAGTTACATCTTATACCTTTCTTCACATTGAATGCTGAAGATGCTGAGTGTGACCTTCTTTTTGGGGTAAAAAACATGATTTTCGGTGGTTAAAGTTTTGGGGCAAGTAGGATTTTATTTTATTTTTTAACTTTTTCTGAATAAGTACTTGTGCTAGGGCTTTCATATTTGGAAAATAATTACATTTAATACATTTCTTCATATTATATGCTTAGGATGCTGAGTGTGACCTTCTGTTTGCGGTAAAACACATGCTTTTGGGTGGTTAAAGTTTTAGGGCAAGTTGGCTTTTTCATTTAATTTTTTAATTTTTCTAAGTAAGTACTTGTGTTTAGGGCTTCCATATTTGGAATATAATTACATGTACATGTAATACCTTTCTTCACATTGTATGTTGAAGATGCTGAGTGTGACTTTTAGGGGGTAAAAAACTTTAATAACCTAATTGTGATCATTTATTTATCAAATATAATTCTTCAACATATCAAACGGGTTTTGCATGGTGTCAAACATTAGGTAAACCTTTTTATAAGGTTTTGCTAATTTTGGACTCTGTCAGTTTTAACATTTGTGTTTAGCTCAACGTTAAAGTTACATCATTCAAATCACTTCATACTTCACATATTTGTTAAGGACCATCGTACAATTAGGTTAGATAACTCCATTGTATCCTAAATATGGAGTAATGGCCCTTGATTGACTTAGGAAATTTTATTTTTAAATTATATTTAAATGTATGTATATCTATTCAGTTGCTTTTACATATAGAGTATATAATATGATTTAATAGTACTTAAGTGCAATATAATGAAATAGTGCTTTATGTGAATAAGCGGCATGTAGTCGAGCGCGCTGTCCTCCGACAGCTCTTGTTTAGACAAACTGTCTGTATTGTTGCCTTGATTTTTTCAAAGTCGTCTGTTGCTAATTTGCTGTATCTGGGAAAGGGTTAAACAAAGCTCATTACTGGCTGTAATCTTATATCAACAATTGTATGCAAAATGGTTTTAATTACTTGATACTTGAAGATGACATAACAACATTTTAGCATGTATCTATCATTTTATATGAACAGTCAAAAAAAGATATCTACGCAATCATACAAGATTCTTCACTGTAAATCTATCTTTAGTTGGTCTAGTCTTAAGAAAGAAGTATATTGCAAGTTTTATCCCTTTCTCACATACAAGAAATCTGCAGCAAACATCTAGGCAAAAACTTGGAAAATCACTATAAATGAAAGTGTCATTGCTTAACAAACATTGTGGCAAAGGGAGAAATTGAGCAATTTCTCCTTTTGGTACAATGTTTTCAAATGTCATCTGTTGCAGAGGTGTCGGAAAGCTTCTATGAATGGGAAAGGGTTATTGCCTTTGCAGCAGGTTTTTGACAGCATGGTGGACAAGAAGAAATTGCTAGGAAGTAGTGATTTGAGCCGTCCCGCGAGAAAACTAACATTGTGGACTCTGTGTAAAGTATTGACCTGGTTAGCCTAAGCATGCCACGCAGGCTTGTCCGGATAAACACCTTTTGCCTCCTTCAAATTTTCTGTTTCAGGAATCATACCTTTTTTTCCCCGAGACGGAATGTATTGGGCCAGATCAGTCTGCACAGACTACACAGGCTGATCTGGGTTGATACATTACGCGGAGGCCATAATGTTAATTTATTTCGCGGGACGGCTCATTTGTGCTCTTCAAAATGATTGCTACTTTGTCTCAAATACTTATTTTACATTTTATGAATTGGGCCCTGCCACATATTAGTAAAACTTCTTGACTTTGGTACCAACAAAGATCCAGATCAGCATGCAGCTTCGAAAGTTTGATCCGGATCTTTCCTGTTTGGTCATACAAGTGTAGTGGAAACCTTCAGAGGATGGTTAAGAAAATCTAGCAGAAAGGATATTCTAAATATCATAGAAGCAAACGTTTTCAATTGGCCTAGACATATTCAATCAGAATTTCCCCCTTTTTTTTATTAGAAAAAGAATTACAGTAGCTGCTGTATATCTAGCCATGCTGAATTTGATTAAATCTTAAATAGGCCTTTTTATTTTTAGATAACTGCAAGTATTTCCATACAGTAATGTTACAGAGCACTCCCATCCAACCTTTGATGAATTTAAAGAAGGCCTGCCTTCAATGTTTCCATCTTTTGTAGATTTACATGTACATGTAAATTACACGGGGGTTGAACATTGGTGGGTATAAAAAAAAAATTGTTAATTTTCTAAATGTTTGAAGTGTTTAAAACACATAACAATGACAAATTTTAATAGACAATTACAAATATACAATAAAAAGGTTATTACATGAATATGGGAAACTATTGTGTTGGGACTGGTTCCTTCGATCTAGTCCAACACAATATTTTCCAGTACAAATTCAATACCTATATTAAATCCTGAATGATGTGATAATTTTTTTGAAAACAATGCAAAAATTAGAAGTCAATAATTTTGATATAAGTTAAAAACAAAGTTGGAAAAAGCTCCTTTATTATGTTCCCCCTTTGTAGGGGCAAATCTGCATTGGCTCAGTCGGTAACATCATGGGTTCATGAGTTTTAACCCCCCCGCATCGCATGATCGTACATTTTATTATGATTGACAATAGCCATTTTGACGTGTGTCATTTGTCTTACACCAATAGACTAGATAGTCTATGTGGGAAGGTAGCCAGTTGTGAATTTTGCGCGGGAGTACTGGTCTGACCATACCAGGAATCACATCGAGGGCTTGGCGTGAAACGGTTGTTAACTAAAATTTGTATTTTTTTACCAAGGTTAATCTCCTCGCCATGAAGTCTTTATAAGCGTCAAAATAATTTTTCTTGGTAAACATTGGAAATTTAGGTGCCATTGCTCGTTCTTAATCAGGGTTTTCAAAATAGGTTTTTAGTTACAACCGTTTCATGCCAAGCCCTCGACATGGGTAGGTGAATTAGACGTCGTGAAAGAATAGATTAACTGTTGGGAGAGGTATTAACTATTATCAATCAATTCTTTTCTGCCAAGATGTCTGTCATGCTTTCACTTTCTGACATATTGGCAGACGACTGATGCTTTCCTTCAAGCTCAGCCCCGGTAGCTCAGTCTATAGTGACCCAGGAGTTGTGAGTTCTAACCCAAGTTCAGCCAATATTTACAAAAGTCAATGTGACAAGCGTCATTTGTCTTCAAACTGAGCCAAGTCTTTTTAGAAAATGCAGCTTGTTGTGTGGAATACTGGTGTGAATAGGAAACATATGGATAGGTGAACTGGCCTCCGTGATGTAACTGATTATTTTTAAAACGACATATAACCCCAATCAATCAATCAATTTATCCTTCAAACACTTGTCTAATAATGTTATCAAATTTCATCTGCCGCAGAAGCGTCAAAATCATAAGTATTGAGGAAATTGTTAAAATTACTTATAAGTATTTTGTAAATACATTTTGAGGATAATTAAGTCTCTCTTAGTCAAACCAATTGTTCTATTTAGCAGATTTATATATTTGTGTCCTGTCAATTTAAGGTTCATTTTGTGTTCCAATGCTTTCAATTTGGAAGATTCTTAAACTATCACATGGGCCATGTCACTTGTAGACCGACTTTCTAGAATTAATGACCAGGAATGATTCAGATGATCATGTGCCTCCTCGTTATTTAGAATTCAGACATACAACAAATCTACAGCTGATCACTTTGAAAACATTGAGTTTAATATATGTAATCCCTAAATATAAACGACTTTGAAATCATCTCAGCAAAAAATGGGTTAACCCTTTCCCTCATACGACAATTCTGCAGCAGACGACTTTGTACATATTCTGTCAAAAAATAGAAAATTTCCATAATTGAATGAATAACCTATGACAAAAAGTGGAAAACATTGTGGCAAAAGGAGATATTGCACGTTTTGTGCAATTTCTTTTTTTGTCACTATGTTTTCAAAAAGCCTTCTGCTGCAGAGGCGTCAGAAAGCGTCTATATGAGGGAAAGGGTTATCTCTATAACTAATAGTTCAATTAATGAACAGATTTGAAAACAGTGTGGCTATAAAGCAGAAATTGCTTATTATGTTTTTAAAATCGTCTGCTGTAAAGGTGCCAAAAAGTGTCTGTAAAGTGGGAAAGGGTTATTGCCATTAATTTCAAATCTCGAAAGTTTAATTTTTGTGACATGGTTCATATCAGCATTATCATTTATTATTTATCCCTTTCCCTCATATAGACGCTTTCTGACGCCTCTGCAGCAGACAGCTTTTTGAAAACATAGTGACAAAAGAAGAAATTGCTCAAAACGAGCAATTTCACCTTTTGACACAATGTTTTCCAATTTTAGTCATAGGTTATCCATTCAATTATTGAGATTTTCCTCTTATTGACAAAATATGTTCAAAGTCGTCTGCTGCAGAATTGTCGTATGAGGGAAAGGGTTATTAGAGGGTATGCTGAAAAAAATGTTTTGTATTGTTTAGCCAGGGGCGTAGCTCCCTTTAGGCACTGTAGGCACTTGCCTACACATTTTTTCTCAAAATGCAGCTGCGGCAATAGATATCTGCGTAATGTATCGACCAGATCAGCCTGCGCTGTCCGCGCAGACTGATCCGGCCAACACATTCCGTCTTAGGGGGATAGATGTAGTGATTTCTGAAACAGAAAATCCACAGGAGGCGAAAAGTGTATATCCGGGTAGGCCTGTGTGGAATGATAAGGCTGATCCGGGTCGATACTTTAAGCAGAGTCCATTATGTTGATTTTCTCACGAGACATCCTACACAATTTATTATTGCAAAGCTACGCCCCTGTTAGCCAGTCATTCTACATGTGTATAGTATACTATTCTATTTTTCTACCTAAATGTAACTGAACTCATATCATAACATTTACTTTCACAATATGGAATTTATAATTGTTTAAGCATAGTCTCTGTCTTGGCTGATTAATACAAGTTTCTGTCTGATTTTCCAAGCATTATGACACTTTTTTTACTTGGAGTAGACAATATTCTTGCCTTTATCCCTTAAACAGATCTTTATCTAAAAAATATCTTTCACTGTTTGTTTATATTTTCTAGGTGTTACATGCTTCAGATATGTTGAATTTAGAAGAGTGTTAATACCCTGCAGTTTGATGCATCTGCAGCAGACAGATTTTTATAAATTTACGGCAACATGAGAAATTGCTCATTATGACAATATTTTTTACTTTATTCAATAATTATGTCTCCCCCTGTATACAGGGGAGATATATTGTTTTTGTCCTGGGCGTCTGTCTGTCTGTCTGTCTGTCCGTCTGTCCGAAATCGTGTCCGCTCCATATCTCCAAGACGGCTTGAAGGATTTTCATGAAACTTGTGTCAGATGTTCACCTCATGAAGGCGATGTGCAGAACCCATGTCCCGACCATACAGGTTCAATGTCAAGGTCAGACTTGAAGGTCAAAGGTTTGAGCCTTAATTTCGTGTCCGCTCCATATCTCCAAAACGGCTTGAAGAATTTTCATGAAACTTGTGTCAGATGTTCACCTCACCAAGGCGATGTGCAGAACCCATGTTCCGACCATACCAGTTCAAGGTCAAGGTCAGGCTTGAAGGTCAAAGGTTTGAGCCTGTTTTTCGTGTCCGCTCCATATCTCCAAAACGGCTTGAAGGATTTTAATGAAACTTTGGTCACATGTTCACCTCATCAAGGCGACGTGCAGAACCCGTGTCTCGACAATATAGGGTCAAGGTCACGCTTGAAGGTCAAAGGTTTGAGGCTTTATTTCGTGTCCGCTCCATATCTCCGAGACGGCTTGAAGGATTTTCATGAAACTTCGGTCACATGTTCACCTCATCAAGGCGACGTGCAGAACCTGCGTCTCGACAATATAGGGTCAAGGTCAAGGTCACGCTTGAAGGTCAAAGGTTTGAGGCTTTATTTCGTGTCCGCTCCATATCTCCGAGACGGCTTGAAGGATTTTCATGAAACTTGGGTCACATGTTCACCTCATCAAGGCGATGTGCAGAACCCATTGTCTGCTTTTTAGGTTTGAATGTTTTGAGATCTTTTGACAGATATTTGAGGGGAGACATCTGTTTTTTGCAAAAACAATTCTAGTTATACTTTAGTTTTTAGAGATTTTCCATAATTGCCTGCATGTTTTCGAAAGGTTCTGCTGCAGATTAGTTCAATGTGTGAAAGGGAGCGTACACTTAATCAAAACCATTCCCATTACCTGATGTTCTGCTGTGAGATTTGTCTGTAACTGTTTTTCCCAATACAGGCACCTTAACATCAGCAACTTTGGAAAGCATATGGAAAAAAGGAAAAGTAGCTGTCAATATTCTTATGCACGATTGTTCTATGATTGAAAGTTAAGCCTTTCCCTCATATAGACGCTTTCCGACGCCTCTGCAGCAAACGGCTTTTTGAAAACATAGTGACAAAAGAAGAAATTGCACAAAACGTGCAATGTTTTCCACTTTTTGTCATAGGTTATCCATTCAATTATTGAGATTTTCTATGTTTTGAAAAAATACGTTCAAAGTCGTCTGCTGCAGAAATGTTGTATGAGGGAAAGGGTTAATAAAGAGACCTGTGATGTATATAAAGATACATAATTAGTCTTAGCAATTTCCCACATACAGCATGTCTGCAGCAGACCACTGAAAACATGCCGGCAAAATATAAGAAATACTCTACAAAATGGAGGTATAATTATTAAATATACTTTGTACATGTAGTTGAAAACATAGTGATAAATGGAGAAATTGCTCATGATAAGCAGTTCTTAATTTGCCAGATTGTTTTCAAAATTCATCTGCTGCAGAGGTGTCAGAAAGCGTCTGTATGTTGGAAAGGGTTAAAGGACCAATACATCTACTTTGACATACATTTAGGCAATTGTTTATGCTATGTAAAAGAAAAATTAATAGTATGCTCCATGAACTGACTTTGAAATATCAATAAATTTTATTTATCCATTTGTTGTTGTTTTCTCTGAAGGTTCAGATAATAAGCAGAATCTTACTTTATTTCAAGGAAATCAAAGTTACTCATAGGTCTTGGTATCTAGTAGTTTATTTAACTATATGGTGGTCTTCATGCAAAATGATTGTAACTACATCTTGTATCAAGTCATAGTTACAACCGCTTTGCAAGCAGTAGATCAATTACCAATGTAAAGTAAATAAAAAATAAAAGTGTTTGTTTGTCATAGTGTCAACCCTATTGAAAGGGTCAGTCCTTTCTGATTTGAAAGACTCTTTTGTCCTAATCCTTTTTATACAGCTGTCAATAGACATGCCGTATTGTGGTAACACCTGTGACGGGCTGATGGCGTTCATATGTAGGCCTATCTCTTAGTCAAGTTTTTCATCTCATCTTCACCAAACTTAGTGAACATGTTTTTGTCTTGGCCACATTTGATAACCAGCCAATTCCCGCAAGGAACTTTTGCATTATGGCTCTTGAATTACTAAAACTTGGGCCAAATATGCATTGTCCACTGTTTAACTTAAACAGTTCCTATACAATCTTCATGAATCTTGCTGTGAATGTTTATGGGCATAACACTGGCCAAATCACTTGAGTCATTCCACAGTTATGCCTCCCTGACGGCTGTATTTTGTGACAGTTTGGCGCTCTTGTTACCTACTTTCAAATTTTCTGTGCCCAGACATCAGGGTCTTCACTGCTGGTCATCACTGAATAATCTGGTTCCCTGCATAATATACAAGGGTTTTCAGGACTGGTCAGCAGTCATTTATGCTTTCTGAAAAGCTTAAGAACATTATGAGGCTAAACGGTGCAATCCGATCTGAAACTTTGGATATTGTTTCCAATCCAACTCTTTCACACTTTTTAAAAAGACTCATCTGTAACAGACAACTAAAAGACACTGTGGCAAAAGTGGAAATTTCTCACAATGCCACAATATTTTCAACTCTATTCAATAATTACTAGATTTCTATTTCATTAATAAAGATTTAGATCTACCATATTTTTACCTACATGTTTTCAAAGTTGACTCCTGCGCAGATTGACTTTTATGTTGGAAACAGTCTTCGAAATTAGGAGTGGTCCTATGGTCCCTGGCCAGTAACTTTTGGTTCAGACCAGTGAAATACTTCCTTTTCCCAATGTAATTTAAAATGTTAAATGTATGCAGCATGACCAAACATTTAGGATTTTCGGACCAGTGAATTTTAAAAGTTAAATTCATTGAATGGGGAAAGGGTTAAAATGGAGGAAAAGGAGAACCATCTGGTGATAATGTTTCCATTTCCACGTTGCTTTGGTTCTGTTCAACTTCAATATTTTACTTGACAAGTTAGATATATTCATTACCCTATCTAGAGACATATAAATAGATCAACGTACATACATTTGTTTTTATATGTTTTATCTCATGAAGGCATAGATCTATAAGAAAGCACTGTGGAAAAAAGAAAAAAACAATGCTCATGAATAATAAGCATCTCCCTTTGTCACAATGTTTTCAACTCGATTCAATAGCGCTGTTTAATTGTTTCATGTAGTCGTAATTTTGCTTCGATGTTTTCAAAATCTTCTGCTACAGATTTTGTAAGAGGGAAAGGGTTAAAGAGCGCTGTTTTGAGGAGACGTTCAGGCTTTATTTGACAAGGGAAAACATTTATTTAGATATTGGATAACTAGTACTCATTTCCGAGTTGCCACTTCATAGCTTATGTATCCGAATATGACCGGAAAATCAAACTGTCTTTCTATTATCGGGAATAAATTTACCAATCGGCTCTTTTACCTAAACGCTCTTTATCGACTTACGTGTTTAGTCGGAAGGTCCTGGTTGTCTATTTCGGGCAACGGAGTTTGCCGAACTCACTCGCGTTTCCATGACATCGACTCAGCATCAACTAGGCAGCGTCTGCATACGCTGTTTACAAAATGGCCGCGCTAGATACGGAACATTTAATTCCTACTGAAACAGAAGGACTGCGACAAAGATACGTCCCCGACAAGGATCCGGACTGGAATTCAGAATTGCCATATGGAGGGAAAGTGTATCTTGCAAGGCGAAAAAAGCCTGATCCGACGTATATCCGATTGACAGAGGTATGCTATGATTAAATTTTAAGTGAAATATTTGTTCTATAAATGTGTAACAATCGCTGACTTGCGTATCTAAGTTGATACATTATTCAGAAAGTCAATAACGGGTTTGACAGTTCGGGTAGGTCGTTTTACTCATAAGAAATGTTTATGATTCGTTCATTTTAAAAGTTATAACAACAATTGTCGCAGTTCTTACGGTTTAGAAGGTTATAGTTCTAGATGTATCCTAAAATTTTACTTTGTCAAGTCATTCTCATTTGGGACACCTGTCCGTAACAGGTAAAACCTGGTTAGGATCGATTATTTTCTGCTTGGGATCTAAAGTTCCATTGATTTTCTGAAATCAATAAGTCAACAACAGAGTTTGCTGTGTAGTGTGTAGATCTCTATCCTACCACCTAGATAATTTAACCCTTTACCCACTTTCAACAAAGCTGCAGCAGTCCACTTTGAAAACATCTAGGCAAAGATGTGGTAAATCTATGCAAAAAGAGATATCATTATGAAATAGTTTTGGAAACCTTGAGACAAAAGGAGAAATTGCTCTTCATGAGAAAATGTCTCCTTTTGTCACAATGTTTTTCAGAGTTGTTCGCTGCAGATGAGTCAAAATGTGTTTGAAAGCTAAAGAGGGCTAAGTGATCCATAAATTATTCATAAGACATTCTAAGCAGTGTTCGCACACACATTAAAATTCTTTTTCTCTAAATCTGCTTGTCCATTTCCATGATAATAAGGTAAAAATGTTTCTTGGGCACCTGATCTTTTTCAAAAAATGAAAAAGCCATAATAATTTCAGAAAAGGGGCAAATTTATAACAAAATTTTAATTTTATATGCCTGTTTTGAAAAAATGGGATGTATTATGGCGAGGCGTTGTCTGTCCGTACGTCTGTCTGTGCTTCCCTCCAATTTTGTTCGGCCAATTCCTCCTACACCGTGTAAGATATTGATGCCAAACTTGGTAGAAATAATCACCAGCATATGATATTGTGTGCGCTCAAAAAGGAGGTAATTTCTTATCTACTTCCCAGAGTTATGCCCCTTTTTAGACTTAACAAAATTCTAGAACTGTTACAGATATTATTTTGAAAATTTATATTTGTGTTTAGTATCATAAGACAATATCACATACAAAGTTCCATAAAAAAAAATAATGTCACTGTAAAGTGTTATTTTGACAAAATTATTCCCCTTTTTTAAACTTATAAAATTTCTGAAAATTCATAAATATCTTTTGCTTCAAAACTTAAATATTATTAAATCATCAAATATTATTAAATCATCTGAAGCCAAGTTGATAACCAAGTCCTGTTACTGTCACTTTCGTTTTCGACAAATGATTACCATTTTTAGCTCGACTATTCGAAGAATATGAGAGCTTTACTACTCGCCCCGGCATTTTCATTCATAATTATTTGTGCTAGGGCTTTCATATTTGGAATATAGTTACATCTTATACCTTTCTTCACATTGAATGCTGAAGATGCTGAGTTTGACCTTCTTTTTGGGGTAAAACACATGATTTTGTGTGGTTAAAGTTTTAGGGCAAGTTGGAATTTTATTTTAATTTTTAATTTTTCTCAATAAGTACTTGTGCTAGGGCTTTCATATTTGGAATTTAATTACATATATAATACCTTTCTTTACATTAAATGCTGAAGATGCTGAGTTTGACCTTCTTTTGGCGGTAAAAAACATGATTTTGTGTGGTTAAAGTTTTAGGGCAAGTTGGAATTTTATTTTAATTTTTATTTTTTCTCAATAAGTACTTGTGCTAGGGTTTTCATATTTGGAATATAATTACATATAATACCTTTATTCACATTGAATGCTGAAGATGCTGAGTTTGACCTTCTTTTTGGGGTAAAAAACATGATTTTGGGTGGTTAAAGTTTTAGGGCAAGTTGGAATTTTATTTTAATTTTTATTTTTTCTCAATAAGTACTTGTGCTAGGGTTTTCATATTTGGAATATAATTACATATAATACCTTTATTCACATTGAATGCTGAAGATGCTGAGTTTGACCTTCTTTTTGGGGTAAAAAACATGATTTTGGGTGGTTAAAGTTTTAGGGCAAGTTGGAATTTTATTTTAATTTTTAATTTTTCTCAATAAGTACTTGTGCTAGGGCTTTCATATTTGGAATATAGTTACATCTTATACGTTTCTTCACATTGAATGCTGAAGATGCTGAGTTTGACCTTCTTTTGGCGGTAAAAAACATGATTTTGTGTGGTTAAAGTTTTAGGGCAAGTTGGAATTTTATTTTAATTTTTTATTTTTCTCAATAAGTACTTGTGCTAGGGCTTTCATATTTGGAATATAATTACATATAATACCTTTCTTCACATTGAATGCTGAAGATGCTGAGTTTGACCTTCTTTTTGGGGTAAAAAACATGATTTTGGGTGGTTAAAGTTTTAGGGCAAGTTGGAATTTTATTTTAATTTTTATTTTTTCTCAATAAGTACTTGTGCTAGGGTTTTCATATTTGGAATATAATTACATATAATACCTTTATTCACATTGAATGCTGAAGATGCTGAGTTTGACCTTCTTTTTGGGGTAAAAAACATGATTTGGGGTGGTTAAAGTTTTAGGGCAAGTTGGAATTTTATTTTAATTTTTATTTTTTCTCAATAAGTACTTGTGCTAGGGTTTTCATATTTGGAATATAATTACATATAATACCTTTATTCACATTGAATGCTGAAGATGCTGAGTTTGACCTTCTTTTTGGGGTAAAAAACATGATTTTGGGTGGTTAAAGTTTTAGGGCAAGTTGGAATTTTATTTTAATTTTTATTTTTTCTCAATAAGTACTTGTGCTAGGGTTTTCATATTTGGAATATAATTACATATAATACCTTTATTCACATTGAATGCTGAAGATGCTGAGTTTGACCTTCTTTTTGGGGTAAAAAACATGATTTTGGGTGGTTAAAGTTTTAGGGCAAGTTGGAATTTTATTTTAATTTTTAATTTTTCTCAATAAGTACTTGTGCTAGGGCTTTCATATTTGGAATATAGTTACATCTTATACGTTTCTTCACATTGAATGCTGAAGATGCTGAGTTTGACCTTCTTTTGGCGGTAAAAAACATGATTTTGTGTGGTTAAAGTTTTAGGGCAAGTTGGAATTTTATTTTAATTTTTTATTTTTCTCAATAAGTACTTGTGCTAGGGCTTTCATATTTGGAATATAATTACATATAATACCTTTCTTCACATTGAATGCTGAAGATGCTGAGTTTGACCTTCTTTTTGGGGTAAAAAACATGATTTTGGGTGGTTAAAGTTTTAGGGCAAGTTGGAATTTTATTTTAATTTTTATTTTTTCTCAATAAGTACTTGTGCTAGGGTTTTCATATTTGGAATATAATTACATATAATACCTTTATTCACATTGAATGCTGAAGATGCTGAGTTTGACCTTCTTTTTGGGGTAAAAAACATGATTTGGGGTGGTTAAAGTTTTAGGGCAAGTTGGAATTTTATTTTAATTTTTATTTTTTCTCAATAAGTACTTGTGCTAGGGTTTTCATATTTGGAATATAATTACATATAATACCTTTATTCACATTGAATGCTGAAGATGCTGAGTTTGACCTTCTTTTTGGGGTAAAAAACATGATTTTGGGTGGTTAAAGTTTTAGGGCAAGTTGGAATTTTATTTTAATTTTTATTTTTTCTCAATAAGTACTTGTGCTAGGGCTTTTATATTTGGAATTTAATTACATATAATACCTTTTTTCACATTGAATGCTGAAGATGCTGAGTTTGACGTTCCTTTTGGGGTAAAAAACATGATTTTGGGTGGTTAAAGTTTTAGGGCAAGTTGGAATTTTATTAGCTCGACTATTCAAAGAATATGAGAGCTTTACTACTCGCCCCGGCGTCGGCGTCTCCGTCTCCGTCGGCGTCCGGTTAAAGTTTTAGGGCAAGTTGGGATTTTCATTCATAAGTATTTGTGCTAGGGCTTTCATATTTGGAATATAGTTACATCTTATACCTTTCTTCACATTGAATGCTAAAGATGCTGAGTGTGACCTTCCTTTTGGGAAAAAAACCATGATTTTCGAGGGGTTAAAGTTTTAGGGCAAGTTGGATTTTATTTTTTTTATTTTTTTTTTCTCAATAAGTACTTGTGCTAGGGCTTTCATTTTTGGAATATAATTACATCTAATACCTTTCTTTATATTGTATGCTGAAGATTCTGAGTTTTACCTTCTTTTTGGGGTAAAAGACATGATTTTGGGTGGTTAAAGTTTTAGGGCAAGTTGGCATTTTCATTTAATTTTTAAATTTTTCTCTATAAGAATTTGTGCTAGGGCTTTAATATTTAGAACATAGTTACATCTTATACCTTTCTTCACATTGAATACTGAAGATGCTGAGTGTGACCTTCTTTTTGGGGTAAAAAACATGATTTTTGGTGGTTAAAGTTTTGGGGCAAGTAGGATTTTATTTTATTTTTTTAACTTTTTCTGAATCAGTACTTGTGCTAGGGCTTTTATATTTGGAAAATAATTACATTTAATACATTTCTTCATATTATATGCTGAAGATGCTGAGTGTGACCTTCTGTTTGCGGTAAAACACATGCTTTTGGGTGGTTAAAGTTTTAGGGCAAGTTGGCTTTTTCATTTAATTTTCTAATTTTTCTAAATAAGTACTTGTGTTAGGGCTTCCATATTTGGAATATAATTACATGTAATACCTTTCTTCACATTGTATGTTGAAGATGCTGAGTGTGACTTTTAGGGGGTAAAAAACAAAATTTTTGTTTGATTTTGAGAATTTTAGATAAATTCTTAATTTTTGGTTACATTTCTTTCTAATTGTGATCATTTATTTATCAAATATAATTCTTCAACATATCAAACGGGTTTTGCATGGTGTCAAACATTAGGAAAACCTTTTTTTAAGGTTTTGCTAATTTTGGACTCGGGTCAGATTTTAACATTTGCGTTTAGCTCAACGTTAAAGTTACATCATTCAAATCACTTCATACTGCACATATTTGTTAAGGACCATCATACAATTAGGTTAGATAACTCCATTGTATCCTAAATATGGAGTAATGGCCCTTGATTGACTTAAGAAATTTTATTTTTAAATTATATTTAAATCTATTCAGTTGCTTTTACATATAGAGTATATGATATGATTTAATAGTACTTTAAGTGCAATATAATGAAATAGTGCTTTATGTGAATAAGCGGCATGTAGTCGAGCGCGCTGTCCTCCGACAGCTCTTGTTTTATTTTTTCTCAATAAGTACTTGTGCTACGGCTTTCATATTTGGAATATAATTACATATAATACCTTTCTTCACATTGAATGCTGAAGATGCTGAGTTTGACCTTCTTTTTGGGATAAAAAACATGATTTTGGGTGGTTAAAGTTTTAGGGCAAGTTGGAATTTTATTTTAATTTTTAATTTTTCTCAATAAGTACTTGTGCTAGGGCTTTCATATTTGGAATATAATTACATATAATACCTTTCTTCACATTGAATGCTGAAGATGCTGAGTTTGACCTTCTTTTTGGGGTAAAAAACATGATTTTGGATGGTTAAAGTTTTATGGCAAGTTGGAATTTTATTTTAATTTTTAATTTTTCTCAATAAGTACTTGTGCTAGGGCTTTCATATTTGGAATTTAATTACATATATAATACCTTTCTTTACATTAAATGCTGAAGATGCTGAGTATGACCTTCTTTTTGGGATAAAAAACATGATTTTGGGTGGTTAAAGTTTTAGGGCATGTTGGAATTTTATTTTAATTTTTAAATTTTCTCAATAAGTACTTGTGCTAGGGCTTTCATATATGATACATTATTACTCAATATTATTACATCTAATACCTTTCATTCATGATTTTTAACTTTAATATGGAGTTATTGCCCTTGATTGACTTTTAAATGTATGTATCTATTCAGTTGCTTTTACATATAGAGTATATATAATTTAAAAGTACGTAAGTGCAATATAATGAAATAGTGCTTTATGTGAATAAGAGGCATATAGTTGAGCGCGCTGTCCTCCGACAGCTCTTGTTATAAACACGTTTTGCGTTTTTTAGCTCGACTATTCGAAGAATATGAGAGCTATACTACTCACCCTGGCGTCGGCGTCGGCGTCGTCGTCGGCGTCGGCGTCCACGTCACACTTTGGTTAAGGTTTTGCATGCAAGTTCTAAAATACTACATGTATTGCATTGAAACTTTCTACAACCCTACCAAACTATCACACCAATGTAGATTATCAAGTTAGATAACTCTGTCCTGCATTTTATGCAAGTTATGGCCCTTTTTTACTTAGAAATTCTGGTTAAAGTTTTGCGTGCAACTAAAGTAAGAGTCCATATCTCAGTATTTACTTGATGCATTGCATTGAAACTGTCTACAACCCTACCCAACTATCCCACCTATGTAGATTATCAAGTAAGATAACTCTATCCTGCACTTTATGCAAGTTATGGCCCTTTTTTTACTTAGAAATTCTGGTTAAAGTTTTGCATGCAACTAAATTAAGAGTCCATATCTCAGTATTTACTTGATGCATTGCATTGAAACTTTTTACAACTCTACCCAACTATCACACCTATGTAGATTATCAAGTAAGATAACTCTATCCTGCACTTTATGCAAGTTATGGCCCTTTATTTACTTAGAAATTCTGGTTAAAGTTTTGCGTGCAACTAAATTAAGAGTCCATATCTCAGTATATACTTGATGCATTGCATTGAACCTTTATACAACCCTACCCAACTATCACACCTATGTAGATTATCAAGTTAGATAACTCTATCCTGCATTTTATGCAAGTTATGGCCCTTTTTTTACTTAGAAATTCTGGTTAAAGTTTTGCGTGCAACTAAATTAAGAGTTCATATCTCAGTATTTACTTGATGCATTGCATTGAAACTTTCTACAACCCTACCCAACTATTACACCTGTGTATATTATCAAGTATGATAACTCTATTTTGCATTTTATGCAAGTTATGGTCCTTTTTTTTCTTAGAAATTCTGGTTAAAGTTTTGCGTGCAACTAAATTAAGAGTCCATGTCTCAGTAAATACTTGATGCATTGCATTGAAACTTTCTACAACCCTACCCAACTATCACACTTGTGTAGATTATCAAGTATGATAACTCTATCCTGCATTTTATGCAAGTTATGGCCTTTTTAGACTTAGAAATTCTGGTTAAAGTTTTGCATGCAACTACATAAAGAGACCATCTCTTAGTAAACTACTTGATGCATTGCATTGAAACTTTATACAGCCCTTACCAACCATCACATCTATGTAAACAATCAAGTATGATTACTCTATCCAGCATTTTATGCAAGTTATGGACCTTTTTGGACTTAGAAATTCTGGTTAAAGTTTTGCAACTACATTTAGAGTGTAATCTCAGTTACAACTTGAAAAATTGCATTGAAACTTTATACAACCTTTCCCAATTGCACAACTATAAACACAACGAATTAAGATAACTCTATCCTGTATATGGTGCAAATTGTTGCCGTTTTTTTACTTAGAAATTATGGTTAAAGGTTTGCGTTAAACTACATTAAGAGTCAATATCTTAGTAACTACTTGATGCATTCCATTGAAAGGTTATACAACCCTTTCTAACCATCACACCTATGAAAATAATCATGTTAAATAACACTATCCAGCATATAATGCAAATTATCACCCACTAAGAAATTGTGGTTAATGTTTTGCATGCAACTACATTAGAGTCCATTATCTCAGTAACTTAAATAAGTGGTGGAATAGTCGAGCGCGCTGTCCTCCGACAGCTCTTGTTATACACACGCTTTAAAAACCTGCATCTACATACGTACCCCGGCATTGATACGTGCTCCAGGGAGCACTCCATTCTAGTTTCATTAAACTTAACATATTTTTCCATTTCAGGCAGCGGTATTCATTGCTACCCTTGCATTTGCATTCTATGCCTATTTCTACTACGATCATCTCCATTTCCATGTGACACATGCATATGCACATCTTGGATATGCATCTGCTCAGCATCAAGTAGGACAACGATATCTCCATGGTAAAAAGAAACCAATTTCTTATTATGCCCCACCTTTGAAGAAGAGGTGGTATATTGCATTGCACATGTCGGTTGTTCAGTCTGTCGGTCAGTAGCCCAAAGCTTGTCTGATTGATAACTGGATAATGCTTGGACCTACAGTATTCACACTTGGCCAGGAGGTTAGGCATGATCAGAAGATTACCCCTATTGGTTTTGAAGGTCACAGTGCCTTTAAACAAAAAAAGTTTGTCTGACTGATCAGAAATAACTTATGAGCTCCAATGCATGTTTTATCCAATCTTCCACAAACTCATGTTTCTGACTATGTGACACTCAAGGGGGGGGTTTGATGTTTGATCATTGACCAACCCTTTTGCCATGATAATATGCCATTTTAGATTGACGATAACCTTATACCACATACAGAGGCTTTCTGACGCCTCTGCAGCAGACAATTTTTGAAAATATTATGGCAAAAGGAGAAATTGCTGTGAACAAATCTCCAGCAGACGACTGCTAACATTTAGGCAAAAATATATAGATAGCAAAAGTAAAAATTGCTCTTCAAGAATAATTTCTCTTTTTGCCACAATGTTTTCAAAATTTGTCTGCTGAAAAGGGGCATCAAACAACACATATGTGGGAAAGGGTTAATCAGAGCCCAAACAATTGAAATGTTTAAATCAAATAAAGTAATGCATCATATCAGATAGCATGTATACCCACATATCATTATTACTTGTGATGTTTTCAAAACAAGAAAATTGTATGCAAGCCTCAACAGTGAAGAGAGAAGATGTTAAGGAACTGTTAAGATGCAGTCAGATCTGAGTCTTCATTGGTCAAACAGGTGTGGGCGTTGGGGGTTTGATCCCCAACATGGTAGTATTGGCTTTCCCTCCTTGGCACTCAGGATTGATTGTGGGGTTAGTATTACAACTGACTCACTGGTGTCAGGATAAGTGAACCAGTATTGCTGGTAACTTACACGGGAAATGCCATGATATAACTGAAAAATTATTGAAAGCGACCTAAAACAAACAGACATTGGTTAAAAATGAACTTTGAAGTCTTCAACTGAATTAATTAATTATGCATTCAATTAAAGAGGATTCTATGACTTTGCCAAGACGTTATTTAAAGTCATCTGCTGCAGATTTGTTAAATGTCAACAAAATTGATTTATCTGCTAAACCTGCATTACTTCATTAGATGAGAAGAGATCTTGTTACACCTCAGTGATCACATTTACTGACTGGACTACAGTTTTAGTTTTTGTGACAGTATACCACTTATTTCTTAACTCCAAATTTAGGCAGACATTGTAGGCTCTGCTGAGAACTTGCATATGCACATCTTGCTTAACAGTGTTTTCAATATTTACAAAGGCAACAACTTGCTTTTCCCCCTAATGCAGCTCATATAATATATTATATTTCAATCAGAGTTCTAGATAAGGTCCATATTTCATGCTGTAATTTTTTTAGTTTACTTCTAAAGCCTATGTTGTGTGTACTCAAAATAATCATCTCAGTGAGACAATTCTTTTGAGTACCCACAACATAGGTTGTAATGGCTGCTCAGAGAGATGTCATGTTAACTCCTGATTACTCCTCTCTTTTGATGTACATTATAGAGATCTATAGAAAGCAAGTTTTGATTATCACATTTCATTGTCAAGTGTTCTATGCTATATTTTGAAGGTAAAGGAGTAGAACAGCACCAGGGAAAAGCTATGGAATGGTTTAGGTATATATTTCTTTATTTGAACCACATCAGGCCATTTGCGGTCTAACTGTTTCTCATTTATAGAATGACATAAATAATGGTGGATATGCATAATACACATGGGGTTACACTTCTATCTTTTTTTAGCTCACCTGAGCTTTGCTCAAGGTGAGTTATTGTGATCGCCTTTTGTCCGGCGTCCGTCGTGCGTCGTCCGTCGTGCGTCAACTTCTTCTCCTCAGTAACCAGTGGGTCAATTTGGATGAAACTTCACAGAAAGCATCCTCTCGATGACCTCACCAGAATTCCTTCAAATTTTTGGGATCCATGCAGAATTCCGGTTTCCATGGCAACGAAACTGAAAAAACTTCAAAATTCTTCTTCTCCCAAACTGGTTGGCAGATTTTCAAATAATTTTGTAGAAATGTTCCTTAGATGACCCTCTATCAGATTCCTTCAAGCCATGTTGATTGGTTGAAAAACATGGCCGCCAGGGGGGGGGGGCTATTTTGCCTTATATGGCTATAGTGAAAACTTATAAAATCTTCTCCTCCGAAAGTGTCAGGCCGATTTTCAAATAATTTTGTAGAAATGTTCCTTGGGTGACCCTCTATCAGATTCCTTCAAGCCATGTTGATTGGTCGAATAACATGGCCGCCAGGGGGCGGGGCTATTTTGCCTTACATGGCTATAGTGAAAACTTAAAAAAATCTTCTTCTCCGAAAGTGTCAGACCGATTTTCAAATAATTTTGTAGAAATGTTCCTTGGATGACCCACTTTCAGATTCCTTCAAGCCATGTTGATTGGTCAAAAAACATGGCCGCCAGTGGGCAGGGCTATTTTGCATTATATGGCTATAGTGAAAACTTAAAAAATCTTCTCCTCCAAAAGTGTCTGGCCGATTTTCAAATAATTTTGTAGAAATATTCCTAGGGTGACCCTCTATCAGATTCCTTCAAACCAAGTTGATTGGTTGGAAACTATGGCTGCCAGGGGTGGGGCTTATATAGCTAAAGTGAAAAAAATAAATCAGGTGAGCGATTCCAGGGCCATCATGGCCCTCTTGTTTAGAATTTACACCAGTCTGTGGCCACACTGCATAATAAAGCGGACATTGAAGGCTCTGGCGAGACTGCACATTTACACAGGCTTGCCTGAGGCTTTACATTTTGCTTGTGCAATAAGACCCAAAATGGCCTCAATTCATTATTTATAGGTTTCCTAGGTCTGACAATCCTGAATAAGTAGACTATTTAGATTAGCCCATAATCTGTTATAGTGGTCACATCTCACAAAAACTGACCTTCTTGTGCAGTTTGATGGTAGTTGTTGGTTAATCTCAATACCTCTGAAGGTTGGCTTTCAACCTGAAGTGTATACTATATTTTAATGAGTTTTTTTTAAAGCTTAGTCCTTTTCCACACTTTCTGATGCATCTGCAGCATACAGATTTTGAAAACATTGTGACAAAAGGAGAATTTGTTCTCTATTTTACCTTCATTAAGAGAGATTTTTCATACATTGGCCAAGATATTGATTCTATTCTATTTGTTCTATGTTGGAAAGGGTTAAATACCATCTTCTTCGAGGGGTTGTGAGTGCAAACCTTAATCGGCCAACATTCTTTCCGACGTTTGACAAGAGTCACTGTGACTATCTTCATTTGTCTTCCACCAATGAGCCAGCAGTCTTTGTGGAAAAGCAGCAAGTTGCTTGGAAAGACTGTTGTGTGGAGCACTGGTGTGAGAAAGCCAGGAAACACATTGGTAGGTGAACTAGCCACCGTGATATGATTGAAAAATTGTTGAAAATGGCGTTAACCCCAATCAATTAATCAATCAACCAAAGGCAACTTACGTCATTTGTATCAGGGTCTAGAAAGGATTATGTAAAAGTTTAAACCTTTTTAGATCACCTGAGCTTTGCTCAAGGCAAGTTATTGTGATCGCCTTTTGTCTGGCGTCCGGCGTGCGTCAACATCTCCTTCTCAGTAACCAGTTGGTCAATTGAGATGAAACTTCACAGAAAGCATCCTCTCAATGACCTTACCAGAATTCCTTCAAATTTTTGGGATCCATGCAGAATTCTGGTTTCCATGGCAATGAAATGAAAAAAAATCAAAATTCTTCTTCTCCCAAAGTGTCAGGCCGATTTTCAAATAATTTTGTAGAAATGTTCCTTGGATGACCCTCTATCAGATTCCTTCAGGCTATGTTGATTGGTGAAAAAACATGGCCACCAGGGGGCGGGGCTATTTTGCCTTATATTGCTATAGTGAAAACTTAAAAAATCTTCTCCTCCGAAAGTGTCAGGCCGATTTTCAAATAATTTTGTCGAAATTTTCCTAGGGTGACCCTCTATCAGATTCCTTCGAGCCAAGTTGATTGGTCGGAAACTATGGCCGCCATGGGCCAGGGCTTATATGGCTAAAGTGAAAATAAAAAATAAAATCAGGTGAGCGATCCAGGGCCATTATGGCCCTCTTGTTAGATCACCTGAGCTGAAGGCTCAAAGATTTAAATTCAATGTAGCATCAGAAAGGGGGAAAATGTCCACTATGGACTCAGCAGGGCTCTAGATAAGGGGAGTTTTGTCCGTTCTAAAATCCTCATTCTATTCTCGAACGTTTGTTGTGGGTTGTCAAAAGAATCGTCTCATTGAGATGATTCTTTTGAGTACCAGCATCATAGGGTTTGGTTGGATGATACAAGAGATATTGTGGGTAGAAGAGCTGTATAATCCTCCTTATCTGGACCACTGGGACTTAATGTCCAGGAAGCCTGTACTCTATATCTCTCTCTTTTATAAGGCAAATGGTAAAGTATCTGCAGATGGAGCTGTAGTTTTCTTTTCCACAAAGTTTCCAAAGTCAATTACTAAACAGGGGAGAAAATCCTTCATTATACCCCCAAAAAACAAAGTTTTGGGGGGGTATATAGGAGTCACTGTGTCGGTCGGTCGGTCGGTCGGTCGGTTGGTCGGTCGGTCGGTCGGTCGGAAGCCATATTTTGTCCGGACCATATCTTAACAATGCAACATAGGATTTGAACGAAACTTCATAGGATGATACAACACATTGAGAGGAAGTGCGGTGTACAGGAACCATAACTCTATTTTATCTAAATACAGAGTTATTGCCCTTTGTTACTTTTTCTTATTCGTAGAGTCTTGTCCGGAGCATAACTTTAAAACTAATTGTTGGAATTTAATAAAACTTCATAGGATGATACAACACATTGAGAGGAAGTGCAGTGTATAAGAACCATAACTCTATTTAATCAAAATAAAGAGTTATTGCCCTTTGTTACTTTTTCTTGTCCGGAGAATTACTTAATAACTAACAGATGGAATCTAATAAAACTGCATACAATGGTAGAGCATAATCAGAGGAAGTGCAGTGTACAAGAACCATAACTCTAATTTACATAATTACAGAGTTATTGCCCTTTGTTACTTTTTCTTATTCGTAGAGTCTTGTCCAGAGCATAACTTTAAAACTGATTCTTGGAATTTATTAAAACTTCATAGGATGATACAACACATTGAGAGGAAGTGCAGTGTACAGGAACCATAACTCTATTTAATCTAAATACCGAGTTATTGCCCTTTGTTACTTTTTCTTGTCCGGAGAATTACTTAATAACTAACAGATGGAATCTAATAAAACTGCATACAATGGTAGAGCATAATCAGAGAAAGTGCAGTGTACAAGAACCATAACTCTAATTTACATAATTACAGAGTTATTGCCCTTTGTTACTTTTTCTTATTCGTAGAGTCTTGTCCAGAGCATTACTTTAAAACAAATTGTTGGAATTTAATTAAACTTCATAGGATGATACAACACATTAAGAGGAAGTGCGGTGTACAGGAACCATAACTCTATTTTATCTAAATACAGAGTTATTGCCCTTTGTTACTTTTTCTTATTCGTAGAGTCTTGTCCAGAGCATAACTTTAAAACAAATTGTTGGAATTTAATTAAACTTCATAGGATGATACAACACATTGAGAGGAAGTGCGGTGTACAGGAACCATAACTCTATTTTATCTAAATACAGAGTTATTGCCCTTTGTTACTTTTTCTTGTCCGTAGAATTACTTAATAACTAATAGATGGAATCTAATAAAACTACATATAATGGTAGAACATAATCAGAGGAAGTGCAGTGTACAAGAAACATAACTCTACTTTACATCATGACAGAGTTATTGTCCTTTGTTACTTTTTCATATTCGTAGAGTCTTGTCCGGAGCATAACTTTAAAACTAATTGTTGGAATTTAATAAAACTTCATAGGATGATACAACACATTGAGAGGAAGTGCAGTGTACAGAAACCATAACTCTATTTAATCTAAATACAGAGTTATTGACCTTTGTTACTTTTTCTTGTTTACAGAGTTATGGCCCTTTTGTTGGTCGGTCGTAAGCCATTTTTGAGTCAAGGTGCTGTTTTGGGGGTATTTATCATCTTCAGTGATATTTCTAGTTTATACACAATTTACATTTCAGGAAAGCTGCTGATCAAGGACATGCCCATGCTTCCTATAACCTGGCTATTGGACATTTGAAAGGAATGAAAACAGATGTTAAAGCAGGGTGAGTACAGAGGGTTAGATAATTGGGAGTAAACATATTTTTACAGCAATATCTCTTATTTTATTTCTATGTGTGATATTTTAACCAGATAACAGGTGTACAGGTGGAGTTGCCTGTCCCTTTTATCTATGTCCCTGAATTCTTAATTTAATAGAAATGTCTTCAGTGAATGTCTACATAATTTGTTAAAGCCATATTGATTTGTTGAAAAAAACAAACAATATATATAAAAGAAAAGGGGTAAGAGTAACTTAACCCTTTCCCTCATATAGACGCTTTCTGACGCCTCTGCAGCTGACGGCTTTTTGAAAACATAGTGACAAAAGAAGAAATTGTACAAAACGTGCAATTTCTCCTTTTGCCACAATGTTTTCCACTTTTTGTCATAGGTTATCCAATTAATTATGGAGATTTTCTATTTTTTGACAAAATACGTTCAAAGTCGTCTGCTGCAGAATTGCCGTATGGGGGAAAGGGTTATCTAAATCCTTTGTTGTGGGTACTCAAAATAGTCCATTCACTGAGATGAATTTTTTGAGTACCCACAACATAGGATTTGGGGATGTGATATAATCTTCTTATCTAGAGGTCTATCAGCAGATGACCATTTTATACATGTTTTACATGGGCAATCTCTGTTATTAATGAACACTTTCCATAAGGACTTAAATTGACATTCATGATTCGAATATTTAGGCAGGTTGTAACATCTTAATTTAACCCTTTCCCATATATACAACAAATCTGAAGCAGATGATGTTAAAAACATCTTGTCAAAACTATATAATGCCTTTAAAAATGAAAGTTTAATTATTGAAGAGATTTGAAATACAATGTGGCAAAAGGAGAAATGGCCCATTATCAGCAATTTCTGCTTTCATCACAATATTATCAAAATGTGTCTGCAAGTGGGAAAGGGTTAAAAATAAAATGCATTTTTGTTTTTACTTTATTTGGAAAGTCATGTACGGTATTTCAAATCATCATGCATAAAGACTCATACTCATATTGGTTTATTTCTTTTTGTCTAAATTGTCTCCAAGTCCTTTTCTTTACTATGAATGGGTTTTTTGTTTTGATAAATCTAAATTTAGCCAAATGTTAAGGGTATTGCATAGAGCTTTGTGAAACACCAAAAATGAAATAAATATGTTGTCCTCAAAATTTTAAACATAAAATAACCTCAAATCTGTATCATGAATTCATGTAGGACTTGGAGAAATAAAAGAAAACATTGCAGGCAAAAAGATAAATTGCTCCTTCCTTTCCAAGTGATTTGCTACACTGATGTTTGAAAAGTATTTCGTATTAGTCTCCGTGAAAAACTTGACCATTTTCAGCCTGTTAACCCTTTCCCTCATATAGACACTTTCTGACGCCTCTGCAGCAGACGGCTTTTCGAAAACATAGTGACAAAAGAAGAAATTGCACAAAACGTGCAATTTCTTCTTTTGCCACAATGTTTTCCTCTTTTTGTCATAGGTTATCCATTCAATTATAGAGATTTTCTATTTTTTGACAAAATACGTTCAAAGTCGTCTGCTGCAGAATTGCCGTATGAGGGAAAGGGTTAAACTTCTACCATTTACATATTCATCTTAACTTTTTCCCTCATACAGACACATTTTGAAGCCTTTGCAGCAGACGAATAAGCAATTTCTCATTTTGTCACATTGTTTATACTCTTTTTAATTACATGTATTTATGCTTTCATTTACCGAGATTTTTCAACTTTTTGCCAAAATGTTTTCAGCTGCATATTTGTTGTATGTGGGAAAAATTGTTTAAACATATTAATTTCTTCATTTTCAGGGAAGCCCATACTTTGATTCATGACGCTGCATCGAAAGGGGTTAAACAAGCCCATAAAGTGTTGAACAATGTTTGTACCAGAGGAGGCTGTTAAACATGTAGAAGATGTGCAGGTCTCTTGATGTTCCCATATTAAAGACACTTTCTATGCAATATGCCTGTCACTTGATACCCAGAAACAGTTGTGTTGATAGCTTTACCCAGGGTGTATATTGAAATGAAACCAAATACATCACTAACACATAATAGGAACTTTGTGGAGTACACAACAATTGCAAGAAAAACACAACAGTTGGAACATCTTGAATTAATACCAAAAATTTCAATAAAATGTGATTTCTTAACAATGTGCAATTTGTTACAGTACTTAACACTTTTGCAATAAAATATATTTAAATACTTGATTAGAAATGAGCAACGTATCAGAAACGGTATGTCAATAAAATAAGGGGAAAAAATAAAATAAACGTACATGTATCAATCAAAGGGTTGTGATTTCAAAAGCCTTTTGGACATTCATTATTTCCAAGGAATAGCAAAATTCATTGCAACTAGTGTAATTTGTCTTTCACCAATTGAGTGTAGTACTGGTGTGAAAAATCCAGGACACATATCGAGGGCTTGGCGTGAAACGGTTTTAACTTAAAACCTATTTTGAAAACCCTGGTTTAGGGGCATTTTTTACCCCTTTGTAAACAATGCAAATTTAGGTGCCATTGCTCAGAACGAGCAATGGCACCTAAATTTACATTGTTTACCAAGAAAAATGATTTAACGCCTATAAAGACTTCATGGCGAGGTGATTAACCTTGGTAAAAAAATATTAATTTTAGTTACAACCGTTTCACGCCAAGCCCTCGACATGTTAGTTGAACTAACTGCATTACTAAATTACGGTTAAAAACTACATTAAACTCCGGTCAGTTGAATAAATAACAGTTTTTTGCAACACAATCAGAACTGGCAACTTTGTAATATAACAAAAAAAAAAAAAAACAACGAAAAAACATTAATACATTATAAAGCACTATGAGTAGAATAGAATATGAAGCTTTTGTATTGAAAATAATGGAACATTTTGTAATCAAAATTTTAGAAAAATAATAGAATAAGATAAGCAGGAGATCTCTGATTTGGGGTTATATAAAGAGCCAAATTTGTCGGGAAAATGAAACTGGCCATCTAAGTTCTTTGACCGCTCTTCACAAGTGAGAGCTAATACAAGTTTGACTGTACACAGTTTACATTTTACAGCGCTTTCCACATTATACAATTAACAGGCAATGCAACATACAGTGCAATGAAAACCATTTTAGTAAAAACAATTGCAATAAAAATATATTTTTTAATGATTTTTTCTAACTATTGTACGTTTAGAGACCCCCTTAAAATGAATACCTTTGGATGAAATATGTTGAAAAAGAAGATATTGATCATGTTTAATAATGTTTCGGTCTTTAAACAATTCTGCTGTTTGGTCTGATATTACGTTCATTTCTACAGCTGTGTTGATTAAAGACTAAAGCAGTGAACCTAGTTTTAAGTCAAAGATTCTTAGAATCACTTACGATATTAATCTGAAATTTTCCTTTACTAGATTGATTTAATTTTTAATATAAAGTTTCAGCAAAATAAAGCAGAATAATTTGTGATATCTAGTTTCATGTAAACTCTTTATTCGCTCACCTAAGCATGAAGTGCGAGGTGAGCTTTTGTGATCACTCACCGTCGTTTTCTGTTAACAATTTCCTTCAAATGACTTCTCCTACTAACCAATGGACTGATTTCAAAATAACTTCCCAGGAATGTTCCTGAGGTGATCTTCTTTTAAAGTTTTTCAAAGAATTTAATTCCAAATAGAACTTTGTTCCAAATCTTTCTACCAAGATTGTTCAAATATTTCTGATCCGTTGAAAATTATTGCCGCCAGGGGGCGGAGCTTTTTTAGATCACCTAGAGCCAAAGGCTCAAGCTGAGCTATTCTGATCACTTTTTGTCCGTCCGGCGTCGTCCGTCGTCTGTTGTCCGTCGTCCGTCATTAACATTTAGACATTTAGATCATCTCCTCCTTAACCAGTTGACCACTTTCAACCAAACTTCACAGGAATGTTCCTTTGGTGGACCTCTTTCAAAATTGTTCAAAGATTTAAATTCCATCGAGAACTTTGGTTGCTGCGGCAACAGAAAAGGGGAAAATTGCCAAATCTTAAAAAATCTTCTTGTCCGAAAGTACTGGCCCGATTTGAAAATTATTTTGCACAAATGTTCCTTGGGGTACCCTCTACCAAGATTGTTCAAATATTTCCGATCCGTTGAAAAACATGGCCGCCAGGGGGCGGAGCCTGTTTTCCTTATATATGTGCATTGTTAAAATTTTAAAAATCTTCTTGTCAAAAAGTACTGGCCCGATTTAAAAATTATTTTGCACAAATGTTTCTTGGGGCACCCTTTACCAAGATTGTTCAAATATTTCCGATCCGTTGAAAAACATGGCCGCCAGGGGGCGGAGCTTGTTTTCCTTATATGTGCATTGTTAAAACTTAAAAAATCTTCTTGTCCAAAAGTACTGACCCGATTTGAAAATTATTTTCCACAAATGTTCATTGGGGCACCCTTTACCAAGATTGTTCAAATATTTCCGATCCATTGAAAAACATGGCCGCCAGGGGGCGAAGCTTGTTTTCCTTATATGTGCATTGTTAAAACTTTAAAAATCTTCTTGTCCAAAAGTACTCGCGTGATTCACAGGGACTTGTTCCTCTAAAAATAGATTTGACCTACTATGCATAGATATTAACAAGGGTGGACACAGATTCCTGGGTCGCCTCGCTCAAACTCATTTTATTCAACTATACCAAAATAACGTGTGTTTTTTCTCCCTACGTATGTTTATTCCCTTAAAATATTCGCAATTTCGACAAAAGGACAACAACCTGGACACAAAATGAAAGTACCTTCGATCGACATTTCGGAATGGTTCGGTTTTTTTCGTTGCGGTAATTACGATTATTTTCCCGGTAAACATTTCGGAATTATTCGGGTTTTTTCGCTGCTAAATGGTCAGTAAATTGTTGTGATAATTTTCCCGGAAATTATCAACATGTGAAAGAGTAAACATGGACATAAATCAGGGTAAAGCTTTGATGTATGTGATACATGGTCATAACCTGTTGATAACAGGGTTCCCGGGCAGTGGCAAAAGTTACCTGTTGTGCAAAATCGCTGAAGATTTGCATAAACTTGGGAAAGTTGTTAAAATAACTGCAAGCACTGGAGTAGCGTCTGTAAACTTACACGCAATTAAATTCTAACGCAGTTCCATTAAATGTATCTACAATACATAAGACAGTATAGTATGGAAGATTCAGGAAAATAATCGGAATATCACTGACAATTACCGCAACGAAAAAAACCGAACCATTCCGAAATGTCGATCGCAGGTACTTTCGTTTTGTGTCCAGCTTGTTGTCCTTTTGGCGAAATCGCGAATATTTCGGGGGAATAAACATACGTAGGGAGTGAAAAAACACGTTATGTTGGTATAGTTCGATAGAGAAAAGCATTATTGACTGATTCCCTACTTCAAAGTCATATATTTGTTCGAATACCTTGAATAAAATGAGTTGAAGCGAGGCGACCCAGAAATCTGTGTCCACCCTTGTTAATATCTATGCATAGCAGGTCATATCTATTTTTAGAGGAGCAAGTCCCTGTTCCTTATTTGACAATTATTTTCCAAAAAAATTCCTTGGGGCACTCCAAGATTGTTCAAATATTTCTGATCGGTTGAAAAACATGGCCGCCAGGGGGCGGAGCCTGTTTTCCTTATATGTGCATTGTTAAAACTTTAAAAATCTTCTTGTCCAAAAGTACTGGCCCGATTTGAAAATTATTTTGCACACATGTTCATTGGGGCACCCTTTACCAAGATTGTTCAAATATTTCCGATCCGTTGAAAAAACATGGCTCCCAGGGGGCTAAGCTTGTTTTCTTACATGTGCATTGTTAAAACTTTGAAAATCTTCTTGTCCAAAAGTATAAGCCCAATTTGAAAATTATTTTGCACAAATGTTCCTTTGGGAACCCTTTATCAAGATTGTTCAAATATTTCCGATCTTTTGAAAAACATGGCCGCCAGGGGGTGGAGCCTGTTTTCCTTATATGTGCATTGTTAAAACTTTAAAAATCTTCTTGTCCAAAAGTACTGGCCCGATTTGAAAATTATTTTGCACAAATGTTCATTGGGGCACCCTTTACCAAGATTTTTCAAATATTTTTGATCCGTTGAAAAAACATGGCTGCCAGGGGGCTAAGCTTGTTTTCCTTATATGTGTATTGTTAAAACTTAAAAAATCTTCTCGTCCAAAAGAATTAGCCCGATTTGAAAATAATTTTTCACAAATGTTTTTTGGGGCACCCTCTACCAAGATTGTTCAAATATGTCCGATCTGTTGAAAAACATGGCCGCCAGGGTTGCTGCAGCATTAGAAAGGGGGCAAAATGTCCAAGCTTTAAAAAAAATCTTCTTCTTTGAATCTGCATGTCTGATTCCAATATAGTTTGGTAGGAATGTTCCTTAGGTGAGCCTCTACAAAGATCGTTCAAGGCATACTGTTTGGTTGAAAAACATGGCAGTCAGGAGGCATCAGAAAAGGGGCAAAATTTGGAAATTCCATTTTAAGCTCGACTGGCCAAATACCAGAAGGGCTTATGTTGTGGCGATTCGTCCGTCGTGCGTCCGTCCGTCCGTAAACAATTTCTTGTTAACACGATACAGTCTTTACTTTTGATTGTATCTCAACCAAACTTATACAGTAGTTAGATATCCATGAGAGCTCGGTTCCTTTTGAAAACCAGCCACAGATCCGCCCATGCATGACTTGATTATTGCCCTTGAAATGGTCAAAATTGCTATAAAAGAGCTTGTTAACACGATACAGTCTTCACTTTTGATTGTATCTCAACCAAACTTATACAGTAGTTAGATATCCATGAGAGCTCGGTTCCTTTTGAAAACCAGCCACAGATCCGCCCATGCATGACTTGATTATTGCCCTTGAAATGGTCAAAATTGCTATAAAAGAGCTTGTTAACACGATAGTCTTCACTTTTAATTGTATCTCAACCAAACTTATACAGTAGTTAGATATCCATGAGAGCTCGGTTCCTTTCGAAAACCAGCCAGATCTGCCCATGCATGACTGGATTATGGCCCTTGAAATGGTCAAAATTGCTATAATAGAGCTTGTTAACACGATACAGTCTTTATTTTTTATTGTATCTCAATCAAACTTATACAGTAGTTAGATATCCATGAGAGTTTGGTTCATTTCTAAAAAACGGCCAAATCTAACCATGCATGGCTGGATTATGGCCCTTGAAATTGTCAAAGTGGCTATAATACAGCTTGTGAACACAATAGAGCTTCCATTTACTATCTGATCTTCGCCAAACTTAGATGGTATTTGAATATTGATGACATATTGGTTCCTTTTGAAACAAGCGAGATCAATGGCAGTAGAGCATAGGCCCTCATGGGCCTCTTGTTTTTTAAGTTCTTGTCTGATATTAAGGAAATTGAATATATATATAAATCCTACTTCAGTGATCCTCTACTTTTAATTTGTTCAAGCTGTTTTGATTGGTTACAAAATCATAGCAACCTCGCGTCATCACAAAAGGGGTAAATTGAACTTTTAGCTACAAATGACAACTCCTACCATTCCACTTGAGCAATTTCAACGTTACTTCACAGGAATGTTCCTTTGATGGACCTCTTTCAAAATTGTTCAAATACTTGCATTCTGTGTAGAACCTTTGTTGCTGCAGCATCAGAAATTGAGAAAGCTCTTGTTAGATTTCAAGATAAAAATGGCTTTTACTGATAAACTATTTCTTTAACTGACTGTCCACTCCTTGCAGTTTCATTTGAACTCCTGATCAAATTTTCACAGATATTTGCAGTTAAATATTTGCTTCTAATTAACTATCATTCAAGTGATCGATTTAGGACCATATTGGCCCTCTTGTTTTCTTATATGTGCATAGTGAAAACTTAAAAAAACTTCTTGTCCAAAAGCAATGACCCGATTTAAAACTAATTTTGCACAAATAATCCTTGGGTGACTCTCTGCCAGGATTCTTGAAATTATTCCGATCCTTTGAAAAACATGGCTGTCAGGGCATGGGGCTTATTTTCCTTATATGTATATATAGTGAAAACTTCAAAAATCTTCTTGGTTTTACATCTTCTTGTCTGAAACTGAAAGGCCTAGAGCTCAGATATTTTGTGTGTAGCAAAATCTAGTAGTCCTCTACAAAGGTTGTTCAAATTATGCCCCTCGGGTCAAAATTGGCCCTGCCCTGGGGATCACCTGTTTTTCAATGAGATATATAGGGAAAACTTTGTACATATTCTTGTCTGAAACTGAAAGGTCTATAGCTTAGATAGTTGGTGTGTAGCAAATTCTAGCAGTCCTCTACGAAGATTTTCAAATTATGCCCCTTGGGTCAAAATTGGGCCCCCCTGGGGTCAATTGTTTTACAGAGAGATATATAAGGAAAATCTTTGAAAATCTTCTTGCCTGAAACTGAAAGGCCTAGAGCTTCGATATTTAATGTGTAGCATTGTCTGCTGGTCCTCTACAAAGATTGTTCAAATTATGCACCTGGGATCATAATTGGCCTCGCCCCGTTGGTCACCTGTTTTACATAGAAATATATCGGGAAACACTTTGAAAATCTTCTTGTCTGAAACCAAAAGGTCTAGAGCTTAGATATTTGGTGTCTAGCATTTTCTGCTGATCCTCTAAAAAGATTGTTCAAATTATAACCATGGGTTCAAAATAGGCCCCACTGCAGAATCACCTGTATTACATAGAGATATATAGTAAAAAAAAACTTTGAAATTCTTCTTGTCTGAAACCAAAAGGCCTAGAGCTTAGATATTTGGTGTGAAGCATTATCTAGTTGTCCTCTACTAAGATAATTCAAATTATGCTTCTGGGGTCAAAACAGGCCCCACCCCAGGAGTCACCTGTTTTATAAAGAGATATATAGAGAAAAACTGTCTGATATATGGTGAGTAAAATAGTCTAGTGGTCTTCTACCAAGATTGTTCAAATTATACTCCTGGGGTTTAAGTTGGCCCCGCCCTGGGGGTCACCTGTTTTACATAGAGATATATAGGGAATATTCTTGTTAAATACTAACTGTTACATAAACATTTCTTGTGTGAGCTTCTTAGTCATATTAACTTGGCAAAAGACAGGCAACATAGGGTGTGAGTTTTTCGATCTGTGGTTCTCTTGGGTCTCTTGTATTGGCTTACCTGACTGCAAAGTGAGTTATTGTGGTTGGCATGACAAATCACATTTAATGACTCAGGTGCGCGATTTAGGGCCATCATGTCCCTCTTGTTATTATTGCATCCTGTCTCACATACATCAAATGTGCAGCAAACATCTAAGTTAAACTGCCTAAAATCTCTAAAAAAAAATGCATAACTATTGAATAGAGTTGAAAACATTGTGAAAAAAGTAGAATTGCCACAAAGTCGTCTACTGAAGAAGCATCAAAATGTTTAAAAAATGAAGTTATATTATAGATCTTTGCAACTAACATTTTCTCCAATTATTTAACTAATGTAGAAACTGTGTAATTTGACTGAACTAGGTAGCCTTTAGTCTTATACTGTCTTTTATTGTCACTTAGTTTAATTGCAAAAGGTCGTCTAACCCATTATAAGCTGAGGAAGCATGACCTCAGTTGGCATATAGAAGCTTTGTGTATCTAGCCAGTACTCTGTTAGTAAAGAATAAGCTGAAGCAGTATGACATCAGTTTACATTAAATAGCTTTTTGTGTCTAACCAGTACTCCGTTATCAAAAATAAACTGATGCACTATGACACCAGATGACATTTTGAAACTTTGTATGTCTAGCCAGTACTCTGTTAGCAAAGAATAAGATGAGACAGTATGACATTACTTGACATTAAATAGCTTTGTGTGTCTAACCAGTACTCTGCTAGCAAAGAATAAGCTAAGGCAGTATGACATCAGTTGACATTTTTAAGCTTTATTTGTCTAGCCAGTAGTCTGTTAGCAAATATAAGCTGATGCAGTATGACATCAGTTGACATTTTTAAGCTTTGTGTGTCTAACCAGTACTCTGTTAGCAAAAATAAGCTGAGGCATTATGATATCAGTGGACATTTTGAAGCTTTATTTGTCTAGCCAGTAGTCTGTTAGCAAAGATAAGCTGATGCAGTTTGACATCAATTGACATTTTGAAGCTTTGTGTTTTCACAGAAAACCTTAATACATTTTAATTATATCACCAGAGCCGAAGGCTAAAGCTGATCTATTGGGGATACTCTGTCCATTGTTTACTTTAAGTTTCAAACAGCATCTCCTCCTAAACTATTGGTTTAATATTCACTAAACTTAACAAGCATGCACTTTTGGGTGGTTTAGATTTAAATATGATGTAGCATTTTGGTTGCTGTAGAATCAGAAGGGGGTAAATGACAAAACTTTAAAAGCCTATCCTATCGTTCTGCTCATCTGATTTCGAGATAATGTGGCAGCAATGTGTCTTGGGTGATCCTCTACATATTGTTTGCTGATATTGATTGGTGCATACATGACCACAAAGCAGCATCAAAAAGCCATAACTAAAAAAATCTTATTGATTGGTTGCAAGATTGTTCAACAAAAAAATGGTTAACTTGTAAAACATTAGAATTCTTTTTCTCTGAAATCATTTGTCTGATTTCAAAATGATTTTGTAGAAATTTCTCCCTACAAAAGTGTTCAAACAATATTGATTGATTGAAAAACATGGCCGCTTAGCGGAAACTGAAAAGGGGTTGAATGTAAAACATTAAAATCACTTCTCTGAATCTGCTGGTCTTGAGTTCACGATAACTTGTTACAAATGTTCCTCGCGTGACACTCTACAAAATAAAGCCTTAGTCATATGTATTGGTTAAAAAACGGCTGCTAAGGGATGGGTCTTGCTATAAATATTATTTCTGTCTCATAACTTGGAATGCCTTTTTACAAATGACATGTACTTATATGCTGTTTTGTTTAGTGTCACACAGTTGGCCGATTTGGAGGCCATATTGGACCACTTGTTTAAATAACATTTTCAATTTGATTGGTCAAGCAAGAATCTTTAAACCTGATCAATGCTCTGTGTCATTTGAAGAGAATCAAGTTGAAATGGTGGCTAAGTTTCGAAATAAACATTATATCAAATAATTACGTTTTTTACGATAAGCAAATATTGAAACTCTTGGTGAATTTAATCCTTTTTAAAGCTCCATCACCGGTGAACCATATAATCGACAATTCATAATTAATACCTAGTAACAAATCACTGTAAACATTGCTGTGTATGATCTTATGACATTCTCTTCAGAAGGAAGCAAGGAAAAGCGACCAGGAAAATATTCTGAGACAGGTTTATCTGAGATTTAGTTGGTCGTAAATAAAATAGGGGACATCAAAGGAGATTGACACGATTTTTGAATCATGGTTTAAAAAGACCTATTTCAACATTAAACGAACAAACAAACACTGTCACAATGGCGGTCCGGTGTATGTACGTGCGTGCGCGAGTCCGTCTGTCCGAACCATGTCCAGCCTGCATCTTGACCATGCATAATAGGATTTCCAAGCAACTTGGCACAAACGCTCACAATGATGAGGCGTTTTGTCGCACATAAGACCCAAGCATGTACCTCAAATGTCAAGGTCTCTTTAGAGTTCAAAGGTCAAATTAGTCTTATTTGATAGGAATGTACCTTGTCCGGCCCGCATCTCAACCATGCATCATAGGGTTCGCAAGTAACTGGGCACACATGTCCACCCTGCTGATGTGAAGTGTCGCGCATAAGACCCAGGCCTGTACCTCAAAGGCCAAGTTCACACTAAGGGGTCAACATGAGAAACCATGCATCATATGATTCCCAAGCTACTGGGCACACATGTTCACCATGATGATGTGACATGTAGCTCACAAGACCAACAGGCCTGTACCTCAAAGGTCAAGGTAACACTTAGAGGTTTAAGGTCGAAAGGAGAAATGTGTGAAAGCGCTGTACCTTATCCGGCCCACATCTCAACCATGCATCATAGGATTCCCAAGTAGCTGAGCACACATGTACACTATAATAAGCTTGTCAAATGGGGACCTAGGTCTGCACATAGAAGGAACATTTTGACAGTTGATTTTTTGACTTCGAGACAACAAAGGCATTCGTCACTTTTATTATCCCCCGCTTTTTCTTCCGCTTTTTCGAAGAAAAAAGGGGGGTTATTAATTTCGGTTTGTCCGTCTGTCACACTTCGTACAATAACTGCCACAAATGTGAACTTTTTTTTTTCAAACTTGGTAACAAGGTTAAATGGCTTAAGGGCTAGGCCAAGTTCGATCGTCACTTTCGGCGGACTTTATTCGGTGGAGTTATGGCCCCTTAATTAACAAAAAATGTCCTTTGTTGCTGTTTCCGTGCAATAACTGCCACAAATGTGAACCTTTTTTTTTGTTTAAACTTGGTAACCACGTTAAATGCCTTAAGGGCTAGGCCAAGTTCGATCGTCACTTTCGGCGGACTTTATTCGGTGGAGTTAATTGCTGTTTCCGTGTAATAACTGCCATAAATGGGAAACGTTCGATCGTCACTTTCGGCGGACTTTATTCCTACAATATTTCCTGCAAGCGGGGGATATAAATTTCATGAATTCGCTTGTTTTTACTTAGTTTTTGACAAATTTACGGAAATACAAACGTTTAGGTGTTTGATCTGTCACAATTCTTCAAAATGAAGGAGAGGATTTGAATTATTTTTTTACGACCGAAATAACATTTGCAATACATGTTTCAGTGTGTTAAATTATTCCTATGTTAAATATGCCTTAACCTCTCATACACAAAACATACTAAAAATGATCATGTATGTTAAACTTCAGAATAATATGGTATCACAATACTAAAAACAAAATGAAGGGTTGTGGTACTTTTGACATTTTACAACCACTTCGGTTTCGCAGAAGGCCCTTACTTAACTGCTATCAGGTCGACTCTTTCTCGGTCTGTGTTACAATTGCATGGAAGAGCACAAAACCTTTCGAGCGGGCTCGACATATCTTGCCTGTGGACATCTAGTTTGGAATTTATCTAGACATCACTAGTGTTGGACGTTTGTTTAACTCTTTGGCTGCTTGATCCGATTTTGTGGAGCTTGTATAATCAATATAGAGCCATGCAAGCCGGCGCATCCATGCCGTCAGATTAGGCTTTATACTTTTGACTTGTAAATTCAACAGTTTGATCTTGAGAAGATACTTTTATTTTGAAAATATTTTTAAAACAGACTGTAATTACACACCATAAAGACAAATTGCGATGAAGTTCGCAGAATGTGGGTGGCAAAGAAGAAATGTGTGATAGGGCTGTACCTTGTCCGGCCCACATCTCAACCATGCATCATAGGATTCCCAAGTAGCTGAGCACACATGTACACTATAATAAGCTTGTCAACTGGGGACCTAGGTATGCACATGGAAGGTCAAGGTCATACATTTTAAAGATGAACATTTTGACAGCTGAATTTTTGACTTCGAGACAACAGGGACACTATATTATATATAGTGTCCCTGGAGACAACAAAGACATTCGTCACTTTTATTTTAACTTAGTTTTTGACAAATTTACGGAAATACAAACATTTGGGTGTTTGATCTGTCACAACTCTTCAAAATGAAGGAGAGGAATTGAATATTTTTTTTGCGACCGAAATAACATTTGCAATACATGTTTCGGTGTGTTAAATTATTCCTATTTTAAATATGCCTTAACCTCTCATACACAAAACATACTAAAAATGATCATGTATGTTAAATTTCAGAATGATATGGTATCACAATACTAAAAACAAAATGAAGGGTTGTGGTACTTTTGACATTTTACAACCACTTCGGTTTCGCAGAAGGCCCTTACTTAACTGCTATCAGGTCGACTCTTTCTCGGTCTGTGTTGCAATTGCATGGAAGAGCACAAAACCTTTCGAGCGGGCTCGACATATGTTGCCTGTGAACATCTAGTTTGGATTTTTTCTAGACATCACTAGTGTTGGACGTTTGTTTAACTCTTTGGCTGCTTGATCCGATTTTGTGGAGCTTGTATAATCAATATAGAGCCATGCAAGCCGGCGCATCCATGCCGTCAGATCAGGCTTTATACTTTTGACTTGTAAATTCAACAGTTTGATCTTGATATTCATAGTATTGACTATGGTCTCTTCCAAATGCAAAGCAAGATACTTTTATTTTGAAAATATTGTTAAAACAGACTGTAATTACACACCAAAAAGATTAATTGCGATGAAGTTTTGAATGCGCCATTGTCTACTTTTGACAACTAACATATTTTGGTTGTAGAACTTTTTAAACAACATACGACATGGTTACGTTTAACAAGCTATGGACTTTAATAAATTATCTCTCAGTAGTAAACATCGTTATCAAAGTAGCCATAGACATAGGATCCTCCATAATCACAATACTCATCAAAATCATCGTTATATAGAAAAGAGTCATCGTCGTCTTCATCACCATTATAATAATTTCCTCTTTTACTGTTTTCAGTTGCTCTCAGCTGGTCACAATGTGGACAATTAATTGCGCAAGAAAGTCTTTCTTTCGACACTTTCATCTGAAAGATGGTGCCCAGATATTCATGCATCCCATATTGTGATTCATATACTGGCATATCTTCCCATATCTCCTCTGGGATATCTCCCTGATCTTGAACTGCGACCATCAACCTTTCGTGCGTCGTGGTTACAAATACTGGTCGTTCTTGTCGCTCGTAGCTTTTCTTTAGGTTATGATACCATCTGTTCTCACACAAATAATACGTTTCAAGATAATGATCTTTGGGTTCCTCTGGACACCATTTGTACTGGTTTATCAAGTAAGTGTTCAATAAACTTGGCACCGATTGTTTGGCAATTGATACAAAACGTTCATTATCATAAATGACAAAACCATCTCCGGCTTCAGCAATTTTGTCACTGCTTTCAACGCAAATCGCTTTTGCATTTAAATCTATAGTCTCGAGAGAACTATCTTTTCTGTTGTATAAATGTAACAGATGTTTGTCGCATTGTAGCTTAGCTATGGTTGTGCTATTTACGCAGACATGCGTTACAACACCTTTCAATGACAGGATAGGAACAGTATTTGTTACATCATTTTCTATTTTTCCAACGTTCAATTGTGACACTGAAAACCCTCTCTCTTCAAAACGGGAGTTGATCACATTGCTAGCAAGCAATCTTTCAAACGGATGGCTTGCAAACATATCCATGTGTAGAAGCTCAGCTGGAAGAGTAGGTTGTTCCTCTGGATCATTTTCATCTCTATGGTATTCAACTTCTTGGTTAGATATTAGAAATAGTTCATCATCTTGCACGTATTCCATTTCCCCATTGGAAAAAAGATGTTCTGTGTCATGATTGTGTACATATTTAACATCAGACTGTTTAACAGAGTTGTTTTCAAAATTAATAATGTAAATACATGCTTTATTGTACGCTGCTTCGTAAATGTATGCTTCGGAGTCATCTTTTCCACGAACAAATCCAATATTACTTATCTTACTATTGTAAAACCCACCAGGCCGATTTTCTTCACTTTCGATGTTCAAAGAGCACCACCTGTGTCTGTTCATATCGTAACAAGGCAGTTTATTGGCGGAGTATTTGTCCGGAAATAGTAGAATGTCACAAAAACTCAGTGATTCAAGTGACTCCAACTGTGCAATGAAACTTGAAGACGCATCTAGTTCATGGACCATACGCTCGTGCATGACAACCTCTGTTATAAACTTTTTGTCCATGTCAGCGAAATCTATATGTTCTAAAAATGTTTCAAAGACCGATTTCCTGTTTTGTCTGTTTTTTGTCCAACGAACGAGAAAAGAGAACTTGTCACTTGCCTTTACATACGACAAATTAGCGTCCTCTAAGATATATTCGACTGATTCTACAGTCAGGTCCATCATTTCGTCCATCTTCATCAGTTCAGGTAGGCGACCTTTTATGTAATCCTCGTAAGACGACAGGGAGAACTCGTAGAGACTTGCTAGTTTTATCATGTCTAGGCAGCTTTCGTCAGTGATCTTTGCGCTTTTTATCCACAAAACACATTTAGCCTGTAATATTCAAATTAAAGCCAACTGGTTAGCAAGTCATAAACTCCACTATTTACCGTATAGTGCCTGTTTGATTGAACATTTATTTCTGGTAAAATGCATTAATTAAAAATAAAACAGCGTTGTGCCATGAGTAAAGTTGATGCAAGCATCCAAATATTACAAAACTTACGAGCTTGTTAATCCCTAAAAATATTTTAAGTACACCAACTATTTGGTTGGAGTTTATAAAAAGCAACAACCTCGTGGCATTTGCAACCAATGTACATCCATGTTACCTTGTGCAGCCGCACTGATTGATTTGGCTATGCACTTTTAATCCATTATAACAGAGGGTTTCAAGAAACTTCGGGACACATATTTGGCAGTTTTGTTACACGTATAAACAAACAGAACTTTATCTCCACTTGTCCTGAAACAATAAGTCTGGGTTTCCTAAAGCATGAGTCATATTTTATATATTTGTTATGAAATACCTTCAAGCCAGGGATGACAAGATATTCTGCTAACTCAAGCAGGGCTGCAATATTGCTTTCATTTATCTTTGGTTTCTTGCCATAAACATACAAAATGGCTTCCTCTAAAGATACGGGGGTTCCAACGTGCATGGTAATCATTCCTATAGTATAAGAAAATAAAAACATCATTTTCTTGCAGGAGACACTCCCAACGAAATACATTCTGGGTATTTAGAATCGCTTGACATTAATCTGTTTTGCCAAAAGCGCCTTTTCAAACTAAAACTAAAGGGATATTTAGACGTCTAAGTGTCATATCACATTTATAATATGGACACAGACAATGTTCCTTTTTCCAAAATATTGACATGAAAAACGTCCATTATCTAACGGTATTTAAAAAAATGAGCTGCAGAAACAATATAATTGTCGTCAGTTAGTCACAACATACTAGATAACTAAATATAATAGATATGGGAATTACTGTGATGAACAATTTAACTGTCAGTATATTTGGATTGACATCTTAAAGGAATACGCTTGGCTGAAAAAAACTCGCTTTGAATTGAAAAATATTGACTTAATGAACATTTATTTACTATGCATTTCATTAACATACAACTAATAATGAAGATATTACTATTTAAAGATGACTATTTGTGCTGATCGGTGCGCAGCATGAGCGCGGCCATTGTTTACATATCGCAATGTCTCGAGACATTCTGAAAAAAATCGTGACGTCATATACTCACTTTGTCCCAAACAAAACATACAAGTAGAGAATACAAAATATACTTTTTCGTAATTAATTAACCCCGGAAGTTTACAGACCTAAACTTCAATTATTCAAAATGAAATTCCAAGCATTACATTATATTATTACTAGATCTATATAAAGTTTTATAAGTTTTATAGTAAATAGTATCCAACCATAATATTTGGATAGAAAACTGGAACTTGACTCGTGTAATATATATCAGCCAATTAAATATATATGTGTGTTAACATTTATTTATACAATCATTTCATTCGTTTATATATTTGACAGTTGTTTGCTATAATTTCACAGCTCGTTAGACATAATAAACCGTCGTTTTTGTACAACAATCAAAGGTCATAGAAACAATCAAATTTCCGGTAGTGGTCGGACGCTACTGTAATAGGATCTGTCGGCGAGTCTTTTGAGCAGACATAATTCGATCCTTTCCCTACATACTCTGCAGTTGACGGTAAAGAGAATTTCCATAATTAGTCATCTGCTGCAAATTTGGTGTATGTTGAAAAGGGAGAATTGAAATGGTTAATTTTGATCAAATTTCCAAAAGGATTTTTGTTGTAAAACTTTTATATTATATATTGAAGAAAAATTCTCAAACCTGCTTAAATATCCCTTTTAGTTCCAAATGTAATCGTCCAATTTCTAAAATCGTTACTTGTTTTTAGTTGAATGTATTTCAGTAACTAATTATAAAGTGTAAGCTAATTGATCTGATCAATTGATTGTTCTAAAACGAACTGACAACGTCTTTTGTCCGTCTGTAACATTTTACGCATTGCATGATGGTCATTTTATTATTTTATTACCCCTAATTTAATGGACATGCCAGCAGATGCTACCAATCAGCGTATGAAAGCCTGATTGAGTTTTATGACCTTTAAATTCCAATAAACAACAGTACAATGTGATTGACGCCTTTTGACACATTGTTTCCTTCTTAATTTCTATATGATGCCATACAGGTTGTACTGTTGTAATAAAGACATAATACACATGGGAAGAACACGGCCGCCGTGACATGATTGAACATTGTTAAAATAGTGTCAAAATCTAATCAACCATAACAGTTTTGTACACAGTTTTGCCTAGATGGTTTCAAATTTGTTGTGTAAAGGATTTGAGCCACACCATTCGAAAGGGGGAAAAACCTTGTGAGGCAGAGATCATACTGATCATGAATTGTTGTGTTTGCTTTTTAGTAGTGAATCACACTGTAAGTTTCTTGGGAAGATTCATGACCAAACAAATACCACACAAATATGCAATTTGATCTTATTATGAAATTAACACTTAAACTATCCAAATGCGGAAATTGTGCTGACGCGGTTCATTTGAGTAAAATCCACACGCGCTATGACGTAACCATTATCCATAGGCTCTCCCAAAATTCGGTGTTAAAATCTGTGACCTTTTGTGTTTGTGAAATTGGACGATTTCATTTGGATTATAAGGGATTTTTATGCAGGTTTGTTAGAAATCATTTGGATTATAAAGGATTTATATGCAGGTTTGTGAGAAATTATTTTACAATATCATTCTTTAACAAAAATATAAATCTTTTGAAAGTTTGGTCAAATATAAAAAAATGAATTTACCCTTTTATTGAACACGTCGACCATTTTCTTGTTGAAGACGCGTTTGTAGCAGACGACTTTTGAAAAACATCGTGATTAAAGGAGACATTGCTCAAAATTAGCAGTTTATCCTTTTACCGTAATGTTTTCAACATTACCATTATGTTTTCAACATTACCATTATGTTTTCAAATGTTTGCAATGATTATACTTTTTAGAATTTCCTAATTTCTAATGTCTTTTACACATGCCAAGGTCGTGTTTTTGTTTACCTAACATCGCCTTTTTTTACCTGATAAATTAAATTAACGGCAATTACGTTCTCAAACATCTCTATTATCTTATTCAATTAATTAACGGCAATTACGTTCTCAAACTAATTATCTTATTACGGAAGTTAAAAAACGCATTCAAAGCAAACTGTAATCAATTATAACACGGATAAATTTACCGCCCGCCCCACTATGATGAATTAATAATCTAAAACAAACATACATGTATACAATATTTACACCATTAACCTTCAAAAAGTGGTCCTTCCTCATAATCGGCCTTTTTGTACCAGACATTTTGGGAAATTGGCCTTTATTTCTGGACCTATAATCGGCCTTTTTGGACTAGCATTTTACGCATTCGGCCAATTATGACCTATACCTAAAATAAGATAGCGATCTGAAAATTTAGTAATCCATACGGTGCTAATCGGAAGTGGGTAATTGACGTCACAGGAAGTTGATTATAAGCAAAGATGGCGGCGCTCATAGGCGATCGATACCGACGTGAAAACACAAACTTTAAAAGCATATATCTTGGTAGTGCAAGCATGTAAAAAAAAAGTAATTACATCAAAATGATACATTACTGTAGTGCTATTTAGTCATATAGTTTAAATTTCAGCCGAGCGTATTCCTTTAAATATGAAAACACTAGTAGACATTCACACCTGTATTCCGTTCACGGTAACTGTGCTTTCTGATATTTTCAAAAAAGGGATTTGCAACAAGGACACACCAATGAAATTTCTTCTCCTGAAAAGAGAAACATGTAAGACTTAGTCTATGCAGCACCGTGATCATCGTGATGAGAAGTGTTTCAGAACTTTCCCTTTAACATAACAACTAGCACAGCCATTGACCTAACATGTGTCATCTTTCTTAAACCGTAAATATTAATCAACCAAAAACAACTGCGATGTAATATTTTCGCGGCACAAAATAAGAACATAAATACAATTAATAGATTGTTATGCATGAATCGTTTAACTACGTTGAATATTTAATTCAAATTACCCATAATCCATGTTTGATGGTGACGTCACACAGGTCTGACTGTTCTTTTACCTGGTTATATAGAAAAGTTCGCGCTGAAGGCGGTTTACTTCTGGATTCATCAAACTCCATCTTACCTCTCTATCTATCCTCTTTTAATGCCTGAAATAAATTAAAAGATAACTTCAGTCAGTAGCACTAAATTTATAAATTTCGATATTCAGAGATGAATTTTCGAAACGCTTTATGAGATTGCCATCCGACTGAAAAATATGAAATAATTATGAAAATTTAATATCCACCATATAATTAACATCTGGCTGAAAACTGATAGTAACGGTTCGGTGAAAATTAAAATGAAGCACAAGCAGTTAACATGTACAACTACTTTTGATTCACCTATACATATTTGCACAAACTTATCTAATTACTACAGTGTGTTTAATTGAAGTACTGTTTATGTGTTAAAATCTGCAAATGAAATTACCTAAACCAGCTACTCAAAGTGGAAATAAAATAAACTTAAAAATCCATGAAATTATTTCTCTAAGGAAAAACCAATGCTTCAATCGCGACCACACACCGCTGCTTTGAGGGAGGTCATTTGTAATTTACATATTCTTATACACCTATTCATTCTGGAAGATAACTTAAAATAGGTTTGCTATAAAATAGGTTTGCTATTACCGAAATTAACGTATGGTTGGACTTCCAGTATTTAAAAAAAAAAAAATGGAAATCATAAAACTAAACTCGGTAATCGATGAGTTATATGGTGATTATTGGTTAGAGGCAAATAAACAAATGGATGATGATGAACAAATCAACCAATCAATCAATCATGCAGCCGTTCGAACCATTCAAATGAATGAACAAAATATGATATAGATGCCCATTTATGCCATAAACTGGCTTAGTGTTGCACTAGGTACCGTTCCGTCGAATGGCGATAACCATCTGCAAAACTCAGTCTAATTTTAGTCCGACTATGCACCCGTCTTGTGTTAGTGACATAGTTTAGCCGATATGGTCATATATAATATATATCACTGACAAGCTAATAACACTGACTTATAGTTGTACTCGCTGCCGTTCCGTAGATTTGCAACAGTCGGCTGCAAAACCAAGCCGGATTGCAGAACAGTCGAAAACCCTGTAGGCCATTACAGATGGAACTCAGGCTATGTCCGCTATTCTGGCTAATCCCAACGCACTTTGTATAAGCCCTTCACAGACAAAATATGTGTTCTGTCCTGTTTATAACGTCTGTTCAATACATAAATATCAATTTAACAAGACCAGTCCAATCGGTTTAATAATGAATCGTTGGACAGAGTACAGGTATATTCGGTAGTTCGTCTGCTACAAACCTGTTCATCATTATGTATCTGTCAGCAAGCTAATTAGCAGTTGATTGAAAGGTAGCTTGTTTGTTTTTAACAAATCCTCTATTTTCATTAATAAATCCCCACACGTAGATATAATCTATACATTTTCATATCTAAACCATACACATTAAATAATAAAATGTACCTAGACATGGTATTTTAGTTTGATATTTTAGTTCAAAGGCCACTGATCGACAATTGTTCTGATAATATTGAATATGCAATGGCTTTCAGTCGATACATTACTATATCGAAAATGAAAGTGAAAGTGAAACAGGGTTAACGGTTTAAAGCACTTACCTTTTTTGAGAATCCTAAGATAAATCAGACAGGTTAAAGTAGATTAACATTCATCAAGTTTGAAACTCAATTGAAAGAGGAAGTATTTATAAAATGTTGGACTATTTCCCTCACATTTCAGTAACCCAATCATTGTCCAGTTAGATATTCGACGTACAAAAACACCACCACATGTATACACGTTCGCTTATGTTCACTTTTGACCGGCCCGTTGGTGTAGTGGTGTAACTAAAATATTCCACAACCCAAAGCACCAAGAACAAGGGAAAATATTAACTTGAACGCTTTCGAAACAATATTTATTTATACTACCCTCATACACGCACATTTTGACTCATCTACAACAGGTGACTTTGGAAAACATTATTGTAAACAAGGCAATTTCCCCGTTTGCCACAATGTTTCAAACTTTATTATTTATTGTAAACTTTCATTTAAAGAGATATCCAGTACTTTTGCCTAGATCTTTTAACGTAGTCTGCTGCAGGGTTTTTTTTATATGGGAAAGGGAAAAACGTTTCGGTCCGATAAGTGTAATAATGATTTAAACTTTGAGGACATACATGTATATAGACTGGTTCCTAGATGTTTACGATCTTGTTCGAAACTATCTTACTTAAACTTCTAAAATTATTTTCCGTCTAAGCTATATCAACATGAACCTAGATTGGTTTACGAATGAAATTAAAGGGTTTAAACTATTAAAGTTCGCTACTAATAAATCTTGAACGTAAGACGATTGTTACCTTGATTTGTTGAACTTTCTTTTACGATGTTTTCATTCCACCAAACAGATTAGATTTCTCTAGACTATGAAATCATCCATAAAGTATGGCGTCGATAGACTATGGTATTAAAACCTTTCATATTTAATATATTGAAATTGTCCTTTCGAAAAATGCAAGACGGGTCACTAGTTTCGATATAAGATCTATTTTTAGCACTTGCTTCATTTGAAAATGTGACGTCACGGCTTTTTGTTTTACACCCCTTCCCTTACACACGATTTCTGACTCCAGTAAACAACTTTTTAAAACATTGTTTCAAAATGAGAAATTTCATTATGACTTCATTCATTAATTTGTCTTATGTTTATATAGAGTTTATGTGTTTGACTAAATGTAATCCATGTTTTCTGCTACAGAGTTGTTGTACACACGGACTAAAAAAGCCTTGGATTGCTCGACTTTACTTTTTAACCCTTGTCCTATACTAAATCAAAGCGCGGAATGCACTGTAATGGCGATTGTAATATATCTTGCAATGTGACAAGCAGTATCTCGGTTTAGGCCTTGCGATAATAAGCAATATTAAGCATTTAGAATATTACAATTTTGTCAGAATATTTGTTAAAATGAAGGTAAGGCTAATTATTAAAAAAGGTAAAGTCAGGTGAAAAATTAGGTCTATATCGAGGGCTTGGCGTGAAACAGTTGTAACTAAAAACCTATTTTGAAAACCCTGGTTTAGGGGCAATTTTGACCCTTTTGTAAACAATGCAAATTTAGGTGCCATTGCTCAGAACGAGCAATGGCACCTAAATTCCCATTGTTTACCAAGAAAAATTATTTAACGCTTATAAAAGACTTTATGGCGAGGTGATTAACCTTGGTAAAACATTACCAATTTTAGTTACAACCGTTTCACGCCAAGCCCTTGATATGTCAAATATGAGAAAAGTCTAATGGCTACTCAAAGGCCACATTTTTTGCTCTATAATGGGAAAACTTTGTCAGAGTGTTTGTCTTAATGATATCTGAGCTAAGTTCGAATTTTGTCAGAACATTATTTTGATGATATGTAGGCTTGGTCAAGTTGGGCTAAATACTAGGTCATAAGGCTAAATTGAAGAAGGCTTGTGTGGACGTTCTAAACGCTGTGTGTTTGACTTGTATATCAAATTACTTCAATAACTCTTTCCGCAATACAGATGATTTCGGACGCCTTTGCATCTGCCGACTTTTGAAAACATTGATGCAAAAGAATCAATGGTTCACAATGAGCAAAATCTCATTTTGCAACAAAGTGTTTAACTCTTTTCAATAACCACCATTTCATTTTTAGAAATATTTCACTATTTTGTCTAAATATTTCGCTATTTTGTCTAAATATTTCACTATTTTGTCTAAATATTCTCAAAATTGTCTGCTGCAGATTTGGTGTACGTTGGAAAGGGTGTTAAGTATTAGTTATGGGCACCTTATCATAAGGAGTCTTGGTACTCAGGTGAGTGTAACAAGGCCACCATGGTCCCATTGTTTAATACATCCTTTGTAATGGTTGAACTATTTTTCCAGTACAGATGAGTTCTGATACTTCTGCAAACAATCAAACATAAGTTTCTCCATTTACTATGTATTCATCTCTATTAAAATTATCCTATCAATTTCTCAGATGGAACATCTTTTTTCCTGCACAATTTTCAGAGAAGATGACTTTAATACCATACAAGAGGACCATGCTGGTCATATATAGCTCACCTGATTTAAAGGAAGTTAAATAGTTTTCTAAGTTGTTTACCCTATAAGTGTTAGGAGAACGAGCCCTGCCTCCTGGTGGCAATGTTATCAACGGATCGGAATAAGGTAAACAATCTATTGGTACCAAGGAACATTTGTGCATATTCTTTTTAATTCAAACAAGTACTTATCGACAAGAAGGTTTTTCAAATTTAGGCATTTTCCCCCTTCCAGATGCCGCCACAATCAAAGTTCTACATGGAATCAATATTTTTTTAAATCTCAAATTAAGAAGACCACTTAAGGAACATTCATGTGAAATTATTTTAAAATTCGTTTATAAGTTTATGAAGAGAAGTTGTTTAAAGGAAAATTTAAACAGACAGACAGACGGGCAACGGATATTGAGTAATTATAATAGCTCAAACTGGACTCCAAACTCAGGTGACATAAATAATAGGGCCATGATGACCCTGGATCGCTCAACGCACTTTTGAAATAGGATTTGTTATGCCAAACACACAGTTCACCACAATTACTCATTTTGCAGTCAAGAAAGTACAACACAATTGCAGAAGACGATTTTAAAAAAATCCAGGCAAAACTAATGAAACTTATTTTTATAAATGAAAGTTTAATTATTAGATAGAGTTATAGACAAAGTGGCAAAATAAGAAATTGCCGATTATTTTTGCTACAATGTTTTCAAAATTCGTCTGCTGCTGAGGCGTCAGAAAACATATGCCAGTGGGTAAGGGTTCTTGAGAACCAAAACAATGGGAAAAATAACATAATACAATGCATTTGATGATATTTTAAAATCAAACAAAGAATGAATCAGATCAGATGCCGTACTCAAAGTCATATATAATAAGTACTTCTGATCATGTCAAAACAAGAAAAGTGTATGCCTCAAAAGTGAAGGGAGAAGAATGTAATGGAAATACATTGCTCCAGATAGGGGGCGTTTTGCATGTTATGAAGTCCTTCATTGACCCGCTAACCCTACACTATTATTTTGAGTTACCACATCATAGGGTTCGGATGGATACTACAAGAGATATTGTGGATGAAAGAGTAGTTACCTGGTATATCAGGCCTTTTCTGGACCTTTGGAACTGTAAAGAAGCAGTCGGATCCGAAGCTTTATTGGTCAAAATGAACGTTAAACCCTTTCCCACATGCAGACGCATTTTGACGCAATAGCAGCAGATTACTTTTGAAAACATTATGGCCAAAGGTGAAATTGCTTATGTTTTTAACTTTATTTAACAGTTAAGCTATCTTTTATTGAGATTGTTCAGGTTTTTGTCACTTTTTTTTCAAAGTCGTCTGCTGCAGATTTACCTATATATATATATCATGAACTTAAATCGATTTTTACCTTGTTTTGTTTCTTTACGATCTAGAAAATCCGGGTTTCATTCCATCAAACATGATATATCAGATTTTTCTGGACTATTGAATCATCTCTACAGTATATAGATCTAATATATATAATATATATGTATTGAAATTGTGTTTTTAAGAAATGTACTACCGTTCGCTAGTTTTGATATATTAATTTATGTCTATTTTTAGCACTTATTTCATTTGAAACTGTGACGACATGGATCTCTTCTTTTATTTACAAAAATCGGGGCTTTTGTATGTGGAAAAGGGCACAAGACTTATTAACCGAGGACTCATGACGTCACAATTCGGACACTACACTGTAAACTAGGTAGATACCATGACCTCGTGAATCTCCGGAAGTAATCTCAATTCTATAATTAGAAAAAGGGTATCACGATACGGAACATGCATGATTGGACGCCACAGCTTTTTTTAATGTTTCGATAATGCAGCAAACATAAGCGATATTTATCTATAACTATTTTCCAGTAGGGCCTACAGTGGTCAAACTAATGTATCCGCAATTAATTTCTACAAAACGCCTGTAAATGGTTTAACCCTTCCCTTTCCAACATATAGACTTTCTATATACTTTTTGACGCATCTGCAGCAGACGAGTTTTGAAAATAAGCAATTTTTTCTCTTGCCACAATGTTTTCAACTTTATTCAATAGTTATTATCTTAGTTATAAAGAGTTTCCATATTTATGACTAAATGTTTTCGAAGTCGTCTGCTAGAGATTTATTGTTTGTTGGCAATGGTTCAAGTCTATTGCACTCTGCGCGAAATGTAGGTTTATTGTTCATCACAAAGACAATTGAAGTGGTTATAGTAGATACTAATAGAGCTTTTATTAATATGTTGATAATGATCGTATCTGTATGTGGTTACACTTCTATCATTTTTCAGAATTTACACCTGGGACCACAGAACATTCAAGCAGACATTTAATGCTCTGGCGAGACTGCACATTTGCACAGACTTGCATGAGGCTTTACGTTTTGCTTGTGCTTGTGCAAGATGACCCTTATTGGCCTCAATTCATTATAAGTTTCCTATTTCTGACAATCCTGAATAAGTAGACTATTTAGATTAGCCCATAATCTATAAATAGTGGTCACATCTCACACAAACTGACCCTTTTTGTGGAGTTTGATGGTGGTAAATGTTAATCTCAATATCTCTGAATGTTGGGTTTTCATTTGACGTGGATTGTAAACTTTACCCTTTCCCACATAAAGACACTTTTCTAATGACTCTGCAGCATGCAGATTTTGAAACATCGTCACAAAAGGAGAAATTGTTCATTATTTTACTTCATTAACAGAGATTGTTCATATTTTGTCTGCTGCATATTTGTTTTGTGGGAAAGGGGTGTGTGTGTTGGGGGTTAAATACCATATTCTTCAAAGGTGTGGTAGCTCAGTTAGGAGCGACACAACTTGTCAATCCAGGGGTTGTAAGTTCAAACCTCAGCTCTGCCAACATTTTTTCCGACGTTTGACAACATTTACTGTGACTAGCGTCATTTGTCTTCCACCAATGAGCGTACATTCTATATATGGAAAAGCAGCCAGTTGCTTGGAAAGTCTGTTGTGTAGAGTATTGGTGTGAGAAAGCCAGGAAACACATTGGTAGGTGTACTGGCCACCGTGATATAACTGAACAATTGATGAAAATGGCGTTAGACCCCAATCAATTAATCAAAGACAACTGAAGTCATATGTATCATGGTCTTGAAAGGATTATGTAAAAGTTTAAACCTTTTTAAATCACCTGAGCTGAACGGTCAGTGATCTTTTTGTCACAAGTGTTTAAAGATTTAAATTCAATGTAGCATCAGAAAGGGGAAAAATGTCAACTATGGACTCAGCAGAACTCTAAATAAGGGGAGTTTTGTCCGTTCTAATATCATTATTTTATCCTCTAACCCTATGTTGTGGGTACTCAAAAGAATCGTCTCATTTAGACGATTCTTTTGAGTACCAACATCATAGGGTTTGGTTGGATGATATGAGAGATATTGTGGGTAAAAGAGCTGTAGACCCCTCCTTATCTGGACCTCTGGGACTAAATGTCCAGGAAGCCTGTACTCTATATCTCACTCTTCTACAAGGGAAAGTGTAATGTATCTTGAATGAAGCAAGAAAACAACCGTTGTGGAACCAAGCTAACCCGGACAGACGATTTTCGCATTCTGTGGATTTTTTGTTTCAAGGAATCAGTACTCTATACCTCTTTCCCCCTGAGACGGAAGGTGTCGGCCCGGATAAGTCTGCGCGGACTGCGCAGGCTGATCTGGCTCGATACATTACGCAGAAGCCATAATGTTGGTTTTATCAAGGAACGGGTCATATATCATACCTTCATTTACCGAGATTTGTCAACTCTTTTCCAAAATGTTTTTCAGCTGCAGATTTGTTGTATGAGCGAAAAAAGGGTTAAAACATATTATTTGCTCATTTTCAGGGAAGCCCATACTTTGATTCGTGATGCTGCATCGAACGGAATTAAACAAGCCCATAAAATGTTTTTACCAAAGGAGGTCGTTAAATATGTAGAAACTGTGCATGGCTTTTAATGTGCCCATATTGTAGACACTTTCTATGCAATATGTCTGTCATTCGATATCCAGAACGATTAGGTTTTAAGCTCTTTACATAGGTTGTATATTGAAATGAAACCAAATAAACAACACATAACAGGAACATTGTCAAGTACAAACCAATTGCAAGACAACATTTTGAAAATATTGAATTGATATCGAAAATGTCAGTGAAATGGAATCCCTACTATTGTGCAATATCTTACAGTACCTGCAATATATTTAAAGACTTCATTAGAAATGTACATTGTTTCAGAAACAATATATATCAATAAAACATGGGGGGGGGGATCAATCATTTATAAATCCAGGGGTTTTGAGTTGGAGGCCCGGACTAGCCATTCATTGTTTCAACTAGTGTAATTTGTCTTTCACGAATCGGCTGTATAGTCTATGTGGCAAGGTAGACAGTTACATGGGATTTATTTCTTAAGAATTTTGTGTGTAGTACTGGTGCGAGAAAAACGGTAAACTATGTGTCGTGATATAGCCCTTTGATTGAAATTTTTTGGAAAAAGAAGATGTTGATCATGTATAATGTTTTTGGTCTGTAAACAATTCTGCTATTTGGTCTGAGTTTCCTTTCGTTTCTACAGATGTGTTGAATAATGACTAAAACAGTGAAAACAGTTATAAGTCAACGATTCTTATAATCACTTACGATATCAATGTGGAAACAGATTTACTAGATTGATTTAATTTTTTAATAGAGTTTGAGCAAAATAAAACAGAATGAGTTGTACTCTTTATTATTATTTCCTCCTGTCTCGAATACAGCAAATGTGCAGCATACAACTTTGAAAATATCTAAGTACGAATGCAGAAAATCTCTAAAAAATGAATGTATAACCAACTATTGAATAAAGTTGAAAACACTGTGAACAAACTTCTAACCCATATTCAACTGAAACAGTGTGTCTAGGCAGTACTCTGTTAGCAAAAATGCGTTATCTAAGTAAATCCTGATACATATTGATTAGAGTCCAAGACTAAAAGTGATATATGGGGATAACTGCCAATCGTCCATCGTCAAATTTTAGCTTAAAAAACATATCCTAAACAACTGGGTCAATTTCAACAAATCCTAACAAGAATGTTGAATTGGTGGTCTGTTTTAATTTCTCAAAGATTTGAATGTGATGTAGGAATTTTTGTAACTGTGGCATCATAAAGGAGGACATGCCAAACCTTAAAAATCATATTCTATGAATCTGCTCGATTGATTTGCAAGAGCTTTCAAGCCGTATTGCTTGCTTGAAAAACATGAGCTCAAAATCAGAATAGAGGTACAATAAGAAAACTTAAATTCTTTTCCTCAGAAAGACTTTGTCTGATTTCAAAATAATTTGGTAGGACAAGGTTGATTGTAAAAGTTATAAAACACGTCTCCTCTGAATCTGCTAGTCTTAGCTCAAGATAACTTGGTTGGACTATCTTAAGGTGGCTCGCTAATAAAGCCATCCATGTTATTATTGTCTTATTACTGGTTATTATTAGCTTTCAACAGCTTAGAACGCCTTATGGCAAATGGCCTTTACAGATATGCTGTTCAGTTTACGTGTGCAGTGTATTTTCCTTGTTCTACTATATCATCACACAGGTGGCCGATTTAGGGCCATCTAAGACCTCTTGTGAAACATAGCATTTTGAATATGTTTGATTAGACCAGAGTCTATAAATAAACCTGACAAGAGAAAGTTGATGCAAGGCATCAATTTCGCCGGAAAAGTCTGCATCAACCCTTTCCCGTATACAGCAAATATGTTATTTAATGGCTTCTACCGACGACTATTGAAGGCTTTATTCTTTGGAATCAAGTTGGATTAAAATGACTGGTTTTTCATGTTTGTTTATTTAAACCCTTTTACAACTAGAACCGATAGTGTGAAGCCATTGCATCCACGACGCCTGATCAAGCTATATACTGTTGGCTGCTCAACTCAACATTTTGATTTGATATGTATAGAATTGACAATTGACTTTTCTAAATGCAAAGAAAGAACAATCTATTTTAAAAAAGGTTAAAGTTAAAACAGACTAATTACACGATCCAAAGACAGTGCCAAATTCAGCTTGTAGCATGATAACGTTTTTAAATACACAAGTGTAACTAAAATATTCAAGTCGCTTATTTTGGACAAAGAACAATTGAAATAAAATCCGTCATGGTAACATTTAACATAATATTGATTTGAATAGTACTTCTCAGTAGTCACTATCGCTGTCGTAGAAGTCATAGCCATAGGTTCCACTATAACCATAATACCCATCAGAATCATCATCATATAGAGATGAGTCTCCATCATCATCATCATCGCGATAGTTTCCCCTTTTGGCTTCTCTCTGATGCTTACAATGGGGACAATTGAATGCACACGAAAGTCTCTCTTTCGATACTTTTATTTGAAAAATCTTGGGGCCCGGATCTTCATATCCCCCATATCGGGCCTCATATACTGGCAGGTCTTCCCATATCTCCTCTGGGATACCACTCTGGTCTTGAACTGCGACCATCAACTTTTCGTGCGTTGTGGATTCGAATACTGGTCGTTTTAGTCGGTCGGTGTTTTTGCAGAAATGATACCATCTGTTTTCACAAAAATAATATTTGTGAAGATAACTATCTTTGGGTTTCTCTTGGCACCATTTGTACTCGTTTATCAGATAATTGTTCAATAAACTTGGTCCAATTTGTTTGGCAATTGATACAAGACGCTCATTATCATAAATGACAAAACCATCTCCGGCTTCAGCTATTTTGTCACTGCTTTCTAGGCGAATCGCTTTTGCTTTTAAATCTATAGTCTCGAGAGAACTATCTTTTCTGTTGTATAAATATAACGCATGTGAGTCGCGTTGTAGCATAATTATGGTTGTTTTATTTGCGCAGACATCAGACACAGTCCCCTTCAATGACAGGATAGGTACAGTGGTGGTTACATCATTTTCTATTTTTCCAATACTCAATTGTGAAACTAAAAAAACCTGTCTCTTTTCAAAACGAGAGTTGATCGCAGTGCTTGCAAACGCTCTTTCAAACGGATGGCTTGCAAACATATACATGTGAAGAAGCTCAACTGGAACAGTAGGTTGTTCTTCTGGATCATTTTCATCTCTATGATATTCAGCTTCTTGGTTAGATATTAGAATGAGTTCATCATCTTGCACGTATCTCCTTTTCCCATTGGAATAATGATTCTTTGTGTCATGGCTATGTTTATATTTAACATCAGACTGTTTAACAGAGTTGTTTTCAAAGTTAATAATGTAAACACATTTTTTATTGTAATCCTCTTCATAGATGTATGCCTCGGAGCCATCTTTTCCACGAACAAATTCAATAGCTCTCATCTTACTATTGTAAAATCCGCCGGGCCTCTTTTCTTCACTTTCGATGTTCAAAGAACACCATCTGCGTCTATTCATGTCGTAACAAGGTAGTTTGTTGTCGTAGTATTTGTCCGGAAATAGTAGAATTTCACAGGAACTCCGTGATTCAAGTGACTCCAACTGTGCAATAAAACGTGAAGACGCATCTAGTTCGCGGACCAAAGGGTCGTTCATGACAACATCTGTTACAAAACTTCTTTCCATATCAGCGAAATCTATATGTTTTAGAAATTGTTCGAATACCGAATTCCTGTTTTGTCTCCTTGTTGTCCAACGAACGAGAAAAGAGAACTTTTCACTTGCCTTTACATACGACAAGACAGCGTCCTCTAAAATATATTCGACTGAGTCTACAGTCAGGTCCATCATTTCGTCCATCTGCATTAGGTCCGGTAGGCGTCCTTCCATGTATTCCTGGTAAGACGATAGGGAGAAGTCGTAGAGACTTGCAAGCTTAATCATGTCAAGGCAACTTTCGTCGGTGATCTTTGCGCTTTTTATCCACGTAACACATTTAGCCTGCAATATTCAAATTAAAGACAACTGGTTAGCAAGTCATAAACTGGGCTTTTATCTATAAAGTGCCTACGGTATTCAACATTTATTTGAGGTAGAATTCAATAATTGAAATCACCGTTGGTGCCATGAATAAATTGTTGCAAGCTTCCGAATATTACAAAGCTTGCGAGATTGTGAAACCAATTATTTAGATTACAATAACTATTTGTTTGGCGCCTAAAAACACGGGTCATTTTCTTAATATTTATCATGAAATACCTTTAAGCCTGAGATGATAAGATATTCTGCTATCTCAAGTAGAGCTGCAACATTGCTGGAATTTATCTTTGGCTTCTTGCCATATACATACAAAATGGCTTCTTCTAAAGATACAGGGGTTCCAACGTGCATGGCAACCATTCCTAAATTATGATAAAATGAAAACATTATCATTTTAGCTGTATTACAATCCCAAATAAAATGGAGATTCAATCACTCACTGTAAAAACCAATCGGTAGAGACAAATAAACATCAAAGAGGCCTGCCAAGTATTATTATTATAGCAATCTTCCAACAATACTCACTATATTTTGCTTTTTCAATATCTATATATATATAAGGAAAACAAGCACCTACCTCCTGGTGGCCTTGTTTTTAAACGGATTGAAATATTTTGAAAATGTAGGTAGAGCGTCATCCAAGTAACATTTGTGTCAACCTATTTTGAATCGGGCCTTTACTTTTAAATCAGAAGATATTTTAATTGTGTGTACTATAAACACATAGAAAAGTCGTCCGCCGCCTGACGCTCATGTCTGGTCAATATTGGCCCATTTTTAGGAGGAGTTATTATTTAAATATATATATTTTTTAAATTATTTTCGTTGCCTTGGTAACCAAAGTTTTGCATATAATTTAATTATTTAAGCAATGGTATTGAGCATTCCTGTGAAGTTTCGCAGTTTAGGACGATATGTCTTTTAAAGAAATTGTTGACGGATGACGTCCCACGAACATCCAACGACCCGAAAAGCTCACAAAGAGCACTTCGTGCTCACGTGAGCTAGTAACAAATTGTTTTCAGAAGAAAAACACCTATGAAGAATTAGAATGTAAGAGCCTGTCCATGCAAACATATACAAGTTGGTATTTATGAACAGTGTAATTCAGTTTTATCAAAATCTTCACACCCTTATAGATGTTTCAAAAACGCCTTTGTAAGTTATTATCAATACGTATATATCAAGATTAGACCGCGCAGATGTGCAGGCTGGTCTGGTTATGTGTTTATTGCAAGATTGATTAGTTAATTGATTGATTGATTGATGATAGTTTAACGCCGCTTTCAAAAGCATGTCAGTTACAACACGGCACCCAGTTCACCTTTCCCGCACATGTACCCCACACAACATTCATCCAAGGCAACTGGCTACCTTCCCACATATACTATTAATCCCATTGATCAAAGACGAATTACGCGAGTCACAATCACGTTTGTTTATCAGAAGGAATGAATGGTCGAGCTGTTATCACAAGAAAAGATGTCCGCCGTTGTCGAGTGGTTAGCGTCGGGGATTTGTAACCTGGTTTGATCCCAAGTCGCGGCGGTCATGGAGGAGTGACCTTGGAGAATGCACATTTCCCAGCCTAATACTGCTTTGTTTACCCAGGATCATGAAAAGGTGAACTGACGCAGTGATGAAACTAAAATGATATTGAAAACGGCGTAAATCCCGAATAAAACAAGCAAACAAAACTATACCTTATTTTATGAAAAGGGTTATCTTTTGAAATTACATTCACAAATGAATTGCAGAAACATATTTGATGTGTGAATCGTTATATTTGAACCAGGGACATTAATAGTGTATGTATACACATTATAGATTATGTCGTTAGTAGGTCACACCATACTTGGTAACTAAAATACAGTAATAAAAAGCTCCTAAAGAATTTCTGTGAACAATTTATCTGGTAGTATATTAAGATTACCATCTTGAATATGACAACTTTAGTAGACATACACACCTGTATCCCGTTCACGGTAACTGTGCTTTCTGATATTTTCAAAAAAGGGACTTGCAACAAGGACACACCAATGGAATTTCTTTTCCTGAAAAAAAAAGAATTTAAAGCTCTGAAGGCACTAAAGTTGTTTGTCTCTCAAGTGGAAGAGTGTTTGGCGAGCCATCAACTACTTAAAGCCGACATTAAAACAAGTACAGAATATTGCAAACTCAATTGCGAAGCAAATGTCAAGGCAACATAATTATTAGTATTTATTTGTTTAAATATAACTTATAGTAAAGGAACATTCCTGTTAAATTATTCTAAGATCAGGCAAGAACTTTCATAATAATCGATTATAAAGTTTGACTATTTGCCCTTTTTGCTAATGCCGCCTTTCTGCCATGTTTTTCAACAAATCAATATGGCTTGAGCAATTGTTGTAGACGGACACTCAAGGAAGATTCCTACTAAATTATCTTGGACACAACTGGGAACTTTTCTCCCATACTGATGCCACAGCAACACAATTTCTGCATATAATTTCTATCTTTGAACAAATTTGAAAGAAGGTCACCAAAGGAAGAATACTGTAAAGTTTGTTTGGAACAAATCCAGTGGTTTCGGATGAAATTAATTAACCTTTTTTTCTGATGCTGCCTTGTTGCTATGTATTTCAACCAATCAATATGGCTTAACATACATGTTTGAAGATGGTCACTGAAGGAACATTACTGCAAAATTAGCTTGAAGTAAGTCATAAAAATTGTATTTTAAAATTTGTCATTTCGTCCTTTTTCTATGCCGCCTAGCTGCCATGATTTTCAACCTGGCTTGAACAATTTTTATCTCAATTGGATGAAAGCAAGTCGAGTTTATTTTATGCCGACTTTGCCTGTGCGTGCGTCGACATTTTGCTTCAAACAACTTCTCATCTGTAACCGCTGGGCTCTCATTGACATGGAACTACACAGATACTATCCTCTCATAGTTTCCTTCATGATTTGTGTATCCATGCACTATTCTAGTTTCCATCGCAATCGAAAGAAAACAACTTAAAAATAATTCTTCTCTCAAATCGGTTGGCCGATTTTCAAATAATTAGGTAGAAATATTCCTTGTGTGACCCTTTATCAGATTCCTTCAAGCAAAGTATCAGGCCGATTACCAAATGATATTTGTAGGAATATTGCTTGGGTGACACTCTATCATACACTCTATCATACTTCTTGAAGCCATATTGGTCGAAAAACATGACCGCCAAATTGTCTTCCGTTAAAATGCTAAATTGAAAAAAATTATTTTCCAAAAGTATTCGGCCGATTTGCAAATAATTTTGTTGAAATGTTCCTTGGGTGACCCCTTATCAGATTTCTTCAAGGCACGTTGATTTTTCGAAAAACGGGGCTGTTTTGCCTTATACGGCTATAGTGAAATAATTTGTTCATGCAGTGGAGCGATACTGCCATCTTGGGCCTATTGTTATAGAAGGTCACCCGAGGAACATTTCAACCACATGATACTGGAATCCGACGAGCAAATTCAGAGAAAGAGAATTTTAAATTTTCCAGTTTCTAATGCCGCAGCATCAAAAGTTCTCCATACAATTTATATCTACAAGAAGAATTTTGATCAAAGCATCAAAGACGCCGCGCATGCTTTTGAAGCATGACTTAAAGCAGGGACACTATATTACTGTAATATAGTGTCCCTGCTTAAAGGAAGCAGGTGCAGTTCAGTACATTTAAATAACCTGTGCAAGCAGACGGGATGTAAATATTTCGACAAGAAGGCCAAATGTCCCTTTATCTTAAACAAGAAGGCCAAAATGTGCTTATATTGCTCACCTGGTTACCATAGCCTATATAAAAAGGTTACAAAGAGCAGAAAGGGTCAATATTGACGTAGGGATTAAACGTCTTATATGCTACGATCTATGTGATATTCAGCATGTGAAGTTTAGTCGTGAAATGACAAGTTTAGTCCAGAAATAATTTGGTTTACGGTTTGCTAACACTGCAACTATAATGTGTCATACAAGCTGAAGTTTCTCAATTGGTTTCTTTTACCAATAAACTGTTTTAAATCCTCTAACTTGATCCATTAGATAAAAAAACAAACATGCGTGCTTAACTATTAACATATATTAAGGTTTATTGCCTCTATTTATAAATTAAGTGTGACACAAGCTTTGGAAGGAGAGGTGGAAGTCATTTCTCCTTCCAGTTTAGCAGAAGAACGGGAGTATATAAACAAAAGATACGAAGTAATTAAAAAAAAAAAGAAGATATTTATGATCAAGATTGAGCATTATGAAAGTGCACATGTATAGTCAACATATAGCAAGAATTATTAAGTCTGTTTTGTTTGTTTGTAATGTCACTTTAATCGTTTTGAACATGCCAGTAGAAAACTGAAAAATAAACAAAAGAAAATGGCCAAGACAGTTCCCCAAGAGAAAAGAGCGAAAACCACGTGGTACGAATCGTTCATCTCGAACGAAACATAAAAACCGGGTACGAATCCAATGAATTTTACAAATCGGATGAAATCGTGAAAACAGCGAAGTATTCATTACGGAAGGATGCAGAGACAACTTAATTACTCTATGGGAACCGATGACACCGTGTCGTCTATTCAATAAGAATGACCAAAATCGCCAAGCGATGACATGCTGCATTTACAAATAGAATGGGTCACGTTACGGCCATGCCTATTGCATAGTTGGGTTAACGTTGATTATACAGTTTCTAGAATTATACTGTAATATGTAGTAATAAAAATTAATCATCATTGATATTTTAAAGATTACCAATTTATTTAAAATTCTCAATATTGTAAATAGGCAAAAACATCGCCAGAAACTTTTTTCTGAGCTTTGATGAATCGGGTCGTAAACCAAACTATAAAAAAAGCGTGGCCTAGGGAGTTAGGGGAAAGTTATTAAATACGCATTAGATATGTCTAAAGATTTGTAATAACGGTAGAAGACATGCCTATTTTGTATCTTTTTGTGTCTTAAATCATTTAATACAATTTATTAATTCATAAAGGTTGTTTTTTTCAAACAAACAACAGAGGTTTTTTTTAACAATAATAACATTGGTTTCTCCCTTTTCGACTACGTCACCCCATGGTACAAAATTAAAACAAATCCCATACTTACGCCGCGCTTCCACGCGGCGTCAATAAACAATTTTAAAAATGACCACCAAAGGAACATTCCTGTGAAGTCTGGTTGAGATTGAATCTGTGAATTAGGAGAAAATGTCGTTTAAAGCCTAATGTTAACGACGGACGGACGAGTTGACAGAGTGACAATAATAGATCACCGTGAGCCTTCGGCTCAGCTGATCTAGAAGGCCATGTTTTCTGACCAATCAACATTGATTTACGACATCTGATAAAGGGTCACCGAAGGTTCGTCTCTATAAACATTATTAATCGGCTAGATCCTTTCGACAGAGAAGATTTTCGTTTTAAGTTATCACTTTAGCCATATTAAGCAAATACAGTTCAGCTCCTAAGTGGCCATGTTTTTCGACCAATCAATATTATTTGAAGGTAACACACAGGTCACCCAAGGATCGTTTCTACAACATTATTTGGAAATCGGCTTTAAACTTTCATCGAAGAATATTTTTAAAGTTTTCTCTAAAGCCATATTAGGCAAAACAGCCATTGCAACATTGCTTGAAGGAATCTGATAGAGGGTCATCCAGGGAAATTCTACTCCACGGTTTTGGCAAAGATAATTTTAAAGGTTTTTCTGTTGGTTGCCATGGACACAATAATTTTAGAAAATAATAAAGGAATTTAATGAGAAAATTGCGTGTCTCTTTTCCGCGAAGGAACCCATGATCTAAAGAGAGCGTATTCGTCCGCGTAGGCAATCGTGTTATGATATATAACTGTAGAGACCAATTGCTCTGATTGAGCATAAGCTTTTAAGCGTCTAGAGGCCAATTTGAAAGTGCACACTATATCTTTTCAAGAGACAGAGTTAGATACAAAGGAGTTTTTGTTGAGAGTGAGAGACTTCAAAGAAACTCAGAAAAATGAAGAACCCGGCAAATCTCCGGACCTCTGGATTGACAGTCCAGTGTGTTAACCACTGGACCACCCAGCAACTCAAAATATTTTTTTTTTTTTTTTTATAGATTTTTATAATCTTCGTAATTAATATTGTTAATGAACAGGTACAAACAATCTGCAGCTGGTGACTTTGAAAACATCTTGACAAAAATAAGAAAAATATTTGTAAATGAAAGTATAATAATTTGAAAGAGTTGAAAACGTTATGGCAAAATGAAAATAAATGCTCATATAGGAGAAAGGGTTAACATGAAGAACAATTGCGACTATTGCGCTCGTGCACATTTCACCGGATGTTGACAGAACAATTGTCAACATAAATATGAACCCTGTAAAAAGTCCACAACTTTTATAGAATACTAAAACTATACTAATACCCTGTGTGAATAACGTCGGAATTACGAAATAAATGTTGAAAACGTACGCTTTTCAAGTTCTGGAAATACAAATATGCACACTATATATGTCACATTACGCCTGTTGAACGTAATTCGGTTACTTTCCTGAGATGGACAGAGAAACCTAAGTGATTTTAAATGTCTAAGAATTCTTAGGCCAATGGAAGCCAGAGGCATCAAAATGCGACTATATGAGGGAATATCTGATATTTATTCATCATCGTTCAGCAACATTGTGCTGCAGCGGCCACTACTCCGCCATATTTTGTAATGATTTATTGCCATTTGATAAACAATGGCACTTGCTTGCGTTACTCTTTTTATCAAGTTTTCATATGAGCCCGACTTTTTGTTATTTAAGTACTTTGGCTATACTAGTAAAGGCATTGATATTACATTTGTCCTCTTTCTTCAACAGTAAATTCAAATCTAACAAAGGCATTCGATAAGGATTGATTGATTGAATTGTGTTTAACGCCGTTTTTAACAATGTCTTAGTCATATAACGGCGGACAGATCACCAACTCATGTATTTCCTGGTTTTCTCACACCAGTACTCCACACAACAATCTTCCCAAGCAACTGGCTGCTTTTCCACATAGACTTAGCCCATTGGTAGAAGACGAATGATGCATGTCGCATTGACTTTTGGCCGAGCCGGGATTCAAACTCACAATCCCTGGCATTCGATAAGGAATATTTCGGCGAAACAAAAAAATAAAAAATAAAAAATTAATAGATTGTTATGCATGAATCGTTTAATAACTTTGAAAATAATCCAAATTACCCATAATCCATGTTTGATGGTCACGTCACAAAGGTCTGATTGTTCTTTAACCTGGTTATATAGTAAAGTTCGAGCTGATGGTGGTTCACTTTTGGATTCATCGAAATCCATCTTGCCTTTATCCGCCTCTCTCTTTCGCTAAAAAAAAAGCAGGGTTGAATTTAGCCAGTCGCTATACATTTACGAATTTCGATATTCTGCGATGAATTTTCGAAACGCTTCATCAGACTGTCAGCCGACAAAACCAAAATGTAATAATTATGTAAATTTAAGTCTCCATTTATATAGATACCAGATATTCAATTGACACACTTAGATTTACATGTATACATATCGTTAAAGTTCACGTAACTGTAAACAAGGGACGTATTATCTTTACTTAAAATAACGAGTAACAGTTTTGAGCAAGAATTCATGCACAGCCTATAAATAATTGCACGAAATGTCTTATACAGTGTGTTTCATTGAAGTGCTGTTAATGTTATACAATCTGCAAATGAAATGGCATAAACTCAGTCAGTCGAAATACGATAACAGTTAAACAATCTAAGACATTTCATATTTAATAGAAACCGGTGCTCAAATCGCGACCAAAATACCGCAATTGTGAGGCTTGATATTCACGATTAAAAGTTTGTGATTTATATTTCCTTATTCAGTTATGCTATAAAGTAAGCTAGCTAATCGATGAATTAGAGATACACACTGGTTATAAGTGAACGAACGAATGAATGAATGAGGAACAACCGGCTGCAAACCCAGTCTAATTTTACCATTGCCCGACTGTGTCCTGCCTTTGCATTCGTCTTGTGTTAGTAAAAGAGTTTATCCGACATTATTATATATATCATGGACAAACGACTAACAATGACTTATATCAACATACGTTGTCGTTCCGTCGATTTGCGACAACCGGCTACAAAATCAACTAGGATTTGGAACTTCCGTACAATGTCCCTGAACACAATTTCTAATGTTCAAGCATTATGAAACGACCGTTTCGGCTGCCAGTACAGTCGGAACTCCTGTTGGCAATTACAGGTAGAACTCCGGCTATGCCCGCTATTCTTGCTAACCCAACGCACTTTTGTATAACCCCTTTTAAAAAGACAAAACCTGTGTTCTGTCCTGTTTATAATGTCTGTTCATTACATAACTATCAATTTAAACAAGACCAATCCAATCAGTTTCATAATAAATCGTTGGACAGAGTACAGGTATGTTCGTAATTCTTGATTTAGATAGTTTGGCTGAGCTACTAACCTGTTCGTCAATGTGTATCTGTCAGTAAGCTAATCAGCAGTTGATTGAAAGTTTGCTTGTTTTTTAACACTTCGTCTATTTTCATTAACAAATCCCCACACGTAGACATAATCCATACATCTTCATATCTAAACCATATACATTAAATACTAAAATGTACCTAGACATAGTATTTTAGTTTGATATCACAGTTCAAAGCCAACTGATCGACAATTGTTCTGATAATATTGAATATGCAATGGCCTTCAGTCGATACATTATGGATCGAAAATGAAAGTTTTAACAATGTTAAAGGCTTAAAGCACTTACTTTTTATGAAAACTTTAAGATAAATCAGACAGGTTAATGTAGATTTACATTTATCAAGTTTGAAACTCAATTGAAAGAGGAAGTATTTTAAAAATGGTGTACTATTTCCCTCACATTTCAGTAACCCAATCATTGTCCAGTTAGATATTCGACGTACAAAAAAACCACCACATACACGTTGGCTATTAAAGATTCACTTTCGACCGGCCCGTTGGTATAGTGGTGTAACTAATTTCACAATCCACAGTGACTTTGGAAAACATTATTGTAAACAGGGCAATTTCTCCATTTGCCACAATGTTTTCAACTTTATTACTTATTGTAAACTTTCATTTAAAGAGATATCCAGTACTTCTGCCTTGATACATGTATGTTAACGTCGTCTGCTGCAGATTTGTTTTCATATGGGAAAGGGATAAAACGTTTCCGTCTGAAAACTGTAATATTGATTTAAACTTTGAGGACAGAAATATAGACTGGTTCCTAAATGTTTACGATCTTGTTCGAAACTATCTTACTTAGACTTCTAAGATTATTTTCCGTCGAAGCTATAACAACATGAAATTTGACCTAGATTGTTTTACAAGTGAAATTAAAAGTTTTAAACTATTAAAGTACGCTACTAATAAATCATGAACGTAAACAGATTACCTTGTTTTGTTTCTTTACGATGTGAACACTTGCACCAAACAGATTAGATTTCTCTGGACTATCAAATAATCCTATAAAGTATGGCGTCGATAGAGTATGGTAAACCTTTCATATATTGAAATTATACTTTCGGAAAATGTAAGACGGGTCACCAGTTTCGATATTAGGTCTCTTTTTAGGGGTGCATGTAAATACCAGAATGGACCGAATAGGCTGGAATGGACTGGAATGGACCGGATTGGTCGTATTGAAATACCGAATACCGGAATGGACAATGGAAATACCGGAATGGACCTATTTGAAAGTGTGGAAATACCGGAATGGACCTATATAAATATACTTACAACAGAATATGTAATGTAATTTTCAATTTTGTTTTTAAACATTAATTCGTGATCTTGATTTGAATATGTTTTATTTTGCACAAACTGTCCTTATTGGTTGAGTGAATCAGGGTGAGTGTATTAAAGGGTGAGGTCACTCTACGATAATCGTCAGATTTCCAATATTAACTTGTCGTCCTGAGGTCTACCATACCATCCCTGTGTTCCATAGTCACAAAACTCAAAACCTGTTTTGCGAAACCTACATAGGTTTCGTCGATAATCCGTGCATTAGTCGGTAAACCAAACCTGTTTGACGGGAGTACATGCATAATACAGGTAGGTTTCGTTCCGCTCCATAGACAAAACGTGTTTACGTTGTGTTTACTATGGAACACAGGACTGTACGCATTTTATCGAGGAAATAGTCGATATGTAAACCTCGATAAGGTTTTTGTGTACTGTAGAGGTTAAATGGACACCGCGTTGCTTCCTTTTTTGTTAAATTATGTAATTTATCAGGGCGAGTGTGTGTGTGTGTGTGTGAAATGTATTCCAAGACATCGTCTTTTGTGTTATGAAAAAGCAGGTATTGTCCGTAAATCGCTGATTTGTTGCGTTTAAATCCTGATTTATGAACAAACACCAACGTATATACTCAATCTCAACGTTTTGACAAGTTTATGCTCGCCAAATGGTTAATTTCGCACGGAGAGGGTAAACAAAACCAAACTATGAATGAATGGCCAGTCTGTACGATGCCGATGTTGAAACATTAAGGAACGAATAGATTTACATCATAGTGATGCTTGTCTTTTAAAATAAAAGTCGGCTCTGATATAAATGTTTATACGCGCAACGTATACACATACATATAACACAGATATTTGTCATTTATTCCTATACATATGTACTTTGAGACATTTCAAAATATGTTATGCAATTTCTCAGTTTTCAACTTTACAATTTATTTACGCAGAATTTGGCAAGTTGTTTTCAAAGTCTTTTGTTGCAGATCTGTCTTTTATCGGATAGGATTAATTGCAAACTCGGATCTGGGACTAAGGTCTGCAATTTCTAGTGTACCGACAATCCATGTATGATTTGATTACGGAATGGTATATGTTTACCGTCAACCATTGTCCATAAAAAGAAATGTAACAAACAATTTTCAATGATGTCACCGCGGCCGTGTTACCTTCCCATGTGTAAAATGTCTTTATTACAACAGTACAACCTGTATGGCATCATATAGAAATTAAGAAGGAAACAACGTGTCAAAAGGCGTCAATCACTAATTAGTTAACTTGCTGTTTATTACCCCTAGTCGGCTGCTGCTTCTGATCAGCGCATCACATCCTCGGCGGTGCTTTGTTGGTAGATCATAAGTAGTGTCTGATTGCTACCGGAAATATGATTGGGTTTTAAGACCTTTAATTGGTTTTCAATAAAGAACGGTACAATGCATTCATTTTCGATTAATCTGTGAATTACGCCTTTTGTCACAACGTTTACAACTTGATGTATATATGTATTTGCTGTCATAGAGATTGTAGTGTTGTGTGGAGTGCCTTTATAGGCATGGCCGAAAATTGTTTTTGCTTTTGAGCTGTACAGTTAGCCTCTGCAGACGCATCCGGACGAAAAACCGACCATACTAATATGCAATTTGATCTTATTTATGACCTCCGAATTGCGATTTGTGTGTGACGTGGCTCATTGAAGTTATGCTGTACACTCATTCTGCATAAACTTTCCCGTGTCTTGTATTTGGAGGTAATGAATTGTGGTAAAATACATTCAGCTAAAAACAAATAACGATTTTAGAAATTGGACGATTTCATTTGGAATTAAAAGGGATATTTAAGCAGGTTTGAAAAAAATTCTTAAATATATAATATAAAAGTTTTACAACAAAAATCCTTTTGGAAATTTGGCCAAAATTAACCATTTCAATTCTCCCTTTTCAACATACACCAAATCTGCAGCAGATGAATAATATTGAAAATCTCTTTACCGTCAACTTCAGAGTATGTAGGGAGGGATCGAATTATGTCTGCTCAAAAGACTCGCCGACAGATCCTATTACAGTAGTGTCCGACCACTACCGGAAATTTGATTGTTTCTATGACCTTTGATTGTTTTACAAAAACGACGGTTCATTATTATGTCTAACGAGCTTTGAAATCGTTACAAACAACTGTCAAATATATAAACGAATACAATTATTGTATAAATAAATGTTAACACACATATATTTAATTGTCTGATATATATTACACGAGTCAAGTTCGTGTTTTCTATCCACCTACTATTGTTGGATACTATTTACTATAAAACTTTATATAGAGCTAGTAATAATATAATGTTATGCTTGGAATTTCATTGTGAATAATTGAAGTTTAGGTTTGTAAACTTCCGGGGTTAATTTTCTTATATATAAGTATATTTTGTATTTGTTAAATGCAGTCGGATATAATTGTTGGCATTTCTTTGCTGCTGTTACTCAATCCATAGGATCTAGGCGATTGCGAGTTCGAATCCTGGTTAGGTTCTTGTTATTCCCAAATCATTGTGACTAGCTTGTGTGTATTTCTGAGTTGTGTTTGATATTCTTCTTGGACCTATTCTTTTCGAGTTCCTCACTTTAGGCATATTTATATATTTGGCATGGTCCCTGTAAACATAAAGTAAATGAAGATTATAATGGAATCAGTGATTTGCTTCAAAACAGTAATTTCCCTAATAAGAATGTGGGGTGGGTAAATGCGCAAACGGTACATTGTTGTTTTTTGAGAATAAATCAAATTATACAGATTAGTTCGAAAGATCTAAGATTGCTATTCGGCTCCAATATGAACCTAGGTAGACACAGGCATTTTTTAGACATAGAATTTGGTTGTAGACAATTAGTTTTACGCCGTTTTCAACATTATTTCAGTTATATATAACAGCAACATTTCACATAATATTGATTCTGTGATAAACAAAACAATACTAGACAATGCACCTTGCACAACCATGACTCGTACCACGACTGGGGTTAGTTTAAAAAAAACCGTTTCTGTTATAGGAAGTTTGATTGATAGATGTTTATTGCTGATTTAAATACTCTTTCATGTATATCAGGGCAGGTGCACTTGCCACAATTTCATTTATGAACAATTGGAATGACTGGCCGAGTATTGTTTGAACTCACAATCACCTGAGCCATGATGTTAGTGACCGAAGTTTGCATATAGAAGATGCAGGATAAGGACACAATATAAAATGTTCACATATTCTCGAAAATGGCAAAAAAAACCCAGTCAAAATGAAATGTCTATAACTTCGTTTGTATTCTCATTTACAAGAAAAAAATTATCTCTGGCATTAGCAAAATAGTTTATTTACACAGAAATGTTTAAATATAAACTCGGAAATCCCGACCTTTATAAATCTCTCGTTTTGATATGGAGGAAAATAAAATCTCAACCATATTTTCACTAAAATCTTCAAAAAGAGCAAAGTTTGTGAACAAAAAGAGATACTTTTTATCAAACTTTAAAAAATATATATATAATCTGTCAAACAAGCGATTCATGCACATCACATCGATTGCAATCTTAAATCAAACAGTTATACCGTTTTCTCAATCATCGAGACATATTGTACCCACGATTGTCGATTTTCACTTGAAATTCGCTCTTTTGTAGAGACGACATTGACAGAAGAGCGATTATCACAATTATTAAAACGTGTAAATACGAACTATTAGCAATTATTATTAAACTTTGCGTAGCTGTATAAGTATATAAGTATATAAGTACTTACTTGTCCTCATAAATATTTCTTTAGGTTGAAATGTCACGGAATTGTCTATAATAATAAAAATAACGAAGCGTGTAAAATGATCCAGTCTCTTGTATTTTGATCGATGGCGCTAAAATTGTAAACTCGCAATGTCTCGGACGCTCTCGGGAGACAGGATATATGAGAAATCAGCAGAGTGACCTCACCCTTTAATACACTCACCCTGAGTGAATTGAGTTTTTTTCCAACGTTTCAACACTCCGATTTTCACAACCATTTCTATATATACACAACCCCGCTTAATTGTCTGGAGCGGGGGTTGTGTATATTTAGGAAAATGCTGTGATATGATTGCAAAATTGTTGACAGCGGCATAAAACCCCGAAATTATGCAACTGTGTTTGAACGTTTTCTTAATATTTTGGCTAATTTGAAATATGGTTAAGTTCATATTAAAACTCTAGAAGGCGCATTTTTGAATTGGTGAAACTGTCAGAATGATTATGTTAATGATATCTAAGGGAAGTTAAAGTATTGATCAGATCCGCTAATTAATAAACAAGATCATTACGTCCAATTAACGGCACAAATGGTTAACCCTCTACAGGTCACATTTCTTACATGATCTTGATTAATACTTTCCAGAAGACTTGTCTTCCAATTTGAATATGGCTCATGTCGAGTCTTTGCATATATATCATTTTTCATAATCCTTCTATTAACGTTTTATGGTACAGAGATGTGGTACTCATGTGAACATTACAGGGTCACCATGGCACTTTTGTTTTAAGAAGAGTTTGAACTGGCTATTTTTATATGCCGTGATATCCATATAAATTATAATCGGTCTTTATCTTCAAGTATAATAAGTGTATAGGAATTGCATGGTTAATTATTTATTTGAGTTTAAATCTATGTATTGAGATAAATGATTGACCCTCAGTGCATACTTAAATAAATCAATGCAGCCGACAATAGTACAAGGACACTACTGATCGTAAATTGTTCCAATCTGTAGACTTATACAAATTAAATAATTACCTCGGTTGTAGAATGGTAGCATGTCCGCCTCTGGTGCGGCAGGTCGCGGGATCAATTCCCCCGGATCATATAACAAAATATGGCAGTATTGCCTTAATTGTGCAAAACATTATTAAGTTCTACTTATTTGCAATATGTACGCATTGATTTATATAGATTACATTTCATAAACATTTTTTTAAGGCAATACCGATCACGCAATCTTTTCTGTGAAGGGTCCCTATATTAGTTTACAGTATGGTTTTCACTGGTTGTCAATCATTGTCAGCATTATATTAACTGTTTTGATTATTGATATTTTGACTTCCATACTTTTTCAATTTAAGCACTTATTTAATTTTCATTAATAACAATTTCGATTTTCATTTCGTCCCTAATGTATATTATTTTGACAAATTTAATAAAATGCTTATCATAGACCCTTGTCATACATCGGATAAAATGATGACCAAGCCGGGCTTAGACCCCTCGATTCCTGGGTTAATAGCCCCGTCATTAACGTTTGACTTAGTTTAAACAATATTTTATTCAGTAATTTTCAATATACAATTCAATACATAATCAAATTTTCAAGGATTGAAAAGAAAGCTACAGCTTATTTTAAATCTCTCCCTTACTAATTGAACATGTCGGTAACAAGAACGTAAATGTTATGCTTGCATACCATTTAGTTTCAATTTTGGAAACTTAATGACAAATTATAAAAATACAATTCTTACTTTAATATTCTTTACATAGGTAATATTTCCTGATAGAAAACTATGTTTTAAAATCAAGTGTGACTTATCGCAGCTCGACTCGAATAATGTATCTTCAATTATGAAATTGAAAAGAAAAGAAGACCATCACAATCCCATTATAAATCAGTTTGGTCGGCAAAAAGATTCCACGCTGAGCGTCTTCGAATCGAACATGAAGGTGAAACATTTTGACTAGTTGCTGAAAATATAACAAATACTAGTAATTTCCTTTGCGAACTCTTGCAACTGTATATGTCGTCTGAGCAGCAACCGCTTGGGGACAACTAACACTCGTCGACAACCAAGCGGCAATCGCCAAATGGTCGCCAACCTTTTTGTTGGCTTTCGTTTTCAATAAAGTTTTTGATCGTTCTGTCTTCAGTTGTCAGTCTGTCAACGTCAGAAAGTCAATGAGGCAGACTATCGACCATTGCCGGACTTCAATTGGTTGCTCTATAAAGTTGCTACGTAGTCTATGTTGGCTATCATCATGAAAATGTTGCCTTCGATAAGTCGGCAACATATTAATAAGCATGACCTATTGAAAATTATGTGACGGATGGATGTATTTTTTAAGGATTTATTGTGAGGCAGCGACACACAGGCATGTACAATATAAGATACAAAACTGCAATAACAACAACATCTGTGGCTTGATGTTATCAAGGTCAATTTTTGGGGTCCATGAACGTTTTAAGCAACCTTGAACCTACATTCAGTATAAAAATTGAAGCGGAATATCAACGTACTAGTTTCCTTTAACATAGTTCTTCCCCCTCCGCAACTGCATCCCCGTGCGAATCAAAATGTCGATTTCGGGAACAAATTGATAAAAGGAATCAACCAATTTTGTTGCGTATTTTATTTCTTGAAATTCAGAAATATTGTTTGATACTACGACCATGACTTCTATCATGTCCATTCCGGTGTGTTCATACGTACTTAACCCTATTAGGTCCATTCCGGTATTTCAAATGTCCATTCCGGTCCACTCCGGTATATCAAATGTCCATTCCGATCCATTCCTGTATAAGGTTCATTCCGGTATTTACACGCACCCTTTTTTTTTAGGTCTTTCATTTGAAAATGTGACGTTACGACTTTTTAAAAACATTGTCGCAAGATGAGAAATTGTTCATTGTGAGCCAATGGCTCATTTAGCCACAATTTGTTCAACTTTCATTCATTAACGAGTCTTATGTTTATATCGAGTTTCCATGTTTTTGACTAAATGTCTTCCAAGTGGTCTGTAACAGAGTTGTTGTATGTGGGAAAGGGATGATTCAAGTGTATTGGACACCGGCATTCTATGTTGAACATGATCATACCGTTTACCTGTTATTTCTTTCCTCGACATAATTGCCAACACCAGCGTGAAATTCCATTCGACCCACCGGTAATTTCTGGGATATAACCGTTATCTAGAGACTATGCAGGGCTCGAAAGTATAAAACTCTTGAAACGATCTCTATGCTCAGAAATGAAAACTTTGCTCGAAATAAGACTTCCGATTGGTCATTCAAGAATTAATTTGCTTCTGACCAATCAGATACTTGAGCACACATTCTGAGCATAGAGTTAACTTTAACAGTTTTCTGACTCCAGCAAACGACCTTTAAAAACATTGTGGCAAAATGAGATAATGTTCATTATGAGCAATGTCTCATTTTGCCACAATTTGTTCAACTTCACTCAAACATTTTTATCATGTTTATATATAGTTTCCATGTTTTTGACTAAATGTTATCTAATTCGTCTGCTTCATATTTGTTGTATGTGGGAAAGAGATACCTCACGTGTATTGGACACCGGCGTCCTATGTTGAACATGGTCATACCTTTTAGCTGTTATTTCTAACTTTAACAGTTTTGGAACCTGGTTCAAATCTGATTTCCCATGGAAATAGTGCGTAGGGACAAGTGCAGACAACACCAGAGTATTTCCTATGCAGTGTTGGATGTAGTTACATTTCCTTTCTCGCGATTGGCTCACGTACTTAAATAACCAAATGCTAGACCTAACAGCGGATAATATAACCTTAACCCGCTATAAAAATAGATCGGCTCGCCAAATGGCTTCATGCTGAACGGCGAGGCTAGATAACTCCACATGGACTTAACAATCCTTGGATTGCTCGACCAAACAGCGGATACTTTACCTTTTAAACCTAATCCTACAACAAATCAAAGCGCGGAATGCACCGTAATATATGTTATATATCTTGCAATGTGACAAGCAGTATCTCGGTTTAGGCCTTGCAATCAATACAATATTATTTGTACGGGTTCGGACCAGTTTATACCAGATGAAATTGGATAACAACCTTGTGAACACTATAGAAGCTGCATTTAGAATAATAAAAGCTTGTCAGAATATTTGTCAAAATAATTGTAAGGTCAAATATGAAAAAAGGTCAAGTCAAGTGAAAAATTAGGTCTCTATGTCAAATATAAGAAATGTATAGTGGCTGTTCAAAGGCCACATTTTTTGCTTAAGAATGGGAAAACTGTGTCAGAGTGTTTGACTTAAATTATATCTGAGCTAAGTTCCAATTTTGTCAGAACATTATTTTTATGATATATGGGCTTATTTCAAATTTGGTCAAGTTAGGTTAAATACTAGGTAATTAGGCCACATTAAAGAACAATTGTGTGGACGCTCTTAACGCCGAGTGTTTAATTTGTATATCAAATTACTTAATTAACCCTTTCCGTAATACAGATGGTTTCTGACGCCGTTGCAGCAGCAGACTTTTGAAAGCATTGATGCAAAAGAATCAATTGTTTACAATGAACAATAACTCCTTTAGCAACAAAGTGTTTAACTCCTTTCAATAATAACCATTTCTTTTTTAGAATTATTTCACTATTTTGTCTAAATATATACTCAAAATCGTCTGCTGCATATTTGGTATACGTTGGAAAGGATGTTAAGTATTATCCATGAGCACCTTATCACATGGTGCCATGGTAATCAGGTAAGTATAACAAGGCACCGCGACCCTCTTGTGTAATACATCCCTGGTACTCAGGTGAGTTTAACAAGGCAACATGACCCTCTTGATTAATACATCCCTGGTACTCAGAATGAGTGTAACAAGGCACCATGACCCTCTTGTTCAATACATCCCAAGTATTCAGGTAAGTATAATAAGGCACCACGAATCTCTTGTTCAATACATCCCTGGTATTCAGATGGGTGTAACAAGGCACCACGACCCTCTTGTTCAATACATCCCTGGTACTCAGAATGAGTGTAACACGGCACCACGATCCTCTTGTTCAATACATCCCTGGTACTCAGAATGAGTATAACAAGGCACCATGACCGTCTTGTTCAATACATCCCTGGTACTCAGAATGACTGTAACAAGGCTCCGTGACCCTCTTATTCAATACATCCCAGGTATTCAGGTAAGTATAATAAGGCACCACGACCCTCTTGTTCAATACATCCCTGGTATTCAGATGAGGGTAACAAGGCACCACGACCCTCTTTGTTCAATACATCCCTGGTACTCAGAATGAGTGTAACAAGGCACCATGACCCTCTTGTTCAATACATCCCAGGTATTCAGGTGAGTGTAAGACGGCACCATGATCCTCTTGTTCAATACATCCCTGGTACTCAGGTGATTTTAACACGGCACCACTATCCTCTTGTTCAATACATCCCTGGTACTCAGAATGAGTGTAACAAGGCACCATGACCCTCTTGTTCAATACATTCCAGGTATTCAGGTGAGTGTAACTGGGCACCACGATCCTCTTGTTCAATACATCCCTGGTACTCAGAATGAGTATAACAAGGCACCACGATCCTCTTGTTCAATACATCCCTGGTACTCATAATGAGTATAACAAGGCACCACGAACCTCTTGTTCAATACATCCTAGGTATTCAGATGAGTGTAACAAGGCACCACGACCCTCTTGTTCAATACATCCCTTGTATTCAGAATGAGTGTAACAAGGCACCACGACCCTCTTGTGTAATACATCCCTGGTACTCAGAATGAGTGTAACAAGGCACCACGACCCTCTTGTTCAATACATCCCTGGTACTCAGATGAGTATAACAAGGAACCATGACCCTCTTGTGTAATACATCCCTTGTACTCAGGTGAATGTAACAAGGCACCATGACCCTCTTGTGTAGTACATCCCTGGAAATCAGAAGAGTGTAACAAGGCTCCACGACCCTCTTGTTCAATACATCCCTGGTATTCAGGTGAGTGTAACAAGGCACCACGACCCTCTTGTTTAATACATCCTTTGTATTCAGATGAGTGTAACAAGCCACCACGACCCTCTTGTGTAATACATCCCTTGTACTCAGGTGAGTGTAACAAGCCACCACGACCCTCTTGTGTAATACATCCCTTGTACTCAGGTGAGTGTAACAAGGCACCACGACCCTCTTGTGTAATACATCCCTGGTACTCAGAAGAGTGTAACAAGGCTCCACGACCCTCTTGTTCAATACATCCCTTGTACTCAGGTGAATGTAACAAGGCACCACGATCCTCTTGTTCAATACATCCCTGGTACTCAGAAGAGTGTAACAAGGCTCCACGACCCTCTTGTTCAATACTTCCCTGGTATTCAGCTGAGTGTAACAAGGCACCACGACCCTCTTGTTTAATACATCCCTGGAATTCAGGTGAGTGTAACAAGCCACAACGACCCTCTTGTTTAATACATCCCTTGTAATGGATGAACTATTTTTCGGTACAGATGAGTTTTTATACTTCTGGAACAATAAAACATACGTTTCTATATTTCCTATGTATTCAGCTTTATTAAAAGTATCCTATCAATTTCTAAGATGGAACATCATTTTTCCTGCACAATTTTCAGAGAAGATGACTTAAATAGCATACAAGAGGACTATGATGGGCATATATCACTCATCTGATTTAAAGGAAGTTAAATAGTTTTCAAAGTGTTTTACTCTATACATATAAGTAGAACGGGCCCTCCCTCCTGGTGGCAATGTTTTCAACGGATCGAAATAAAGTAAACAATCTATTGGTACCAAGGAACATTTGTGAATATTTATTTTTAAGTCAGACCAGTATTTACGGACAAGAAGATTTTCTAAGTCTAAGGGCATTTTTCCCCTTTTAGATGGCGCCACAATCAAACTTCTACATGCAATTAATATTTTTGAAAATCTCCAAAAAGACCACTTAAATTGGTTGTTAAGTTTATGAAGAGAAGTTCTTTGTAGGAAAAACAACCGTTTATGACCTAATAACGGAAGTTGGTTAACCATATTAATTTTTGTACAATTTTAGAGGATGTTTAACTTTAATGGTCAACATTATACATATTAAACTAATCTTCAATCACTGCAAAACATGTTTTCTCTTTCTATACGCGCATTGGAAGTTTAGAAAATACATCAGTACTAATTTATTTTTGTCAAAGCCTTAAACAAACAAATATCAAAGTGTTTACCCTTCTAGAATAAATTGGAACTGAGAATATAATGAAACAAAACTCTTTATGACCCCATAAATTACTCTAGATTATCAAGCCAAGCGGACAGCGACAGATGACTAGTAAACTATCTTATGTAAACGGCAGTAATGCTCAGAGATAGAGATCGCTCGATAGCCTGAAGATCCCCAACATTGGCAATGATATATAAAAAGAAAGATATTACATATTTATTTTCTATTTTGTCAAATGTTAGAAATGATCAAGCTTCTAGTATATGCAATATACTCAGCCATATAGGCAACCAGTTTCAACATTTTACAAACAAATTGACAGAATCCGACAATCTTTGCAGACGACACAAATAAGACCTTTCGGGGTTTTTTAACCAGGAAGCTCAGTAGTATAGGCGCCGGTTTGGGTGCAAACAAAGATGACGTAATCGGCGGCCATTGTGTTGACCTAGTTACTATTTATAGTATCTCATTTGCATATAAGGATTGACACGAGTAAGGACGCCATTTTGTAGTTATACAATGACTGCGCATGTCCATTTTAGTTCTATATTTAGAATGACATCATGGGTCTATATTTAGAAAGCTTTAACAATGGAGCAAGTGTTTCGGTAGCACCCTTCGGGCGAGACCACCAACGATTTGTCTCTAGCCTTCTACCAATAGATTCTAGCGGGTATGTTGTTGGAACCCTCGAAAATAATGGCGGGGAAATTCGACCTAACCTTTGCTACATTGTTTCGGGAAACCTGACACGAGACATCCATACGACACGATATATCCCTTTAATATGTCGTATAGTCGAGCCGAAGCACGCAGTCAAACATGTATGGTAAAGCAATAAATGTAACGTCTTACCTCGAGAACGTCCAGAGTTCAAATGACAGGGGTCCCGATCTATTTTTAGACTCGGTATTTCACCATATTTTTATAAATAGATTATGTGTCATGTTCTATAAATAGATTATACGTCATTTACTATAAATAGATATTTCTAATAGTTCTATATTTAGAATGACATCATGGGTCTATATTTAGAAAGTGTTGGAGCTGGCGGAGAAATTCGACCTACCCTTTGCTACATTGTTTCGGGAAACTGAAACATCCATACGACACGATATATCCCTTTAGTATAGTCGGCACATAGTCAAACATGTATGGCAATAAATGTAACGTCTTACCTCTAGAGCGTCCAGAGTTCAAATGACAGAGGTCCCGATCTATTTTTAGTTTCGATATTTCACAACCACTATCGAATATTTCATCAGACCAGGTGTACCAACAATAGAGCATTGACATGACAAAGTTAATCTCATTTAAAGGCGCCATACTCTCTGCGTCTGAACACCTGCAACGAACGCGTTAACACTTGTCTGAGAATAACACTTTACAGTGCGGTTTCAAAAGATTACCCCATATGATGAAAGTTATTATTATGCCTATACAAGAACTTGAGTGAAGTTATACACGACTTTACCAATTTGATCATATTTCAAATATATTGAGAAAAGAAGCCAATTAAAGTTGTCAAATCGGTTTTTGCTAATTTGTATCACTATTTACGCTTTTTTCTCTTTATGCTACTAAATAATAGAAGAACCAAAAAGCTTTCATTTAAACCAAAGTTTGTCGCAATAATTGTTTACCGTTTTCGAGTTATGTAATATGAGAGATTTTTAAATCCCCAAAATGAACTTGCCCCGATCCTCAAGTTTCATATACCGTTGGAAAGATTTCGTTGAGTCCTTTTCATATATGAAAAAATTATGATCCTAGGACTAATAGTTCTCTAGTTATCGTCGTTTTAAATTATTTCTTAAAAGTGCGTCAAAAGGCTTCTTAATGCGTAAATGCCGATATCTCCTTTATTTCTTGTCCGAATGTAGTCGTGTTTGGACTCGTTGAAAAGAATTTCGGATTTTCTAACGATTGAGATGATCTAACCGGAAGTGACGTAATTTTTTCTTAAAATGATCATATTTTCAATATTAATTAATTTGATTTTTTTTTTTTTTGGAATTCGTAACGTTGGACTGCACTTATATATTAATAGCTGTTGTCATTTTCAAAACCTGAATATTGATAAAAATTTCAGCCGTTTTCGAGTTATATAATATGAACAAAATTTAAACCCAAAAAATAAAGATATATCATTCGAAAGATGTCGTCGCGCTCTTTTCAAATCTGAAAAAATGATGGTCCTAGGACTATTCATTCTCTAGTTATCTCAGTTTAATTTTTTATTTCAAAGCGTGACTGATAAGCCAATTTGACCCACACATCTTAAAATGATGATATCTTCTTTATTTCTTGACCGATTGTAGACGTGTTTGGATTCATTAAAAAGGGCTCCGTAAACTCTATCAATTGAAGTGGTCAAACCGGAAGTGACGTTATTAATTAATTTGATAAGTTTTTTAGATACATCGTAACGTATAGAAGGCACTCATATATTGATAACTGTGGGCAAAACCTGAATATTGACAGAGTTTCGAACTCATAACCCTCATCATATTGCTCCCAGGTGTGTTAGCATTAACCCATTATCAGAGTCACCAGATTGTGTTCATTTGGTGACGTAAGTACGGACAAAGACCTTTTGAAATGCTAAACACGATATATCCCTTTTGTATATAATATAGTCGAGTCGAAGCACGCAGTCAAACATGTATGGCAATAAATTTAACGTCTTACCTCTAGAACGTCCAGAGTTCAAATGACCGATGCGCATGTCCCAATCTATTTTTAAATTCGATATTTCACCATCGCTATCGGATATTTCATCAGACCAGGTGTGAGAACAATATAGCATTGAAATGCCAAAGAAAACGTGGACAATGGATGAATAGACTACTTTAAACCAAACGGCGCCACAGTGTCTGTAGAACACCTGCACGTTAACACTTGCCTGAGAATAACCCTTTACACTGCTGTTCAAAAGTTTATCCTTCATGATGAAAACTATTATTATGACTATACAAGCACTTGGAAAATGTCAGTGAAGTTATATGTAACTGTACCAATTTGATCATATTTCAAATATATTGGGAAAAGAAGCCCATTAAAATTGTCAAATTGGTTTTTACTAATTCATTTCACTATTTACGCTTTAACTTTTTTGTTTTAAGTTATCAAATGATAAAGGACACCAAAACCTTAAATTTAAACCCGGGGTTGTAGAGAAAATATTCAGCCGTTTTCGAGTTATGTAATATGAGAGATTTTTAAACCCCCAAAATGAACTTGCCCCGATCCTCAAGTTTGATATACCGTTGGAAAGATTTCGTTGAGCCCTTTTCATATATGAAAAAATTATGATCCTAGGACTAATAGTTCTCTAGTTATCGTCGTTTTAAATTATTGCTTAAAAGTGCGTCAAAAGGCTTCTTAATGCGTAAATGCCGATATCTCCTTTATTTCTTGTCCGAATGTAGTCGTGTTTGGACTCGTTGAAAATGATTTTGGATTTTCTATCGATTGAAATGATCAAACCGAAAGTGACGTCATTTGTTCTTAAAATGGTCAGTTTTCTGATTGTTTTTTTTATTTTTTTAAATTTTTTTTTATTTAGAAATATGGTTATTGATAGTTGTTGACCCGAATATTGACAGAGTTTTAAACGTCATTGTAATGCTCGCTTACCCCGAGCTATTTTTAGACTCGTTATTTCACCATCACTATCGGATATTTCATCAGACCAGGTGTACGAACAATAGGGCATTGAAATGTCAAAGAAAACGTGGACAATGGATGAATAGACTGATTTAAACCAAATGGCGCCACAGTGTCTGGGGAACACCTGTGTCAACCAAGCCTACTGAAAAATGATCTTGACCAATCAGATTTGAGAATAGTGACGTGAGTATCACTTATATACTTGTGTTCAGCTACTGATACATTCTGTTCAAAAATGTTTGGTCTAAGTCGCATGTATTCGGGTGTAGAGGCTTGAAGATCAATAACGAGATGTCCATATGGCTTTTCTGTGGCGTTTCGATATACATTCATGAAACTGTGACTACTGGTAGGGTAGATCCGTCGTGCCAGTACAGAAATTTGATGTCTATCAACTGGGTTGTTAAACACAATTAAATATTTTGTATTAAGGCTGATATCTCGGCACGCTTTTCCTTGAGGAAAAACGTTCTGTGTCAAGAAAATGACCGTCAAGTTTCTATGATGAGATCCTTTAGTAAAAAGATTAGCCACTCTTTCATCCTTCTTCGCCTCTCCCATCAAATCATCTAATATGATGCAGTTCCGCACGTTTACGTCTAGATACATATATTGTTCAAGACAGTCTGGAATCCCCCTCACAAATTCAACGTTAGACAATTCTGTCTTGATTTCGTCGTATAATGGTTGATTTTGACTATAACACCAGATGATCCTCTGAGGTGGTGGTTTGATTGTATCTTGGCACAATATCATCTTAGTCAATACCGATTTACCACTTCCACTCGGTCCAGACAAAACGAGTGTACACGGATGTTTAAACTTAAATACGGGCGCTCCGGGCGCTCCCAAATGCGCTCCGGGAGCTCCCAAATGCGCTCCGGGCGCTCCCAAATGCGCTCCGGGAGCTCCCAAATGCGCTCCGGGAGCTCCCAAATGCGCTCCGGGCGCTCCCAAATGCGCTCCGGGCGCTCCCAAATGCGCTCCGGGAGCTCCCAAATGCGCTCCGGGCGCTCCCAAATGCGCTCCGGGCGCTCCCAAATGCGCTCCGGGAGCTCCCAAATGCGCTCCGGGCGCTCCCAAATGCGCTCCGGGAGCTCCCAAATGCGCTCCGGGCGCTCCCTCATATTGTTGTACTCCTGGTGATATATTCCAGTATCTTTGGTCTGTATGTGAAGATGGTTCTTCAAAGTGTTTGTTTCTCTCATGTCTCATTAGATTGTATCTACTACAGAACGTCCGATCACACGTTGTACAGAAAATTGTACTCATCTTTTCAAAGTCGTGTGTTACAGTTTATTGTGGATATCTCCCCTTTATAAACTTACAGAGCGCTCGGAGCGCATTTGGGAGCTCCGGGGGAGCTCCCAAATGCGCTCCGAGCGCCCTGTAAGTTTATAAGGGGAAGATATCCACAATAAACTGTAACACACGACTTTGAAAAGATGAGTACAATTTTCTGTACAACGTGTGATCGGACGTTCTGTAGTAGATACAATCTAATGAGACATGAGAGAAACAAACACTTTGAAGAACCATCTTCACATACAGACCAAAGATACTGGAATATATCACCAGGAGTACAACAATATGAGGGAGCGCCCGGAGCGCATTTGGGAGCTCCCGGAGCGCATTTGGGAGCGCCCGGAGCGCATTTGGGAGCTCCCGGAGCGCATTTGGGAGCTCCCGGAGCGCATTTGGGAGCGCCCGGAGCGCATTTGGGAGCTCCCGGAGCGCATTTGGGAGCGCCCGGAGCGCATTTGGGAGCGCCCGGAGCGCATTTGGGAGCTCCCGGAGCGCATTTGGGAGCTCCCGGAGCGCATTTGGGAGCGCCCGGAGCGCATTTGGGAGCTCCCGGAGCGCATTTGGGAGCGCCCGGAGCGCCCGTATTTAAGTTTAAACATCCGTGTACACTCGTTTTGTCTGGACCGAGTGGAAGTGGTAAATCGGTATTGACTAAGATGATATTGTGCCAAGATACAATCAAACCACCACCTCAGAGGATCATCTGGTGTTATAGTCAAAATCAACCATTATACGACGAAATCAAGACAGAATTGTCTAACGTTGAATTTGTGAGGGGGATTCCAGACTGTCTTGAACAATATATGTATCTAGACGTAAACGTGCGGAACTGCATCATATTAGATGATTTGATGGGAGAGGCGAAGAAGGATGAAAGAGTGGCTAATCTTTTTACTAAAGGATCTCATCATAGAAACTTGACGGTCATTTTCTTGACACAGAACGTTTTTCCTCAAGGAAAAGCGTGCCGAGATATCAGCCTTAATACAAAATATTTAATTGTGTTTAACAACCCAGTTGATAGACATCAAATTTCTGTACTGGCACGACGGATCTACCCTACCAGTAGTCACAGTTTCATGAATGTATATCGAAACGCCACAGAAAAGCCATATGGACATCTCGTTATTGATCTTCAAGCCTCTACACCCGAATACATGCGACTTAGACCAAACATTTTTGAACAGAATGTATCAGTAGCTGAACACAAGTATATAAGTGATACTCACGTCACTATTCTCAAATCTGATTGGTCAAGATCATTTTTCAGTAGGCTTGGTTGACACAGGTGTTCCCCAGACACTGTGGCGCCATTTGGTTTAAATCAGTCTATTCATCCATTGTCCACGTTTTCTTTGACATTTCAATGCCCTATTGTTCGTACACCTGGTCTGATGAAATATCCGATAGTGATGGTGAAATAACGAGTCTAAAAATAGCTCGGGGTAAGCGAGCATTACAATGACGTTTAAAACTCTGTCAATATTCGGGTCAACAACTATCAATAACCATATTTCTAAATAAAAAAAAATTTAAAAAAATAAAAAAAACAATCAGAAAACTGACCATTTTAAGAACAAATGACGTCACTTTCGGTTTGATCATTTCAATCGATAGAAAATCCAAAATCATTTTCAACGAGTCCAAACACGACTACATTCGGACAAGAAATAAAGGAGATATCGGCATTTACGCATTAAGAAGCCTTTTGACGCACTTTTAAGCAATAATTTAAAACGACGATAACTAGAGAACTATTAGTCCTAGGATCATAATTTTTTCATATATGAAAAGGGCTCAACGAAATCTTTCCAACGGTATATCAAACTTGAGGATCGGGGCAAGTTCATTTTGGGGGTTTAAAAATCTCTCATATTACATAACTCGAAAACGGCTGAATATTTTCTCTACAACCCCGGGTTTAAATTTAAGGTTTTGGTGTCCTTTATCATTTGATAACTTAAAACAAAAAAGTTAAAGCGTAAATAGTGAAATGAATTAGTAAAAACCAATTTGACAATTTTAATGGGCTTCTTTTCCCAATATATTTGAAATATGATCAAATTGGTACAGTTACATATAACTTCACTGACATTTTCCAAGTGCTTGTATAGTCATAATAATAGTTTTCATCATGAAGGATAAACTTTTGAACAGCAGTGTAAAGGGTTATTCTCAGGCAAGTGTTAACGTGCAGGTGTTCTACAGACACTGTGGCGCCGTTTGGTTTAAAGTAGTCTATTCATCCATTGTCCACGTTTTCTTTGGCATTTCAATGCTATATTGTTCTCACACCTGGTCTGATGAAATATCCGATAGCGATGGTGAAATATCGAATTTAAAAATAGATTGGGACATGCGCATCGGTCATTTGAACTCTGGACGTTCTAGAGGTAAGACGTTAAATTTATTGCCATACATGTTTGACTGCGTGCTTCGACTCGACTATATTATATACAAAAGGGATATATCGTGTTTAGCATTTCAAAAGGTCTTTGTCCGTACTTACGTCACCAAATGAACACAATCTGGTGACTCTGATAATGGGTTAATGCTAACACACCTGGGAGCAATATGATGAGGGTTATGAGTTCGAAACTCTGTCAATATTCAGGTTTTGCCCACAGTTATCAATATATGAGTGCCTTCTATACGTTACGATGTATCTAAAAAACTTATCAAATTAATTAATAACGTCACTTCCGGTTTGACCACTTCAATTGATAGAGTTTACGGAGCCCTTTTTAATGAATCCAAACACGTCTACAATCGGTCAAGAAATAAAGAAGATATCATCATTTTAAGATGTGTGGGTCAAATTGGCTTATCAGTCACGCTTTGAAATAAAAAATTAAACTGAGATAACTAGAGAATGAATAGTCCTAGGACCATCATTTTTTCAGATTTGAAAAGAGCGCGACGACATCTTTCGAATGATATATCTTTATTTTTTGGGTTTAAATTTTGTTCATATTATATAACTCGAAAACGGCTGAAATTTTTATCAATATTCAGGTTTTGAAAATGACAACAGCTATTAATATATAAGTGCAGTCCAACGTTACGAATTCCAAAAAAAAAAAAAATCAAATTAATTAATATTGAAAATATGATCATTTTAAGAAAAAATTACGTCACTTCCGGTTAGATCATCTCAATCGTTAGAAAATCCGAAATTCTTTTCAACGAGTCCAAACACGACTACATTCGGACAAGAAATAAAGGAGATATCGGCATTTACGCATTAAGAAGCCTTTTGACGCACTTTTAAGAAATAATTTAAAACGACGATAACTAGAGAACTATTAGTCCTAGGATCATAATTTTTTCATATATGAAAAGGACTCAACGAAATCTTTCCAACGGTATATGAAACTTGAGGATCGGGGCAAGTTCATTTTGGGGATTTAAAAATCTCTCATATTACATAACTCGAAAACGGTAAACAATTATTGCGACAAACTTTGGTTTAAATGAAAGCTTTTTGGTTCTTCTATTATTTAGTAGCATAAAGAGAAAAAAGCGTAAATAGTGATACAAATTAGCAAAAACCGATTTGACAACTTTAATTGGCTTCTTTTCTCAATATATTTGAAATATGATCAAATTGGTAAAGTCGTGTATAACTTCACTCAAGTTCTTGTATAGGCATAATAATAACTTTCATCATATGGGGTAATCTTTTGAAACCGCACTGTAAAGTGTTATTCTCAGACAAGTGTTAACGCGTTCGTTGCAGGTGTTCAGACGCAGAGAGTATGGCGCCTTTAAATGAGATTAACTTTGTCATGTCAATGCTCTATTGTTGGTACACCTGGTCTGATGAAATATTCGATAGTGGTTGTGAAATATCGAAACTAAAAATAGATCGGGACCTCTGTCATTTGAACTCTGGACGCTCTAGAGGTAAGACGTTACATTTATTGCCATACATGTTTGACTATGTGCCGACTATACTAAAGGGATATATCGTGTCGTATGGATGTTTCAGTTTCCCGAAACAATGTAGCAAAGGGTAGGTCGAATTTCTCCGCCAGCTCCAACACTTTCTAAATATAGACCCATGATGTCATTCTAAATATAGAACTATTAGAAATATCTATTTATAGTAAATGACGTATAATCTATTTATAGAACATGACACATAATCTATTTATAAAAATATGGTGAAATACCGAGTCTAAAAATAGATCGGGACCCCTGTCATTTGAACTCTGGACGTTCTCGAGGTAAGACGTTACATTTATTGCTTTACCATACATGTTTGACTGCGTGCTTCGGCTCGACTATACGACATATTAAAGGGATATATCGTGTCGTATGGATGTCTCGTGTCAGGTTTCCCGAAACAATGTAGCAAAGGTTAGGTCGAATTTCCCCGCCATTATTTTCGAGGGTTCCAACAACATACCCGCTAGAATCTATTGGTAGAAGGCTAGAGACAAATCGTTGGTGGTCTCGCCCGAAGGGTGCTACCGAAACACTTGCTCCATTGTTAAAGCTTTCTAAATATAGACCCATGATGTCATTCTAAATATAGAACTAAAATGGACATGCGCAGTCATTGTATAACTACAAAATGGCGTCCTTACTCGTGTCAATCCTTATATGCAAATGAGATACTATAAATAGTAACTAGGTCAACACAATGGCCGCCGATTACGTCATCTTTGTTTGCACCCAAACCGGCGCCTATACTACTAAGCTCTTTAGACAATTTTGTTTGCCCTTCATAATCAGCATTTTTCATTTATTAACAAAGAATTGTATATAATCAAAGCAGAAAAGCAAATATTAGGACAGTGACGCAATTATTTCCATGGGAAATTCTATTATCCTATACCATCCGAACCTAAGTTTTTCAGCTCGAGTCCTGTCAGTTACATGCAATCGCGCTTCATATATCGTCGAGAAAAAAACGAAAAAAAACACAACAACCGAGTGTCAAAGTTAGACTGATGAAGCATTCATGAATGATTAAGTTGCTTAAAAACATGTATAATGTTCCAATACCTAATGGCAGACTGTCCACATAGCCGCCTGTCCAATCCAGGCAACCAGTCCAGGCAAAACTAATGAACAATACTTGGTTTAAACCTTCCCACTTTTCATGTATCAAGAGCGCTTTAAATGGAGATACACCAGCGATGTGTCGAATTCATTGTTAATGTCTCGCCTGAAGTCGCGGAAATGTATACCCGTTTTGCTAAGCCTCTACCGATCCCTATACATGCGATAGCGTGATATCATGGGACGTAACCAATCGAGTTCAACAACGAACCTGTTAACAACGACTAACAACGATTGTTTAGCACATTAATCGCGCGATAATTCGTAAATTTAACAAACCAATTCAAAATAATTCTTAATTTTCAAAATGGTCGAAGTGTTTGAAATGCATAAAATTGCAAATTTTAAAAAGACAATATCAACATATATAATTGAAAGGTTATGCATGAATGTGGTAAACTATTGTGTTGGCATTCGTTTCTTCGGCTGAGTAAGACGAACTTGTCCTACACACTATTTTCCCATACATATACACTAACTTATATAACTGGTAATGCTGAATGATATTACTCCCTTTAATCGATATTTGAAAGAGGAAGTATTAAATGTTGGACCCTTTCCCTCGCATATTAGTAACTTAATCATTGCACAGTTTAAATTTCGTCGTACAAAAAAACCATCTATAGTGTGAACTTCATTCGGAGGTCCACTTATACTTCCGCTTAGATTCACTTTCAATACTTTAGATATCGGCTCGGTGGTGTAGTGCTTAGAGCGTCAAGCTCGAAAGCAGGAGATCAGGAAGCAATCCCATGTCAGATTAAACCAACTTCTTTAACAAGAGCGCGCAAGCGATCGCCAACGCTCGTCTGCTTTTTTCTAAGTCGAAATGGGGGCATTTCTGATTATTTATTGAAGCCAGAGTTATGTATCTTGTTATAGACATGCATATTGCTCCTAGGAACAAGTGCACTAAGTTTCATTTCTAGAATGCTGAACGGTTTATTTGAGTTATGAGGTAAGGTTAAAGTTTTGTGACGACGAAGGCGACGCAGACGATGCAGACGACAACGACAAGAGTATACTAATACCCAAACTTTTTTTCCTCAGAAAACAGACGAGCTTAAATTGATAGTAATTGTTTCCCTTGTTTGCGGGGATACCATAGCGACCAATGTGCACGTGTCAGTTTGTTTGCCCGGTGATGAACGCCGCTTTCAAAAGCACTAGTTAAACAATTTAAAGTGATTTTTTCCTAAATATTTCAAATACGTCTGCCGCAGATTTTTTTTTTTGTGTGTGGGAAAGGGATAAACTTTTCGGTCCGATGTATGTAATAATCTTGGTAAGAAATTTAGGCGAAGCTATATAATCATATATATATTAACATGAAGTTTGACCTAGATATTTTTACCAATGTAATTAAAGGGTTTACACTTTTAGAGAACGCAACTAGTATATCATGAACTTAAATAGATTTTTACCTTGTTTTGTTTCTTTACGATCTAGAAAATCCGGGTTTCATTCTATCAAACATAATATATCAGATTTATCTTGACATTGAATCATCTTTTCAAGTATGGCGTTAATATAGATCTGATATATATATATTGAATTTGTATTTTCAAGAAATGTACTACCGGTCGTTAGTTTCGATATATAATGTCTATTTTCGGCACTTATTTCATTCGAAACTGTGACGTCACTGTTCTCTTCTTTTATTTACAAACAAATAAGACGTTTGTTTGTGGGAAAGGTACACTTGTGAAGATTTATGAAACTAGGACTCATGACGTCATATTTCGGACCATCGAACTTGAAAGATAGGTAAACGGTGATTTCGTGAATTTCCGGAAGTAATCTCGAATCTATTTTTAGAAAAAGGTTATTACAATATGGATTATAAGAATTGATATGCATGAGCTTACCTATACATTCAATTCGATAATGGTGGCATAATAAAAAGCGTTATCTCTAGTTTATAAACAGTTATGCAATTGAAGTCATTATAACATTCATATAATACACCCAACAATCACTAAAAGTTCGTCAGGATGAAATTTTAATGTTTTGAACAGTTTTTGTTAAGGGTCACATAAGAAACAATTCCACCAAATCATTTTAATTATTTTGGAAATAGACAAGCAGATGCATAGGAAAAGAATTTTAAAGTTTGGGCATTTCTCCCAATTTCTTGTGAAACCAAGTTTCTTCATAGAACTTAACCCTTTTCACATACAAACGCTTTCTGACGCCTTTACATCAGACTATTTTTAAAAACATTGTGATAAGGGAAGAAATTGCTCATGATGAGCTATTTCTCCGTTTGCCACAATGTTTTCAACTGTATTCACTGATTAAACTTTCATTGACAGAGGTTATTAACATTTTCCCCATGTATTTACGAAGTCGTCTGTAGCAGATTTGTCATATGTTGAAAAGGGTTAAATTGTTGATTTTTTTTGAAAGAAGACTACAAAAGAAATATTTCTATGGAGCTTAGGATGAAATTGATGCAGAGGTTTAGGAACAAAATTTTCTTGGAATTAGACAAGCAGATTTAGAGGAGAAGACCTTTACAGTTTGGGCATTTCCATCCCTTTCTGATGCCGCAGCAACCAAAGTTCTTCGTATCATTTACATGTTATAACACATTTGAAAGAAGACCAACAAATTAAAATTTACGTGACGTTTGGTTGAATTTGATCCAGTGAGTTAGGAGAAGATGATGTATGAAACTAATTGAATCAGTTCAAGTGATCTCCAAAAACATCACACGCCATGTTGCATATGAAAACAACGTAAGAATAGAGCCTAATTTAGCCTAAAAGTTGTAAAGTTCAAAGTAACAACATATAGCCCGATGCTTGATCACACCGCGCAACAACCCAGACAAAAAATACTCAAAGCTTTAAAAGTGGTCGTTATCCTTATCTTATTTTATTATGATAAAGTGGACATTTCACGCCCTGATTGACCCCCAAAGCTAATTTTGATGTTTTGAAAATGCAAACAAAATCGTCATTTATCGATAGATAATTTCGAGAACAGTAGTCAAAATAATGTATCCGCTTGTCCAAGGTCATTTCATTTTCACAATACTCCTGTAAATGGTTTAATCCTGTCTTTCTTACCAACTCTGTAGTAGATGGCTTTTGAAAACAGTTGTGGCAAAGGGGAAAATTACTCATAATGAGCAATTTCTCCTTTTGCCACAATAATTTTAACTGTTATTTATTAGATGTTCTTTTATTTATAGAGTTTATGACTTAATGTTTTTAAAACCGTCTGCTACAGATTTGTTGTTTGTTGGCAATGGTTGGCGTCCTCCTGCGCGATATGTAGGTTTATTGTTCGTCACAAAGATAATTGAAGTGGTTATAGTAGATACTAATAGAGCTTTTATTAACATGTTGATCATGATCATATCTTTATGCAGTTATTTCTTTCGGAAAGACGATTGTCAATTTCATTCGACCCTTTCTTTTCATCAGATATAAAAAGATAATGTTACATCTCGGTTCTGGTATCACATGCACATGCGTGAAACAAACAAGTTGGACTACACTTAAGGTCCCGTAAACAGATATTGAGTCTATATGGCAAGTTAGCCAGTAATCGTGGAAGAACTCTGCGTATACTACTGTTGTGAGAAAACCAAGAAACACAAGTTAGGTGACCTCGCTGTCGTAATATTTCTGAAATACCGTTAGAATCCGCATTAAACTCCAATCAATTAAATCGTTAACACTGTGCAACACTAGCAGATCTGACAAACTTGTAATACGTGGCAACGGAACAATTTAAATAAAAATCATTCATCCTTTATTAGGCACTGTGAATAAAACAAAATATGAAACTTTTGAATTCAAAATAATTGATCATATTGATTAAAATAATTTAGAGCAATAAAATAATTGATCATATTGATTTAAATAATTTAGAGCAATAAAATAATAGAATACATTTAATTGGAATGACAATATAAATTAGATTTAAAGACTTGATTAGAAATGAGCAATGAAACAGAAACGATATGTCAAACAAGAGGGCCATGATGGCATTGGATGACTCACCTGATTTATTTTTCATTTTAACCATAAACGGCAAAACAGCCCGGCCTCCTAACCGCCATTTTTTTTTACCAATAACCAAGGCTGGAAGGAATCTCAAAGAGGGTCATCCAATGAACATTGCTACAAAATTATTCAAAAATCTGCCAGACACTTTGGGAGGAGAAGATTGTTCAAGCTTTCACTATAGCCATATAAGGCAATCAACATGGCTTGAAGGAATCTAAAAGAGGGTCACCCAAGAAACATTTCTACACAATTATTTAAAAATCAGACACTTTCGGAAGATTTTTTTTTTAAGTTTTGAATATATGCATATAATGAAAAATAGGCCCTCTGGTGGCCATGTCTTTTGATCAATCAGAATGGCTTGAAGGAATCTGATAGAGGGTCAGCCAAGGTACATTTCTGCAAAATGTCTAAAAATCGGCCAGACACTTTCGGAGGAGAAGATTTATAAAGTTTCAACTATAACCATATAAGGCAAAACAGCCCCGCCCTCTGGCGGGACTGGCGGCCATGGTTTTTGTATTAATCAACATGGTTTAAAGGAATCCGATAGATGGAACATTACTATAAAATCATTATTTGAAAATCAGCCAAACAGTTGGAGTTTAAGAATTTTAGAGTTTTGTTCGTTTCGTTACCGTGGAAACCTGAATTTTGCATAGATCCTAAAACATTGAAGGAATTCTGGTGAGGTTATTGAGAGGATGCTTTCTGTGAAGTTTCATCCTAATTGACCTACTGTTTACAGAGAAGAAGATGACGACGGAAGACGAAAGGCGGCCGACGGACAAAAGACGGACTTCGTGCTCAGGTGAGCTAAAAAACAAGGCCATTCATTATTTCCAATAACTTGGAAAAATAATTGTGACAAGCGTCATTTGTCTTTCACCAATGTACTATATAGTCTATATGGCAAGGTAGACATTTATCTAGAAATTGAAGTGTGTGTAGTACTGGTGTGAGAAAGCCAGGAAACACAAGTTAGGTATACTCGCTGTGGTAATATTTCTGAAATACCGTTAGAATCCGTTAGAATCCGCATTAAACTCCAATCAATTTATTAATTAACAATTTGCAACACTAGCAGATCTGACAAACTTGTAAAACGTGGCAATGAAACAATTTGAAAAAAATATTAATCGTATATAAGGCACTGTGAATAGAACAGAATATTAAACTGTTGAATTCTAAATAATGGAACTTTTGATATACAAATTTAGAATAATAAAAGAAAAGAATATAACTTATTGGAATGACACATTCAAAATTCAAATGAGAGTTTCTCTTTTTTTTCCAACTTTTGTACCTTTTGAGACCCAATTTTGAAGCTTCAGAATGTTTCAAAGTTAAAGATATATTATAGTACTTCGCAGCTAACAATATTTCATCCCCGCCTAGGGCATATGGGATATTCATTTCCATCAGGTCTAGTTCATGTCTGAATTTAAAAATTCAGCATTGAAAGGATACTCCTAAAATCGACAGTAATTACGAAAACCAAAGACCGCGGTCAATCGATGACGATTTTGAACACATCAGCGTTTTATATTGACAACGCACACATTTTAGATGTAGACCTTTTAAAACATCGTATGTTGGAAATGCATCTCAGGGAAAGCCGAGAATGGTGATTGTACAGTTCGATAATGTTGATGATAAAATGAAACTCTTCAAATACCGTGATCCATTGAGACACAAGAATATTCGAATCTCAAATGACCTAAGCTATATACAGCGCCAGATAATAAAGAAAGCAAACGATCAGGGACAAATAGCCTATTTCAAAAATGGAAAGTTGATTACAGAACCTAAGGGACGACGTACAAATCAAGGAACATATCAACGTGGAATACGTACATTAGATGATCGAAATCGTGAGTTCCTAAGAAACAGTAATTCTAAAGAAAAAACTCATGCGGAAACAGAGATACATGTATCCCATGAAAATACTATGCTTGAAACATAGGAAAACGGCCGACGCTCTACACAAACGCTTGGTTTATCACTTATAACATGGAACGTAGAGGGTATTAGATCTAAATTGTCGCCTGATAATATAAATTTCCTTATTGAGTATGACATAATTGGCCTTCAAGAGACTTGGATGATAGATGATATTGACTATAGTTTCTATTTCCCTAATCACATATCATATGTATGTAAAGCAAAGAAGTCATTGGTCGGGGGCCGACCTATGGGCGGTGTACTAGTCTTAGTTAATGAAAGACTAGGTAAATTAGTGAAAAGAATCTGTGAATATTTTGAATTTGGTATTATTCTCATATTAGATAAAACACTACTTGATGTTGAACGTGACTGTGTATACATTTCAGTATATATACCACCTGATGGTTCACCATTCTATCATAATAGCACATACTGTGGCTTAAATACAATAGAAAATATAATTAATAACCATAACTTAACAGATTTCCATATTGTATTGAATGGCGACTTAAACGCACGCACCGGAACTTATGAAGATGCAATTGTAACGAATATCGGAAGTGTTCCAGAACTCAGCGAGTTTGAGGATATTATTAACTCAGACTTAGGTACTCTACGATCGAATTCTGATACTAAAGTGAATAAGTACGGCAAACAATTAATAACGGTTTGCCAATCGTATGAGTTACGTATCGTTAATGGACGGTTTGGTAAAGACACTGGCAAAGGGGATTACACGTTTTTTAGCACCAATGGATGCAGTGTGATTGACTATTTTATTGTTTCCAAACCGATAATTAATATAATATCTAACTTTCAAATAATAAGTTATCCAGAAAGTTCTCATATGCCTGTTTTGTTAATGCTAAAATGTCCTTTTATATCAGAACCACGTAACACTCTAGGAAATAAACACCTGGCTGTTACACGTTATGATATAAATACTGACAATCAAGATGCTTATTTACAGTCGCTTGCTAACGAATTTGACGACAATTGCGTACAAACATTTGAAAACATCGTGAAAAACTATGATACAGACATAAACATCGTTATTAAAGAGTTTGAAAATATTTTGCTAACAAGCTCAGATAGCTATAAAAAGAGTGTTAAGTCAAATCCCTGTTGTAAGAAAACAGGCTGGTTTGACAAATAATGTATGTTGTATAAGAAAAAAGCAAGAGTTAACCTTAAACGCTTTCGGTCCAGCCGAAATGTAGACGATTTGAAAACATACATAGACCATAAGGCATCGTATAAATCTATATGTAAATGGAAAAGGCATATACATAGTAAACATCAAATAAATAAAATGGAAAAGTCTATTAAAAATAGCAAAATCTTTTGGAGAGAAATACGTAATTTAACTAATAAACCAAAAGTTACAAATAATATATCACTAGAAGATTGGTACAATCATTTTCGTTCATTGTTTAATAGCGACAGTTGTCACGACACAAACGATGCGAGCGAAATACATGCTATAAATCAGGATAATTTGGACGAGCTAGTGTTCTATTCGATTCTCCTATTGATGATGATGAGATATTATCTAGCATCAACAAGATGAATGTTAATAAAGCATCATCTGGTTGTATAACGCCCCATCATGTCAAATTCGGGATTCCCGTGTTGTTGCCATATATACGTATGTTGTTTAACAGGATATATTTTACTGGAGAATTTCCTTCAAGTTGGTCAAAATGTTTGCTTATACCCATTTACAAAAAGGGTAATGTCCAAGATCCAGGTAATAACAGGGGAATTGCGCTAATGGATATACTTAGTAAGGTATACACAACGATAATAACAAAAAGGTTAACATTTTATGTCGAATCACATTCAAGGTTAACTGAGTCACAGGCCGGTTTCCGAACTGACTACAATACGGTAGACAATGCTTTTGCTTTATACTCAATAATCACAAAGTATCTTAGTAGGAAACGAAAAACAATTTATGTTGCTTTTATAGATTTCGAAAAGGCCTTTGACTCTGTTAACCGACCATTATTGTACAATGTTTTACTTAAAAATGGTATAAAAGGTAATTTATTCAGAGCTATAAAGTCTATCTATAATAGTGTGAAGGCCTGTGTTAAAAAAGAGAATGACGTAAGTGACGTTTTCTCGTGCCCAGTCGGTCTTAAACAGGGATGTCCTTTAAGCCCTATTTTATTTTCGTTATTTATTAACGAACTTCATGATGTAATGAAAAACAGTGACGTCAGAGGCATACAGCTTTTCCTGGATATAACGGAAATTTTTATGCTTATGTTTGCAGACGACATTGGGCTTATTTCTGACACTGTCATTGGACTGCAAAGAGATTTGAACCATCTGCAGGACTATTGTAATAATTATAAGGTAAAGGTCAACATAAATAAAACAAAAATCGTAGTATTTAAAAACGGGGGACAATTATCTAAAAAGGAACACTGGTCATATAATGGGAAATCATTAGAAGTTGTTCAAAATTTCTCATATGTGGGTATCAACTTCACAAATAGAATGTCATTGTTTAAAATGGCAGAATCCGCTTCTCTCAAGGCAAAGAAAGTTGTAATGTATTTATTTTACGCATTTAATAAATTGTCATACATACCAGTTAAGACTTTCCTCAAAGTATTTGATACCAAAATACTTCCAATTATGCTCTATGGCTCGGAGATATGGGGCCTTACACCTATGAACTCTATTGAACAAGTGCAGATTTGTGCATGTAAACGCTTATTAAAAATAGGTATGGAAGCTTGCAATCTTTCAGTTTTAGGTGATACGGGTAGATACCCAGTTCACATTATGTCATCTAAAAAAGTAATTAAATACTGGATTCGAATAACTACATTGCCACATAATAGGTACGTAAAATTATGCTACAATATGTTAATGTATTACGACAATATAGGATATACAAATTGGGTAACTTCTGTTCGTCTTAACTTATATAGTAACGGGTTTGGTCATATTTGGGAAGCTCAATGCGTAGAAAATGAAAACCTTTTTATCTATAACTATACACAGCGTCTTAAAGACCAATATATGCAACAATGGAGAGCTGACTGCATACAAAATAGGAAACTCAATTATTACTGCGGGTATAAACAATTATTTTCTCAAGAATCGTATCTATCTGTAATTGATGTGAGTAAATTCAGAACTTGCCTGGCAAACTTTAGAAATTCATGTCACTGTCTTATGATCGAGAAAGGCAGACATTATGGCATATCAAGAGAAAATCGTTTCTGTGTCTATTGTGAATCCAGTATCGAGGACGAGCTACATTTCCTATTGTGCTGTCCATTATATGCCGATATTCGGACAAAGTATATAGCTGAGAGATATGTTAAAAAGCCAAATGAAACTTCTTTCTATAATATAATGTCTGCAAAAAATGAGCTGGTTATGCGTAATTTGGCAATGTTTCTTTTCTATGCCTTTAAAAGGAGATCAGAATATCTCGATGGACAGGATTTATGAATTTCTAAAGTGGGTTAAGCTCGTTCTTTTATTATGAGATTGTATTTGTATCGCATGATTACCGTATGTTAGTGATATAATATATGTTTTACTATATATACTATAGTTATAGATACTATACTGATTTAACAATTGAGACATGTTTGATTATTGCAATATTAATGTTAAACGAATTTGTATAGCAATGATGTTCTTGTAGATAGGGCACATTATTGTTTATTTGTATCATTATTAATTTGATTTTATGATATCCCTTACACAAAATCACAATTTGTAAAATGTATAAATGTATACAACTTGTGTATGGGCCGGTGGCCCGATTATGCAATAAAATCTGAATTGAATTGAGTTACGTTTAATAAGATATGCTGATTTAGATTACTTATCTCTCAGTAGTAATAATCGCTGTCGTAGTAGTCATGATCATGGTCATGGTCATAGTCAGAGTCATAGTCATAGTAATAGTCATTGGTCTCACTATAACTATTACACTCATCAGATGTATCATTATAATGAAAAGAGTAATCTTCATCAACAAAACCACCGGAGTACTTTCCCCTAATTTTGATTTCAGATGATCTCTGTAGCTTACAATGTGGACAATTCAATGCACATGAAAGTCTCTCTTTCGACACTTTTATCTGAAATATATTTTTGCCCGGATCTTCATTTCCCCAATGTTGTGGCTCATATATTGGCAAGTCTTCCCATATCTCTTCTGGGATACCTGCATGATCTTGAACTGCGACCATCAACTTTTCGTGCGTCGTGGATTTGAATACTGGTCGTTTTGTTCGGTCGTAATGGTACCATCTGTTCTCACAAAAATAATACTTGTGATAATAAATATATTTGGGTTTCTCTGGACACCATTTGTACTCATTTATCTGGTAATTGTTCAATAAACTTGATCCCATTTCTTTGGCAATTGTAACAAAACGCACATTATCATAAATGACAAAACTATTTCCGATTTCAGCAAATTTGTCGATTTTTTGTAGGCGTATCCCTAATCGCATTGGATCTATAGTCTCGAGAGAACTATCTGTTCTGTTGTATAGATATAACAGATGTGTGTCGCGTTGTAGCATATATCTGTAATTACAGAAATGTGTTCCTTGACCCTTAAATGTCGGTATTGACACCAACATCATGTCTCTATGACATATAGGACGTGTGATATAAAGAAATCCAGATTTCTACATGGCGGCCATCTTGGATCCCAATATGGCCGCCAAAACTGTCAGCTGACACTATCTGTAAACACGGAAATGGGTTCCTTGACCCTGAAAATGTGGGTGTAGACACCAAAATCATAAATTTATGTTGTTTATAGGCCGAGATATGGTGGATAGTAGGTTTCAACAGCGGCCATTTTGAAATCCAAGATGGCCGCTGTTGGGGGATTATGAAAAATTGCCAACATTGGTTTTCATGTTCCCCGATAGTCTAAAAATGATCCCTGAAAGTTTCAAAGAGTATACCAAAAATTACATATGGGTCCCATAACCTAACTGACTAATAGCAATGGTTGTTTTATTTGCGCAGACATGAGACACAGCCCCTCTCAATGACAGGATAGGTACTGTCGTTGTTACGCCATTTCCTATTTTTCCAATGTTCAGTTGTGAAACTGAAAACCGTCTCGTTTTAAAACGGGAGTTGAATGCACTGCTTTTATCTCTGTAATATTTAACTTCGTAGTTAGATATAACAATGAGTTCATCCTCATGCATGCATTTCTTTTCCAAAATTGATGCACGCTCTTTTGTGCCATGGTAATGTACATCTTTAACATCAGACCGTTTTACAGAGTTGTTGTCAAAGTCTATAATATACACACATGCATTATTAAATAATCTGTCATAAATGTATGCCTCGGAGCCATCTTTTCCACGAACGAATTCAATATCACTATTGTAAAATCTGTCGGGGCGCATTTCTTCATTTTCGATGTTCAAAGAGCACCATCTGTGTCTGTTCATATCGTAACAAGGTAGTTTGTTGTCGGAGTAATTGTCCGGAAATAGTAGAATTTCACAAGAACTCATTCAAGTGACTCCAACTGAGCAATACAACTTGAAGACGCATCTAGTTCATGGACCAAACGCTCGTGCATGACAACATTTGTAATAAAACTTCTTTCCATATCAGCGAAATTAATATGTTTTAGAAATCTTTGAAATACCCACTTCCTATTTTGTCTACTTTTCGTCCAACGAACCAGAAAGGAGAACTTATCACTTGCCTTTATATGCCACAAGTTAGCATCCTCCAGAATATATTCGACTGAGTCTGTAGTCAGGTCCATCATTTCGTCCATCTGCATCAGGTCAGGTAGGCGACCTTTCAGGTAATCCTCGTAAGACGACAGGGAGAACTCGTAGAGACTTGCTAGTTTTATCATGTCCAGGCAATTGTCGTCGGTGATCTTTGTGTTATTTATCCACATAACACATTCAGCCTGAATATTAAAAAAACGGACAACTGATTATCATGTGCTGAACCGGACCTTTAACTGTAAAATGCCTGTGTTATTCAACATTCATTGAGGTAGAATTCATTAATTGAAAACAATCTATTTTTGCCGTGAGTATTCCAACTGAATTGTAAATCCTATCATTTTAATATCTAACTCACAAACTCATGGCCGTAGGCATTTTCGACCAATATAGATCAAGGTTACATTTTGCATCTACACAAATTGATTTGGCTCTGCTCTTTTCACCAAATAAAATGAAAGAAACCATAAATGTTTTTTTTCTTCTTACATAGGTTGGAATAATATATAGAAATATCACTTTAAGGGTATAAACTGTTTGATGTATATTTATCAATATTTTTCGTACTTCATACTAAACGCCAACAATATAAACTCCATTATTTATTGGTCATGCAAAAGTGAACACGAGTTGAACATTATCATCGTCTAGTCATTCATTTTAAATCGATATAGTATGCTGTTTAATCTATAGACATATTACATAATGTTTCCAGAAATTTAGGACAAATATTTGGCATTGTTATATCATAACTAGTCTTGAAGCACTTTCTTTCTTTTCCGTAAATCCCACCAGTAAGTGGTGCACCGGGTTTCCCCGTAAGCGTTATTGTTTTTAGCTTGTTGACGAGTATGTAAAAAAGAAATGATATAGCTGCAGTATAAAACAATGTATTGTGTCCCACACATGTAAAACACGACTGTACACTACACGACATGTAAAACAACTTCAACCAGTAAGTATTGCACCGGGTTTCCCCGTAAGATTAACACAATTCTACTGGTTGCGGACGGCGGACGGCCAGAGTTTTAATTATAGTTTTTGCGTAGTTTATTTAGTCATTTTGGAGAGTATGCAGACGCTTGACGTGTAATCGGTAGCACAGTAGCCTCGAGTATGTCTCTATGTTCCGCGTCACAACAGGGTTGGGGGGAAGGATACCGCTTGATACGAGGACCCCACAGTCGATGATAAGGGAAGTAAGTAGTTGGCGATTGGCAAGTGTAACCCATACATCATTTCCATGATAACGTTGTATACAGTCCCTTATCCAACCGATTGGCTCACGTCTCGCAGCATCGAGTGCAGGACATCTAATTAACATGTGACTCAGGTCTTCATCCTCCAGTCGACACATCGGGCATTTTGGATCGATTTCGTATTTGTTGAATTTGACTTTGGTTGTTTGAAGCATGTAGGTTCCTGTCAGTATTCTTGCTTTAATTATTCCCCTTTTGACGTCAGAAGTGTTAGGTTTCACGCTGTCCCATATCGGGTGCGCTCTGCCAATACGCAGTATATCAGTGTTACAATTTTGCATAGTTGACCTTTGTTCTATGTCCATACGGAGTTCATTTGACCAGTGGTTGTGTACTGCCTTTTTTGTCATTAATTTCCATTCAGATCGTGAGATATTTGATTGAGTTAGTTTATTCACAGAAGGGAGGCGGTAATGTTTTAACGTTTGCGAAACTGTTGCGAAGAAACTGTCTGGTATATAGTCTTTGAACAGGGTTTGCCTACTAGCTACTTCACGAAGTACAGAGTTATTTCCTTTTGTGGCTGCATATATCAATGAGAGCTGCCTTTTGTGTATTTCAGCCTCTAACGGAGCTGCACCTACGAGTAGAAGAACTGCAGAACGGGATGTTCTCAGTGGCAAAGACTGGATATTCCGTAAAGTGTCTGTATGGAATTTGCTGAGCTTTGATAATTGATATTGTTTAAGGGGTAACACTTCTGTACTATATAAGAGCCTTGGGAGGACATACATTTGGTAGATACGGTAGCTTGTAGTTGGATTCAGGCCGTTGGAACCATGGACCCCAGACTTCATCAGGGAGTAGAGAGTTCTACGAGCGACACTTATTCTCTTCTCAATGTTTATGTTGTTTTCGTTTTTTGCAGAGCGAACTAATCCTAGATGTGCTGCTGTTGACTCGACCGGTAAATCGGAGGTTCCTAGGAACCAGTTTGTAGATAGGGATTTTGTCTGAGTTCTGGGTAATCTTGTGATAGCGATGCTTTTATTTGGGTGAATAATATATCTATGTTCCTGAGAATACGCGTAGGCTATATTTAGCATAGACTGAAATTCGCTGGGATCTTCTGACATTAGTAGAACGTCATCGGCAACAGTTGGGCAACCCACGTATGTAATACCGATCCGTTTTCCTAGAGAATGTTGCTCGAGGTCCACTAGAAGATTATTAATATATAGCTTGTACAGACTGGTAGAGAGAATACCGCCCTAAGGTTTGTTTACCTTAAGCACGGGTCACGTTTTAAACATTTTTTATGAAATACCTTCAAGCCTGAGATGACAAGATATTCTGCTATTTCTAGTAGAGCTTCAATATTGCTGCAATTTATCTTTGGTATCTTGTCATATAAATACCATATGGCTTCTTCTAAAGATACATTTGTTCCAACGTGGATGGCAACTATTCCTAAATTATAATAGAATAAACAGTTTATCAAACAATCCAAAATGGAAAGTCTGGTCAATACGAATCACATGGCTTCAATCTATAGATTTAAAAAGACGTCTAAGTGGCATGCCACGATATAACCTGTACTAAGTACTTTGCTTTTTGAAAAGACACGAGGACAATAACTCACTTGAATTAACTGAACTGAACTTCAATAGGATGTATAGTCTATACATATATGGAAAACGATTCGCATCCATTGGTGGCTATGTTTTTGCTTTTTAAATTTGGCCGATAGCTTTATATAAGAAGATTTTCAAAGAGTTTACAATATACACATAAAGAACCCCCAACCGCTTCCTGGCGTTGTTGTTTGGTCAATATTAGGAGGAGATGTTATTATCAGTATACATATTATGCCTTTCCGTTGCAAAGACAACCGGTGTATTGCATGTATTGCTTCTGTGAAGTCCGGAAGTTTCAAGAAGAGCTATCATTTAAATGACGGACAACGTCGAACGCACAGCCAACGATCCTAAAAGCTCATCATAAGCACATGAGCTAACAACAAATTGTTTCAGAAGAAATACTTCTCTGAATTGAGTTAGAGTATAAGGGCCTGTTCATGCAACAAGGGTACAAGTTGACCTTAGTGAACAGTATAGGGATTAAAAATACTGTGTAAGTAATTTTCAGCGTAGATCAAGATCAGAATGCGTACATATGTAAGCTTTACACAGTATGGTTTTCTTTTGTAAAGTACATTTACGATTGAACTGCCGACAGTTTAGTATGTGTTAATCGTGAACCAGGAAAACTGTCCGTATCTAGATATAAATATATTATTGCCGTTAGTAAGTCACAAACTATTACTAAATATTAATAGAAAGCTCCCTGAGAACTACTGTGAACACTTTAACTGAACGTATACTTGGACTGACATCTTGAATATGAAAACACCAGAACACATACACACCTGTTTCCCGTTCACGGTTAATGTGCTTTCTGATATTTTCAAAAAAGGGACTTGCAACAAGGACACACCAATGGAATTTCTTTTCCTGAAAAGACAACAACATTGTAATATATTGTCTGTTGAACAATGGGGTAATTGCGAAGAGAAGTGTGCACGAGCTCGTATAATCTTAAAATGCTTATCTGCGATTTTATGATGAATTTATCTTATGGCCAATGAGGGAAGTCGGTCAGTAATTTCCCTTGACTAATCAAGCGTTCGCAAGGTGGCGTTGCGGTCAAGTTGGTCCCCAATCGGAACTTCTCGGGTAATTGGAACGTAATCATCACTTTGTTTACATTGGATAACGTTTCCCTTGTCAAAAATCGATATCATCAACTTTAATCTCGGTATTCATGAACAATGGCATCAAAATTCAGTAGTTTATCGTTAGCTCAGTTACGGACTGAGCTCAGGGGACGCAATGCAAAGCTTGCAGGGAGAAAGAAAGAACTGATTGAAAGGTATTGTTATTAAATACGTTGTTTACCAAAAATTGCCGTAAATGCATTATGAGTTGACACTGACAGATCAAATTTTCGTTTGAATGGTATTTGTTTTTAAGCATCTAAATTGTCGGGTGTATATAAATTATCGATAAATACTATAACTTTTCAACAAAGCGGATTGGTATTAGCTGCAGGAAATATTTGTCTGTGCAAAAACGGTTTATGACTGTTACAATAGTGGGTGGGGAACTTTCAGTCAGTATATTTTTATGATTCTGACAGCCTTCGAAATAATAAGTTTGTTTGAACTAATAACACAATTTTGTAATTAAATTTGATTATGCACTTACATAAACAGAAACATTGAGCGAAAATAAAAATGGCCCATTTTTGGAATTAGCAAGTTTTTTCTGACTTTAGGCAGATCTATAGCAAGTTCCCATTTTAAGTAGGAAATTTGTTACTGCTTATTTTGAACCCTGACTTACTTATATTTTGACAATATCTTGGTTACAGTAAAACCGATTAAGTTGTCATCATTTTCATATCAGTACAAATGACAATATAAGATTCATACAAGATATAACATTCTTTTTTTCATTTCAACTTTTCAGACTAGAGTCATGTGAAAGGAATAACAATTTTGATCAGCCAGAGGACCTTCTGCCAGAATTTAGGATGAATGTGCCTGCAGTGACAAGCTTCAAAGACGTAAATTCAGATATGAAGATGGCTCCCATAGACGTAGAAAAGGCGAATGAGTATATGGATCAATTTGGTGTTAGCTTTGATGACAAAGTGGTTGATTTGTATGATGAACATTTTTTGCTATATCTTCGCCTCTCTTTAACCGACACATTTGACTTTATAAATAGTGCTTGTAGAGCAGAGATGAAAAAGAAAATAACTTACCGTGTTGACATTTCACTACAAAAAAAATGGTTTTATACATGAGGCACAATGTGAGTGTGGTGCAGGGGAAGGGCCTACAGGACATTGTAAGCACATACGTACTGTGTTATTGGCATGTTGCAAATTTATAAAGTCATTTGAACTGAAAGTTGAATCTTCATGCACAGAAAAGATACAAACCTTTCATAAAGCAAAGAAACACACAGGTACACCACTGAAAGCAAGGAATTTGAAGGTTGCTGGAGCTGACAGTGTGTGTGATTTTAAGGACTATGATCCGAGACCAGAACATCTTCGTAATAAGGAAGGTTACAGTGACTACTTCCGGAATGTATGCCTCAATTTTAAGGGAATATCAGATACACCTATTGTTCAAGCTTTCAATCCAGGAAATATAAGAGCTTTTAATGCAGACCATGACTATTTCAAAGAGACTCATGAACAAAAATTCCTCAGGGACAATAAACTTGTGACTGTCACCGACAGCAACATTTCTGCAATTGAATTTTGTACAAGAGGACAAAGTCAAAACCAAAGATGGTTTGAAGAGAGGGAGAAAAGAATTCAAAGCTCAAATTTTTATCGAATCTGTGTTGCTACAGCTAGAACTAACAAGGACACCCTAGCAAGGGCATTGGTACACGGCAGTTCAATTAAAGCGAACGATGCAATCAAACATGGACACAAGTTTGAAAAAGAGGCTATTCATGCTTATGAACAAAAAAGTAAACTTAAAGTAAATTCCTGTGGAATATTTGTGTCCAAAAAACTTCCTTTCTTGGGTGCTTTCCCGGATGGTGTTATAAGTGACGAACTCATTTGTGAGGTGAAATGCCCTTACAGTGCCAAAAACAAAGACATTTCCCCTGTAACAGTTCCCTACTTGAAAATGGTTGATGGAAAGATGACACTTAGTAAAAAGCATCCATACTACTATCAAGTTCAAGGACAGTTGTTTTGCACAGAAGCAAGTTTTTGTGATTTTATCATATACACAATCACCGACTTTAAGTGTATTAGAGTGGAGCGTGAACATGAATTTATTTCAGTCATGTTGGATAAACTGCAGTCATTTTATGACGAGCATTTCAGACTGGCAGTTGGGGAGAAATTCTTCTTCAAAGACTTTTAGATATTTGTCTCTGTGATGATTGAACACGACTGATATGATTATTTCAGAGCCTTCTGCATTAAAATCATTTAATAATATGAAAAGTTACATCTAGATACAAGGAAGTTTCGGGTTAGCTTTATTATGAATGTGAAAACATTGTGGTAAAAGTAGAGAGTGATCATTTGAGCAAATTCTTCTTTTTAGAGACTACAAGTGATTGTGCAATTCCTGATGAAAATGCCTTTTTTTTGCCAGTATTAACCATTTTCAACATACAACAAATCTACAGCAGATGACTTTAAAAACATCTAGGTAACAACATGGTTTAGTCTTTGTAAATGAAAAGTATAATAATTGAATTGAGTTGAAGATTGTGGCATAATTAGCAATTTCACCTCTTGCAACAAAGTTTTCAACTCAATTCAGTTATTAGTCTTACATTTATAGAGATTTCCCATAGTTTTGCCTAGATGTTTTCAGTCTTCTGCAGCAGGATTTGCCATATTTTGGAAAGGATTAATAGAGGGGAAAAATCGTGTAAAAGGAAGTACATGAAACCGGCTTGTTATGTACAATTACATCCCAATGTTGTCAAAAATTGTCTGTATCATAAAAAGAGTTGATCCATTGGGGTTGAATGCCGTTTTTAACAACGTTTCAGTCATTTCAAAGCCGCCAGTTCCCCAGCTCATGTGTTAACTGGCTTTCTCACACCATTATCCCACACAACAGACTTTCAAAGCAACTGGCTGCTTTTAGCCCATTGTTGAAAACGAATGATGTTTGTCACTGACTTCTATCAAATTTGGAAAAGAATGTTGGCATAGCTTGTGTTTGAACTCTAAACCCCTGGACAGCCTGCCTGCCTCCCTACTGACTGAGCTACCGGGGCATGGCTAATTAAAGAGTTATCACTTCTTTCAAATAATTGAGCAATTCCTGATGTATCAAAATTAAACATCCATACATTATTTGATGAACATTTTATTCATATCAAGGCATATAATATGCATGTGATTACAGGTTCAAACAATAATGAAACAGTAAAGTATAACAAAAAAAACTTTCCTTTCCCACATACAGCAAATCTGTAGCAGACGACTTTGAGAGTGTCTACTAAAAAATATGGAAAATCTCTATAATTGTAGGTATAAACTATTATTACTGAAAAAAGTTGGAAACATTGTGGCAAAAGGAGAACTTGCTGCAGTTGCATCAAAATGCGTCTATATCATGCGGGAAAGGGTTAAAACAAATATTTGAGATCATAATAATATGAAACAGTAGGTACATGCAGTCATATGACTACAACTGAGATCATCTATGATATAAGGAATGTTGAGTATTTGGAGAATGACTATTATTTAAATTTTGATGGATTAGTGAGCTGTTGCCGTGATATAACTGAAAAATGTTGAAAACATTGTTATTTAAACCCAACTGAAAAACAAAATTTAAGTTAAATTTTGATGATAAGATTTTTTAATAAATTAACAGAACTCTGGATAAGGAGTGTTTTGCTTGTTCTGAAATCCTTATGTTATCAGCTAACCCTATGTTGTGGGTACTCACAAGAATCGTCTCCATCCTTTTGAGTACAAACATCATAGGGTTGGTTGGATAATAAGACAGATATTGGGATGAAATGGTTCATAGTGCTAAATTTACAGAGACTTTTTTTAAATTAAAAGGCAATATATCTTAATTCTCTTCAAACAATAATCTTTTTTTATACATGTATGATATACAAGGCATTTTTGAGAAACATTAAAAGTGCTTTCCCATTCTTGACAAAATTGGTCATGCAGTCTTTTTTAAGCCAAAAATTTAAAATGATTATCATATCCCACATACAGCAAATCTGTAGCAGACGACTTTGAGAGTGTCTACTAAAAAACATGGAAAATCTCTATAATTGTAGGTATAAACTATAATTACTGAAAAAAGTTGGAAACATTGTGGCAAAAGGAGAACATGCTGCAGTTGCATCAAAATGCATCTATATCATGCGGGAAAGGGTTAAAACAAATATTTGAGATCATATTAATATGAAACAGTAGGTACATGCAGTCATATGACTACAACTGAGATCATCTATGATATAAGGAATGTTGAGGCAAAAGGAGAACATGCTGCAGTTGCATCAAAATGCATCTATATCATGCGGGAAAGGGTTAAAACAAATATTTGAGATCATAATAATATGAAACAGTAGGTACATGCAGTCATATGACTACAACTGAGATCATCTATGATATAAGGAATGTTGAGTATTTGGAGAATGACTATTATTTAAATTTTGATGGATTAGTGAGCTGTTGCCGTGATATAACTGAAATAATGTTGAAAACATTGTTATTTAAACCCAACTGAAAAACAAAATTTAAGTTAAATTTTGATGATAAGATTTTTTAATAAATTAACAGAACTCTGGATAAGGAGTGTTTTGCTTGTTCTGAAATCCTTATGTTATCAGCTAACCCTATGTTGTGGGTACTCACAAGAATCATCTCCATCCTTTTGAGTACAAACAACATAGGGTTGGTTGGATAATAAGACAGATATTATTTGGATGAAATGGTTCATAGTGCTAAATTTACAGAGACTTTTTTAAATTAAAAGGCAATATATCTTAATTCTCTTCAAACAATAATCTTTTTTTTTACATGTATGATATACAAGGCATTTTTGAGAAATATTAAAAGTGCTTTCCAATTCTTGACAAAATTGGTCATGCAGTCTTTTTTAAGCCAAAAATGTAAAATGATTATCATTTCCCACATACAACAAATCTGCAGCAGACGACTGCGAAAACATCTATGCAAACACATGAAAAATCTCTATAAATGCAAGTGTAATGACTGAAAAAGTTGAAAACATTGTGGCAGACAACTTTTGAAAACTTTGTGACAAAAGGAGAAATGGCTCGAAACACGCAATTTCTCCTTTTGCCACAATGTTTTTCAAAAGTTTTCTGCTTAAGATTCATGTATAAGTTGAAATGGCTATACAAAGTTTGCTGTCAACTTTAATTTACCATTGGAAATTGCACAATAACTTATTTCTTCTAAGTTTGATAAACTGCAGTCATTTTATGATGAGGATCTCAGACTGTCAGACACAGTTGTGGAGAAATTCTTCTGCATTTAGATACTTGCCTCTGTGGTTATTGCTACTGATTTGAGTGTAAATATACTTTCTACATTTTGTATCAAAATATTTGCCTTGTGTAAATAACTTGTTTGTTGCACTGTTCAATCATTATTAGTTATCATTTTTGTGATGCTTTGTTTAATGTTTATTTCAAATTAAACATACTTACATTATGAATATTTGTTGTTATCATAACTATGGACAGGTAACTGGTACAAGTATGATTATCCACATCCACATAACATAGGAGTTTCACTTAATCAATTATTAATGATAAATGAAACTCATGTTTTATCTGGTCAGTTCTGTTTTAAAGATTTAAATGGAAAGGTTATCAGTTGTTTGTACCCCTGACTGACATTCTACAAATAAAAAATCTCACAAAGAAATATCATAGAATTCACAATGCAAATATAACATGCACTCCCATTTTGACTAGTTTACATCTTCGATTCAAGCATAGCGGGGAACAATGCTGTTTCTAAAGTTACAGAGCATGAAGCATATAAAAACAATTTCTGAGGACAGTTTGGTCTCTGTGGCAGTCATCGGTTCGACAAGAATACGATATGTTTTGGCAAGTCCAATAATCCTTTCGATATGAACTCGTTTTCTAGAAATCTTTCTATCCCTAATAACTGTTTCACTGTTCATTCTGTTCTTTTTTTTGAAGAATGTCGGTATGTTGATGTGAATATCGAAAGGCGCAAATATGTCCTGAACATTAAACCCTTTGTCCGCCATAATACTGTCATTCAGAGAGCACATTGATGTTAGGGCACTGCGCTCAACAATCTGCCGATCACTTGTTGAACCACCGTATGCATCAGATACATATGAAACGAGTCCCCCAGGAGTAGCACCAACTAAGACTTTAATAGTGTTTCTATTTTTATAAGTTGAGAATGTTGTCTGTTGTGCACTTGGGTTCTTTGGTTTTTTAATAGGGCATTCTGTACCATCTATGATCACTCTAGTGTTCGGATAGTTTCTCTTGAAGCCTGAAGGAGCAAAGTATCTCACTAATTTCTGAGTAGGCCAAATGTCAAGCTCTTTCCATTGTCTGTACATAAATAAAACCCATGTTAAAAAGACATTAGCAACAACACTTTCTGCAATACCAAACATTCTAGATAATTCAAAGTTAGTTGTGTGTCTTCTCAATTTCATCAAAACAAGGAACAACTGGTCAGGGACAGTGACGTTACTGACTGAATGATAAACATAATTCAGCTGAAATGCTGCAGGACCTAATGTGTTAAGGACAAGAAAAAATTTCATGTATGTTTCTAATCCTGTGTACAAATGGACAGCAGCTGAATCGTTTTCAAAGTTATGAATACTGTAAGCAGCCACTTTAGGAGTCTGCATACATGAATCAACAGATTGAATTATAATGGGCTCTCTGTGGACCTCTACATCTAATGTATTCTCTGTTGCGACTGTAAACACTTCTGCACAAGCTCCGACATCAAGATCATCACTGACAAGATCAAGTTTGTAAGCTATATATTCTGGCTCTGCATGTTCTTGACCCACATCATAGTCTGCAGAGGTGTTCGTGATATCCTGGAACACTTTACGTCTTGTTGATTCCCTGGCATTGCATCGACTTTTTTGAACCTGGGCTTTCAAGGCGGTCTCAGAACAAGTCCAGGCAAAAACTCTTGGTACAGCTGACTTCTTCAGTGTCTTATTTTGTCGATCAGTACCTGAAAGGCATAAAACACATCTGTATTCTCAACAATTAATAAAGGGCACACACCAAACTTGTTAGGTTTAAAAGTGATCAGTGAGTGGCCATGCCTTTTCCCCTTATATACATAGTGAAAAAAGGTGTGAAAGGGATTGCATTGCATGGCCACTCAACCTGTGGTCGAGGCATTTATGTACGCAGACAGAACATCCATTTTTCATGATTTAATGTTTTAATGTCAGTCTTTTTACAATAGTATTGATAGACTATCATAATGTTTCAATATGAATCATGATGCGCATCCGGAGTCCTACTAGACTCGTTAGATTTTGCCAGGACTCATTAAAATGTGAAAAAAACCTAAGACTCATTCATATGTGAAAAACACATGAGAGGACCCATTGAAAGAAACACTATAAATAAATGTGGCATCAAATAAAACGTGGTCTGTAAAAGAATTCGTTTATCAAATAATTTTGAAACACGACCCGGTCTTATAAATAATAATCATCTGTTCGAAGTACACGTAGACGTCTAGTGTCGAAATAGGAATGTCAAGTTGCTGTGCGAGTTATCATAAAAGTATACTGGGAACGCATTGACTAAAACTGTCGAAACTGTATGACGAAGGAAATATACAAATTCGGATAACAGAGCTACTTATGTTTCGAATGCAATAATTTTCTTACCAGCATATGTAAGTGAGTTGTAGTCGTCTGGTATGAAGTGATTTTCACAAATGTACGAATACGTCTTTGGTGACCAACTTCCGTATTTGGTTTCTCCCCTTTTTATGGCGTGCACCCACATTTTCCGTCGTGAAATATCACTAGGAAACAAATGTCTCCCTTTTCGCGAGCATTTAGGAACACAACACGTCGTTTCTGGCATTATTTAGTTCATTTATTTCCACAATGTTCAATGTTTACAATAGTGGGAACGCCCACTACGATAAAATCCGAGGACAACCGGTTCAAGGACCTACTTGACCGAAGCGCCACCACAAATATGAATTGGGGAGATAACCCACCGATGATTGCCATTGTACGCAACTATTACGAAAGTGCCCATTTCACCGGATGTTGACTGTTCAACATACTATTGATTTTGGCCACTGTGAAAAAGGGCAAAATCGTTTTGAATTCTAAATGTATACGCATACCATGCGTAAATAGCTTCGAATTACGATGTTAATGTTGACAATATATGTTCTTGAAACACAAATATGCACATTGTATATGGTGACAGTGTCATATTACGCCTGTTGAAAGTATTGCGGTTACTTTCGTGAGGCGGACAGAGAAATCCGAGTGATTTTACATACTTATAATTCTTAGGCCAATGGAAGCCAGAGGCGTCAAAACGCTAATGTAAAAGGGGAATCGTTAAGGATTGTGTTAAGTTTTATACATCATTGTCCGGAAATATTGTGCTGCATAGGTCAAAACTCCGTTATATTTGTTAATGATTTATTGCCATTATGTAACGTGATGAACAATGGCACTTGCTTGCGTTACTCTTTTTATCAAGAGTTTATATCATCCCGATTTTTAGTGGTTTAAGTACTTTGACTATACTAGTAAATGCGTTTATATAATCTTTATCCTCTTTCCTCAACTGTAAATGCAATCATCCAAAGGCACACGATTAAAAATATTTCGGCGACAACAATTAAAAACACTTATACGATTAATAGATTGTTATACATATATCGTTTGATAATGTTGAATATAATTCAAATTACCCATAATCCATGTTTGATGGTGACGTCACACAGGTTCGACTGTTCTTTCACCTGGTTATATAGTAGATATCGAATTGAAGGCGGTTTACTTTTGAATTCATCGAAATCCATCTTGCCTTTATTTGTCTTCTCTCTTTTGCTAATAACGTAGGGATGAATTCAGTCAGTTCCAATGAGGGACATTAGTGATAATTATATTATCTCCCGTGGCAGATAAAGACCAAGGAAGACCAAATAGTTGGTAGGTCCTTTAAGTTGGAATCCTTTGTTTTTATCGCTATTTCGCAATGAGATATTGCAATTACTCTGTACACATTAATCAAAAATGTGTTAATTAAAGTGATGATTCAAAAGAGAAAATTTACATAGCAGTGTTTAAAGAAAACAAATGTGGAATTACTAATCAATCTAATAACAGTTGGCCAAGAAAATGCAATTATAAGTGCACCATCCAGTGCAAAGAAACCAATGATAAAAACAGAGGAAATCAAATGATAGGACCTAGCTAGATGTAGAGAGTATTAAAGGGAGATAACTGACCGATGTCTCCAATACATTTACGTTGCATCAGACTGTTAGCCGACTAAACCAAATGAAATGATTATGTAAATTTAAGTCCCTTTTCTTTATATACCAGATAGTATTGTATATAAATCAATTGACACACTATGTTATTTAGATTATCATCTAAACATATACAGGAAATTTCATGAGGGTTTATTTATAATCATTTTTATATTAAACGAGTTGAATAAGATAGATATGCCGCGAGCATCATATTCATCTCAGTTAACGAGTTTACTGAAAGTGAACATAAATTTTGCCGGTTTTGGTGACAAAGTGACTCACGTTGCATAACGTCAAACCGCTGACGTTAAGTCATTTTCATAGTTTGTCATAATAGTGTCATTTGATATTTTATGTAATGGGCTTTTGACACTCCCAGTGAGGGTTTTATGTGATAAATATCGTTACAGTACACGTAGCTGCAAACAAGGGACGTATTATGTTACTAAAACAAATAAAAGCGCCAATGGCACTGTAGTGGCGATCGTATGGAAAATCCTGCAAAGTAACAAGCAGTATATCGGTGTAGGGCTTGCGATGACTCTGGTGCGGGTATATTTGAGAATGTATCAACCCTGCATCTTTTGACAGTAAAATAATGTTAGTTTGCCAGAATGTTGTCTTGGTGATTATTTAGTTACGTTCTGAAATTGGTCATGATGTGTTCAAAATTAGGCCATTCCAAAGTTATGAAAAATCTAGTTGGTATGACTACCGTTTTAGCTCATTAGAATGGCTATTTGTAATCTAAATTGTTCGGGCAATCACATGTTTATCACCAGGTCGATAGGCCATATTAAGATAAAATATACTTTACACTTTAGAAATGACTAAATTATCAAGAAAGGAGAGAAAACAGTATCCATTAGTTTGGTGTTTGTTTCAATGATGTCCGATATTAAACAGGTCTGTTCAATTTAGTCCCTTCACATTGCATGATTGAGGGTTGTCAAAGACATATAAACACAGTGTATTTATATGTCTCTGAGGTTGTTAAACTGCTTCGAATAATGTGAGTGCAAAAACAAACACAAAACATGCTCCAAAAGCACAATTTCACTATTTGCCAAACTGTTCAATTTATAAAAATATAGGCATATATTATAATGCTCGATCTCCAAACTAAATTAGGCTACACTGTCAGCATTGATTGCTAATTGACTCTAGAACGTGCAGACGTGTATACATAACGTGTGTACACACTGACATCGTGTGTCCTTTAAACCTTTGTAAACCAGTCTTATCATCTAGACGCTTTCATATATTTAAACAACTACAAAATAAAGCGTTTATAATATTGAGATTTACAAGCTCTTCTGGTTTTTGGTCTCGCGAGCTATTTATAGAACCTTTTGGAATTTCCAGATTTGAGTATCATCAGAGTTGCCGTTATTTGCAAGGCAGAACGCGCAATGATATTTATTATCTGCCAAATCATGACGAAGATAATATTTACATATTTTAACTCTATGTAGATAATGTCTCGATAAAACTCAAATATTAGTAACAATCCGGTACCAAAGTAGCACTGTCATTATTATTATTAATCACGTCTCTGCATCAATGATGGAACTATAACGGATGTGAGTAAATTAGTTTGCAGTAAGGAAAAAAAATATCAACCGATTGTTCAAAACCGACTATGTAAATATTTTTCGTTGTTGTTGTTTCTGTTAGCATTGTGGCGATTGTCAAACCAATCGCCACAAAAACGATTAATAGTTTTGAGCAAGAATTCACGCACAGTTGCATGTATGCCTACATATTTAGTTTCAGTTAGACCAATAAATAATTGCACAAAATAACTTATACAGTGTGTCATTGAAATAGTTTAGTTTAAACTTATTTATTTTACATCGATTGCGAAACAAGCCTTAGGCTTAGATTAATCACTCTCGATGTCTGCTTCCTGGAGACTTAACCATTGAAATACTGTGAACGTTATAAACTCTGCAAACCAACTGTCCACGGTGGAACCACGATACAACTTTAAAATCTAGGAAACTATATTTATTAGAAGTTCATATTTCATAGAAACCAGTTCATCAATCGCGACCCAAAAACGCCTTTATGAGGGTTGATATTCATGTCTTAAATTTTGTGATTGATATTTCTTTATTAGTCGCCGGGCAGAAGCCCGCGAAACACATTTAGATGTCTTGAACATATTACAATTGTGTTTGTTTAAAAACACTAAGTAATGACACATCTAAAATGAAATAAATATTCCGATGTTTTAGGTATTTTCAGTTTCTTTATTTTGACTCGCATTTATTTTTTTTTGTTTTATTTACGAAGAGAAAACAGACCCTATTAGCTAGACTGGTATACTTTATTTTACACTATATACTACATGTAATCAAAAGGCGATAACTACACACCTTTACGTCGCAGTCTAATTTGTTTACTTACGCGCACCTGCGTGACTCGCGACTACCAACTGCGTAGATCAATCTCCTTTGCAGAGAGCCGATCTTTACACTCACTTACAGATAGTAAATTATAGGTGATTCCAAATGTTTATTTGGTTGGAAACAAATGAAGAAAAGAACAAACCGAGATAAAACTGGTTTTAATGGAAAAATGACTTTGAACGAACACTCTCTGCCTATAAAGAGAGTTTCAAGAACGACACCTCTGCGAATAAGAAAAGTTCGGGTCTTTCGTACAAAATTATTTCGTCCTTGACAATTTTAAATGTGTCATTTAATTCCCTAAAGGCATATTGCTTCCGATCTGCATATTGTATGCATCATTGACACAAGGGCGCTCATCATAATATAATTTTAAAACATGAGTAGTTTGTTATTTTCATTATAAAAAAGGAAGGAAAGAATTAAAATAAATTAACATGTTGTAGGGCTAAGTTTATGTTCGAAACTAAGTTTAAATTATACAACAATTTCAATGAGATTTAACTGTTTAGTTGATATTATATTTCGAAGGTGGTCTAATTTATAAATATTGGACTACATTTCAACATTTGTTAAAGTATGATATAGTTACGATGCCAAGCTAATATCATTTTGAGAAAAAGAGAAAACTCATGTCTTCAGCGATTTAACCCTTATCTCATTGTTTTAAAAGTAAATTGCTGCAAAGGTGTCCACTGTAAGACTTTAAAAGAGGAAAGGTAAAATGACGTGCTATTGCATGCAAATCCTAAATTGTCTGTTTTGTGGTTTTATTGAAAAATAATAAAATTCAAATATTCTGACAAACATCTTGAAAAGTGTATGTGGAATTCACAAATCTTATAATTATTCCTTAATGAAAGCACTGTATACATACTAAGACTAATGATTGGCAAGATTACTCATTTCCATTACTGTTTATGATAAATAATTAGTTGGTTGTGTGTATGGTCAACCTACTTTGGAATGGAGATTGATCATAAACAATGAAAGGCTTCAATTATCATTCACTTCGTTGACAAAACAATGCAAGTTATGATACATTTTCACTTGACCCCACCCCTGATGTTCCAATATGCCCCTCAGTTGATAACTGTTTATTCAACTACTATAATGTTAGTGTTATGCATAACTGCACTATGGATATCCGGCGACATTGATGCGTTGCATCAACTTTCTCTTGTATACCTATGAAGATGACATCAAATTGGTTCCTAGGAGTGACGTTAGTCGGACTTCCAGTAGGGCCACCATGGCCCTGGATAAATCAAATGAGCCAGTGGCAAGTATACCTCAGCTTGTCACAAGGCGAAATAACCCAAACAATTATGTCTGTCGTTTGTCAAAAGATGGCATGAGCAAACCCTTAGGTCTGATTCAGATAAGAAGACTTTCGAAGTTGTTACCATATCTCTCTATGTAAAACAAGTGACTTCCGAGGCGGTGTCAATTTTGACCCTATGGGCATTACTAGAAAAATGATGGTAAAGGACCACTAAACATTGCTGCACACCAAATATCTAAGCTCTAGAGCTTTCGGTTTTAGAAAAAAAGATTTACAAAGCTGTTCCCTATATATCTCTATGTAAAACAGGTGACCCCTGGGATGGGGACAATTTTGACCACAGGGCATAATTTGACGAATTTAGATAGAGGACCACTAGACAATGCTACTCACAAAATATCTAATCTCTAGATAGGTCTTTCGCTTTCAGACAATAAGATATTCCATGGCTGCCAGAGTTCTGCATGGATTAATTTCTCTGAAATGTTATGAAAGGGAAGCACCAAAAGAACATCCATCTGTAGTTTCATTAAATTTGACAAAGATGTCGTATACATACATTGTTGGCTACGCACAATCAACGACGGACAAAGGGCAATCACATTAGCTCACACTGAGCACTTTGTGCAATAGGTTAGCTTATAACAATGGAAATAATATAGGTAAGCTAGGTAATCGATTAATTGAATATGAATTTTGGTTAGAAGCAAACGAACGAATGACTGATGAGGAACCGGATGCAAAACCCAATCTAATTTTAGTATTGCCTTTACACTTGTCTTGTGATATTAAAAGAGTTTATTCGACATTATGATATAAATCATTGACGAACGCCTAACAATGACTTGTTATTTATTGCTCAATGTGCCGTTCCGTCGATTTTCGGCAGCCGCCTGCAAAACATAACTGAATTTGGAATTCCCATACAATGTCCTTGAACACAATTTCTGATGTTCGGAACAGACTGTTCAGGCTGCCGGAACGCCTATTGGCTAGTACAGATGGAACTCCGGCGTTGTCCCCTATTTCGACTAACCCAACGCACTATTGCAAAACCCCTTTAAAGAGAAAACCTGTGTTTTTCCTGTTTATAACAAATTTACAATACATAAATAAGAATGTAAACAAGAATAGTCCACTTCGATCCATAATAAATCGTTGCAGAGTAAATGTATACTTGTAACGTTGAAGATAGCCGGTGCGTGAAAATATATCCGTAAAATAGCTGATCAGCTGTGTATTGAAAGGTTGTTTGTTTTAACAGTTGGTCCATTTTGATAAACAAATCCCAACGCGAAGACATAATCTATACATGCTCATGTCTAACCGTACACAGTAGATACTAACATGTACCTAGACATGGTATTTTAGTTTACATCTAAGTTCAAAGGCTACTAATTGTTCTGATAAAAATGAATACGATATGGCTGATAGTCGAGAGGCAATGTATCGTAAATGAAAGTAAAACTGAACAGCGTTAAAGGCTTAATTCAAAATATATTACAAAATTAAAGTAGGTAAAAGTCGATCTACAATTATCAAATTGTAAATACAATGGAAAAAGGAAGTATTTAATGTAGGACCCTTTCCCTCACATATCAATAACTGAATCAGTGTACAGTTAGATACAAGAGAAAGTTGATGCAACGCATCAATGTCGCCGGAAATGCATACTGCAGTTATGCATAACACTAACATTATAGTAGTTGAATAAACAGTTATCAACTGAGGGGCATATTGGAATATTAGGGGCAGGGTCAAGTGAAAATGTATCATAACTTGCATTGTTTTGTCAACGAAGTGAATGATAATTGAAGCCTTTCATTGTTTATGATCAATCTCCATTCCAAAGTAGGTTGACCATACACACAGCCAACTAATTATTGATCATACACAGTAATGGAAATGAGTAATCTTGACAATCATTAGTCTTAGTATGTATACAGTGCTTTCATTAAGGAATACTTATAAGATTTGTGAATTCCACATACACTTTTCAAGATGTTTGTCAGAATATTTGAATTCTATCATTTATCAATAAAACCACAAAACAGACAATTTAAGATTTGCATGCAATAGCACGTCATTTATGTTTCCCCTATTAAAGTCAACATTGGACACCTTTGCAGCAATTTACTTTTAAAACAATGAGATAAGGGTTAAATCGCTGAAGACATGAGTTTTCTCTTTTTCTCAAAATGATATTAGCTGGGCATCCTAATTATATCATACCTTAACAAATGATGAAATGTAATCCAATATTTACAAATAAGACCACCTTTGAAATATAATATCAGCTAAACAGTTAAATCTCATTGAAATTGTTGTATCATTTAAACTTAATTTCGAACATAAACTGAGCCCTACAACATGTTAATTTATTGTAATTCTTTCCTTCCTTTTTTATAATGAAAATAACAAACTACTCATGTTTTAAAATTATATTATGATGAGCGCCCTTGTGTCAATGATGCATAACAATATGATCGGAAGCAATATGCCTTTAGGGAATTTAATGACACATTTAAAATTGTCAAGGACGAAATAATTTTGTACGAAAGACCCGATTCGTGACCTACATTCTTCTTCGCAGAGGTGTCGTTCTTGAAACTCTCTTTATAGGCAGAGAGTGTTCGTTCAAAGTAATTTTTCTATTAAAACCAGTTTTATCTCGGTTTGTTCTTTTCTTCATTTGTTTCGAACCAAATAAACATTTTAAATCACCTATAATTTACTATTTGTAAGTGAGTGTAAAGAGCGGCTCTCTGCAAAGGAGATTGATCTACGCAATTGGTATTCGCGAGTCACGCGATCAACAGTTTTAGGTTAGAAACAGTTCATATTTTAGATATACATGGATAAACATTATAAAATGAATTCCTCACAAATCAAGACATCTCTTTGAACATGAAAATAACATTCAGTAAGTTAAGATTGCTATTTTAAAGGAGAATTCGACGTGATTTTTACTTGATATTGACACATAACAGTCTGCTTGCTGCAAGTCTCATGGGGACGGTTTTGTCTTCGTAAATAAAACCCAAAAAAAGAGATGCGAGTCAAAATAAAGAAACTACTAATACTTAAAACATCGGAATGTTTATTTCATTTTAGATGTGTCATAACTTAGTGTTTTTAAACAAACGCAATTGTAATATGTTCAAGACATTTAAATTTGTTTTTTTCTAATAATAACTTCTCCTCCCATGTGATTTCCGAAAACCTATTAACAATAGAAGTCGCGGGCTTCTGTCCGGCGACTAATTAAACCTACATTCTTCCGCGATAATGTAAACAACATTCAGAAGCCAAGATACACTTTCGGTTAAATTCACTTTCAATACTTAAGAGTATTGGTGGCGTAGAGGTAAGAGTGTCCGCATCGAAAGCGAGAGACCAGGAATAGATCCTCGGTCGGGTCATACCAATTTACCCCTCATTGGTGGGGGTAAATGACTGAAGAGCTCTTGTCAGTTTATTTGAATGTATTTTACGCCGCTTTCAACACCATCAGTTTAATCCCGGCGTTTACGGCAAGGTTAAAAGTACTTCCATTCCATTTACCCTGACAGCAATGAGCGGGTCGTAATGTTAATCCTACAATCATGAGCGCCAATGAGGGAAAGCTTGTTTGAAGGCTTTCGAAACAATATTTTAACTTTCCCACATATACGCTAATTTTGACTCATCTACAGCAGGTGACCTTTTCTCCTTTATCAACTTAATTGTAAACTTCCACTGGAAGTGATTTCCAGTATTTTTGCCTCATCAACGTCGTCTGCCGCAGATTTGTTTTATGTGGGAAAGCGATATAAACATTCGGTCCAATGTATGCACTACTCTCGGTAAGTTATTTATGCGAAACTAAATATTTTAACGTGAAGTTCAACCTAGATTTACGAATGACCTATTAAAGTACGCTATATATACTAGTATATCATGAACTTAAATCGATGTTTACTTTATTTTATTTCTTTACGATCTAGAAACCATTCTAAATTTCTCCAGATTATTGAATCATCCTATAACGTATGGCGTCAATTTTTCATGTATTGACATTGCACTTTCAAAAATGTACTTCCGAGTCGCAAGTTTCGATATTAGGTCTAATTTTAACACTAACTTCATTTGAAATTGTGACGTCACTGATCTTTTTTAACACCACTCGGAGTTATTATTTGTGGAAAAAGGCACTCTTATACATATTTATTAACCAACCGTGACGTTATCATTCGGAGTACTGCACTCGAAAAAAGGTAGATAACGTGACTTCGTGAATCTCAATTCTATATTTAGAAAAAAAGGTATCACAATACGGAACATGAGAATCGATTACAGTTACCGTAACCCCACGATGATCGTAACAGCTGACTTATACATACAATTCGATAATGGTTCCATTATCAAAAGCATTATCGTTAATATAAAACCCAATATTTTGTACTTAAAGCTTTAAGTGGTAGTATTTAAAATATCTCGTTATCCTATTCTCTTTATAATTTGATGAAGTTGACGTTTCATGCCTGATTGGAGCCCACAGTTAATGTTTATGTTTCGATAATGCAGCAAACAAAAGCGATATTTATCTATAAATGTTTTCGAGTACATTTGTCAAACTTATGTATCCGCAATTAATTTCCACAAAACGCCTGTAAATGGTTTAACCCTCCCCTTTCAAACATAAAGATACTGACGACGCATCTGGTTTTGAAAACAATGAGCAATTTTTCGTCTTGCCACAATAATTTAAACTTTATTCAATAGTTGATATTTTATTTATAGAGAGTTTCCATATGTTTTCAAAATCGTCTGCTATAGATTTGTTGTTTGTTGGCAATGGTTTAGTCACGTCTATTGGGCACTGCGTCATGAAGGTTTATTGTTCGTCACACAGACAATTGAAGTGGTTATAGTAGATACATAGCTATTATTGACATGTTAATCATGATCATACTTATTTTTATACGGTGATTTCTTTCCTAAAGACGATTGTCAATTTCATTCGACCCTTCCCTTTCATCTGCATCAGATATAACATAGATACTGTTACATTTCTGTTCTGGCATCACATTCATTCAAGTGAAACCACAAGTTGGACTACAATTTAGGTTTTTGTAAACATATTCCATCTTAAACTCTTCCAAATGTAGGCGGCCATTGATTGTCTATGTTGAGATTTACATATGAAACATCTCACTTTTCCTCATAATGCATCTCATATATATTTTGATAGTTGACAATGACGATTAATATAGATTAATAGAGAGCAAGTTTTGATGGATATGACACATTTGAGCTCTAGATAAGGTATATTATCCTTATTTGACGCTCAAACACTATGTTGTGGGAACTCAAAATAATAATCTCAGAGAAATAATTATTTTGAGAACCCATAACGTAGGGTTTAGTTAAAGAGTACCAAGAGTCAAAAACAAAAATTTGACTATCAAAAAAATAAGGTTTGAATAATAACGAAAGACAAAAAAAAAGAAAAAAAAAGGTTTTTTAGTATGACAAAAATTAATTTTGTGTAATAAATTACGCTTTCGCGGAAAATCCCGAGTGCGAAATGTAAAAAACAATTTCACTTCCGGTTTTACAATGATGACGTCAGAGGGGAGAGTCGTTTCAGTTTCAATAATGGCGGATGAGTTAAACTACGGAGCTTTAAACGAAGAATTATACTGTTCGTCGTCTTCTTTCGAAGAAAACAGTGATGATTCATCAATTTACAGTGATACAGATGACCTAGGCAACGATCTAGTACCTTTAGGAATCAGGCCATACCAGTTTGAGCCAGTTAAACAGTCTGAAACGAGCGGCGAGTCTGAAGACGACGAAGCAAGACAAGAACTTGTTGGTGATGAATGGTTCGTTCTATTTTCAGTAAAAAAGTATAGATAATATGCGTGAATATATAATAATGTTTATAAAAGATTCTTTTAAGAAGCATTTTAAACTTAATTATTTAGATCTAGATCTACTTTTAGTTCGATTTCTGTTCATTTTGACGGGGAATATTTTTTTCCACATACGTACCTGTTTGAACCATGTACGAACACTCCGAAAGTGTATATTTCGATGTAAATAAAATCAGACACAACATGATACAGTTCTATGACTTTCTGATAAATGAAAAACAAATATCAGTACGAAATAACGATAGACGAGGCCGGTCCCCACCCAGTTATTTTTAATTTTCACTTTTGATGACTGTATATTATATATAATTTAATCTAACAATGGGTTAAGATCTGTTCATCTTAGATGTGCGCTACCATCGAACTATTGCATTTATTGTAATCTGTACATGTCAACAATGTGTCTCAAATGATCATTATTATTACTTATAGAAGTTTCAAGAAACATTACATAATATGAATGCACCTCTTCATATTTAGTAGGTGGTCGAGTAACTTGAGTACTTATAATACAAACCCTTGGCTTACACACAGCAAAATAAAAAGCATATTATCTTACTGTACTTCTATGTAAGCTGACAGGGGTTACTCTTAAAGCCGCATAATACCGGTTAATACAAATAATACTGGTGAACTAATTATGATAATTGACAGGTGCAGTTGTACAAATTTTTTGCCAATGGCTACAGCTGCAGAAACATTCCACAAGTAACTGCTATATTGGATGAGTATATTGAGGAAAGTAACACTGATGTATCCTGTATTACAGAGCATCCAGGTTTTGCCAGTGCCTGCCTTGACAGATATGTTCTTCAAATAGCCTACTTGCAGTATAGACAGCAGTATGGAGAGAATGATATTGATGAAAATAAGTAAGTATCATAATATATGAACCATCTAGAAATTGAAAGTTGTTGAAATTTTTAATTGGTTGTTTAGTGTTTAACTCCACTTTCAATAATTTTTCCACATTATACCGCAGCATTTCTAACTCTACTTTCAATAATTTGTCCACATTATACCGCAGCATTTCTTGTGTAAGTTACAAGTACTACTGGTCTATTTATCCTGAAACCAGCAATTCTGTGGAAATGCTAACCCTGCAACTCTGAGCACAGACAAGGGCAGCAATTCATTAAATTGTTAAGTATTTGGTATGACTCGGCCGATTTTCATAGAATATAGACAACTCACAAATGGTGAGATACTCATAGGCTGGTTTACATCTAACAAAACTTGGTTACCTATATATGTTGCACATATTCTCCAGTGTAATGGTCCAAATGATATATGTGTATTACATGAGAAATTAATTGTCACACATGGACAGGCATGTTACTGGCAATTCCAATTTTTTAAGCAAATTATCCAATTGTATTTCCAGAAGGAAGCGCTTCACAGCCTACAGACAGTTGGCAAGATGGTGCTGGGGATTTTTGGGGAAAGATGTTCGGGTAGTTCTGCCATCATGTGCTGTGTGTAAGATACGAGAAACATTTCCCTCTGGTGACTATGAGGGGTTCCACTTTGCAGGATGAAATGGGTGTTTTAATGCCAGTTATAGACTTTATTTTGTGAAGCATCAGTAACTGGTTGTTATATTATGGTAAAGGGTATTATTGTGTTAAAAAAAGTAATACGTGTGAAAGCTTGAGCCGAAGCACGCCTATAGGTTACACATACGAACACATCATACGAGATCAAAACAACGAGAATTCAGTACAATCTTACTGTTTTTCACATATCAAATCTCAACCCCATAGCACTTTTTTTCGGCCATTTTGCTTCCGGTCTTACTGGTGAATGTAGAGCGCCTATGTAATAGAGAGTGAGAGCGCCTATGTAATAGAGATTGCCAAATGTGACGTCATTGCAACGAAAAGTAACGTCATTGTAAGGCAAGTAATAAATAAATAACAAAAGGAAAACGACAGGAATGGTAGGAAAAGATAGTTTGACTCGTCACAAATGGATTTCATTCACTGGAAGGACTTTATGAAGGCTAAGTCGACTATTCTTTTGTACCTGTCATCATTATTTCATGGATTTTATATCTTTGCAATATAGAGAAGCAATAAACACTTGAAAATGATTGTAAATAATTTCAACGGAAGTTATCGTTCGTTACACTGGCCTCGGATATTATTTTAACTGAAAAGGACGAACAATTCTGTTTCTGTATCGGCATAGCTTCATTTCAAGGTAAGCTATTTATTATATCAATAATTTGCTTAAAAATATAACTTCATTTCTAAATTATTTGTTATATCTGTTGGGAACGATCCACGATGCTTTCGTCACATCGCGTGACGTCACATGGTGTGTATCGTTTATGACTGTATCTGTCATTTGAAGCCGAAGCCGTCTTGTCAAATGTTGACTCCACTCAAGAAAATAGCTATTAAAACTATCATATCTTCGACTGTCTAGTTGTATTGACTTTAAGACGTTTATCTATTTATTGCAGTAAATGTAGCAAACAAACAAAACTACAGTCAATTTCAAATTATTTGCCTTCAATTTACATTATTTTTTTACATTGTACAGTTTAACAGTTTATGTCTATGACCTAGTCTTTGTCAAATCATGAAAGTATGACCAGAATCAGTTCACCCTGATTTTGGGGTATACATAGTAAATGTCTTAATGTCTATATCCTCCAACCTGAAAGAGAGGAAAACACTTTCATGCCTTCAAATGAGTCTATTGTTTTAAAGAAATGATGTTATATGTGGACTATCAGTAAAACACATAACTTTTCTTTCAATAGGCTGAATTTCTAGTAGTTTCATATTTTTTTTTATCCAAAATTTGTTTATTGATCAAACTCAAATGAGTCCATTGTTTTAAAGGAATGATGTCATATGTGGGCTATCAATAAAACACATTACTTTTCTTTCATCAGGCTGAATTTCTAGTAGATTTATCTTTTTTTTATCCAAAATGTGTTTATTGATCAAACTCAAATGAGTCCATTGTTTTAAAGAAATGATGTCATATATATGTGGACTATCAGTAAAACACATTACTTGTCTTTCAACAGGCTGCATTTCTAGTAGATTCATCTTTTTTTTTAACCAAAATGTGTTTATTGATCAAACTCAAATGAGTCATGATTGTTTAAAAGAAATGATGTCATATGGGGGCTATCAGTAAAACACTTTACTTTTCTTTCAACAGGCTGAATTTCTAGTAGTTTCCTTCTTTTTTTTTTTATCCAAAATGTGTTTATTGATCAGATTGGACAAACTTGGTACTAAGCATTTTAAACATTATTTTCACTAGGTTATTTTAAATACTCTGCATGTATGTATTCAAACAATATTTGAAAAAGATTCAACATCTATTGACAGCACTATTTTCATACTTGGGAGCACAACAACCAATGATGTCATAGAACTCTTCAAATTGAAGAGCAAATGCAAAATAAAAGCCTTTTACGGTCACCGATTTAGGTCCGTCTATGAAACAGGGCAATGTACACTAACTATATCAAACTCAAATAAGGTAAAAACAAACTGAGCATTGAAATCTGTAGATAAAGAGGATCAATCTCTTTTTAAATTCAACAAACACTCAAAATACTTTTTATTCAAATAAATTTGTATAAACATTTTGGTTGAACAATAAAGAAAACGTAATCTGTTTTTCAACAGAAAAAGGCTATAAGGCAGTTCATAATTAATGTCAGTTATGTTAGTCACCCAGTGACCTCACATAAGTGTTCTGTCCTCTGATATAACTGAAATACCACAGAAATGTATCTGTTTTCTATGTAATTTATTGTGAAATCCATTTTTCTGTGTGAAATTGTATAATCTATACAATAGAAATGGTAAAATTTAAATTGGTATACATTCATTGTAACAAAAAATTTCTTATACTTTACTGGTAATAAAAGTACACATATTTTCATGAACTGCTGCTCAAAATAAAAACCTATACTGTAGTTTAATGGTAAAACACCTGGTCTAACAAGAGTTCTAAGGTCAAATCTCAGCAGGTACATGTTTTGAAAGAGGCAACTAAACTTAACAATGTATACATGAAACAATTATGTTGTGGGGAGTTGTCTTACTTAAACACTTATTACATTTTTATCCAGGCTTCTAGTGAAAATAGTTTACTCCCTGTACCCTTTTCAAAAGCTTTTATAATTGAGCAATAACAATTAAAAAAAGGAATGGTTATCAACATTGATAACTCTGAGAATCTGTACATGTTCAAGGATTGATCCAGCTTTGATAACCGTTCTAATATCAAAGTTTTAACGAAATTTATACATCATATTTTTATAATAGAGCAATTTTAACATGATCACTAACAATGTTAAATTATTGCAAATTCTTCTGGAAAATCCATTTCTCTGTTTGTACTTTTTATAATTTCTTTATTTGCTATAAACATACTGTTTATTGTTTTATGCAATAAAATGTATATTGAATATATTGATCAGATCTTATATTATCCATTTTTTTTTCAAACAACATATTTCAGATACATGTATATATATTCAGTAACTGTTGTTGACACTAAGTCTGGTACTTATTAACAAATAATCTGATGCTGTTTTCATGTTTTACAAATTAAAAACCAGAAAAGGAGATAGGTGTTCAAAGTGAAAATGTTGTTGAATAGGAACATATTGTTCATTTTGGATATGTTCATTTTGGATCAATTACACCATTCCGACAATGTATTCGGATTAGTCACAGAAATCAAGTAATTTACATCAGACAAGGCCGGCTAAACTTTAACCTTTCCAACATACATCATTATAAATGGGACTTTTGAAAATATTTGTCAAAAATTACATTTTTCTCAGTCATCTTAAATTGTCTCAAGATTATACATTCAGCCAGATCATGCAAAGTTAGCCATCTGCCTTGTAAGATTGTTGTGTGGAGTAATGTTAAGCGCAAGTCATTCAATCAACCATGGTAAGAGTCAGTTTTCAATTATATGTATTACTAGTTTACAAATAACTGGCATTTGTAAAAATAAATCAGAACATTCTTCAATGCCTTCTAGTGTTGTTTTCCATCAACATCCTTGGAAATCTTACAGTCTATTACAATCCTGATCTAATAAAAAATAAAACAGATATATATGTACAAATTAAACTTAAATGCATGCTAAGTTTCGTTTTTATGCCCCCACGGAATCTCCGATTCGGGGGGCATATAGTTTTTGGCCTGTCTGTTGGTCTGTCTGTCTGTTGGTCTGTCTGTCTGCACAAAAAAAACTTTAACCTTGGCCATTACTTTTGAACCATAACAGGTACGGCTACCATATTTCACATGTGTATTCCTTGTGACATGACCTTTCTGTCAGTACCAAAATGTTTGACCTTGCGACCTTGACCTTTGACCTAGAGGTTGCCATTCTCGAAAAAAACTTTAACCTTGGCCATTACTTTTGAACCATAACAGATACGGCTACCATATTTCACATGTGTATTCCTTGTGACATGACCTTTCTGTCAGTACCAACATTTTTGACCTTGCGACCTTGACCTTTGACCTAGATGTTGCCATACTAAAAAAAACCTTTATCCTTGGCCATTTCTTTTGAACCATAACAGGTACGGCTACCATATTTCACATGTGTATTCCTTGTGACATGACCTTTCTGTCAGTACCAACATTTTTGACCTTGCGACCTTGACCTTTGACCTAGATGTTGCCATTCTCGAAAAAAACTTTAACCTTGGCCATTACTTTTGAACCATAACAGATACGGCTACCATATTTCACATGTGTATTCCTTGTGACTTGACCTTTCTGTCAGTACCAACATTTTTCACCTTGCGACCTTGACCTTGACCTAGATGTTGCCATTCTCGAAAAAAACTTTAACCTTGGCCCTTTCTTTTGAACCATAACAGGTATGGCTACCATATTTCACATGTGTATTCCTTGTGACATGACCTTTCTGTCAGTACCTTGCGACCTTGACCTTGACCTAGATGTTGCCATTCTCGAAAAAAACTTTAACCTTGGCCATTACTTTTGAACCATAACAGGTATGGCTACCATATTTCACATGTCAGTACCAACATTTTTGACCTTGCGACCTTGACCTTTGACCTAGATGTTGCCATTCTCGAAAAAAACTTTAACCTTGGCCATTACTTTTGAACCATAACAGATACGGCTACCATATTTCACATGTGTATTCCTTGTGACATGACCTTTCTGTCAGTACCAACATTTTTGACCTTGCGACCTTTACCTTTGACCTAGATGTTGCCATTCTCAATTTTTTTTTTAACCTTCCCCACTACTTTTGAACAATAACAGGTAATGCTACCATATTTCACATGTGTATACCTTGCGACCTTGACCTTTGACCTAGATGTTGCCATTGGGGGGCATCAGTGTTTCACAAACACATCTTGTTTTCAATATGTTTTTCAAATTCTGTTTTTGTAACTTAAATTTCTACAATTTGCCTATTAATTTGTTTCTTGTTGGGGGACAGACAGTGCTTAATTAATTGTTCTTGCTTTCACACGACCTAGGCTTTGCCTATTAACATATTAAATAATAAACTTGAAAGTTTTTAATTGTTATTTATACGAAAAAAAAACATGAATGGGTTTTTTCGCTTATAGATAACAGGTGTGAGATTTTTTTTTATTTTTTTTCAATAACCCATGAAACTTTCTGAAATGAAACTGGAAAAATTCAATGGGGGCCGCCATTTTGGATATGTTTAAAATGCGGCCGGTCCGACGTATAAAACACAGTTTGAAAAATATTGTCGTCTAGTCAATCATTATTAATTCTGAATCGATGTTTAAGCTAATAAAAGAACTGCGTAATTTCGTGTGAACAGACAATTTTAAGAAAAAGCGAAAAATGCGTGAAACTGAGAATGAAATATTTTGTTCCAGTTTGTCAAAATAGCCGACTAGTACCGTACTAATTAAGGTGATCTAGACGTACGCCATTTATAGTAAAGCGCTTTACAGACACAACGAAAAATTGCCGTTTGAAATCTTAAATTTTACTGTATCCCGAATAATGACGACTTAAGACGTATCTGGTGAAATATTTAAATAGAAACAACTCCAATGTATCGTCTAAAGTGTTGGTAAGTAGGCCTAACATTATATTGTAAAGATGTCGGCAGTTTTCGCGAAAATCTTCAATCATGACTGTCGGACCACAAATTCTTCGAACTGACAAATATTCAAACACATTCTCATTTTCAACCATCTGATTACTTTTACAACCTGGACTACACTACATTTACATTACAGTTGGGAATTATGCAATAAGATATAGTGAAAGAGAGTGGGATACATTTTAATTTTAATGGTACTGTGGCAAATATACAGTGTAGCGAATCCGACTTGTAGTTATCCAAAGTTGTGTCCCTTTGTTTAATTAGATCCATTTGTATAAACAACAAAAAGGAAAAATTAATTCTGGTTAGTACAGGTTTAAATATCCTATAAACTAAAGCCTTGAGATTTTTAAGAATCAGATACATGCATATATGGTCATTGCTCACAATGCATACCCAGCCTGTTGTTTATTTTCTTTATAATTTACCCTTTCCCACATACAATAAAGATGCAGCAGAGACTTTGAAGTTATTAAGTCCGAAAGATCTAGATTCAGCTAACCAAGTGTTCAAAACAGCTAAATTAGTTATCGCTTGAGTCTACAGCAGTACAAAAACCAGGGCTGTACAAATCCCATAGCCCGACGCCCGGGACAAGTGATAAATCGCATCGGGCAAGTCGCTAATTGTAACATCTCAGTCCCGGACAAGTGGCATTTTCCAAAAATCCACGTCCCATTATATCAACCCATTTACGTAACAGTGAATGTAAATTACTGTGTCTGGTAGCCCGGCTTAATTACTAACACACATGTCTGTCGTGTATAAATTTGACTGTATGTTACATGCGAAAAACCACTCGCGCGTGACCATAACAAATCAATAACAGTAGGCGGAGTTACCCACCTGTCAGATCGAGTGATTTCAGCCAACCGAATTGCGTCAGTAATAGTCGATTAACGTGATATATATGTATCCAATAAGGCTGTCCAATCATAAGTGACAATTGTTCCTTGGGGCTGTGTTATTTCATGAAAGCTAGGGAATTACCTATGGAACGGTCTCATTAAAATATTCCCTTAAATGTATTTTGATCCATATTTCTACTTTCGGTATGCGATGTTTGCAAACTGGTGCAAACCGGTTCAGAAAGACTTGTAAGAAATTTTCGCCATGCAGAAGTTAATAAAATAAATTCGATCCAAATTAAAGACAATACGACAACTGCTAAAAATTATCTTGCCGTTTATCAATTTGAAATACCTTCAAGATCGACATAATATTCGTAATATCAGGGACACAAAGAAAATTGTTTGGAATGAAATATATAATTGATTCCCCCCGAGTATGATAATTGCCCAATCACGGCTTTGTTTACCAAAATTAATTAGCATAAATGGCGGGAAAAAAAAATCATATGACTTAATAGTTGCGATTTCATTGGATGAATGACGTTCGCGACCTGACGACCCCGATGTTTACATTCAACGCTGTTTACCGATTTCTAATTCTCAAAGTAGGGAACCATGATTAACATTGCGCAATCATCAAAATGGCGGCTATGCTGCGAATAATACCTCAACACCAATCTGACTAAATGTAAATGCGTAGCAATAATGGGAGATGATTTTAATGAGATTGACCGCAACACATGAAACAAATTTAACGTTTTGTTGTCTTTCATTTTTGAAATTTTAATATTTAATAACTACATAAATACCTGATAAATTTGACTTGGTTAATAAAATTGAATTTATCAATGTCTTTCTTTGTTAAACTGACCCTGGTATCGAACACTGCCCTGTTTCGGTGAGGGACCTAAATCGGTGACCTTATTATTTTGTTATCTTCAATTTGAAAAGTGCTATTGCATCATTTGACTATGTTGTCTCAAGTTTAACATTTCTGACAATAGATTTTGAATCTTTTGTAAATATGGATAAAATACATACATTTTATGCAGAATATTTCAAATAACCTAGTGAAAAATAATCTCTTTTCCAAATTTCATTTTTTTTAACTGAATGCTGCACTACAGGTCTTTTGCAATAATGTTATTTGAATTGATCACTACCCTTAAATCATGTACTCTTAATGTTATCTTTATACAGAACTAGAAAATAACTCACTAAAAAACAAATAAAACACTCAAGAAACCGCGATCCGGGCTACCACACAATTCTTAAATTTGTCGCATGTTAAACTTGGTTTGCAGAAAAGTGGGACAAGTGAGAATCTTAGCAGGACAAGTGGTATTCTGAAAGTCACTTGTCCTGGACAAGTGGCTGATTTTTTTTTTTGTACAGCCCTGAAAACCAAATGAAAAGTATTTATAGACAAAGACCATGGCTGTATTCATATTAAACTAACTAACCGAACACTAGGTCATGTACTATAAAAGCTATTATTAAACTGGTTGATCCAGTTAACAAAATCCTAGTGTAAATACTGGTGTATTGCTATTGCGATAGAGAGGGAGACCCGTGTTATCGTCAAGCTTTTTTATAAATTGTCTATTAGTAATATATCTATTTACATTTGAAACTTATTTTCAACAATTGAGTATATGATGGGTAAATTAACAATTTCTCTCGTGTCACATTATTTATGTATTAAAATCCATCAAGGGGCTTGTGAATTGTTCCCAACTTCACATGTAATCAAATGAGTGTGGTATTTCAATGGTTAGATATTAATATTTTTCTGATTATGTAAGATATGATTTAACATTGTGTAATCACACAGGAAACTTGTTATACTTGTGCCAAAATGACAAACATTTGTTTCTAGCTATGTTTTTATTTATATTTCAGGTATATTCAGGCCACTTAATTTGTGTTCGACCAAGCAAGAAAAACCAATTTCCTGTCCCTGATATGGGTTATTTTAAATAGTAGACAACACCAGCAAGAAGACCTCTTGTAAGACGGCCAATTGAACTCAATGTCCCTGTACAGCTCGATACAGAAAATGATAAAGGCGTTAATTCCCATCATGGAATGCGATACTAAGTCAAACCTGTCCTACACAGGCTACATTGGACCTCGTTTAGTGACCACTTATATACACATTACTAAGAATTCAGAAATTTCTAAATTAGTTTTTGCTGGGTGATAACATCATGGCTGTGAGAGGTTTTACTATAGCCGGTGATTTTTGTGCTAACATTCTAGATTTCATGAAGGGAAGGAAACAACTTTCATAAGCAGAGACAATAGAAACTTGATGGATCTGACAGCTACTGTCGGAGCATATTCATGTAGTGCTGGCAAATTTGTGATTAAAAAACTCTGAAAACAGAGCTTGGCATAATAGTCATTGGAAAGAATAAATACTATTCTTTTAAGGACAGCAGTATTCAGAGAATCAATGATTGAAGAGGACACTTTAGATCAGATAATTCTGATTAACACTGAAAGTGTTTCGTTTTTTATTCATGGACTCGTAATCATATGAAATAAATCCAATCATAGCTGTTATCATTTAACGCATGAAGCAAATAAACTGAAAAATAAGCAAATTCTTAAAAAAATTGTAGCATATCTATTAGCGTTTTCTCACATAAATCAAACTACAGCAGACCTATTTGAAAACAACTCTGCAAAAACCTGTGCAACATCTATCAAAGGCCATGTAATAATTGTATACAATAGAAAACATTATGACAAAAAGAGAAATTACTTGTCAGGATTTTCTGATTTTACAATAATGTTATTTAAAGTTATAACTTCATCATTTTAAGTCATCTGCATGTGGGACAGGGTTAAACACTTATACATGCTTGAACATATAGCTTTGGGGAAAAACATTTTATATTGTGACAAATGATAAATATAATTTGATGTTATTCCTGAAAAGAAAATATTTTTGGAAAGGAAGAAATTCATCATTATCAGCATGTTCTCCTTTTCCAACAATTTTCGAGAAAAAATTGGAATGCATCTCCTAATATAATATCTGTCCATAGAAAACTTTTTAAGGATGGAAGAATTTTTTCTAATAGGAGAAATTTCTCCTTCCCTACAATTATTCAAGAAGTTGTCTGCTACTCTTCCACAGCCAAGCATTACAAGTTTTGAGCATTTTAATTTAACCTGTTACCTTAACCCTTTCCCTCATATAGACGCTTTCTGACGCCTCTGCAGCAGACGGCTTTTTGAAAACATAGTGACAAAAGAAGAAATTGCACAAAACGTGCAATTTCTCCTTTTGCCACAATGTTTTTGTCACTTTTTGTCATAGGTTATCCATTCAATTATGAAGATTTTCCACGTTTTGACAAAATACTTTCGAAGTCGTCTGCTGCAGAATTGTCGTATGAGGGAAAGGGTTAAAGTAAATTGTGTACATGTAAATTATTTTTAGATTCTTTCTTAGTTACCCTTTCCCACATACAGACGCTACATCAGAAGTAGTCTGTTAGTGGTAAAGGGTTAAACATTTTCTACATTTAGATGCTTTCTGACGCCTCTGCAGCAGACACATTTTGAAAACATTTTTGCAAATGGAGAAATTGCTCAAAATTGGCAATTTCTCCTTTTGCCACAATGTTTTCATCTCTATTAAATTAATTGAGATTTTCAGTATTTTTAGCCCACCTAGATGCATGAAGTGCAAGGTGAGCTTTTGTGATCGCTCACCGTCCGTTTTCCTACAAATGACTTCTCCTCCTAAACCAATTAACCAAATTCAAAATAATTTTACAGGAATGTTCCTTGGGTGGATCTCTTTCAAACTTGTTCAAAGAATTCTATTCCATGCAGAACTTTGGTTGCCATGGCAACAAAAAAGGGAAAATTAACCAAAACTTAAACAAAATTCTTGTCTGAAAGTAGAAGGCCGATGCCTTTGATATTTGGTATGTAGTATCATCTAGTGAACCTCTACCAAGATTGTTCAAATTATAACCCAGGGGTCAAAAATGACCCCCTTTCCGGGGGGAGGGGGGGGTCACTTGTTTTTCATAGACTCATATAGGGAAAAAACTTTAAAAATCTTCTTGTCTACGAATAGAGGGCCCAGGCCTTTAATATTTGGTATGTAGCATCATCTGGTTGGCCTCTACTAAGATTATTCAAATTATAGCCCTGGGGTAAAAAATGACCCCATCCCGGGGGTCACTTGTTTTGTATAGACTCATAAAGGGGAAAAACTTAAAAAATCTTCTTGTCTAAAAGTAGAGGGCCCAGGCCTTTGCTATTGGGTATGTAGCATCATCTAGTGGACCTCTATCAAGATTGTTCAAATTATAGCCCTGGGGTCAAAATGACCCCTTGGGTCTATTGTTTTACATAGACTCATATAGAGAAACAACTTAAAAAATCTTCTTGTCTAAAAGTAGAGGCCCCAGGTATTTGATACTTGGTATGTAGCATCATCTAGTAGACCTCTACCAAGATTGTTCAAATAATAGCCCTGGGGCAAAAAATTAGCCCTCCCCGGGGGTCACTTGTTTGACATAGATAGGGGAAAAACTTTAAAAATCTTCTTGTCTCAAACTAGAAGGCCCAGGCTTTTGATATTTGGTATGTAGCATCATAACATATAGTGGACCTCTACCTAGATTGTTCAAATTATAGCCCTTGGGTCAAAATTTACCCCTCCCCAGGGGTCACTTGTTTTACATAGACTCATATAGGGAAAACACTTAAAAAGTCCTCTTGTCTAAAAGATATTTGGTATGTAGCATCATCTAGTGAACCTCTACCAAGCTTGTTCAAATAATAGCCCTGGGGTCAAAAATGATCTCTCTCCGGGGGTCACTTGTTTTACATAGACTCATTTAGGGGAAAAACTTCTTTTCTAAAAGTAGAGGGCCCTGGCCTTTGATATTTGGTATGTAGCATAATCTAGTGGACCTCTACCAAGATTGTTCAAATTATAGCCATGGGGTAAAAAATGACCCCTCCCTCTGGTCACTTGTTTTACATAGATAGGGAAAAAACTTTAAAAATCTTCTTGTCTAAAAGATATTTGGTAATACCGTATGTAGCATCATCTAGTGCACCTCTACCAAGATTGTTCAAATTATAGCACTGGGGTCAAAAATGAGCCCTCCCCGGGGGTCACTTGTTTTTCATAGACTCATATAGGGGGAAAAACACTGAAAACTTTTTAAGTTTGATTAAATCAGGTGAGCAATATAGGACCATTATGGTCCTCTTGTTAATTATACATGTACATACATACCATATAGTACTTTCTCTTTACTTAACCCTTTCCAACCTGGAACAAATCTGCAGCAAACCACTTTGAAAACATTTTGGTTTTATTTTGGAAAATGTATGAATAGGAAAGTGTATGGTTTTATTTTGGAAAATGTATTAATAGGAAAGTGTAATTATTTGATAGAGTAAACAAATTGTGACAAAGGGGGAAATTGTTCATCATGAACAATGTGTCCTTTTGTCACAATGTTTTTCAAAAATGTTCTTATGCAGAGGTGGCAGAAAGCATCTACATGTCGAAAAGGATTAATCCTTAACCACTTACAGACTACTTCTGATGTATCCAATGAAATGAACACATAAATTTCTCATGATGAATATTTTTTATTTTCAAACTAAGATTTGAATTAAATCTCAGAATTGCAATTTCTTATATTAAGATATATCATGCTTTACTCAAGACTATGATCATTTTTAAGTAATCACCTTCAAATTCCTTTTATGTGAAAATGGGTTAATAAATGCTTCTCTTATGCCATTTTGTGTGTAAAATATTTTCTTTCACAATATCTACAACAATTAAAGTTAAGATTTGAGCTTTAATGTTACACTTTTACTTTTCAGCTCACTTGTGCACGAAGTGCTCAATGTGAGCAATTGTGATCACATTTTGTCCTGCGCCTGCCCATCGTCAACAATTGCCTTGTTAACACTCTACAGGCTACGTTTTGCATCAGATCTTCATGAAAGTATATTAGAACATTTATCTCTATCAGATCTTTGACAAGTTAGAATATGGGTCATATTGGGTCAGAAACTAGGTCGCTAGGCCAAATTGAAAGGAAATCGTGTTAACACTTTGGATGCTGCATTTTTAACTTGAGCATGTTCAAACCTTTTCAGATGATTGTCTTGATGATATTATGTAGTCCCTTTTTCAAATATTGGTCGACATGTCTTTTTAAAAACTAGGTCACTAGGACAAATTGAAGGAAAATTGAGTTAACACTAGAAGCCGAATTTTGATTCAGCATCTTCAAATTTTGTCAGAATGTTTCTCAGAATAATATCTAGGACAAGGTCGAATATGAGTCATGCCTGATCAAAAACTAGGTCACTAGGCCAAATTGAAGGAAAAAGTTGTTAAAACTCTGGAGGCCGCATTTCTACTATGAGCAAATTGAAACTTTTTCAAAAGGATTGTCTTGATGATATCTAGTCCATGTTCGAATATGGGTCATATCAGGTAAAACAAAAAATAGGTCACTAGGCCAAATACAGGAACATCTTGTTAACACTGGAGGTTGCATTTTAAATATTTGTCAGAATAATTGTCTTCATGTGTTTTGCATTAGAAATCATTCAGGTGAGCGATCTAGGGCCATAATGGCCCTCTTGTTTAAAGATCAATTTCAAACCAAAGGCTCAATGTGTTCCATTGTTATCACTCACTGTACGGCGTACGTCAAACGGTCAAATATTCTCTGAAACTGCTGATGCGATATTAACCAAACTTGACATGAATGTTACTTTGGTGACCCTCATTAAGAATTGTTATACAATTTATATTCTACCTATAAATTAGTTTGCTGCGATTTCAGAATGAGGTGGAAATTGCAAAACTTTAAAAATTGTTCTCCTGTGAATCCGCTTCTTCGAATTCCAAGATGTTCTATGGGTGACCCTCTACAAAATGGTTCAAGACATATTGATTGGGTGAAATGGGTAGTCTCAAAGTGGCATCAGAAAAGGGCTTGAATAATCGTCTGTTTTAGGGATAGAATTAAGCAGAAATGTTACCCCCTACAATATTTGTTCCAGCCTTTCAGACCGGTTTTAAAAGGTAGTCGCCAGGTGACATCAGAAAAGGGCTGAAAAGAAGAAATTACCCAACGACCCCCGTCTAGTCAAATACTTTTAAATATCAACTGTAATTGCCAAATTATGCTGTTTAATTCTAAGTGTTTTTTCGTAAATAGGTAGCACCTATAGATATATTAACTATGTACATATCACAGAAAATCTATTAATGAAAGTGTAGTTATTGTAGAGTTTAACCATTTCCCTCATATATAGATGCTATCTGACACCTCTGTGCAGCAGATGGCTTTTTGAAAACATAATGACAAAAGAAGAAATTGCACAAAACTTGCAATTTCTCCTTTTGCCACAATGTTTTCCACTCTTAGTCATAGGTTATTCATTCAATTATAGATTTTTTTTTTTTGACAAAATATGTTCAGTCATCTGCTGCATAATTGTCGTATGAGGGAAAGGGTTAAAACGTTGTGGCAAAAGGAGAAATTGCTCATCTTGAGCAACTTCAATTTAATCACAATGGTTTCATAAGTCATCTGCTGCAGAGAAATCAGAAAGTGTCTATATGACAGAAGGTTTTTGAAAATATGTGGAGAGGTAGAAGAGTCATTTTTCAAAACTGTCTTAGAAAAGGGGAAACTACACATTTTGAGTTGTTTTCCCTTTATCCAGCTATGTTTTTCTAGCAGTATAACTGCATTAGACTGTTCGTCGAATTCTGGAAATTCTTCTGCTGTCAGAGTCTCAACATGTTCAGATGTAGTCACTGTTTTAGGTGGTAAAGTTAAATGTTTCTTACTCTGATCATCAATTTCTTTCAAAATCTGAAAAGCAAGGTTTGATTTGTTTTGATTTATTACCACAATTTCTTCATTATATGCATACATATATACTATGAAAAGCTAGAGTCAGCGAATATCTTTAGTTCATCCCCTTTTATGATACTAGACACAATATTTGCAGCAGATGGTTTGACTTCGGTCAGTGGAGGTAATAATTATTGTGAAAAAAGGAAAATTTTGGTTTCAGAAAACATTTTCCCCTTTACCAGCTATTATTAAAATCATGCGTTTCCCTTACATTAAGAAATTACATTTCCACTATCAGTTGTTTCTTAACATATTATATCAGGTTATTTGCATATATGTTTGCAAAATATATATATTGTATTGTATGTATATGTTCCGGGGGACATTCAAAACCCATATGGTCAAAACCCATATGGTCACTTTTTGTCATAGTAGTCAAAACCCATATGGTAAAAAAGAACAGGGTAGTCAAAACCCATACGATAGAAAATGCAGGTTAGTCAAAACCCATACGATAGAAAAAACAGGGTAGTCAAAACCCATATGGTTGAAAATGCAGAGTAGTAATAATTCAGTCACAGATGATAAGTTACAAACAAACTGCAGTAATAGTTAATGTAGGTCTTCAATTGTTGAAAGCAGTTAACAATAGACAATATTTTAACAAAGGACATCTTAAGATAGTAATTACTAATAGCATAGTAATTATGATTAACACAATCAATAACTGTGAGAGCATAAAAGCATATAACCTATTGTTATCATTTATAGAAAATATCACTTTAAAGTAATTATCACCTTAATTCAATTATGTGATCTGATATTGGACAGGCCCCACAGAAGCGTGTAAAGAGAGGAACTCTCATCCATCAGAAAAGACTTCAGTCTCCATTTAAGTGGGCTATGCTAATTGATTATATTTTTATTTTCTCTTTTTTAATTAATATTTATAAATTGTATTATGTTTAAATAAAAAGACTTAGTATTTGGCATCCATATACTAAATTAAACTAACTATCATCTGTGACTGAATTATTACTACTCTGCATTTTCAACCATATGGGTTTTGACTACCCTGTTTTTTCTATTGTATGGGTTTTGACTACCCTGCATTTTCTATCGTATGGGTTTTGACTACCCCGTTTTTTTTACCATATGGGTTTTGACTACTATGACAAAAAGGAACCATATGGGTTTTGACCATATGGGTTTTGACATACACTCATATGTTCCATCAGTAAGTAAGTTCACTACAATCAGGGAAAAAGCCTACACGGTACTCTCACATTATTTCATTAATTAAAAAAATGCAAAAATGTATTTGGATTAATGCATAGTGTAAAAGTGATTTAGAACCTTTAATTTTTCCTGAGTCAGAACAATGACACCTTTGTAGCAAATGACTTTTGAAAATATTGTGAAAACATTAGTTGCAATAAGAAAACTTTTGTTTCCAACTAGGTTTTCAAAAGCAGAATGCTGCTAAACATAGATGGAGTATCACACTATATTTGTATTACCCATAATGTTTTCAAAAAATATTGATATATAACTCCTAAGGGAGAAAGATTTTAAAAAAAAAGCATATGGAGTACAAGGTTACATGAATTTTTTACAGATTTTATTGCAACTCTATTGATGATGTCACGTTTGTCAACAAATACATCCAAAGGGAAGGTCATAAAAAGTAATTAGTCAAATTGCAATTTAGTCACTGAAGTGGATTTTAGACCACAGGGTTCCACTTCACTAATGTCATAAATCATTTCATAAGACACCACCACATGTGTTTACAAGGTATACCCTTATTTGCCCCTTCACCCTTTGCCACTATATGACAATTCTGCAGCAGTACAGGGTTACTTGATTTTGTTTACATATTTTATTGCAACTCTATTGATGATGTCACTTTTGTCAACAAATACATCCAAAGGGAAGGTCATAAAAAGTAATTAGTCAAATTGCAATTTAGTCACTGAAGTGGATTTTAGACCACGTGGTGCCACTTCACTTATGTCATAAATCATTTCATAAGACACCACCACATGTGTTTACAAGGTATACCCTTATTTGCCCCTTCACCCTTTGCCATTATATGACAATTCTGCAGCAGTACAGGGTTACTTGATTTTGTTTACATATTTTATTGCAACTCTATTGATGATGTCACTTTTGTCAACAAATACATCCAAAGGGAAGGTCATAAAAAGTAATTAGTCAAATTGCAATTTAGTCACTGAAGTGGATTTTAGACCACATGGTGCCACTTCACTAATGTCATAAATCATTTCATAAGACACCACCACATGTGTTTACAAGGTATACCCTTATTTGCCCCTTCACCCTTTGCCATTATATGACAACTCTGCAGCAGTACAGGGTTACTTGATTTTGTTTACATATTTTATTGCAACTCTATTGATGATGTCACTTTTGTCAACAAATACATCCAAAGCGAAGGTCATAAAAAGTAATTAGTCAAATTGCAATTTAGTCACTGAAGTGGATTTTAGACCACATGGTGCCACTTCACTAATGTCATAAATCATTTCATAAGACACCACCACATGTGTTTACAAGGTATACCCTTATTTGCCCCTTCACCCTTTGCCATTATATGACAATTCTGCAGCAGTACAGGGTTACTTGATTTTGTTTACATATTTTATTGCAACTCTATTGATGGTGTCACTTTTGTCAACAAATACATCCAAAGGGAAGGTCATAACAATTAATTAGTCAAATTGCAAGTCACTGAAGTAGCATTTTAGACCACAGGATGCCACTCCATTAATACATGTCATAAATCATTTCATAAGACACCACATGTGTTTACAAAGTAGACCCTTATTTATCCCTTACCCTTCTTTCAATTTGATATGTTTCAAGTCTTCCGTAGTTGTTACATTCAAAACATTATTTTTTACTTCAATGGGAAACAATTAACAGCTTGTGTTTATAGATAATTCATTTTTGAAGATAAAATCAACTGGAAAGAATTATGCAAGCTGTGAAAAACAAACATCGATCATCTTTATATAATTGAATTTAGCAAAATTATTTTATTTAATCAAGTCCTTAACTTTAGTAATCAAGTTGTAAATTTAAGTAATTACACGCTAATCATCATGAAATAATAGTGTTGATTGGTTAGATGGTTGTTTTCATGCCTGAAAGTGTTTATTCGTAGGTATAGGTGGGATAAATATTCTCGTAAGTGGTTTTCCTGATTTAATGTTGGAAATTTTTTAGTTCTCGGGTCAAATGTGAAAATGACGCTTGAAGTAGGTGCTTCCTTTGTATTTGAATGTCATTTAAAATCTTAAATTAAATTCATTTACTTACCAGTTGCTTTTCTTTCTTTCTCACTCGGGCTTGTCGACTTTCTCTTCCGGACGTCTGGTAGTCTTTTCTGTAGATATCTTCACTCATTATCGGTTGAGGTCGAGCAAAAATTGACGGCACGGCTCCTTTTACTAACTGTTTCACTACATATATTCCCATTGATTTTTTTTTATCCAAAACGCTGGATCAATACTGTCATTTAAAAAATGGTCGGAACAAACTAAGCTATATTGTGTCGGACCTTTCCAAAGTTTCCGCGTCGAATCCACCGCCTTTATCCACATTTTTCTTACTGTGTCGTCCTTTGGGAATTTATGAAAGCTAACACCGTCCTTCGGCATATTAGAACACCCCCCTACCACACACTCTTTAGGCATCTTTACGTTTTATGTCTCTTTAAATATTCCAAATTCATCGATGCGTTCACGATTAAAACTGTCAACACAATGAAGTCAACATTGAATTCCACCCTCTGACGTCACTCCCGATATATTTTACGGAAATTGCCGATGTATATTTTTCGAAAAAAAATTGTTATCACATTAGGTTTATATGACTGTTCCCTACATATTAATGCGTATTAGAATAGCATTCTTGATTTCCTTTAAGTAGTAAGAGATATATTGAGGGGGGGGGGGGGGGGGGGGGGGGGGGGGGGAGACCAGTTTACTCCCCCTGATCTAGAGCTCTGATCTCAGTCAATCTGGCAATCCTTGGTGCAGTTCTACTCCTTGACCTATGCTTTGTAGGAAAAGGATTTGGGGTCTCTTATTGTTTCTAAATCATCCAAAATGTAGCATGATACAGATAAAGGTGATATGCCTGAAACACTTCTATCATTTTTCAGAATTTACACCTGGGGCCACACTACATTCAACCAGACATTTAAGGCTCTGGCGAGACAGACTTGCCTGAGGCTACACATTTAGATTGTGCATGAGACCCTTACGGCCTCGATGCATGATAAGTTATCTATAGTAGTGGTCATACCACACACAAACAAACCTTCTTCTGCAGTTTGATGTTATTAAAAGTTAATCCCAAAACCTCTAAAGGTTAGTTTTCGTCTGACGTTGATTTATGCTATATTTAATTTCTTTTGCCACAATGTTTTGATGTTAGTAAATGTTAATCTCAATACCTCTGAAGGTTGGTTTTCGTCTGACGTGAATTATATATTAAATGCAACATTTTAGGAAGGTTAATACTTTCCCACCTAGAGATACTTTCTGAAGCCTCTGCAGCAAAGAGTTTTTCAAAACATTGTGACAAAAGGAGAAATTGCTCACAGTGAGCAGTTTTTGCTTTTGCCACAATGTTTTCATTTCTATACAATTAGCATACTTTCATTAACAGAGATTTATCAATCTTTGCACTATCGTCAGCTGCAGATTTGTTGTATATGGGAATCTTCTTCAAAGTGGACAAACGCCATTAAATATTTGCCCCTGATCTAGAGCTCTGATCTCAGTCAATCTGGCAATCCTTGGTGCAGTTCTACTCCTTGACCTATGCTTTGTAGGAAAAGGATTTGGGGTCTCTTATTGTTTCTAAATCATCCAAAATGTAGCATGATACAGATAAAGGTGATATGCCTGAAACACTTCTATCATTTTTCAGAATTTACACCTGGGGCCACACTACATTCAACCAGACATTTAAGGCTCTGGCGAGACAGACTTGCCTGAGGCTACACATTTAGATTGTGCATGAGACCCTTACGGCCTCGATGCATGATAAGTTATCTATAGTAGTGGTCATACCACACACAAACAAACCTTCTTCTGCAGTTTGATGTTATTAAAAGTTAATCCCAAAACCTCTAAAGGTTAGTTTTCGTCTGACGTTGATTTATGCTATATTTAATTTCTTTTGCCACAATGTTTTGATGTTAGTAAATGTTAATCTCAATACCTCTGAAGGTTGGTTTTCGTCTGACGTGAATTATATATTAAATGCAACATTTTAGGAAGGTTAATACTTTCCCACCTAGAGATACTTTCTGAAGCCTCTGCAGCAAAGAGTTTTTCAAAACATTGTGACAAAAGGAGAAATTGCTCACAGTGAGCAGTTTTTGCTTTTGCCACAATGTTTTCATTTCTATACAATTAGCATACTTTCATTAACAGAGATTTATCAATCTTTGCACTATCGTCAGCTGCAGATTTGTTGTATATGGGAATCTTCTTCAAAGTGGACAAACGCCATTAAATATTTGCCTCAAACACCTAAATCCTTATGCCAATTTCAATAAAATGTACAGGAATCTTCCTTTCTCACAGGAATTGAACTATGGACTGAAAGACCGGGAAGCCTGTACTCTATATCTCTCTTCTATAAAGTATCTGCAATTGAAGCTGTAGTTTCCTTTTCCACAAAGTTTCCAAAGTCTATCTCTTTAATAAACAGAAAATCCTTCATTTGTACGCAATTTACTTTTCAGAAAAGCTGCTGATCAAGGAAATGCCATTGCTTCCTATAACCTGGGTGTTGGACAAAACAGATGTTAAAGCAGGGTGAGTAAGGAGGGCTAGATAATGGAGAGTAATCTGGTATTTTTCCTGCACTATCTATCTTATTACTTAACTAACCCTATGCTGTGGGTACTCAATAGAATCATCTCCATGAGACGACTCTTTTTAGTACACACAACATAGGGTTTACGGGTCATATAGGCTTTTGGGACATGTATTCTCTTCATATCTGAAGTTCTGTAAGTACATTACCACTTTATACATGTTTTATACACCGGCAATCTCTGAACACTTTCCATAAGGAATCGTCTCCTTTGAGTACACACAACATATGTTGTGGGTACTCCACAACATAGGGTTTACGGGTCATATAGGTTTTTGGGACATGTATACTCTTCATATCTGAAGTTCTGTGAGTACATTACCATTTTATACATGTTTTACATGGGCAATCCCTGTTATCAATGTTATAAGGACTTACATTGACATGACTCATACATGTCAGGAGGTTGCAAGATAGTAATCAAAACCTTGCCCACATAAAACAAGTCTGGAGCAGATACATCTTGTCAAAACTATGGAATACTGTTACAAATGAAAATTAAATTATTGAAGAGAGTTGAAAACCATTTGGGCTTAAGGAGAAATGGCTCATTATCAGCAATTTCTGCTTTCGTCACAATTTTTTCAAAAGTATGCAGATGCATCAAAAATTCAAAATTCATCTGCAAGTTGGGAAGGCTAAAAATAAAATGCATTTTTTCTACTTTTTTATTTAGAAAGTTATGTATTTCAAATCATCATGCATAAAGACTACTACTCATATTAAGTCATTTATTTTCTTTGCTTTGAATGGCTAACTGTATTTTGCGGAACGGAACGGAACGGAACGAAACGGAACGGAACAAGTGATGGGGCACCAGACAGGGAATATCTGTTTTCATACTTATATATTGTACCTGCGTTTTAATCAACATTTAGTAATATCTGGTTCAGGAGGGACATACTGTTATTAACTGTCCCTTGTATGAGTCGACATAAATAAATAAATAATAAATCAAAGTTGTGTCTTTAATCACGTATGCATGTCTTTACTGCCATACGATAGAAATATATATCATGTGCGGAGTTAAATCTATAACTCTGTGAAAGCTAGTGAGGAATAATCGGCAGATATTCATGAAGAATTGGTCAAACTAAAACCCATAGCAAGTGAACTTTGATTTACCTCCAGACGTCACTATTATGCACAGGTTACAAGTAATGAATAGTTATGTAGGTCGCTGTTCCGTTCCGTTCCGCAAAATACAGTTACCCACACAGGTAACTGTATAATGCGGAACGGAACGGAACAATATATATATATATATAATTCCAACCATTAGGCAAGTGAACTTTGATTTACCGCTAGACGTTCCTACATGTATTTTGCACATCTTTACAAGAACCAGGGCTCGAAATCTGGTCATCTAGTCCCAGAGGCGAACACTCGTCCGCGTCGCTACAAAACCTAGCTATGTAGCAAGGCAAGGCAATATAAGTTTTCCATTATACATTCACAAATCTGCATATTACCTACCAAAGTGACAGACCCATCTTCTACAAAGTCTCCCTCTATATGAAAATTCTACCTCGGAAACCTTTGCAGTTTCAACAACTACTAACCTCTTACATTACCATTGGTTATTTCCGTTGGGCGCAATTGTAACCTATCTGAAAAAGTTCGACCAAATCAGGGGTCGAACTCCAGACTTATTGTTCACATCGATATGTTAGGTATTCTAACCTGTGTACAATCGAACTCCCCACTACAGTTTTCTTTTGTTACAGTCCGTCTTGCCACATATGTTTGAACCTATTTGTGAAAGATGATCAAAGCTTGTCAAAGTGACTATGTGCAAGCGGTGCTTTAGAAACACCACGTGTAGAGAAAGATACCAATGCATGCGCACCCATGCTCGAAACAATAAAGGTTTAATCTGTGCTCAGAATGAGCTTTCAAACATCTGATTGGTTGATTAACACACATTTGTAGAAGTAAAGAGTGTTCTCTAACTTAGCAGTCACGTGACAGTGACAGTTCAACGTGCAGGAGGAATATTCATTTATTGGTTATTTCGGTTTTACGCTGTTTCAATAATATTCCAGTTGCAACGGGGATGTATGAGCCAGCGCATGAGAAACGCTAAAAGTTGGCTTCTGTGAACATTATATAACATCAAGATCAGCTAGTGCATACGAACAGTCTGATCAATATCTACTGTTGATACATGTTGATTCGAACCCATAGCAGGGGAACTTTGATTAACCTCTAGACGTCACTATTATGCACATGTTACAAGTAATGGATAGTTCTGAAGGTCGTTGTTCCGTTCCGTTCCGCAAAATACAGTTACCCACACAGGTAACTGTATAATGCGGAACGGAACGGAACAATATATATATATATATCTTTATATTAATTGTTGAAAGAATAATTACATTATCAGTAGTTCATTCTCAAATGAATATTGTAAAAAGGTAAGAATCTAAAGCGTGCAGACTCAATTAACTAAATCGTTATACGTGTGTTGTGTTTTGTGAATGCATTTTGCGAATGTTTTAACAAAAAATGGTGGTGGGGGCGGGGGGGGGGGGGGGGGGGGGACTCGAACCCATAGCAAGTGAACTTTGATTTACCTCTTGACGTTACTATTATGCACATGTTGCAAGTAATGAATAGTTATGTATCTCATTGTTCCGTTCCGTTCCGCAAAATACAGTTACCCACACAGGTAACTGTATAATGCGGAACGGAACGGAACAATATATATATATATATTCCAACCATTAGGTAAATGGACTTTAATTTACCGCTAGACGTTCCTATTATGCACATCTTTATAAGAAATGAATAGTTTTATAGGTCGTTCCGTTTCAATGAATTCAATGTTTGTTTGGGGTTTTGCGCTGCTTTCAACAATATATTTCAGTTATATCACGGTGTTTCCTGGGTAAGTTACCAGCACTACTTGTCTATTTATCTTGACACCAGGGAGTCAGTCGTCATGCTAACCCCACAACACTGAGCGCGAAGGAGGGAAAGTCATTACTACTATTTTTAAAGTATTTGGTATGACCCGGTCAGGGATAGAAAATGACACCACCCGCACCGAGGCGAACGCTCTACCACTACATCATCGATGCGGTCAATATTCTTAATTAAACCTCACTCAATATTAATGAAATTCCGAGTAAGAACTCAAGTGAATATTTTTTTCATCTTTAAACCTATTTTTTTTTTCGAAGTGTCTGTTAGCTGTATGAATAGTTAGAATGTTTGGTACTTAACACCGCTTTCACGTGTAGTTCAGTAACATTACATCTGCTAGATCATCAACGTGTAACCCATCTGAAAAAAACTCGACCCGACCTGAGCTCGAATTCTGTCCTCTAGTCGATCCCAGAGGCGAACACTCGTCCGTTTGAACCTATTGGTGAAAGATTATCGAAGCTTGTCAACATGACTATGTGCAAGCGGTGCTAAAAGTTGGCTTCTGTGAACAGTATATAACATCAAGATCAGCTAGTGCATACAAACAGTCTGATCAATATCTACTGTTGATACATGTTGATTCGAACCCATAGCAGGGGAACTTTGATTAACCTCTAGACGTCACTTTTATGCACATGTTACAAGTAATGAATAGTTCTGTAGGTCGTTGTTCCGTTCCGTTCCGCAAAATACAGTTACCCACACTGGTAACTGTATAATGCGGAACGGAACGGAACGGAACAATATATATATATACTGTTCCGTTCCGTTCCGCATTATACAGTTACCTGTGTGGGTAACTGTATTTTGCGGAACGGAACGGAACAACGACACAAAACGACACAAAACACAACACACGTATAACGCTTTGGTTAATTGACTCTGCATGCTTTAGATTCTTACCTTTTAACAATATTCATTTGATAATGAACTACTTATAATGTGATTATTCTTTCAACAATTAATATAAAGATATATATATTGTTCCGTTCCGTTCCGCATTATACAGTTACCTGTGTGGGTAACTGTATTTTGCGGAACGGAACGGAACGGAACAACGACCTACATAACTATCCATTATTTGTAACATGTGGATACTAGTGACGTCTAGAGGTAAATCAAAGTTCACTTGCTATGGGTTCGAAACAACATGTATCAACAGTAGATCTTGATCAGACTGGGCGGATGCACTAGCTGATCTTGATCTTATATACTCCTACTGCACGTTGAACTGTCACTGTCACGTGACTGCTAATGCTTCCGTTACACCAAACTAGTTCTCAGAACGTCCGACCCCGTCCTACAATAATAGTAGAACGGGTTGTGAACTGGCTAGAACGTGTAGATTTAGCAGGAAAATGTATATAAAACGAGCATAGTTTGTTCACAAACAGTTCCCAATACGTCCATCTAGTCCTTATCCCGTCTACAGTCCCGTTATATAAAGTTCAGATCGGGTAAAATTGCCCCATTCTCCTCATGGGGACACCGTTTCCAACCAGTTCAAACTCGTCTTTAGTCAGTTCGAACCCGTTCACAACTAGTTCTACTACGTTCCTTATACGTCGAAATCCGTTCTAACTAGTTCGTAACTCGACCGAGACAGTCGAACTCATTCTGAGAACGTCCTCTTCTCATTCCTGGTCCGTTCAGAACGTAATTGCAATCACGTCCTAACCGGACGGATATAAAAACCCGGTACGTTTCTGCCAGTCCTCAATCTCGTTCACCGCTTCAAGCTGTGAAGACGAACTCCACAACAATTGTGACAAACATCGTAACCATCTCTCATCCTTGTGATCATCATGCCTCCAAGGAAGGGTAGAGCCAGACAAACAGGATGTGCTAAAGCTGCCACTACTAAAAGAATCCAAAGCACCTGCTCAACTGAAGCCCGTTCAGATCACCCCAAAGTTCCTGAGCCCGGAACGGAACAATGAAATTCATTACTTGCAACATGTGCATAATAGTAACGTCTAGAGGTAAATTAAAGTTCACTTGTTATGTGTTCGAGTCACCCCCCCCCCCCCCCCCCCCCCCCCCCCCCCCCGCTCCCACCACAAAAAAAAAAAAAATATTCGCAAAATGCATTCACAAAACACAACACACGTATAACGATTTAGTTAATTGATTCTGCATGCTTTAGATTCTTACCTTTTTACAATATTCATTTGAGAATGAACTGATAATGTAATTATTCTTACAGCAATTAATATAAAGATATATATATATATTGTTCCGTTCCGTTCCGCATTATACAGTTACCTGTGTGGGTAACTGTATTTTGCGGAACGGAACGGAACAACGACCTACAAAACTATCCATTACTTGTAACATGTGCATAATAGTGACGTCTAGAGGTTAATCAAAGTTCCCCTGCTATGGGTTCGAATCAACATGTATCAACAGTAGATATTGATCAGACTGTTCGTATGCACTAGCTGATCTTGATGTTATATAATGTTCACAGAAGCCAACTTTGAGCGTTTCTCATGCGCTGGCTCATACATCCCCGTTGCAACTGGAATATTATTGAAACAGCATAAAACCGAAATAACCAATAAATGAATATTCCTCCTGCACGTTGAACTGTCACTGTCACGTGACTGCTAAGTTAGAGAACACTCTTTACTTCTACAAATGTGTGTTAATCAACCAATCAGATGTTTGAAAGCTCATTCAGAGCACAGATTAAACCTTTATTGTTTCGAGCATGGGTGCGCATGCATTGGTATCTTTCTCTACACGTGGTGTTTCTAAAGCACCGCTTGCACATAGTCACTTTGACAAGCTTTGATTATCTTTCACAAATAGGTTCAAACATATGTGGCAAGACGGACTGTAACAAAAAGAAAACTGTAGTGGGGAGTTCGATTGTACACAGGTTAGAATACCTAGCATATCGATGTGAACAATAAGTCTGGAGTTCGACCCCTGATTTGGTCGAACTTTTTCAGATAGGCTGCAATTGCGCCCAACGGAAATAACCAATGGTAATGTAAGAGATTAGTAGTTGTTGAAACTGCAAAGGTTTCGAGGTAGAATTTCCATAAAGAGGGAGACTTTGTAGAAGAGGGGTCTGTCACTTTGGTAGGTAATATGCAGATATGTGAATGTATAATGAAAAACTTATATTGCCTTGCCTTGCTACATAGCTAGGTTTTGTAGCGACGCGGACGTGTGTTCGCCTCTGGGACTAGATGACCAGATTTCGAGCCCTGGTTCTTGTAAAGATGTGCAAAATAGGAACGTCTAGCGGTAAATCAAAGTTCACTTGCCTAATGGTTGGAATTATATATATATATATATTGTTCCGTTCCGTTCCGCATTATACAGTTACCCGTGTGGGTAACTGTATTTTGCGGAACGGAACGGAACAACGACCTACATAACTATTCATTTCTTGTAACCTGTGCATAATAGTGACGTCTGGAGGTAAATCAAAGTTCACTTGCTATGGGTTTTAGTTTGACCAGTTCTTCATGAATATCTGCCGATTATTCCTCACTAGCTTTCACAGAGTTATAGATTTAACTCCGCACATGATAGATATTTCTATCGTATGACAGTAAAGACATGCATACGTGATTAAAGACACAACTTTTATTTATTATTTATTTATTTATGTCGACTCATACAAGGGACAGTTAATAACAGTATGTCCCTCCTGAACCAGATATTACTAAATGTTGATTAAAACGCAGGTACAATATATAAGTATGAAAACAGATATTCCCTGTCTGGTGCCCCATCACTTGTTCCGTTCCGTTTCGTTCCGTTCCGCAAAATACAGTTAGCCCTTTGAATGTGGCTTTTATTTGGATGAATCTAAATTTAGCCAAAAAGGTATTGAATATATATGGCATAAATTATTATTAAAACATTTAACACAAACTGATTAAGCTATTAAACAATTCCAGTCTTGTGAATAACCCAAAATGCAAGTATTATGTTGTCTTCCAATTTTTAAACATCAAACAAAAAATGATTTAAAATTTGTATCAGTGAATATAAATACGTAAGACTTCGAGGAAATAGGAGAAAGCATTGCAGGCAAATGGATAAATATTTTCCACAAGTGTGCTACGGATGATATTCTTGTTGTATTAGTATCAGTACAAAGCTTGACCATTTACGTTACGTTATCATATTTATGTTACTCTCGTTTACGTCGTTTACGGAGTTTTTTCACGTTTTTGGCAAGATGTTTTTTAAGTCGTCAGCTGCAGATTTGTTATATGTTGGAAAGTGTTTAAACGTATTTTTTGCTTATTTTCAGGGAACTTTGATTCACGATGCTGCACCGAAAGTAGTCAAACAAGCCAATTAAATGTTGAACAATGTTTGTGCCAGAGGAGTTTTTAAAATATGTAGAAACAGTGCAGAGTTATTTATGTACCCATATCAACTTATATATGTAAGCACAATGTTTATACGCAGAAACGTTTTTGTTGAAACAGTTTTACACAGGGTGTGTATCGTAATGAAACCAAATACATCGCTAACACATCAAAGGATCATTTTGAAGCTAACAACAACTTCAGGAATAAAACAACAATACAGCATAAGTAAAATCTTTTGCAATAAAACTATATTTCAAGACTTCATTTAGAAGTGAACATTGTATTAGAAACGATACTTCAATAAAACAAGGTGGAAATCAAATGAATATATCAGTGCATGGGATGTAATTATGAACCCCGGCTTGGCCATTCATTATTTCCAATGGATGGCAAAAGTAATTGTGATAAGCGTCATTTGTCTTTCACCAATGTTCTATATAGCCTATATGGCAGCCGCAAGGTAGTCAGTTATAAATCTAGGAAAATTATTTTTGTAGTACTGGTGTGAGAAAGCCAGGAAACAAAAGTTAGATGGATTCGCTGTGGTAATATTTCTGAAATACCGTTAGAATCCGCATTAAACTCCAATCAATTAAATCGTTAACAATTTGCAACACTAGCAGATCCGACGAACTTGTAATACGTTATAGCACTGTGAATATAACAGAATATGAAACTTTTGATTTCAAAATAATGGAACATTTTGATATAAACAATTTAGAATAACAAAAGAATAGAATACATTAATTGGAATGACACATTTAAAATACAAACATCAATGAGAATTTTTTTTTTGTAACTTTTGTAGATTTTAAGACCAAATTTCGAAATAACAAAATGTTTTAAAGTTGAGGATATATTATAACTCTTTGCAACTTACATTAGGTCATCCCCCGCCTAAGGCGGATGGGCAATTGGTTGGGCGACGTTGTCCTTCTGTCCGTCTGAAGCCACATCTAAAACTATTAACCACCATTGGGCAATACAAAACAGCAAGTTTCACCAAGATTGCCTCAGAAATACCAGTTTTGTGTCCAATTGAACTTATATTGCATATAATGTATCTCATGAGTTTATAAGGAAAGGGAAATAACCCTCTTTTCCAAATATTATTCAATTCAACACCAGTCAGCTCCCTTAAATCAATGGTTTATTTCAATTACCAATGAAAGCACTAGAAGTGACATCTTTGTCCACTCTTCTTAAAAATCCATCCAAACATTCAGCTTCATCACATCACTGTAAAGCTTTAAACTGGGTGTTGTGGGATAAAAAACAAATCCACTATGTCAAGTAGTAGAAACAGACGTTTCATTGTTCATACAATCTTCATGAAACTTCAGAACATTCATTATCATCAAGTCTAGTTCATGTTTGAAACTGGGTCAAGTTGGGTCTAAAACTAAGTCAATTAGTCTGATTGAACACTCTAGACTCCACATTGTCCGTACATTTTAGCATATAATATTTAGCAACTGATATATCAAGCATTCTTTTACAATTTTATTTTTTGGGAGGGGGGATTCTTAAATCAACGAATAAACTAGTTTAATGTAAAACAATGTGTAGCTTTTGTTAATCAGACAGCTTTTATAAATTAAATTGTGTTTAAACGTCACTTAGGATATAGTATTTCAGTTAAAATATTAAAAGTCTTCTAAACCATAAATAAACTGAAGTAGTATGATCTCACTTGGCATATAAATGAGATTTTTGTTTTTAAGCAGTACTTGGAAACCGTGATGAAAGTTTCATTAGTCACAAAATTGAAGGCTTAAAGCTTATGGAATCATTCTATATCCATCGTCCATTAACCCTTTCCCTCATACGACAATTCTGCAGCAGACGACTTTGAACTTATTTTGTCAAAACGTAGAAAATATCCATAGTTGAATGGATAACCTATGACAACAAGTGGAAAACATTGTGGCAAAAGGAGAAATTGCACGTTTTGTGCCTTTTTCTTCTTTTGTCACTATGTTTTCAAAAAGCCGTCTGCTGCAGAGGCGTCAGAAAGCGTCTATATGAGGGAAAGGGATAATTATTAACCTTTAGCTCAAAATAATCTCCTCCTAAACAATACGGTTAATATTCACCAAACTTCACAAGAGTGAAATTATGCGACTGATTTCAATATAATTTTGTAGAAATATTTCCTCTACAAAATTGTTCAAGACATATTGATTAGTTAAAAGACATGGCCGACAAGCAGAAACAGAAAATGTTTAATGCGAAAACTATCAAAACACTTCTTTAAATCTGCTGGTCTGAGTTCACAGTAACTTGGTAGAAATGTTCTTTACGTAATACTATTCAAATGAAATCCAAAGTCATATTTATTGGTTTAAAAATTGCTTCCTGTTGGGTGGGTCTAGCAATTCATATTGTTTGTGTCTTGTTACTCAGAATGCTTCATTAATTACAAATAACCTTTAATGATATGCTGTTTTGTTTACAGTATCTACTACTTGCTATGTTTTTCCAATTATTGATCAAATTAACCCTGACATAAGCAATTACAAATTTTCCACTATACAATCACACAGGTGGCCGAATTTGAGGTCATATTGAACCTCTTGTTAAACAAAGATACTATGCCTGACATAGGCTCCATTTGAAGAAAATCTAGTTGAAATGACAGCTTAATTCCGCCTTCAACATTATATCAAATAAGTACGTTTTTGATGAAAAGCAAACATTGAAACACTTGGTGAAATGAATGACTAATTATATATCACTTTAAACACTTGCTATGTGTGATCTTATAACATTCTCATAAGAAGGAAGCAAGGAATAGCGATCAGGAAATTTAGTTGGTCGTAGTTAACACAGGGGACGTGAAGCTTTGTGAAGCTTTTGTAATCAGTCAGGTCAGCCGGTGAATCCAGGCAGTCAGATCAAAACTTTATACTGTTGGCTGGTAAACTCAAAAGTTTGATCTTTATATTTCATAGAATTGTCTATGGACTCTTCCAAATGCAAAGATAGACACTTTCATTTTAAGAATTCAGCATTGAAAGGGTCAATGATAAAACAGACTGTAATTACACGACACAAAAACGGGGCTAAATGCGATGAAGTTTTGAATGCAATAGTGTATTCAATTGACAACTCACATATTTGGGATATTAACCTTTTAAAACAACATCCGCCATGGTAAAGTTTAACAATATATGATGGACTTGGTTAAATTATCTCTCAGTAGTAACGATCGCTGTCGTAGTAACTATCGCTGCTGTTGTATCTATCGCTGCTGTTGTATCTATCGCTGCTGTTGTATCTATCGCTGTTGTAGTCGTCATAGTCATAGTCCTCATTAAAATCATACATCTCATCAGAATCATAAGTAAAACCGTAAGTGTCATAATGATCCCCCCAAAAAATCGTTCGTCTTTCTTTGCTTACAGCTGATCTCTGTAGCTTACAATGTGGACAATTCGATGCACATGAAAGTCTCTCTTTCGACACTTTTATCTGAAATATTTTAATGCCCGGATCTTCAAATCCCCCATATCGTGCCTCATATAATGGCAGGTCTTCCCATATCTCCTCTGGGATACCTACCTGATCTTGAACTGCGACCATCAACTTTTCGTGCGTCGTGAATTCGATTTGTCCGTCGATTCGTTTGTGGTACCATCTGTTTTCACAAAAAGTATATGTGTAAAGACAGCTATCTTTGGGTTTCTCTGGCCACCATTTGTACTGGTTTATCAGATAATTGTTCAATAAACTTGGCACCGATTGTTTGGCAATTGATACAAAACGTTCATTATCATAAATGACAAAATTATCTCCTGCTTCAGCAATTGTGTCACTGGTTCCAAGGCATATCGCTTTCTCCTTTAGATCTATAGTCTCGAGAGAACAATGTGTTCTGTTGTATAAATATAACAGATTTGTGTCGCATTGTAGCATAGCTATGGTTGTTTTATTTGCGCAGACATGAGACACAGCCCCTGTTAATGACATAATAGGTACAGTAGTTGTTTCATAATTTTGTATCTTTCCAACGCTCAAGTGTGACACGGGAAACCATCTTTTTTCAAACCAGTTTAACGCACTGCTTTTATATATACGAACTGCTTCGTTGGATATAACAACGAGTTCATCATCATGGACGTATTTCTTTTCCAAATTTGAATGACGCTTGTATGTGTCATGGTTATTTACATTTTTAACATCAGACCATTTTACAGAGTTGTTCTCAAAGTTTATAATGTATACACAATTTTTATTTAACGATCTGTCATAAATGTATGCCTCAGAGCTATCTTTTCCACGAACAAATTCAATATTACTAATGTCAAATATGTCGGAGCGCATTTCGTCATTTTCGATGTTCAAAGAGCTCCATCTGCGTCTATTCATGTCGTAACAAGGTAATATTTTGTAGAAGTATTTCTCCGGAAAAAGTAGAACTTCACAGGAACCCCGTGTTTCAAGTGACTCCAACTTAGCAATAAAACTTAAAGACGCATCTAGTTCATGGACCAAACGCTCGTTCATGACAACATCTGTTATAAAACTTCTTTCCATATCAGCGAAATCTATATGTTTTAGAAATTGTTCGAATACCGACTTCCTATTTTGTCTACTTTTCGTCCAACGAACGAGAAAAGAGAACTTGTCACTTGCCTTTATATGCGACAAGTTAGCGTTCTTTAAGATATATTCGACTGAGTCTACAGTCAGGTCCATCATGTCGTCCATCTGCATCAGGTCAGGTAGGCGACCTTTCAGGTATTCCTCGTAAGACGACAGGGAGAATTCGTAGAGACTCGCTAGTTTTATCATGTCTAGGCAATTTTCGTCGGTGATCTTTGCTCTTTTTATCCACATAACACATTTAGCCTGTAATATTCAAATTAAAGCCAACTGGTTACCAAGTCATACACTCGACTTTTGACTGTATAGTGCCTGTATGATTGTACATTTATTTCTAGTAAAATTCATTAATTGAAAACAGTGTAGTGCCATGAGTAAAATAAATTGATGTAAGCCTCCAAATATTACAAAACTTATGAGCTTGTTAATCCCTAGATATTTTGTAAATACACGAAATTTCTGGTGTGAGATTATAAAAACAACAACAACATCGTGCCATTTGCGAATATGTAGATCCCTGTTACCCTGTGCAGCCGCTGTGATTGATTTGGCTCTAAACTTTTGATCCATTATAACAGAGGATTTCAAGAAACTTGCAACTCATATTTGGCAATTTTAAACCACGGATAAACAATCGGTCCTTTATCTTCACTAGACTTGAACAATAAGTTTGGGTTTCCTTAAACATGTGTCATATGTTGAATATTTGTCATGAAATACCTTCAATGCAGGGATGATAAGATATTCTGCTATCTCAAGCAGAGCTGCAATATTGCTTTCATTTATCTTTGTTTTCTTGCCATAAACATACAAAATTGCTTCCTCTAATAACACCGGGGTTCCAACGTGCATTGTTATCATTCCTAAAGTATAATACACAAATATATCATTTTCTATTCCCAAAGATATGGACGTTCTGGGTATTTAGAATCACTTGACATCAATCTGTTTTGCCATTAGCGTCTTATAAATGGATAAATAGACGTCTAACTGTCATGCCATTATACCAGCTGTTCTTTAGTACTAAGTGTGTTGCTATAGCACATTTCCAATAATATCAAATTTATTTGGATTTTTCAAAAACATGAGAATAATAACTCACCTAATTTAACAGAACTTCAGTCGTTTTTCAAGTGTTAACTCTATACATATAAAGAAAAGGGCCCCGCCTCGTTGTGGTCATGTTTTCAACGGATTGGAATATGTTTAACAATCTATGTAGAGTGTCACCATAGTAACGTCTGCCACAAACTATTTCAAGATCTGGCCTTTCCTTTTATAAAATAATATTATTAAAGCTTTTACTATCATCACATTAAGAAAAGCCGCCCTGCCGCCTGGCGGTCAGTTTTGTTCAAGATTGACCTAGTGGTTTAGGAGGGGATGTTATTTAAATATACATATTTTTAACCGTTACCGTTGCCACGGTAACCATAGTGTTCCATTGTAGTTCATTACTTAAGAAATTCGTTGAAGTACGATGTCGCACGGGCATCTGACGTTGCTACAAGCGAACAATACCAGATTTATAATTTGGACAAAGACATGTCTGTTTCTTAAATCACGATTAAACACATCTTATTGTTTCTTCAGTTCACGTGTGTTTTCTGACTTTCTCGCATCAGTACTCTACACAATATTCATCCAAGGCAACTGGCTATCTCCCACAGAAAAATTCGCCCATTCGAGTTTAGAATGAATGGTCGAGTCGTTTATGCAAAAACCATGTTGTACCTACCTTATTTTATGAATAGGCTCATGTCAGGGTTATATTTTGAAATAACATTTACATAGACGACTAGATAAGGTGAAATAAACAGTTCTTTGTTCGACAATATGTTTCTTAGCACTCATTAAAACCTATGTTTCATAGGTTTTGGAGGTCAAATATTGACTTAAGAACATACAACACGTTCCTTATCTAAAGGTCTTTAACAAATGAACTGAAGACAAAATGTGATTTTGTAACCAGGATCATTGTCTGAATCCAAAATATATATATTGTATTGTCGTAAGTTAGTCATAGCATACTAGAAAACTAAATATAATAGAAATAGTAATTACCGAGAATAATTTAACTGACAGTTAATTTGGAAGGAAATTTTCAATATAACAACATAAGAAGGCAAACATACCTGTATTCCGTTCAAGGTAACTGTGCTTTCTAATATTTTCAAAAAAGGGACTTGCAACAAGAACACACCAATGAAATTTCTTCTCCTGAAAAGACAAACATGTAAGACTTAGACTATGCAGCATCGTGATCATCTTGATGAGAAGTGTTTCAGAACCTTTCCTTAAACGAATACATTTTTCACGTTTATACTAGCACAGACATTGATCTAACATTTGTCCTCTTTCTTAAACCGTAAATATAAATCATTCAAAGACAAAAAAGACAAAATAAGAACTCGTATAAAATTAATAGATGATTATGCATTAATCGGTTTATAGCGTTGAATATAATCCAAATTACCCATAATCCATGTTTGATGGTGACTTCACACAGGTCTGACTGTTCTTTCACCTGGTTATATAGTAAAGATCGAAATGAAGGCGGTTTACTTTTTGATTTATCGAAATCCATATTGCTTTCATCTGCCCTCTCGCTTTCGCTAAAATAAAGTAGAGATAAATTTAGTCAGTAGCAATACATTTATGAATTTCGATATTCAGCGAATGATTTTCTAAACGCTATATGAGCCTGTCATCCGACTGAACCATATGAAATAAATATGTAAATCTAAGTCCCACTATATAGTTTAGATCTAGTTTTAGTGTATATGGAGCTGCAAATATGCTGTGTTTACCTCCGTGAAGTTTATTCCCTATTCCTTATTCAAATGTAAAGTTGGTTACTTGTTCCTCGTTCCTTATTCCTTATTCAAATGCGTATTTGGTTACTTATTCATTGTTCCTTATTCAAATGTAAAGTTGGTTACTTGTTCATTGTTCCTAATTCGCAATAGCATCAACATGGTGATTTTCAACATCAACATATGCAGTTTTATTGATGCTTCTTTTCGTGAAAACGGCCGAACAGGTTTTTTGAATAAGTAACAGGTTATTTAATAGGTACTTATAGATCTCTGTCAGCATCTACAACAACAACAACATCACATTTGCTGTTGGCAACATTAACGTATGCAGTTTGAAAAGTTTTTCTGAATATCAAACTCTAACATCCTGATAACCCGCCTAATAAGTTACGAATAAGTAACAGTTTATTAAAAATGTACTATTTCATCATCTACAACAACAACAACATCATCTACAGTGTTGTTGGCATGCAGTGCCTTAGATTATATCTGATTAAGTAACACATAAAGAACAAGGAACATTTAACCAACTTTACATTTGAATAAGGAACAAGGAACAAGTAACCAACTTCACATTTTAATAACGAATAAGGAACATGGAACATGGAAAAGGGAATGGCCGAATAAGTAACAGGTTTTTGAATAAGTAACAGGTGATTTAATATGTACCAGTAGCTCACTTTCATCATTTAGAACAACAACAACCTCAAGATTGTTGTTGGCAACATAAACAAATTCATTTTGAATGATAGTTGGGACAGCACTGGCTTCTTTTCTTGAACACGGCCGAATAAGTAACAGGTTTTTGAATAAGTTACAGGTGATTTAAGATGTACCAATGGGTCTCTGTTAGCATATACAACAACAACAACATCAACATATGCAGTTTCATTGATGTTTTGGATAGCGAAGGCTTATAAGTAACAGGTTTTTTGAATAAGTAACAGGTTATTTAATAGGTACTTATAGATCTCTGTCAGCATCTACAACAACAACAACATCACATTTGCTGTTGACAACATTAACGTATGCAGTTTGAAAAGTTTTTCTGAATATCAAACTCTAACATCCTGATAACCCGCCTAATAAGTTACGAATAAGTAACAGTTTATTAAAAATGTACTATTTCATCATCTACAACAACAACAACATCATCTACAGTGTTGTTGGCACCATGAACATATGCAGTGCCTTAGATTAGATCTGATTAAGTAACACATAAAGAACAAGGAACATTTAACCAACTTTACATTTGAATAAGGAACAAGGAACAAGTAACCAACTTCACATTTTAATAACGAATAAGGAACATGGAACATGGAAAAGGGAATGGCCGAATAAGTAACAGGTTTTTGAATAAGTAACAGGTGATTTAATATGTACCAGTAGCTCACTTTCATCATTTAGAACAACAACAACCTCAAGATTGTTGTTGGCAACATAAACAAATTCATTTTGAATGATAGTTGGGACAGCACTGGCTTCTTTTCTTGAACACGGCCGAATAAGTAACAGGTTTTTGAATAAGTTACAGGTGATTTAAGATGTACCAATGGGTCTCTGTTAGCATATACAACAACAACAACATCAACATATGCAGTTTCATTGATGTTTTGGATAGCGAAGGCTTATAAGTAACAGGTTTTTTGAATAAGTAACAGGTTATTTAATAGGTACTTATAGATCTCCGTCAGCATCTACAACAACAACAACAACATCACATTTGCTGATGGCAACATCAACGTTTGCAGTTTTAATTGATTTTCTGGATATCAAACTCTAAAATCTTGATAACCACCGAATAAGTAACAGGTTTTTTGAATAACTAACAGTTGATTTAAAATTTACCAATGGGTCTCCGTCAGCATCTACAACAACAACAATATCACAATTGTGGTTTGTAACATAAACATATGCAATTTGAATGATATCTGTGATAGCAAATGCTTCTTTTCTTGAAAAAGGCCGAATAAGTAACCAGATTGTGAATAAGTAAAAGGTTATTTAAAATGTACAAATGGGTCTCTCTCTCATCATATACAACAATAACAACAACATCATCAACATTGTTGTTGGCAACATCAACATATGCAGTTCCTTAGATCAGCCCTGAATAAGTAACGAATAAGGAACACGGAACAAGTAACCAACGACACATTTTAAAAAAGGAACAAGGAATAAGTAACCAACTTCACATTTGAATAAAGAATAAGGAACAAGTAACCAATTTCACATTTGAATAAGGAATAAAGAATAATAAATACAGAATAATGCATAGGGAATGAACTTCACGGAGGTGATTTGTTTTATGATTACTGAAAACTGAAAGTAGCGGTTCGGATAAAATTAAAATGTAGCCCAAGTAGTTAACATGTACAAATAGTTTTTAATAGACATATAAATATTTCCACAAACTATCTAATACAGTGTGTTTAATTGCAGTACTGTTTATAAATATGTTAACATCTGCACATGAAATTACCTGAACCAACTTCTCAAAGTGTTAATAAAATAAACTTAAAAATGAGAGAAATTCTTTCTCTAAGGAGAAATCAATGCTCTAATCGCGATCAATATCGCTGTGAGGGTTGTCATGCATAATTTACATATTCTTTACATCTATTTATTCTGGAAGATCACTTTAAATTGTTTTGATATAACCGGATGTAACGTATGGTGGGACTTCCAGTATTTATAAAACTTGTCCCCAGATATGTCATGTTAAAGTATATTTTATATACCGATCTTTTATCATACAGATCTGTTATAATACTGATCTGTTATCATATAAGGTTGTAAAAGCTGTTTAACACTTTTACTAGCTAGAGAAGGAATTATTGGATAAACAATATTGTAAGGACACGTGTAGTTTTATTATTCGAGCGGATACACACAAGAATAGGAATCATGACATTAAACGAAATGGTCATACCAATTAACGAAATGTAATTATACGAAATTAATCAACAATTAATAAATGCCCAGTTTCAGTAAATATATATAAACATATCATTTTTGGATATTTCTACATGACATACAAGACGTATAGCCATCAGTCCATCCTTTGAAGTGGCCTTTTCCCTGAACAAGACATACCATTCGGTAATCGATGAATTATATGGTAATTGTTGGTTAGATGCGCACGATCGAATGGATTATAATGAATCGATCAATCAATCAAGCAACCATTCGAACCTTTCAAATGAATGGACAGAATACTTGTATAAATTAATGCCCTTCCATAATCTAAACTTACTTCGTGTTGCACTAGTTGTCGGTCCGTCGAATTGCGACAACCGGCTGCAAAACCAGTCTAAATTTAGTAATTCCAGACTTTGCACCTGTCTTATGAGAGTTATAGAGATTAGCCGATATGCGGATATATATATCATTGACAAGCTAATAACAATGTTTTCTAAATGCGCTAGTTGCCGTTCCCCCGATTTAGGGCAGTCGTCTGTAAAACGAAACCGGATCAATTTGGACAATACCAGTCGAATCGGTTTCATTAGACGTTCCCACTAATGTACCGTCTATTGTAGAGTGGCATTTTGAAAAGCCTACATCAATTTACTCCCCGATTTCAAACAGAAATATATAGAAAATTCGGGAAGCAGTCCAAAAATGTCTCAACCTAACATCACCGCAAAATGAAGTACCAAATATCATCAAGATATCTGAATTTTGAAGAATAACATTGCAACTGGGAGCCTAAGTGGATTATGGGTTATGCAAATACATCTTCATAAATGCTTGTACCATGATTCCATAAATTTCGAATGCATACATTCGAATGCATACAATTTATTCACAAGTAGCGTATGAATACACAAACAGTCGTTTAAATGTACATTACATTGAACTATTGTCCTCTTTGTTTCTGATGTATTCTATTTAACAATTTTGTTTATGGTAATGGAATTATGGTCTAAGAGAGGTAACTTTTACGAGATCATAATGCAGAAATTGCAAGAGTTGTCCGAATGAGAAGTGAGAATACTCAATCTTAACAATTCGGTTCTCAACATGTAAAATGAAACTAAGAAGATATTTGTACTGAATGTATTTGTGTATGCCTTCTGTATATGTGAAAGCCGTTGGCCATTTATCAATAAATAATTTGAATTGAATTAAATATTAAAAGTAAATAAATAATAATGACTTGATTTGTATTAAATTCGACGATTAAAGATATCACAATAATGTAACGTCGATCAGTTGAATGTGTGTACCCTCGCCGCGCATACTGTAGTTGACGATTTCATTTTGGCGAGTATAGTTGTAAAGCTTGTAAAGATTCAAATAATTTATAAAGACATTTTATACGATTCGCATATTTAATCAAGTGTTGAAAGTATTAAACAGGTTTTTGTTTTCAACTATTTGTCGTATATGTTGAGGTTCTATACTACAAATACATTTCGACCTGTATTGCAATATATTGCGTATCGCTAGTCCCGTATTGCAATAAGCACCGTATCGTAAGCTGCCTGGCAATACACAGCCCTAGACAGAAAATGCAATAAGTTAGTTATAACGAAGTGATATTGATATCCAGTTACTGTTGTGTACGATCTTTAAAATGTACAAATGGGTCTCTCTCTCATCATATACAACAATAACAACAACATCATCAACATTGTTGTTGGCAACATCAACATATGCAGTTCCTTAGATCAGCCCTGAATAAGTAACGAATAAGGAACACGGAACAAGTAACCAACGACACATTTTAAAAAAGGAACAAGGAATAAGTAACCAACTTCACATTTGAATAAAGAATAAGGAACAAGTAACCAATTTCACATTTGAATAAGGAATAAAGAATAATAAATACAGAATAATGCATAGGGAATGAACTTCACGGAGGTGATTTGTTTTATGATTACTGAAAACTGAAAGTAGCGGTTCGGATAAAATTAAAATGTAGCCCAAGTAGTTAACATGTACAAATAGTTTTTAATAGACATATAAATATTTCCACAAACTATCTAATACAGTGTGTTTAATTGCAGTACTGTTTATAAATATGTTAACATCTGCACATGAAATTACCTGAACCAACTTCTCAAAGTGTTAATAAAATAAACTTAAAAATGAGAGAAATTCTTTCTCTAAGGAGAAATCAATGCTCTAATCGCGATCAATATCGCTGTGAGGGTTGTCATGCATAATTTACATATTCTTTACATCTATTTATTCTGGAAGATCACTTTAAATTGTTTTGATATAACCGGATGTAACGTATGGTGGGACTTCCAGTATTTATAAAACTTGTCCCCAGATATGTCATGTTAAAGTATATTTTATATACCGATCTTTTATCATACCGATCTGTTATAATACTGATCTGTTATCATATAAGGTTGTAAAAGCTGTTTAACACTTTTACTAGCTAGAGAAGGAATTATTGGATAAACAATATTGTAAGGACACGTGTAGTTTTATTATTCGAGCGGATACATACAAGAATAGGAATCATGACATTAAACGAAATGGTCATACCAATTAACGAAATGTAATTATACGAAATTAATCAACAATTAATAAATGCCCAGTTTCAGTAAATATATATAAACATATCATTTTTGGATATTTCTACATGACATACAAGACGTATAGCCATCAGTCCATCCTTTGAAGTGGCCTTTTCCCTGAACAAGACATACCATTCGGTAATCGATGAATTATATGGTAATTGTTGGTTAGATGCGCACGATCGAATGGATTATAATGAATCGATCAATCAATCAAGCAACCATTCGAACCTTTCAAATGAATGGACAGAATACTTGTATAAATTAATGCCCTTCCATAATCTAAACTTACTTCGTGTTGCACTAGTTGTCGGTCCGTCGAATTGCGACAACCGGCTGCAAAACCAGTCTAAATTTAGTAATTCCAGACTTTGCACCTGTCTTATGAGAGTTATAGAGATTAGCCGATATGCGGATATATATATCATTGACAAGCTAATAACAATGTTTTCTAAATGCGCTAGTTGCCGTTCCCCCGATTTAGGGCAGTCGTCTGTAAAACGAAACCGGATCAATTTGGACAATACCAGTCGAATCGGTTTCATTAGACGTTCCCACTAATGTACCGTCTATTGTAGAGTGGCATTTTGAAAAGCCTACATCAATTTACTCCCCGATTTCAAACAGAAATATATAGAAAATTCGGGAAGCAGTCCAAAAATGTCTCAACCTAACATCACCGCAAAATGAAGTACCAAATATCATCAAGATATCTGAATTTTGAAGAATAACATTGCAACTGGGAGCCTAAGTGGATTATGGGTTATGCAAATACATCTTCATAAATGCTTGTACCATGATTCCATAAATTTCGAATGCATACATTCGAATGCATACAATTTATTCACAAGTAGCGTATGAATACACAAACAGTCGTTTAAATGTACATTACATTGAACTATTGTCCTCTTTGTTTCTGATGTATTCTATTTAACAATTTTGTTTATGGTAATGGAATTATGGTCTAAGAGAGGTAACTTTTACGAGATCATAATGCAGAAATTGCAAGAGTTGTCCGAATGAGAAGTGAGAATACTCAATCTTAACAATTCGGTTCTCAACATGTAAAATGAAACTAAGAAGATATTTGTACTGAATGTATTTGTGTATGCCTTCTGTATATGTGAAAGCCGTTGGCCATTTATCAATAAATAATTTGAATTGAATTAAATATTAAAAGTAAATAAATAATAATGACTTGATTTGTATTAAATTCGACGATTAAAGATATCACAATAATGTAACGTCGATCAGTTGAATGTGTGTACCCTCGCCGCGCATACTGTAGTTGACGATTTCATTTTGGCGAGTATAGTTGTAAAGCTTGTAAAGATTCAAATAATTTATAAAGACATTTTATACGATTCGCATATTTAATCAAGTGTTGAAAGTATTAAACAGGTTTTTGTTTTCAACTATTTGTCGTATATGTTGAGGTTCTATACTACAAATACATTTCGACCTGTATTGCAATATATTGCGTATCGCTAGTCCCGTATTGCAATAAGCACCGTATCGTAAGCTGCCTGGCAATACACAGCCCTAGACAGAAAATGCAATAAGTTAGTTATAACGAAGTGATATTGATATCCAGTTACTGTTGTGTACGATCTAACCCTTTCTAACATCCAAAAAACAGCTGTAGATGACGTTGAAAACGTCCATTCAAACATAAGGAAAACACTTTTTAAAAATAAAGATAATTAGTTTTTATTAGATTTGAAAACAATGTGGCAAAAGAAGTATTAGCTCATAATAAGCAACATCTCCTTTTGCCGTGATATTTTCAAATGTATTAAAATGCAAGTGGGATAGGGTACTGTGTAGAATATGCTTTTTAACCCTTTCTCACATACAACACGTCACCAAAAGACGACTTTGAATACATTTAGGTTAAACTATGGAAATCTCTATAAATAAAAGAGTAAATATTTAAAACAGTTTTAACCATTGTGGCAAAAGGAGAAATTTCTCTTTCTTACTGATGTTTTCAATGTAATCGGCTATGTATGCGTTAAATGCGTCTGCAATTGGAAATTGTTAAACCTTTTCTTTGATAACAAGTGTATCAGACACATATTGAAAGATTGAGTAAAAATCAGCAATTTCTTCTTTTTATACAATGTTTTCAAAACTGTTTCGATATTTCAGATATTAAAATGTTTTACTGCTAGTACCATTTTACCCTTTCCCCATTGAAGACATCTTTTTACTAATCTTGAACAGAATAATGAAAAAACACGCATTGAATAGCTGAAAACATTGTTGTAAAAATGCATATGGGATAGGATTAACTACTACATGTATATAGAAGATATTGCTTAATCTTTTCCCACATACAACAATTCTACATAGACAACTTTAAAAACATCTATGTAAACTATGAAAATCTCTTTACCATTTCTTACATGTAAAAAAGCATATGACGATTTTGAAAACATGTAGGCAAAAGTAATGGACATCTTAATTATTAAATCAAAATGAAAACATTGTGGCAAAAGGAGAAATGAGTTTACACATTCAAACCAAGATGTGTTTTAAGTCATCTGCATTATATTTCTTGTATGTGGGATCGTTTCAACCATTGTGACAAATTTATTTATTTTCAAACGATTAGCACATGTCTTGAAACAAGTTTACCCCTTCTTAAATATGCGTTGCAATGGGATCCCCACATGTAGACATAATCAATACATTTTCATATATAAACCCTACACAGTAGATACTAACATGTACCTGGCCATGGTATTTTAGTTTAATATCTTAGTTCAAAGACCACTGAAAAACAATTATTCTAATAACATTGAATACACGATGGCCTTCAGTCGATAGTTAATATATCGAAAATGAAAGTAAAACTTAAAAGCGTTAAAGGCTTATATAAAATATATTACAAAAATAAGGCAGGTTTAAGTAGATATAATTTCATCGAGTTTCAAATACATTTGAAAGAGGAAGTATTAAATGTTGGACCCTTTCCCTTATCACATATCAGTAACTCAATCATTATACAGTTAGATATTCGTCATAAACAAAACTACCTTCTTGCACGTCAGTGTGAACTACATTCGGAGGTCCATATACACTTTCGATTACATTCAGTGTCATTACTCTAGAGACCGGCTCGGTGGCGTAGTGGTACGAGCGTCAAGCTCGAGAACAGGAGACCAGTAATCGATCACCCCGGTCGAGTCATACTAATTACTTTATAAATTATAGCTAATTCCCTGGTCATTCTCATTGGTCGGGGTAGAATAACGACTGATGCGCTATTGTCATTTTGTTTGAATATATTTTACGCCGCTTTCAACACAATCAGTTTAATCACAGCGTTTACGGCAAGGTTAAAAGTACTTCCATTCTATTTATCCCGACAGCAACGAGCGAGTCGTAACGCTAATCCTACAATCCTGAGCGCCAATGAGGAAAAGCTAAAACTTTCGAAACAATATTTTAAATTTCTTACATACACGATCATTTTGACTCATCTATAGCTAAGCAGGTGAGTTTTGAAAACATTCTGGCATAAAGGGCAATAATTCACCATGAGCAATGTCTCCTTTTTCGTCACAATGTTTTCAACTTTATTATATATATAGTAAACTTTCTATTAAAGAGATTTCCAGTTTTTGCCTATATATTGCAACGTTGTCTGCCTCAGATTTGTTGTATGTGGGAATGTGATAAAATGTTTCTGTCCGATGTATGCAATACTCCTGGTTAGTTATTGAGGCGAAGTTATATATATATATCCACATGAAGTTAAACCTAGAGTTTAGTTAACTTATGATATTTCAGGGTTTAAACTAATAAAGTACTTTACTACTTTGTATGTAGGAGGCATAAACAAACAATCAAATATATTTTTACCTTGGTTATTGTTTCTTTACGAAATCCGGGTTTCATTCAATCAACCATTTTAAATAGCTCGATACTATTGAATCATGCAATAAAGTATGGCGTCGATATATTATGGTAAACTTTTGATAATATTGACCTTGCACTTTCAGAAAATTACTTCCGGGTTGCAAGTTTCGATATTAGGTCTAATCAACCGAGGACTCGTGACGTCATCATTCGGACCACTGTACTAGAACATAGGTAGACGGTGATTTCGTGAACTTGATTCTATATTTAGAAAAAGGGTATCACAATATGGAACATAATCAAAGTACTGAAGTACTGGTAACGAATTATTTTGAAAATTAATTAATAATTACATTATGTTTTTTGTTTGTTTTAAACTTGCTTTAAAACTTAGTAGTTTTTAGACAATCTAGTCTATTTCATGATTATAAATAATCTTTGTCCATATATATTTTAAAAGAGACATCTGGAAATGTTCAATATATACTGTAATATACTGGGTGTATACGGATAAGTGTGAAAATGTATGGGTAAAACATTTTTTTATTTAAAAAAAATAAACATGCATAATGTAGTAGCATAACGGACAAAATATGCTAGTCGCACTGTTGCATACTATGTCTTTTTCAAAACATTCCTTACTTTATCATTTGAGTAAAAACTTAAAATCACAAAATTTGGAAGCAATATAGTAAAAATTGAGATAATGTAATTTTGCTCATTTTTTTTAAAGCTTGTTACATGGTTTGTTTATTAACCCTTTTCCACTTACAACACATCTGCAGCAGACGACTTTGAACATATCTTTGCAAACAAATATAAAGCTCTCTATAATGGAGGTAAAATACAAAGGGGAAGAAGATATTATGAAAAAATTGGAATTGCTTGCATTGAGCAAGTTCTACTTCAGTTAAAATGTGTTCTAAAGATGTCTACAGCAATGTCATCAGAAAGCCTCTACATGGGGTAAAGCAGGGTTTTACACCAGTACAAAATGTTGGGAGTCCTTGGGATGCAGTCATGTAAAATTAAGAAGTCCCTCCCTAAAAAACAGGGGTCCCAATACATGATACGGAGCCAAATGTTTATTGTTATATTATGTGTAAGCTGTTGTTATACATATTCATGATTATTATGATTTATCATAAATATGTATAAAACAGCTTATGAATTTAAAATGTATTATCAATTTTAATTTATGCTACTTTGGCACAGTAATAATATTGCTAAGCTTTTTTTTCTGTCTCACAACTTGTCTACTTTTTGGTATCGTAAATAAAGGAAAAGAAAAATGCTGATTGTTTAAGTTTTTTTAATTACTGGAATTTTCTAACTTTCTTTCCAATATTCTCCGAAACTGACGTACTTTCATTGCAACATTTCTCCTCAACTTCTAATTCGGGCTTTCTTTTTACCCATATCGACCGCAAATCCGTTTGTTTTGACAGCGTATCGAATAGTTTTCGGACGTGTAAAAATAGCGATAGCTTCGAAGATAGTGTTTTCCTCCGACGACGATTGGTCAATTCATGTCACGTGAGTACTCCAGAGCTCGCATAATGGGATTCCTTATTCTATTATTAGAAGCAGGGAAAACCAGCTTTTTAACATTTGATGGATTTATAATATATTCTGGGCTAGAATTTATGTTCGCATATTCGCGAATTGCAAATTTCAATTTGCCGGGTGAGATTTCAGCCACTAGCATATTATTGCCAGTGAAATTGTTGGACCGAAATACTACGCATTTCTAATCGTCGATCTTTTATGACGTTATTCCATTTCAATTGATAAATGTCTCGCGCACATGCCAATTCAAAGACCCCAATATTGGTGACGTTTACTGCATACATTGAGAACAACAAGTTTTAATTTACATATCGCAAATACGATTGGCTGGAATAGTCACGTGTATATTTGGTTTCCCAAATTGTATTTTTATCTACAGATATCTATGATTGGCTGGAATAGTCACGTGTATATGTTTGATTTCCCAAAATATATTTTCTCTACGAAGCTTGTATACGATGACTAGATCTAGTTATATTGTACTTTACCTTTTTAATATGATCTTTTTACAGGCATGCGTCCGATGGGACTCAATTTTAATTTTTTCAGGGGTTCCGGTTTATCATTTTATGCGTATTAGACGCAGAAATGCGCGTCCCGTAAAACCCTGCATGGTTCTTCAGCATGGGTTCGACTTCCGTTAACTACGTCACTCACTAGTGAATGGGCATATAACTAAAAATTCATACGCTTGCCAACAAATGAAATATATATGCATTTACTGTTAATTTGATATTTTCTTGAGAATTGATTATCTATGTTGATTCGATAGTATAAATATGACTTCACTGTATTGAAAAAACACGTAGAAGTCATTTTAATATCGAAAAAATACTAGGACTATTTAGGTGCAGCTAATGTGTATTCTAAGCGGAAGTGTAGTTTAACCGTGACTTCCGCCAAAGCAACACGATCGCGTTAACTGTATTATTTTTTGAGAAAAAATAATTCGTTAAAAATCGATAAAGGTTAACGTAAACCAACGGAAAGGAACGATGCATGATCGTAAGAGTTGACCTAAACGCTTTCTGACTCCTTTGCAGCAGACAACTTTTGAAAACAGTGTGACAAATAGTCTGGTAGCTAAGCAAAGAAGCTTGCAATTATAACAAAGGAAATGTGGTCTATACATTTTTTTCAAACGGGACAACAAGCAGATTTTGCCTATAGCGGCTGTGGTGGCCATATTTCAAAATGGCTGACACGAAGATTCACAATATCATATATTTTGCCAAATTATTGAGATTTTTCTGTTTTTGCATCGTTATTCATATTTTCTATAAACAGACAGGTAGATATGACAGCCTTTGGTAAACGCGTGTTTGGGCCATTTTGTTTTCCAAAATGGCCGCTTTAAACTTTAACATGTAAAGCTTTTGGGATAGGGGCGTTTCGCCACTATCACATTGCTAGCCTGCTTTCGAAAAGTCGGATTAAGGCTGCAACCACAGTCCACAATTGAAACACACTCTGAACTATGATTGACCTCAATGTCAGTGGTGTTAGGTAACGTCAACCGTGCTGTGACCCAGTCGACTTATATAGAGAAACGTGCAACTCACTGTAAATAAAATTATTGAAAGGAGTTAAAACCATTGTGGCTAAAGTAGAAATTGCCTACGATAAGCAATTTCTCCTTTTGTCACAATGTTTTTGGTTGTCGTCTGCTGCACATGCGTCTGTAAGCTTCTGTAAGCGGACAATGGTTACTTCCTCCCCATGGAAGCGGAACCCTTTCCGTGATACTATAACAGTTCGAATATTGAAAATATTGTTGAAAATGGAGCTATTGCTGACAATAAGCAATTCCTCCTTTTCACACAATGCTTTCAAACACGTTTAAAATTAATTATTTTCATATTTGAACGTTTTACTATGGACATTCTATTACTCGACACATTTTGAGTAACATGCTAGAGATGAATGATAACGAGCAATTTTGCCTTACATCAAGGGGAAAAATATATAGTTGAAACCTTTGTGGAAAAAGAGGAAATGGGTCACGATAAATAATTCTGCAGCCGTCTGCTGCACATGCGTCAACAAGCGACTGTAAGCTACTTAGTCATACGAATGTTGAAAGTGTATTTGCAAACGGACCAATTGCTGACAATGAGCAATTCCTCCTTTCCAAACAATGCTTTGAAACATGAATAATTTTTTGTCCATAACCTAGATAAGAAAACATTTGTCTACAGTTATTATTTTAACCTTTGCCCCTTTTAGACACATTTGATTCACCTTAACATATGAATGATAATCAGCAAGTTTGTCTTTTTCCAGAATGTTTTCATCACTATTCAAAATAGGAAATAGAAATTAAATCTACAAATTAGAGAAAATAATAAGTTACTTTCAGCATTGATTGATTGGGGTTAACGCCGTTTTTAACATTTCATCAGTAATACCACGACGGCCAGTTCATCTACAAATGTATTTCCTGGTTTTCCCACACCAGTATCCCACACAACAATCTTCCAAGCAACTGGCTGCTTTTCCAAATAGACTTAGCACATTGGTGAAAGACGAATGACGCACGTCGCATTGATTTTGTCAAACGTCGGAAAGAAATTTGGCCGAAAATGTCAACATATACACGAGTTATAACCGCAAGGTCATTATTTATTTTTTAATTGAGGCGCTTCTAGCGATTTTGGGACAAAATTTATAATGTATATGCATTTGCGTTAATTGAAGACTCAACGTCCGTCAACGGGTAATCTAGTCCTAGATGTATCTGTTGACAAACTAGAAATGTAGTCTAAATAGGTTTTTGTAAATTAACCTTGTACGGTCCCGTTTCGGAGACGCATCGAACCAGTCTTCTGAAATCAATACTTTATGAGTTGTCTCTGTCTGTAAAGCTTGGAGGTATAATTCGGCGTCCGGCCGGCTGTCTGCCTGAATGTGCATTCGTCTGTCCGTCATGGATTGCATGTATTGGTCAACACGTTGTTACTGTATGGCAGATTTATTTCAAAGTGGTCACACTCATACCGTGTGATCAGAAGAACGGCAAAGTACTAGGTACATAACTCTGGTCTGTTTATTTCAGTTATCTCCAATTTTCCTTATTTAGTTCAGCGATTGTCTCAAATAATTTCCTTTGTATCCATTTCAAACTTGGTTTGTAAGTAACTTATGACCTACATATTTGCAGTGCACCATTACCATAACTTTAGTATGCTGCGTTTGGAGTGTGTATATTTTTGTCTTTTCATGTTCTCACGTATTATATGACTTTCGCATGAAACAAATGCGTTCCGTGAAATGCCCTTGTTCGTTAGTGAGTACTTCTCCAATATGTGTACTTTGTCCGGAGCGACTGACTGTCTGTCCGTCTCTGTGTTCATCCATCCGTCCGTCCGTCTGTCCGTTACGGTTTGCATTAATGGCTCAAAACTTTGTTTCTGTTTCGCGGATCCATTTCAAAGTCGTCACACGTATACATTGGGATTAGGAGATCGATACAATATTTTGAACACAAATCTGATCTGGGTTTTTAGGTGTAAACTCATTGTTTCATTTCTTCGGTTATTGTCTCAATAGATGTCCAATGTATCAATTTAAGACTTGGTGTATAGGAAACTCAGAGCTACAGATGTGCAGTACAAAAAGAATCATAACTCTAGCATACTTTCGATTGTCTTTCATTTATCAGCATGATTACAATATACATTGTGGATCTTTAGTGATTTCTGAACTGGAAATATTTTAATTAAGGGTCGCTGCTCGTTTTTTTGTCAATATTTTGTCCTTCCTGATTAATTTTGTTTATACAAGAAATGTGTCAAACTTTGATAAATAAGGTATATGTTATTGGCAGGCAGTACGTGTTGCTTCACACAGTTTTGGTTTGGTTTGTTTTAAAAGTCATTGTTTATTGTTTCAACAATGTTTGTCCATATTATCTATGCCATATATTTTCAACTTACATATGCCCCTATACCATTAGCGCTTTCACCGCTTTGATTAAATCTTGGGTCAGAAATATCACAAATGTTACTGTAAACGTTAAAAAAACGTTAACAAATGTTACCTGTTGGGCAGTAAATTGTTACTTACTATAAACACTAATTTTCATCTGTCTTTATTAGCTCACCTGAGCTCGAGCTATTGTGATCACTCACCGTCCGGCGTCATCATCGGTCGGTCCGTCTTTCTGTCTGTCTGTCTGTTCACATTTTACTACAAACGACTTCTCTTCTTAAACCATTGGACCAATTTCAAAATAGTGTCTTCTTTACTTAAGTAAGATCGACTTAACGGGGGTGGTGGTCTTGCATCTACATTCATTAAACAGCATACATATCTGTAGCAGCTGTTGGGACTATCAGTGGTGATCTACCTGATGGGTCAGATGGACATCAGCCATATCATAAGGCATAAATAGCCACTTCTGGAACGGTCGACAGTTTTCTGAAAGCATCCTATGTAAAGAAGACACTTCGAGCACACCAGGTGACCGCATGTGCACTCTTCAAACCTCGACAAGACTCCTACCAATTAAACTCACTTGGTACAGGTGAATCCACGAAGGGAACTTTCACCATGTATGTTAAGACTTTATCTGCACTCGAGTGGCTTTTGCATGCGCTTGGATGGGGTAAAGCGATCATAAAAGCCCCGCGTTTTCTCTGTACATCGGACTCCGGTGGGATTTGGGACTACACTACACAATTGAACATCAAATGGATGCATTTGTGGGTAGAGCATGCCGCTTAGTCATCATATATCGGTGCAGCAAGGAATGTAAGGGACAGTGCAAATGCAGAAAATCGATCTTGCCGTGTAAAATACTGTGCAAGTGTGGCAGATTATTTAACGTAAGTCTGGTCAGATACAAGCATTAGGTGTAATCTTGATATAGTACATGGACAGTATTGTACATGTTTTATGATTAGTTTCGTTTGTTCTGCAAATTACATTTGCCACTGGGACTATGTGAAAATATTCTTTCTAGTGAATAAAACCATTTACTAGGAAAATTAATGTTGATTTCATGTTTTGTCCCAAATTAAATTTTAACCATAACTGGCAGCCATTATGAAAAACAAAATGGTGGACAAAAGCTTTGTTGCTACTGATGTCATTTTGATATTCCATGACCCAAACAACATGGGTATAGAGAAATATACAAAATTATTTTTTAATAAAGAAATAAGACAATAGAAAAACATCATGTCGGACATTTTAAAAGATTTCCGTCACAGCGGCAATTGGCAAATTGCAGTTGGTGTCCCATTATTAAACAAGAGGGCCATGAGGCCCCCCGGAATCGCGTACATGTGAATGGGCTATTTAAGACTTAACTCTTTCAGCGCCAATGGCAATATCATCAAGACTTTCTGAATGAATTCCAAGCTGCTCAAGTCAAAAATGCGATCTCTATAGTGGTAACTAGATTGTTCTACAGTGCGGCTTCCCGAGTGTTAACAAGATTTAACTTAAATTTGGCCTAGTGACCTAGCTTTTGACCGGACATGACCCATATTCGAATTTGGCCTAGATATCATCCGCACACACTTTCTGATAAAGTGTCCAACATGCTTAAGTTTAAAATGCGACTTCAAGACTGTTAACAAGATTATCCTTAAATTTGGCCTAGTGACCTAGTGTTTGACCCAACATGAGCTATATTCCAACTTGACCTAGATATCACTAAGACAAACTTTCTGATAAAGTTTCAACATGCTCGAGCAAATAAATGTGACTTCCAGAGTGTTAACAAGATTTTCCTTAAATTTGACCTAGTGAACTAGTTTTTGACCGGACATGACCCATATTCGGACGTAGCCTAGATATCACTAAAACGAACATTCCAACATGCTAAAGCCAAACATGTGGCTTCCAGAGTGTTAACAAGATTTTCCTTAGATTTAGCCTAGTGACCTAGTTTTTAACCAGACATGATTCATATTCTAACCTGGCCTGAATATCATCAAGACAAACTTTCTGACAAAGTTTCAACATGCTCAAGTTTAAAATAAGGCTTCCAAAGTGTTAACACGATTTTCCTTCAATTTGGCCTAGTGACCTAGTTCTTGACTCGACATGACCCAGTTTCAAACTAGGCCTAGATCTGATGAAGATATATGTTCTGATAAACTTTCATGAAGATTGGATGCAAAATGTTGCCTCTAGAGTGTTAACAAGCAAATGTTGATGACGAACGTCGACCAACGAACGACGAACGACGAACGACGGACGACGGATAAAAGGCGATCACAAAAACTCACCTTAAGCACTTCGTGCTCTGGTGAGCTAAAAAGCTGCAATAAATCAGAGTAACTGTGTTCCAAATCCAATTTTTATTTCACAAAATGCACGATTCATGCAAAAAAGGGCTCTACGCCTCTTGACTAAAAAGATGAAATTGCCTTTGACCACTCTGTAGCTGAAAAGTGATAATGTTACATTTCTGTTCTGGTATCACATTCATTCAAGTAAAACCACAAGTTGGACTACAATTTAGGTTTCTGTAAAACTATTTCGTCTTAAACTCTCCCAAATGTAAGCGGACATTGAAGTTTATGGTGAGATTTACATATGTAACAGGTCACTTTTTCTCCTAATGCAGCTCGTATATATTTTGATATAAAGGTCATAGAGGTCTATAGAGAGTAAATGTTGATGATTATAACACATTTGAGCTCTACATAAGGTATATTATTCTTATTTGACACTCAATCTACATTGTTGTAAGAACACAGCGAGACAATTCTTCATAGAGTTTGGTTGAGTAGTAAGAGAGATATTGTGGAGGAAAAGGAACAATTTACTCGCCCTATTCCTCTGACCACAATATATCTTTGGAAAGGCTATGGAATGGTTTAGGTATAGCTTTCTGTATTTGAACCTCTTGATTTGTTACATTTGTGCCAAGATATATTCGTCCAGTTAACTACAAACTTCATCAAAGGAACAAAAGCCATTTGTATCAGGGTCTGGCCAATCGTAAATATTAGCTTCAAACACCTTAATCCTTATACAAATTTCAAAAGGATGCACAGGAATGTTCCTGTATATATTCATAAAGTTGATTACGGACTTTTCTAAATTCAAAGCTGGACAATTCCATTTTAAAGATTCAGCATTGAAATAGTTCAGGTTAACAAGACAGTAATAACACAACCCAAACACCGCGCCAATCGCGAAGAAGTTTTTAAATACATCATCGTTTTATATTGACAACTCACATGTGTTGGATGTTGACCTTTTGAAACAGTTTTCCCAAAGCACACGGCTGATTGTCAACTTGTACGAACATCATACGCCATGGTAAAGTTTAACAAGATATGATGAACGTGGTTAAATTATCTCTCAGTCGAAAATATATCCGACGTATTAATTATCGCTGTCGGTGTAACTACCGTAGTCGACAGAGCCACAGGACTCATTAAAACCATAATAATCATCATACTCATGAGGAGAAGTAGGACCATAAGAGAACTCGTCATTATAATCCCCACCATAATTCAATCCTATTTGTTTGCTTTCAGTTTCAGCTGGTCTTTGTAGCTTACAATGTGGACAATTCCATGCACATGACAGTCTCCCTTTCGATACTTTTATCTGAAATATATTGATACCTGGATGTTCCCCATATTGTGCATCATACACTGGCAGTCTTTCCCATATCTCCTCTGGGATACCTCCCTGATCTTGAACTGCGACCATCAACTTTTCGTGCGTCGTGGATTCGAATTCTTGTCCTGCATTTCGGTATCGATTGCAGTAACGGTACCATCTGCTCTCACAAAAATAATATGTGTCACTCATACCTGTGGGTGTCTCTTCACACCATTTATTCTCGTTTATCAGGTAACTGTTCAATACACTTGGACCAATTTGCTTGGCAATTGATACAAAACGTTTATTATCATAGATGACACAACTATCTCCGGTTACAGCAATTTTGTCCTTGTTCCAAACGCATATCACATTTCTTTTTATATCTATAGTCTCGAGATAACTATCTTTTCTGTTGTATAAATATAACAGATGTTTGTCGCATTGTAGTATAGCTATGGTTGTTTTATTTGCGCATACATGAGACACAACCCCTTTTAATGACAGGATAGATACAGTAGTGGTAACATCATTTTCTATTTTCCCAACGTTCAACACGGAAACCCGTCTCTTTTTGAACCCAGCTTTGAACGCATGACTTTTATCTCTGTAATACTTAACTCTGTCCTCAGATATAATAATGAGTTCATCATCATGTACGAATTTCTTTTCCAAAATTGAATGACGCTCTTGTATGCCATGGTAATGTGCGTCTTTAACATCAGACTGTTTTATAGAGTCGTTTTCAAAGTCTATAATGTATACACATACTTTATTGTATGATCCGTCATAAATGTATGCCTCGGAGCTATCTTTTCCACGAACAAATTCAATAGCTCTAATACTACTTCTGTTGGGGTGCATTTCGACGCTTTTGATGGTCAAAGAGCACCATCTGTGTCTATTCATGTCGTAACAAGGTAGTTTGTTGTTGTTGTAGTATTCTTTCGGAAAAAGTAGAATTTCACAAGAACTCGGTGATTCAAGTGACTCCAACTGAGCAATAAAACTTGAAGACGCATCTAGTTCGCAGACTAAAGGCTCGTTCATAACAACATCTGTTACAAAACTTCTTTCCATATCAGAGAAATCTATATGTTTTAGAAATTGTTCGAATACCGACTACCTATTGTGTCTGCTTTTTGCCCAACGAACGAGAAAAGAGTACTTGTCACTTGCCTTTATATGCGACAAGTTAGCGTCCTCTAAAATATATTCGACTGATTCTGCAGTCAGGTCCATCATTTTGTCCATCTGCAGCAGGTCAGGTAGGCGACCTTTCAAGTACTCCTCGTAAGACGACAGGGAGAACTCGTAGAGACTTGCTAGTTCTAGCATGTCTAGGCAATTTTCGTCGGTGATCTTTCCGTTCTTTATCCACATAACACATTCAGCCTGTAATTTTTAAATTACAAACAACTGATTATTTTTTAACTCTTTAGTGCATGTGTTATTTAACAGTTACATGTATGTGAGGTAGAATTCACTAATTGAAAACAACATATGTGGCATGAGTTTTCCAACGAAAATGTACATCCTATTATTTGTAATAATACTAACTAAATAACTCATGGACCTTGGCTTTTACGACCAATGTACATCAAAGGTACCCTTTGCATCCGCATAAACTGAAATGACTCTGCACGTTTAACCAATTAAAACGAAAAAAAACCATAAATGTTGATTTTCGTATATAGGTAGGATGCAAACGGCTGACATTTTTAATAAGTATGAAATAACGTTCATACAAAAATAAACGGATTAAAAATTATCGTCGTTTAGTTAATTATTTTTAAAAATCTATATTTATAGACATATAAATGTATTATAACTTACTTTTACGAAATAATTAAAACAAAGATGGCTTTGAGGGTAAAATGTTTTATGTATATTTGTTATTATTTTTCGTAATTCATAATAGACGACAAAAAAAACGAATTCCATTTATATATTGGTCATGCAAAAGATAACTATAATTGAACATTATCATCGTCTAGTCAATCGTCTAGACAAATCGATATTCATGGTCATAGTATCATTGGTTTCTTTTCTTCAAAAAGAAATACGGTGCTTTCGTAAATGAGTAGCATTTATAGATGTATATTGTTTCCAGAAACAAAGGATAATTAGTTTGCATTGTGATACACGGATATACAAGCAGATCTTTATCTTCACTAGTATTGAAACACAAAATTATTTTTCATGAAATACCTTCAAGCCTGAGATGAAAAGATATTCTGCTATTCCTAGTAGAGCTGCAATATTGCTGGAATTTATCTTCGGTTTCATGCCATATAAATACAAAATCGCTTCTTCTAAAGAAACATTCGTTCCAACATGCATGGTAACTATTCCTAAATTATAATAAAGTAAAAACATTTTTTCGTCAGGAAACAAACCCAAATGGAGATTCAGGTCAATAAGAATCATTTTGTATTAATGTGTAGAGCTTAAAAGAGCTTAATAGAGCTTAAAAGACATGACAAGATACTACCTGTACTAAGTCCTTTGTATTTGAAAATGTCAATAAGAATAGATGAAGATCAGACAGCGCACATGTGCAGGCTGGTCTGGTTTAGTTTTGATAACAAATGAATTGATATATTTGAGTTCAAAATAATTTCAGTAACAATATGGCGCCCAGTTCAACTAACATTTGTTTCTTATCTTTCTCGCACTTGTCTTCCTCAAACCATTCTACCAAGTTGTCAGGTTACCTTCCACCAGATACTTTCTAGCGTATTACGCTAGGCACAGGTTATTGCTAGTCATCGGAAAAATTTAATGGCCGAGCCGTATCGCAAAAGACATGTTGCACCTTAGTTTATGAACAGGCTCAGGTTGTTGTTATTAAAATGAACTGCATACAATAAATACTATGTGTTAATCGTGAACCCGGAACACTGTCCGCCTCAAAAATATAAATGCATTATTGTCGTTAGTTAGTCACACTGGCTTGGTAACTAAATACCATTAGAAAGCTTCTAAAGAATTACTGCGAACAATTTAACTGACAGCATATTTTGGTTGACATTTTTTATATAAAAACGCTTATAGATAGATATACATACCTGTAACCAGTTCACGGTAACTGTGCTTTCTGATATTTTTCAAAAAAGGGGCTTGCAACAAGGACACACCAATGGAATTTCTTCTCCTGAAAAACGAAAATACCCCAACCATACCATGAGTTACTCTGTTGAGCATATGGGTCATTACGATGGAAGTGGTCAAGAGCTCGTATAAGCTAAAAACCAAAGTGACCAATTCACCGGATATTAACCGTGCAACCGTCAACATAAATGTGCGCACTGTAAAAAAAGGGCAGAACTATTTTTGAATACTAAATATATACTAAAACCATGTGTTAATAACTTCGGAATTACGAAGTTAACTTGATGCTGTTGAAAACCTATGCTTCTCAAGTTCTGGAAACACAAATAAGGTGACTGTGTTAAATTACGCATGTTGAACGTAATTCGATTACTTTAGTGAGATGGACGTAGAAACTCGGGTATATATGAGCCCGACTTCTATTTAGTACCATAAGTACCTTGACTTTACTAGTAAATGCATTGATGTAACCTTTATCATCTTTCTTCAATTGCAAATTCAAATTATCGAAGGGCACAATATAACAAATATTCGCGTCCATAGGTAATGTGTATTAAATTTTCTATACTATATATCCAAAAAGTGTGTCCAGAAAATATGTTTTGGTGCAGTCGTGATTTTCCTACGTTCTGATTGGATGAAACGTATATAAAAAAGCAAAAACGTATTCTAGAGCAAATAATTAAATAAGATTATACCAACTCGATAAAGGAATGGAAACGATGAATCTGATATTGATATTTTGTCTGTAATTTCAATTGTTTTCTATTTTTAGAATGAGTTCACATACAACTGATAGGGTCAAACAGGATGTAAACAAATCCAAACCCAAATTGATATTTCATTATTGGTATTCAAACGCACATGATGCATACAGACCCCAAAAAAGAAAACAACATTAATGAAAGGAACGGATAGGTCGACTCGTCAACAATGTAGTTCCGTAAATTATGGAATGTTTTCATAAGAAGTACGTAATGAAGGGCAAGTAGATTATTTTGTATACCTATCATCATATTTTCAAGCCATATTTGAAAGGGGGAATATATGCTTTAACAGATGCTGATTTGTATTGCATTTGCAAAGGACGGTAGGACACATAAACAAATTGATGAGATCATGATGACCTTTCAGATTTGTTACTTTACCCGAAATAGGTATCACCTATAATCATATTACAAAAAAACAACATAAATGATTTGTCTTTTGTTCATTTGTATCACGCAGGAGGTTGTTTTTGTAAGTTTTTTTCAAAAACCCATGACACTTGAAACAACGAAACGTGCTAAAAGTATGCGAGTCGCCATGTTTGAATGTATAAAAAGCAGTCGGTCAGACGAAACACACGAATTGAAAAGTCTTGGAGTTTAGTCAATCATTTTTTTAAAATCGATAATTAAGGTCATAGAAGAGCTGTGTTATTTTCGTGTCAACTAACATGTGTACGTAAAGTTAAAAATAAATGAAACTGTTAACAATTATTTGTTTCCCGTTCGTCATAATAGAAGACACTAAGACGACTTCAAAATAAACATTTTGACTGTACAGTTTTTTACTGACAAGGTGACCTATACGCAAGAAGTAATTTTACAGTAAACTATGGGTAATGTCCGTGTTATATCAACATAAAAACACTCTATAATTCAATATTTCGGCAAAAGTCCCTTTTCAGATTATGTTTAGGCTCACAAACTATCTTGCATCCATCTTGAAAGTATTGATCATGAAGACTAACATGATAGTTATCGTAGCCAAGGACGACGCCATGTTTTTTCAGGAACGCTTCATTTTATCGTAACGTCAAATTTTGCGACGTTGTTTCTTGTAAACAGGTGGGAGAAGCATGCAATACCCCCAATTTCTAAACACGAGCGCTAGACTCTCTCACACAAATTGTTTATAAAATGTATATATTTATGTTTACATATGTATACAAGTGTTAGATCAGACCAGTATCGGTCAATCGAAATCCCCAGCCCCATACGCAACAAATACATAAAAGTCCCCCATATTCATCCAGGCTAAATAGCTCCTATAAGTAAACAAACTAAAAAAATGAAAATAAAATTTGAAAATACCCTTGCAAGTAGATAGAATATCTACAAATGAAAGTACAATTATTGCTCAGGTATTGTTGCAAAAGAGTAACTCGCATATAATGAGCCATTGTTTCTTCGGCGACAATCTTTTCCTTAAGCGTCTGCTGCAAAATGCGTCCAGAACTATCTCTATTATGGAAAGGCTTAGGCAGATCTTTGAGATCCCTTCATAATTTGTTCAGGCATACCTTTTTATGCGGGGGATTCAGCTATGCTGAATACCTCCATATATTGTCATGCCCAGCGTTCAGGAAGTGTAAATTTGTTAATTTGTTGTGCTACCCTCTGTTTTTTTCAAAATGGACAATTGTTCTTGATTGTCCAGGGATCAGTTAAATATGTTTTACAACAAGCTAAATAGTATGCACATTATAGAAAGTAGACGTACACAATGTAAAGTTTTAATCCATGAAGTTGTATAAATAATTTAGAAATTTAAGTTAGACATAAGGATCTTAAATCTTTCTTTTAAATATATGGTAAACGATTTGCCTGAATTTACAGGCTACATTTTGCATCGGATCTTCATGAAAGTTTATCAGAACATTCATCTTCATCAAATCTTTAACAAGTTCGAAACTGGGTCATTTGAGGTAAAAAATAGGTCACTAGGTCAAATTGAAGGGAAATATTGTTAACACTCTAGAGGCCACATTATCAATTTGAGCATATTGAAACTTTATCAGAATGTTTGTCTTGATGATATGTAGGTCAAGTTCGAACATGGGTCATGATGGGTCAAAAAGTAGGTCACTAGGTAAACTTGAAGGAAAATCTTGTTAACACTCTAGAGGCCGCAACTTTTGCATTGATGATATCCAGGTCAGGTTTAAATATGGGTCACATTAAGTCAGAAACTAGGTCACTAGGCCAAATTGAAGGAAAATCTTGTTAACTCTGTAGAAGCATCTTTTTTGGCTACAGCAGCTTGAAATTTGGTCAGAATTCTATCTAAATGATATCTAGGTCAAGTTTGAATATGATTCATGCCGTGTTAAAAACTAGGTCACTAGTTCAAATTGAAGGAAAATCTTGTTAACACTCTATATACTGCTTGTTTAGCTTGAGCATGTTGAAACTTTATCAGAATGTTTTCTTGATGATATCTAGGTAAAGTTCTAACATGGGTCATGTTGGGTCAAAAAGTAGGTCACTAGGTCAAATTGAAGGAAAATCGTGTTAACACTCTAGAGCCAACATCCCCCGCATTTTAGTACCTTCAGTACTTTGATTTAAAAGGTTGTTGCCAGGTGGCATTAGAAAATGGCTGAAATGAACAAAGTTCGCCCGATTATATCAGTAACATATTTGCCTCTGCACCTCCATGCAGGTGACCGATTACGATTGTGTTTACAATTATTTATTTCGTAAATAGGTAGCACCTTTAGATATATTAGATTATTATACATGAATAGGTTAATAGCGTTGAATAGAATCAAAATTACCCATAATCCATGGTTGATGGTGACGTCACACAGGTCTGACTGTTCATTCATCTGGTTATATAGTAAAGATCGAATTGAAGGCGGTTTAGCTTCGTATTCATCGAAATCCATCTTGCCTTTATCTGTCCCCTCTCTTTCGCTAAAAAGGGTAGAGATGCGTTTAGCCAGTAGCAATACATTTATGAATTTCGATAATCGGCGATAAAAGTCTCCTTTTATATAGATACCAGATAACAATTGACACACTTAGATTTACATGTATACATGTGAGCCGTTTCGCGAGAAAACCAACAGTATGGCCTCTGCGTAGTGTATCGACACAGATCAGCCCGCGCAGCCGGCTGCGAAACCAAGCCGGATATGGAACTTCCATGCAATGTCTCTAAACAAAACGTCTGATGTAAAAGCATTCCGAACCGACCGTTTTCGGCTGCCAGAACAGTCGGAAACCTTGTTGGTCAGTACAAATGGAACTCCGGCAATGTCCTTGATTATGGCTAACCCATCACACCTTGTACAACCAATTTAAAGACGAAATATGTGTCTTATCCTGTTAATAAATTCTGTTCAATACATACATATCAATTTAAACAAGACCAATTCAATTGGTTTATAATAAATCGGCTGGACAGAGTACAGGCTTATTCGTAATTTCTGATTAAGATAGTTCAGCTGCTACTTACCTTTCCGTCAAGACTTATCTGTCAACAAACTGATCAGCAGTATATTGAAAGGTTGCTTGTTGTTTTACACTTCGTTTAATTTCATAAACATATTCCAACACTTAGATCTAGACATTTTCATATCCAAACCAATCGCTGTAAAATACTTAAATGTACATATACATTGCAATTGTATTTGTTATCTAAGTACAAGGGCTACTGATAAACAATTGTTCTGATTAAATTAAATATAAAATGGCCTTCAGTCGATAATTGATTTATCGAAAATGAAGGTAAAACTGAAAAAGCGTTAAAGGCTTAAAGAAAATCTATTACAAAAATAAGGTAGGTTAAAGTAGATTGTTTGCATGGTGTTTTACGCCGCTTTCAACAACAGTTTTAAAATATCGGCGTTTCCGGCTAGGTTAAGCGTACTTCCATTCCATTTATCCTGACAACAACGTGCGGGTCGTAACGCTAACCCTATAATCCTGAGAGCCAAGGAGTGAAATTTAACTTGAACGCGTTCGAAACGATAGTTTTACTTTCCCACATACACGCTCAATTAGACTCTTCTACAGCAGGTGACTATTTAAAATATTCTGCACAAAAGGGTATTTTTTTTAACCTTATCTTTAATTGTAAACTTCCATTAAAAGAGATTTCCGGTATTTGTGCTAGATATTTCAACATCGTCTGCCGCGGATTTGTTTTATATGGGAAAGGGATAAAAACGTTTCGGTCCAATGTATGTAATACTCTAAGTACGTTATTCGGCGAAGCTACGTATATATTAACATGAAGTTTAACCTAGATTCGTTTACGAATGTAGTAGAAGGATTTTAACTAAAGTAAGCTATTAGTATTTCGTGTTTACTTAAATCGAGTTTTTCCATTGTTTTCTTTCTTTACGATCTAGAATATCCGGGTTTCATTCCATCAACATTTTAAATTTCTCTAGACTGTTAAATCATCCTGTCGATATAGTATGGTAAACTTATATATTGAAATTGTACTTTCAAGAAATGTACGCCCGTGTCGCAAGTTTCGATATTAGGTCTTATTTTAACACTTATTTCATTTGAAACTGTGACGTCACTGCTATTTTTGTAACAACAAAAGCGTGGAAAAGGGCACGCTGGTGAAGATGTTTTAACCGAGGACTCGTGATTCATCATTTGGATCACTCGTAACGTTGACTTCGTGAATCTCCGGAAGTTATCTCGATTCTATATTTAGAAATAAGGTATACCAATACGATAACATACCTTAGGTATACAACAGAGACAATTTGTACTCAACTATTTTTAGTATTGACAAGCCCTCGTTATTCTGTTCTAATTTTATTTAGATAAAGTGGACATTTAACCCCTAATTGACTCCACAGTTAATTTTGATGTTTTGATAATGCAAACGAAGGCGAAATTTATCTATATATATTTTCGGGTACAGTGGTCAAACTAATGTATCCGCAATTAATTTCCACAAAACGCCTGTAAATGGTTAACCATTCCCTCAAAAACATAAAAACGCTTTTCTGACGCATCTACAGCAAACTACTTTTGAAAACATTGTGACAAAAGGGGAAATTGCTCATGATGAGCAATTTCTCCATTTGCCACAATGTTTTCAACTTAATTCATGAGTTGTTCTTTTATATGAGTTTCCATATATATGACTAAAGGTTTTCAAAGTCATTTGTTGTTTGTACCATACTATATCGATAGTTAAGTAACAACTATTGGACACTGCGTCCTCCTGCGCGATATGTAGGTTTATTGTTCGTCACAAAGACAATTGAAGTGGTTAGAGTAGATACTAAGATAGCTTTTATTGACATGTTGATCATGATTATATCTTTATGCAGTTATTTCACTCCTAAAGACGATTGTCAATGTCATTCGACCTTTCGTTTCATCTGCATCAGATATAAAAAGATAATAATACATCTCTGTTCTGGCATCACATGCATTCGAGTGAATCTAGAAGTTGGACTACAATTTAAGTTTCTGTAATTATATTACATGTTAAACTCTTCCAAATGTAGGCGGACATTGAAGTCTATGGTGAGATTTACATATAAAACAACTCACCTTTCCTCCTAATGCAGCTCACATATATTTTGATATTTGACAATGACGAGTCATATAGATCTATAGAAAGCAAGTTTTGATGATTATGACACATTCGAGATAAGGTATATTATCCTTATTCGACGCTGACACCCTATATTTGATTCTTTTGAGAACCCATAACATAGGGCTTGGTTGATTAGTTAGTGATATTGTGGCGGGGGGGGGGGGGGGGATACTAATACACTCCACCTTAGGAAAGGTTATGGAATGGTTTAGGTATAGCTTTATTTATTTGAACCACATGAGGCCAGTTGGGGTCTTATTGTATCTCAGTCGTACAACATGTAGCATGACATTAATAATGGTTTATATGCATAAATAAAACACATGGAGTTATACTTCTATCATTTTCAGAATTCACACTTGGGGCCACATAACATTCAAGCAGACATTTAAGGCTCTGGCGAGAGTGCACACTTGCAAGACTTGCCTGAGGTTTCACATTTTGATTGTGCAAGAAGACCCTTAATGGCCTCGATTCATGATGAGTTATCCTGAATAAGTAGGGTATTTAAATTAGCCCATTATCTATATCAGTGGTCACATCACACAAAAACGGACCTTCTTGTGCAGTTTGATGTTAGTAAATGTTAATCTCAAAACCTCTGAAGGTTGGTTTTCGTCTGACGTGAATTGTATATTTAATCAAACCTTTTTCGAAAGTTAATACTTTCTCACATAGAGATACTTTCTGACGCCTCTGCAGCAAAGAGTTTTTCAAAACATTGTGACAAAAGGAGAAATTGTTCATTTCTATACAATTAACATACTTTCATTAACTTTCATTAACAAAGACTTATCAATCTTTGCACTTTCGTCAGCTGCAGATTTGTTGTATGTGGGAATCTCCTTCAAAGTGAACAAAGGCAATTTGTACCCGGGTCTGGCCAATCGTAAATAGTTGCTTCAAACACCTAAATCCTTATGCCAATTCCAACAAAATACACATAAATAATCCTTTAGTGTTCATTCCTTCAAAATTGTTCATAAACTTCAAAGTGTGATGAACGTTGGTTGCTTTGGTATCAGAAAGGGAGTGTCAAAACTCTCCTTTCCCACAAGAATTGAACTATGGGCTGAAAGACCAGGAAGATTGTACTCTATACCTCTCTTCTACAAAGTTTCCTTTTCCACGAAGTTTCAAAAGCTAATCACTTAAATAGAAGGAAAATCCTTCACCTGTATAAAGGACATGCCCGTGCTTCCTATAATCTTGCTATTGGACATTTAAAAGGAATGAAAACAGACGTTAAAGCAGGGTGAGTACAGAGTAATTGAGTGTAAACTGATCTTTTTTCCGCAATATATCTCTTATTGCTTAACTAAACCTATGTTGTGGGTACTCACAATCGTCTCATTTGAGTACCCACAATATACGGTTTACGGGTCATATAGGATTTGGGGACATGTATACTCTTCATATCTGAAGTTCGGTGAGTACATTACCATTTTATACATGTTTTATATCGGCAATCTCTGAACACTTTCCATAAGGAAATCGTCTCTTTTGAGTACCCACAACATAGGATTTGAGGGTCAAATAAGGATTTGGGGATGTGATATACTTTTCTTATCTAGAGGTCTATGGGAACATGACCATTTTATACATGATTTACATTGACAATCTCTGTTAGCAAGGAACACTTTACATGTGGCCTTAAATTGACATGACTCATGACTTTAAGCAGGTTGTTACATCTTAATTTAACCTTTTACAATATATACAACAAGTCTGGAGCAGATGATGTTAAAAAACATCTTGTCAAAACTATATAATACAATTATAAATGAAAGTTTCATTATTGAACTTGAAAAACATTTGGGCAAAAGGAGACATTGCTAAATATCACATAACTTGCACTCCAGGAGTGACATAAAGCAGTGACATAAATATCATATGTAACTAGTTACATAAATAGCCGACTCACAGCACGTATGTGACGTCACTCCAGTGTGACGTCACTTTAAATGACAGCATATTGTTTACAATTGTTCTGAATTTCGGCATTTATTAAAAAATATTGTTTAAAGAGAATAAATCTCGATAAATGAAATGTTATAAGTGCCTTGTTGCTAATTTTGTATAAAATCAAAAGGTTATTGATAGGGACTACTTTTTACAGTGGAAGTATGCGTTCGAACTTCGGGGTGAACTTCGGTCACTGTTTATATGAGGACGAAGAAATATCGATTAAAGATTGAAAACAATCTTTTTATGGTGTTATGTGATAAATAGAATCTTACATTCGTGCTCATTTGATATTGTTTTTATGAAACTCGTCGACTGAAACGAATATGAAGCTCGGCAGAGCCTCGCGTCATATTATTTCAGTCGACTCGTTTCATAAAAACAATAACAAATAAGCACTCATGTAAGATCCTCTATTTATCAGCCATTTCTGCTTTCGTCACAATGTTTTCAAAAGTGTGCAGATGCATCAAAATTCATCTGCAAGTGGTTAAGAGTTAAAAATGTAATGCAAATTTTCAAATTTATTAGGAAAAGACATGCATTTCAAATCATCATGCATAAAGACTAATTCTTATATTTAGTCATTTCTGTTTTACTCATATGTCTCTAAGTTCTATGCTTTGCTTTGAATGAGTTCTTAATATGAATAAATCTAAATTGAGCCAAAAAGGTAGTGAATATATATATATATGGCATACATTCCTGTTTAAGAAGTGAACCACAATCTTATTTAACTATTTAATAGCAATTCTCTGTAAGCATTTAAACTTTTTCGGCACGCATAGTCACGGATATTGCTTAAACTTATTCCACATGTTGCCATCAGTGAACTATTCAGAAAAATAGTATTAGAAATTCCAAATATTGCCCTGTTGCCATGGAAACAGTGTGCAAAGTTGAGTTTTTGATGAAAAACGCAATATTTACCACTTATTTAAAAAAAAATGCAGCCATCTCTAATTAAGTGAATTACATAAATAGATAGATGAACATTTGCTTAATCAAACGCAAGAAAAAAGCTACGGGGAACATATGATCGTTTTTGCATAAATAAGATTTTAAAATACCGCATCACCAAAAAATACAAATTACCTCCCTTAGCTATTTAGAAAAATAAAAAAACCATGAATTACCTCCCTTGGAATTTTAGATTTTTGTTTTATCGGGGTTTTGAGCAGTTTTAACATTATTTCAGTAATATCACAGCATCAATTCACTTGTTTGTGATCCCTGGGCAATCAAACCAGTACTATGCAAGGAAATGTACCTTGCCCAAGGGTACTCCACCATAATTGGTGCGGGGCACTTTCGGATCGAACCTGTGACTCTAGGTTCATAATCACTGACGCTGAACATTCGAACCTACATGAACAGATAATTATCAGATGTATAACCAAGGACTTTCCTAATACCATTTGTCAAAATATGGTCAAAGTTGTCTGCTGCATAATTGTCGTATGAGGGAAAGGGTTAAACCCTTCAATTTTTTTGCATACTTTTTCTGTACCTGTACCTGTTTTTATTGGCTAAAAACGAATGCCTTTTTTCCAATAGTATTTCATAAATAAGTTGTCTATCGGGGTTTATGATAGTGTATTCGTGTTAATTCTTAAAAATATATTATACATTAATACAAATAATGATGAACATTACTTTCACGTATAAAATGCGTCACCCAACTTGACATGTAAAATAATATACTTCTTTATTTGAATCATAACAACTAATGATAACACTTTGTTTGAAGATTACAATTTTCCATGTTTTATATCACTAACTAATCCTTCTATTTTGATTTTTAGCTCGTCTGATTTTTTTGTTATCACTAACTAATCCTTCTATTTTGATTTTCAGCGCGTCTGATTTTTTTGGGGAAAAAAGACGAGCTATTGTCGTCACTTGATCGTCGTAGTCGTCTTCGTCGTCGTCGTCGGCGGCGTTGGTTAAGTTTTGCGTTTAGGTCTAGGTCACTTACATGAAAACTATCAAATCTAACACTTTGAAACTTGGAAAACTTGTTCATCTAATACTCTTCTTCACATTGTATGCTGAAGATGCTAAGTGTAGCCTTTTTTGGGGTAAAAAACATCATTTTTGATGTATTTTTGTCGATTTTGAGAATTGGACATAGTTGGTTAAGTTTTACGTTTAGGTCACTTACATGGAAACTATCAAACCTAATTCTTTGAAACTTGTTCGTCTAATACCTTTCTTCACATTGTATGCTAAAGATGCTGAGTGTTGTCTGTTTTTTTATGTAAAAAACATAAATTTTGATGAATTTTGGTTGATTTTGAGAATTGGCGATGTTGGTTAATTTTTGCGTTTAGGTCACTTACATGGAAACTATCAAACCTATTACTTCAAAATAAGGAAATCTTGTGCATCTAATAACCTTCTTCACATTGAATGATAAAGAGGCTGAGCGGGCCTGTTTTGTAAATGTTGATGTATTTTGGTTATTTATGAGAATTCAACATAGTTTCTTCACTTTTTCTAACATTGAATTCAAATTTTCCCCAAGTAATAAAAACATGATGTATTTCAAACGTATTATGAATATCTTCAATCAGATTGTGTTTTTGGGGTCAAGGTCACTGTTACAAAAAATAGAGGCACTGTTCCCCATAGCTTTTTTAGATCACCTGAGCCAAAGGCTCAAGGTGAGCTATTCTGATCACTTTTTGCCCGTCGTCCGGCGTCCGTCGTCCGTCCGGCGTTAACTTTTAGCTTTAAACATCATCTCCTCCCAAACTCCAAGGACAATTTCCGTGAAACATCACAGGACTGTTCCTCTGGTTGACCTCTTTCAAAATTGTTCAAAGATTTAAATTCCATTGAGAACTTTGGTTGCTGCGGCATCAGAAAAGGGACAAAATGTCCAAACTTTAAAAATCTTCTCCTCCGAATCTGCTTGTCAGATTCAAATATAATTTGGTAGAAATGTTCCTTGGGTGACCCTCTATAAAAATTGTTCAAGCCATACTGATTGGGCGAAAAACATGGCAGTCAGGCGGCATCAAAAAAGGGGCAAAATGACAAAATTTGAAAATTCCATTTTTATGAAAGTGCTTGTCTGATTTTAAGAAAATATAATACGGATCTTACTGTGTAATGATCCTCTATTAAATTTGTTTAAGCCGTTTTGATTGGTTACACAATCATAGCAACCAGGCGTCATCACAAAAGGGGTAAATTGAACTTTTAGCTACAACTGACAACCAACTCCTACCATTCCAATAGACCAATTTCCACAAAACATCACAGGAATGTTCCTTTGGTGGTCCTCTTTCAAAATTGTTCAAAAATTAAAATTCCAATGAGAACTTTGGTTGCTGCGGCATCAGAAAGGGGACAAAATGTCCAAACTTTAAAAATCTTCTCCTCCGAATCTGCCTGATTTTAAGAAAATATAATACGAATCTTACTGTGTAATGATCCTCTATTTAATTTGTTTAAGCCGTTTTGATTGGTTACACAATCATATCAACCAGGCGTCATCACAAAAGGGGTAAATTGTTCAAAGATTTAAATTCCATTGATAACTTTGGTTGCTGCGGCATCAGAAAGTGAGAAAAATACCCAAATTTTAAAATCCTTTTCCTCCATAATCTACTTGTGCGATTGCAAGATAATTTGGTAGAAATGTTCCTTAAGTGACCCTCTAAATAAACTGTTGAAGCCATATTGATTTCGTTGAAAAACAGGGCAGCAATGCGGCATCAGGAAAGGTGCAAAATGACAAAAACTTTATAATTCCATTCTTATTAAAGTTCTTGTTAGATTTCAAGATATAAATGGCCTTTACTGATAAGCTGTTTCTTGAGAAGTGTCCACTCCTTTGCAGTTTCTTTTGCACTCCCTGATAAATTTTTCCCAGATATTTGATACTAATTTACTATCAATTAGGTGATCGATTTAGGGCCATCTTGGCCCTCTTGTTTCATTTCTTGTGAGGAGAGATGTTGATCTTCATGCATTCATTGTTCATTTCTATTCATATGGCCGCATTAAATTTTTATAACCATTCAAAAAACGGCAAAAAAGTGTTCTTTTTTCCCGTAAAAAACACCATTTGCAAAGAAGGGTTTGGGACCACATTTAACAATTTGATAATCAATTGTTTTCTTCTTAATTTCCTTCATCAAATGATGACTTTTGGTAGAAAATATGATCCATTTTGTTTAACCCACATGCTGGCAATATTTAAATAAACATTAAACACATTTTTTTTTTTTTTTTTAAATTTTAAAATGATACATTTTGTATCCATGGTAACTAATTTTAGAGGCACTGTTCCCCATAGCTTTTTTTCATTTCTTGTGAGAAGAGATGTTGACCTTCATGCATCCATTGTTCATTTGTATTCATATGAACGCATTAAACTTTTATAACCATTCAAAAAATGGCAAAAAAGTGTTCTTTTTCCCTGTAAAAAACACCATTTCAAAGAAGGGTTTGGGACCACATTTAACAATTTGATAATCAATTGTTTTCTAATTAATTTCTTTCATCAAATGATGACTTTTGGTAGAAAATATGATCCATTTTTTTTAACCCACATGCTGGCAATATTTAAATAAACATTAAACCTTTTTTTTTTTTTTTTTTTTGAATTTTAAAATGATACATTTTGTATCCATGGTAACTAATTTTAGAGGCACTGTTCCCCATAGCTTTTTTTCATTTCTTGTGAGAAGAGATGTTGACCTTCATGCATCCATTGTTCATTTGTATTCATATGAACGCATTTAATTTTTATAACCATTCAAAAAATGGCAAAAAAGTGTTCTTTTTTCCCGTAAAAAACACCATTTGCAAAGAAGGGTTTGGGACCACATTTAACAATTTGATAATTAATTGTTTTCTACTTAATTTCCTTCATCAAATGATGACTTTTGGTAGAAAATATGAACTTTTGCATATATATCTTCATTTATGCTAAAAACTGATTGGAAAATTTAGTGGATTTCCCATTGAAATCAGTCCTATAAAAAACGAGAGCCGGTTGCTATGGCAACCAAAGTCCATAGCAAAGTTTTTTTTGCCATTTTCCATTTATTTCATCAAGTTGAGAAAATGTGTGAAGTTTGAACAAAATCTGTGACTATGCGTGCCACACTCCCTATATGAGAGTGCAAATGCTTACAGAGAATGGCTATTAACCATTCCAGTTTTATGAAAAACCAAAAATGCAATTATCATGTTGTCCTACAAATTTTAAACATAAAAAGAAAAGAATTTCAAATTTGTTTCAGTAAATTTAGATATGTAAAACGTCGAGGAAATAGGAGAAAACGTTGCAGGTAAATGGATAAATCTGTTCACAACTATGCTACAGATGTTTGAGAAGTATTGTGTGTTATTGTCAGAGCAAAGCTGGACAATTTACATGACACGGTATGTGTATGAGAAAAGTACAGTTTCAGTGTAGCCTGTTAGACATCTATCGGTTACATCTTATCCCTTTCCCTCATTGTGTCACATTGTTTTCAACTTCATCCAACTATGTTACTCTCATTTACAAAGATTGTTTGGAAAAGTTTTTCAAAGTCGTCTGCTGCAGATTTGTTGTATGCTATAAAGAGGTTTAAAACATATTCTTTGCTTAGTTTTAGGGAAGCCATTACTTTGCTTCGTGACGCTGCATCAGAAGGAGTTAAACAGTCCCATAATGTTTTGAACAATGCACCAGAGGATGTTGTTACACATGTTGAAACTGTGCATAGGTCTTGATGTACATATACTTTTTACAAAGACAACTTATATGCATAATGTCTATTCCCAGAAACGTTTTTGTTGCAACAGTTTTACACAGGGTGTGTATCGTAATGAAACCAAATCCATCACTAACACATCAAAGACACATGCTGAAGTACACAACAGTTTTACACAGGGTGTGTATCGTAATGAAACCAAATCCATCACTAACACATCAAAGACACATGCTGAGTACACAACAGTTTTACACAGGGTGTGTATCGTAATGAAACCAAATCCATCACTAACACATCAAAGACACATGCTGAAGTACACAATAGTTGCAAGAATAAAACAACAACAGAATAATTGGAAAACCTTGAATTGGTACAAGAAATTAATTAAATGAAATCCATAATAATGTGCAATATGTTATAGTACCTAACATTTTTGAAAAAGAAATATATTTCAAGACTTGAATTAGAAATGAACATTGTATTAGAAACGATACTTAAAAAAAACCAAGGGAAAACCAAATACATGTATCGATGCATGGGTTGCGAGTTCGAACCTTTTTTTTTAATCAATGGAAAAAATAATTGTAACAAGCGGCATTAATCGAACGTTTTGATAAAAAAGTATATAGATTAATAAAAGAATAGAAATTGATTGATTGGGTTTAACGCCATTTTTTAACAATTTCTCAGTTATATAACGGCGGCCAGTTCACCTACTCATGTATTTCCTGGTTTGCTCACACCAGTACTCCACACAACAATCTTCCCAAGCAACTGGCTGCTTTTCCACATAGTCTTAGCCCATTGGTGGAAGACGAATGACGCATGGCGCATTGACTTTTGTCAATCGTCGGAAAGAAAGTTGGCCGAGCCGGAATTTGAACTCACAACCCCTGGATTGACAGCCCGCGTCGCTACCGACTGAGCTACCGGGGCTCATTGAGGAATTCTTTTTTTTTTCAGATTTGTACCTTTTGAGACCCAATTTTAAAGCATCGAAATGTTTCAAAGTTGAAGATATATTATAATACTTTGCCACTAACAGTATGTCATCCCCCGCCTAAGGCGTATGGGATATTGGTCCGGCGGCGTTGTCCTTCCATCTGAAGCCATATCTAAGGCATGGTTTAATGGATTTGTTAAAACTTAATGGGAATATTAACCACCATTGGGAATAACCTGACGGCATACTGTATCTTCTATTTATAAGGAAAGGTAAAAAACCCTCTTTT